>JAYKKI010000003.1:47522500-48185000 GCA_039881145.1 Druceiella hillmani
TCAAATTTATAGTTGTGTGCATATAAAAACGGGTGATAAGATTACTGAAGGTTTTGGTAGATGTTGTTGATTCCATATAAATATAATTTTTTTTTAATATATACATGCAAAAAGTTGACCATTTTGAAGTTTCGGAGAGAAAAATTGAGGAATTTTTCATTATTTCAATGAATTATTTTATATGATATATGAGTGCAAGATTCACATCTTATGGTACATCAGATGTTTACATCTTTTGTTAACGTAATGTAAAACATAATGTATTAAAAACAGGGTGTTTTATGATTGCACTCATGGGAAAAATGCAGCATAAAATATGTGAGCAGTTGTCATTCTCATTTTCATTTTTCATTATTCGAAAGTGTATAATCGGAAAAATATTGTATTAAATTCTTATTTCATTGATTAAAAATATATATTTGAAAGTGTGACGATGAATCCAGGTAACTATCATTTTGCATTTCTACAAACAATTAATGAATATATATATATATATATATATATATATATATATATATATATATATATATATATATATACGTATATATATATATATATATATATATATATACACATATATATATATATATACGTTTGGAGATATATTTTGTTTTCGAAATTAAACTTCTTTAAGGATTTCTGAGTCATTCTATCACGTTAAAATTGTGTAACGCTTTAGAAAAATAAACGCCGAACGCATTCGACTGGTGGTAGTATCAGCCAACTGCTAATGATATGGCGGTTAAGAAGGTCAAAAATTCATTCAAAGGCTAATATGTCGATAAATCGGCAGATGTATTTGGTTCTGATGACATTATTATTTATTCAATAACTTCTAGTGAAAATTTATTAAGTATATTATTACGAATTAGGGAAATTACAGTTTTAATATGAAGAGCAAAAAAATCCATATTTCTAGATAACAAAAAATTTGTATGTGTCAATAACTAACATTAATCGTTAAAGAAGTTTCACTTCATCTGTGAGCTTATGAGAGAGAAGCTCACATATTTTTAAATTATGGTTATATCCTGTTTTGCTAATAAAATTCAAATTTACCATATCTTTATTATCTCAATCTTTCAATGGTGAAACAATTAAAATATATGAATTTACTTTAGTTATTTCCCAGTTACGGGTGAATACACAGACGTGGCATTTTTTACCTGACTGTAAACTGGTAAGAAGGGATTTGCGTTGAATTGTCAAATATATTTAAAAACAATTTAAGTATGGCATTAGATTAAAACGACACAGTTGTTAACAAAATTGTATAAGTATAAAGAAAATTATAGTCGCCTTAATTACTTTTTGTTCAAAACGTTGTAATCAGATTTTTCTACCCTATAGTGCAAGCATATGTTCTTATTTAATATGGGTAATAAATTTTGATCTTTAAAGTTAGAAAGTCGAAAGGAATGATATTTTATTAGAATGGCATATATAACGATAATTTATCATCACACAGCTGTTAATTTAAATATATTCATATGTGATACGTTATGTAATCTTTCAATATTCTATCTTTCAATATGTAAATATGTATTTTCCTTAATACAACAAAAGTAAACATATTTAACTGAACTGCATTTATATGTTTCTCAATCTTTTCGGATTTTCACGTTTTCTTCTCCTAGTTACTGATTTATTTATAGCGTTTTTGTAATTTTTTTATCTATTGGTTCAAACCGATTGATATTTTTCAACATACGATATAATATGTCTAGATTAACAAATAACTAACATTCAAAAAGTTCCCATGTCCCATTATTAGTTAACTAGAAATAACGATTTTACTAACGTATTTATATCACATTAACTATGATCCTATCATATTTGTGACAAAGTTTCATTTTTTTTGTGTTTCAAAATACGCCCATCGTTATAATCTCACTTAAGCTCACATTAACATCTTCGCTCGAAGGTCCAGGCCGTTAAGGGTTAATAACATACCTGGGCGTACTTAAGAAGGGCGGCGGCCCACGTCAAAAGAAATGGACCGGCGGTTTATACACTCGAAAAGGATACGAGTTATTTAGATAAATAATTTTACTCGCGATGCTGTACGGTTAGGGGGAGGGTGCTAATGAAGGGGCAGCTGTAGTGTGAACATAATATTAGCGAGCTTTGTGGTTCCTTTACTTGATGTATTTTATTTGAATATCGCGAGTAATAAAAATAGTTATGAGTGAGATATTTATGATTTTTTTATTGTTTAATAGCGTTATTGCATTTTTTGTAGCTGTCTAGAGGGCGATACTTAGTTTTGCGTGCATGTTTTTGTATTAACGCAATTTTTCAAGTATTGTGACAATTAGATGTAAAAATATTAGGAAGTTAAAATTATTTGCTTAAAGGTTTAATGATTATTGTAAAAATTAATCGAAATATTACGGTCGTTTTTTCTTTGAATATGTGATAATTGCAAACTAATATGTGATAATTTTATTAAGCAATAATGTTCACAACAAGAGGAACGTAAGATATATTTGCTTGAAATTTTTATTAGCGGTTATGGGGAATTTATGTACCATATATGTGTATTATATGTAGTACTTTGTGCTAGCCAGAATATATAATGATTTTCGATACCTGAAATTCTATCGTATTGGTATTATCTTTTCTTTCATATTGAAGTAATCATTAATACTAAAACTTTTTTATCCAAATGCAATGGTGCAATGCATCATTTTGATCCAAATCGGATTAGGTTTCCTAGATTGTCAATTAAAAAAAAAAGAAAAAAGGCATGTTTTTCTTTTCTACTACCGGTTTAGGTATTTGTTAAACGCTATTCATTTTACTCCTAAACTTTGACGTATTAATTAACGGGAGTATAGTATTAATTAACTGTTTTTAGGGTTCTGTATCCAGCAATGAAAAAAAACGGAACCTTTACAAGATAACTCATGTAACCGCTCATCTTTCTGTGAGAGTATTTTTTTAGAGACTTTTTCATATAGATACTTGAAGTGTAGCATAGCGATAAAACATATTAATTCCCAAATATTTCAAAATTCACTTAAATATTTATATATTTACTCGTATTTCAGAACGAGCAAATTAAGTATTTAAATGTTGTGAAATGTTATATTACATAAAATTAAAAAAAAATTGTTTACATAAAATGGTTTTACATAAAATTTAAAAAAATAGTTTTATATTTGTATAATGTTTTAAGTGTGTCATGTGAAATGTTAATATTTCACAGGACGCATAAAATTAAAAAAAAAGTAGTGTTGTATTTGTATAAAGTTAAGTAGAAATGCTGTTTCTTTGTGCCTTAGTTTATAAGAAACCTTCATAATGCGAGTTCCATTCGTATTAAATAGGTTTAATTTTATGTTTTCACAAATTGATCAGATATTTAATTTATGAAATTGGCAAAAATATAGTAAGCCAAAAAGGCTTAATATTGTAAATAAGACAGTTTAATTAAGTAAATCTAAACATTATGAAAAGTTATTAACCAAAAAGGCTTCATAGGCACTGAATTTGAAGTAATATAGTATAACTATTTGTACCCCGCGGTTTTACCCGTGTAGAATTATCATAATAATGCTTCCGCTTCGTTCACCAAACGACACCGGTAGTCGGGACCGGTGATATATTGGAGGGGAATACTCGAGATGACAGTCAATAAATAAGCGGGTCTATTTCTACCTCACATCGTTCAAATAATAACCTCCGACTTCTGTTATATTTTTTTACCATTGTTCTAACCCTGCGATCATAGCGTGGTAGAATATGTCCTATAGACTTTCCTAAAGTATGAGATTAATAACATTGTAATAATTTTTTTTCAAATTAGACGTATGGTTTTAGAAATAAGAGTGAATAAATGACTAAACAGATTCTTTCCCTTTATGTATTTATATATTATTATAGATATATCAAACAAAACGTAGCCTATGCACGCCTGACTTAACACAAGAGTGTTCCTTACGGTTTAGTAAGACCACATATATACGTATATATATATATATATATATATATATATATCCTAACACATAGTATTTATTGTTAAATGTACTCTGAAAGGTACTTCGGTTTGATTTGTGAAGGGTAGAAAAAAATACCAGATAAACATTATTCAAGTGGAAGAAGTATCCATTACTCTCAAGGGAAACACTAATATATTTGCATATATTATATGCCGAGATAATTAACGAAAACTTGATTCCCACAACCTCCTTTATAACACTAGGATGTTCATAGAAAACGGTCATAGAAAATAATCATGGAACCAAAGTGCAACGGTCATGCTTATTTGCCTTTATGAATATTATTTTAATATTGAATTTTTTTCTGATATTTATGTATATAGTACAATAAGTTTACGTAACTAACAGTTAGATTTACGTAACTAATAGTTAACTAAAAAAAAATCGAATGTTAAAAATAGCATGGAGCGGACAGAAGGGGCAAGAAGATTTGTATAAAACGGTGGCCCTAAACAATCACAGAGCACGAAATAAGAGTTTTGTGAAAAATTATTTAAAATAATTAAACTTTTTTAAAACTGGAAACAACGTGAAAATTAAAAGGCTTCTATTCTAATAGTTAACCAATCGACAGAAAAAGCTATCGCCGAAATCGGTCAAGAATTGTGAACTCTAGCATATTCTTATTAGTATAGAACAAGGAGCGGAGACGCATATAATTTTTCGATTTTCAGTTTGGTTTATGTGAAGCAAAGTCAGATCATTATTAATTTATTAAAAATTAAGAAATAGTATTATTTTTAGAGAAAGGTCTCCTTTTTTTAACAGTTACAGTTATAGTTGATTACTAGTAAAATTAATCATGTTATAATTACATCAATCAAAACTCATTCGCTACTCGATACTAAAAAGTACACAGCGAGGTGTATAAATGTAACCTATATATATATATATATATATATATATATATATATATATATATATATATATATATAAATAATATAATAACATATAGCTGATTTATTAATATATATATATGTATATATATATATATATATATATAATAAATCAGCTATATGTTTACTTTTCTGGACATATAAAGAAAAAAATGGTTAGATACAACTACATATTTATTGATACCTGCGAGATCGTTCACTTTCTGTGCCATGCTCACTATGGTATGATAGAGTATAGATAGTATTCGTACAAATTTAATGTTCAACTAACTCTATTACGACTAACACGATATATTGTTAAAGTAGACAAGATATAGACAAGAATAAAATTCGGAGATATGGTGAAAATATAGACAAAGATAAAATTCACCAGATTTCTAGCGAGAGACAAAAGAATTGATGAACTCAGAGCCACCTTTGAATTTGTGAAGTAGGCATCCGATGATTTTAATTTGATGCAAAACAAAATTCCCTATATCACTACCATAGTGATATACCATAGTGTCGATAATATGCGGAAATAATTTATCGTGAATAATAATATAGTTACATCACTAGAGAATGCTCAAAATTCAACGCCGTTCAAAAGTGAAACGATATATACCAGAATAAAATAAAGTAGGATTATATAGATGTTAATAACACTTGAAATTATGAACATAATTTAACTGAAGTAATTTTAATTGAAAAATATAATCCATGAATAGTATAAGTAATTTTAAAAAATTTTTAAAATTCGTAGTTGAAAAATTAAAAAGGGAAAACTGTGTCAATTTGCATATAATTTTAAAGGCAGTGCTCGAAAATGAGAAAAATGAGAAATGAAAATTCAACTTCATTTTGAAAGTCCTGTTTATTACATTCCTCTCGATGACTTGTACGAAAAATTCTTCAAAGTTCTTTGTTTATAATGAGATATTTATTTTTTCAAATATTTTGCCACATATGAAATCTCTACTTGAAACGTTTCATAAACACAAATCTAAAACTTTAGAAGTTTTACAGCAGGTTTATAAGGGACAGACGGAATGAGGTACATGACAAGTGTCCCCTGTTTCATCTGGGACCTTTAAAAAGGATTAGAGCTCAGGAAGAAATGGATTAGAATTTGTAACTTTGATGTTGATTGTGGAAAATATGTTTTTGATTCGCACGACTTGCCAAAAACTATAGAAGCTCACTGATGATGAAACTTCCTACCAAAGAAAATAATTGGGAATGAAAAATAGTATCAGTTATCGCAGTGAGTTGGGAAATCATCACCGAGATCAGACAAAAATATTAAAAGAGGAAATATTTCTGTTCTAAATCTAATCCAAACTTGGGTAAAATTGAAAAGAACTTAGGGAATCATTATACCACAGATATTTCAAAATATAGCAAGTCTCAGGCTGTTCATAATTATAAATTGAATAAAAACACTTTCATTTGCAACATCACAAAGTAAAGACGATTTAATATATAATTATTATCTAAGAATTTTAAACGCAGACGTAAAAGAAAAAAAAACACTTCTATTTGCAACCTAACACCGCATCAAAGACCTCTTGACAGCAGTCAGACTATCGAATCCGACAGCTTTTACAAATCAATCACAGTTATGTCATAATGATATATCTTTTTGGTCTGCAGACGAATTTGGGTTGAGATGATTTGGTTCATCGACCAAGCGGCGAGTTGGAGCAAGATGGACGATTAGTCGATCTCATTTTCATCGATGTATTGATTGATTCATTTTTAATCAACGTTTTTTTTTGAGTGTTGCTGAGTCTGCGTGCAATTTGATTGTAGTTTATATTGCCTTTGTGTACTGTATTTAAAAGAATATTGTATTATTACAATATTTCGTTGTG
The DNA here is from genome assembly GCA_039881145.1 of Druceiella hillmani. Lineage (NCBI taxonomy): Eukaryota > Metazoa > Arthropoda > Insecta > Lepidoptera > Hepialidae > Druceiella > Druceiella hillmani. Next base: position 47,529,254 of record JAYKKI010000003.1, read on the forward strand.
AATGCGCTCCTTTTATAATACACAGCCTAGCAGGTAGATAACCTCTATGCTGTTGAGATTATGGACTTTATGTACACACAGCAAAATGGCGTTATCATAACATATTGAATGTCATTTTAATTTTTTTATCTTCTTATTTTTTTGGATTACCTATCTTAAAAGGAAAAACGGAACTCTTGTACCTAAAATCAACCACGTGTCCTTTCGTCTATCTGTAACAGCCGCTCTACTACGAAATCGCTTAATATATAAACCTAAACTTACGAATATTAACGAAGCAAATTATTCGCCATATAAGTACTAGAAATTTTTGGAGTTTACTCCTGAAGAATCGATTTTCATATACGAGTACAGCGCCCGGTATGAAGTTTTATGAGGAGTGAAATCATAAGTTTAGAACTTTAAAAAAGTGTAAGTTTGGATGTAGAAGGTAATTTCCGAAACTTTGAAAATTGTTTCATCGCTATTTAGAAAGGGCCTTTAGGATGGTCATAGATTATATATTATCCCGTTAAATTAAATTTTGTAAATTTGTATGTAGGAGGTATTCTCTGAAACTATTCATCCAATTTCAAAAATTATTTAACTAATATTTTGAAACAACCTTCAGAATGGACATAGGTTATATATTGTCTCGTTAAAAATTTTTTATGGTGATCCGTTTTGCAAAGTATGTCAACGAAAAAAACAGTCGAGCAAATGCGTTTCTTGTGAACGCTGCCTTAAAGGTCAGAGATATATTGATAAATGATATCGATACGAATGATCGAATGTTTTTTTTAAACTTCATATATTGTCTGGGGTACCTTTTGAAAGGGCAAGTTATAAGGGTCTCAAGAATATGTTTTCTATAACTTTAGAAACAAAATATTAATGTAGATATGTTGAAAAAATTGCAAAAAATAAGATTCTCCTTTTATTTTCAAAACTATTGCACTCAGAATTACTAACATAATAAGGTTTCTAAAAACCCATGCAAAGTTGTAAGAAACTATAACAATGATTCTAGATATCCTACTTTGTAAGATATTCACAACAATATATATATATATATATATATATATATATATATATATATATATATATATATATATACCCCCTAATGAAAGGTATACTATGTTATATTAAATACCTGTTGTATTAGGATGTACATATTAATGATGACTTATGAGAAATAAGTTTATTTTGAATGTGGTACAGAAATCTCAATGCACTTAGTGGGTCTATTCTTTATATCTACTCCGATTAGTGTCTATATTAGAAACGGAGTCAAATATTTCCATGTAGGTTCCAAATTAAATATATTACTCTTATGTTGGACATCGATGTAACTGGACTGCTTACACTCTACGAGATGGCAGACGTATGTATATCGGTTACATACTGATGAGATTGTGAAATATGTGATGTACGAATTCATTACTTTTTTATTTATTTAACAACAAAAATTAAGACTTCAACTAGGTATAAATATTCATATTCTTCTTTTAGACAATAATTTTTACTCCATATTACGTCTTTAAATTTTATAGTGTACTTGGAAACTTTTCCATTAACATTTAATATATATTTTCCCAAAATTGGCTCGATCTGATTTTTGACGGAGCCGATGATATCAAATATTTATTTTGAACTGTAAAATTTTTATATGATTCGGCCTATGAAATGTTTATAAAAACATGTTCAGCACGTGTAGAACTTGCGTTACAAGGATTCTATACATATTTATTAATATAATATTAATTTTTCACGTAAGCATATTTTCTACTATATCTTTCACAGGCGTAAAAATATAGCGCATATTTAAAATAAATTATAAAATAATATTTTTGAAGCCCTTATAATTAACCCTTTAAAAAACACCCCACAATATATATATATATATATATATATAATTGAAAAAAAATAATTATTTCATTTGCCTCTGCTAAAGTTTCTATATGGATATTTTTGAGTGTTTGTTATTGAGATATGTGCGTGTAATATGTTTTATTGCTAAGCCAAATTTCAAACTTTTACCTCAAGTGGTTTCTGAGAAAAATGACTGTGACTGACAGTCCATTAGATCTTGTTAAAGGTTCCGTTTTTCCTTTTGAGGTACGGAATTCTAAAGAGTATTTTATTTCCGAAAGAAATAACAGTATAGCGATAAAAATGCTATACATTATACAGTATTGTTTGTCATTATATGATAGTAACTATGTATGTAATAAAAAAAATTAAAAGGTGCGAGCCTCACCCACGGAAGTTGACGGGTGAAGTGAAACTTCTTCAACAATTTTAACGTCACCGAATGACTCAGACGTCGTTAAAGAAGATTTACTTCAATAAGCTTCAATTTTCCTCGATTTATTTGTTGGATAGAGCAGCATCGCAAACTTTTATTAAAAATAAAACAACTATGCATGTTATATTCTCCTTTAGAAGAAACAAACTAAGACTTGGAAAATTAACACCAATTAACAGATATTGTTTGTACTATTTTTTATTACAAAAAAAAATTAATCGCAATATAACGTTACCTGTTCCTAATTTAATAAATTTCGTTAAGTGGTCCTACGTTGACAGTAGCGGCACAATTACTACGTTGCTCTTTAATTTTTTTTTCATCCTTAGCTTAAACTATTTTAGAGTAAAACTGCTCGGAGTAATAGGCTGGAAAATTGCGAAAGATATGATTGTCTATTCGTCAGGTTCGCTGCCATATCCGCTATGTCTCGTGAAGATGCTACCTTGTAAAAGAAATCAAATAAATTAATCGATGCAGAGGGGATCTTAATTAAACTGAAGACCTGTATTAAATTGTATACTCGTATATATATCTTACTACGTATTGTGTACATGTTATATGTATGTTTTTATTATTTTTAATCGATCTTGTAGTTTGAAAAGTTTTAAGAATACTTAAAACTTTCGTGTATAATTAATATGTTCAAAACAACTTATCTCAAGTCACTTCAAGTGTTCTGAACTGTGAAAGGAGATACGAAAATAATAAACTTTTGTGTATAATTAATATGTTCAAAACAACTTATCTCAAGTCACTTCAAGTGATCTGAACTGTGAAAGGAGATACGAAAATAATAAACTTTCGTGTATAATTAATATGTTCAAAACAACTTATCTCAAGTCACTTCAAGTGATCTGAACTGTGAAAGGAGATACGAAAATAATATTATGAATATCTCTCGTATAACTATTTATTCTCGTAACTATATATCGACTTGATTATGTTTTATTATTAATTTTAGGGTTTTATATTTTAAGACATTGCCAACCAGACATTTGATTGCTGACCCAATCCAGCCAGCCATATTTCCTTCAAATATTTTAAAATTACCATTTGTATCTGTAAATTACCATTATATAATACACGTTTCGAAAATGTTGAAATTAATAAATTGAAGTAAATAGGTGGGAGATATAAGTGTGTATGCCTAGGGTTTTGTATCTTTTATTTTGAATGTTTTTTTAATCGCTGACCAATTATCCAAATGAAAAGTGTTCAATTTTAGGTTAAATAGCCGTGTAAATTTTAAATTTAATCTAGCTTATATTTCTTACAACATCAATTCAAAATATCTATGTATATATATAAATATATATATATATATATATATATATATATATATATACACTAAAACTTAAATACTTTTGAATATTAATAATATACTCTTATTTAAATACTAGTTAAGATATATTAATTAAAAATAACCATGGACTATTGTAAGTTTATGTTTATATCAACTGTAGACCTATTTATTAATAAAGATTTTTTCAAGTCGTTGCAAATATTTAATTTCTTTTAAAGATATATCGATTGACAATTTCTACCTGTCCTTCATTATGACTACATGGCGCAAAGAAATAATATGGCATCATTCTGTATCTGCAAAAGCACGGGAAAGTGCAAGAAAGACAGATGTCGTTAAAAAAAAGTTCAAAATATTATATCACAAGAACCTTTCCTTACGAAACATGTAGAATTATAAACAATGCCTTCCAGCCAATAAGTATTGACGGAATACGAAAAAGTACGATCGAAAGAGTGAACAAATATTTAAGGCAGGCTACGTTATAAATACGACAAAATTTAAGAGATTAAAATTATTCGCCAAATAGTAGCACAAATCGAATTCGCAATCAAGTACGATATAAATTTGTTGGTGTGTAACGTTCACCTGTAATGATTACATGGTTGCACATTAAATTAGCGTATTGTATATATAAGAAATGTATTATATGTAAGCAATTTAATTACAATATATACATTAATGTCAAAATGACAATATGCAAACTACAAATAAATAACAGTAACGTTTTTCTTTCTATTTATTCGCTTATAATTAAAATTTGACTGAGTTATAAGATAAGATATAGGATAAAATCTTGAATAAGATATGAATAATGTAAAATGAAAAAAACAATTGTGATAAAAAGAGCATCATAAGATTTGATTGTAGATAGATGGTGGTATCAGAAAGAGTGGTATCAGAAATTTTATCGATACTTGACTTGTTTGTTACTTATGACGATTTATGTTTGAGAAAAGAACCGATGATGCATATTAAGTATAATGCAACTTGCATTATACTTAATATGCATCACTTCGCTGTTGGCTCTTCACAAATTATATAGTTTAGTTTAATCGTATTTAAAGTTTTTCGAGGCGACAAAATATAATTTTATTAATTCTGTCTGATCATTGAGAGTTTTTTTTTCAAATTTACCTAGTTTTTTTTTATTTTGGTGTCATTCCGAATACTGGATTATAGAAGTAATGAATAAACGCTGAGTTCGATTCTTGAAATTGGCTTGTGAAACTAATTTTAAATTTACTGAAGTATACGGATAACTGACGAATTTATTCTCAAATAAATTGGGATCAAAATAAGTTTATCTACGAAAATGCTGAAACAAAATCCTGCAATATTTTACTTAGGTCGTCAGAAAAGTTTTCAATAATCTATTTGACCAGAACAACTCATAATAGTCTAGTTGACAGGAACATCTCTTCATAGTTCTAATTGACAGAATTAACTTTCACTTTCGCAAGACGTTCAGTGTCGAAAATCGATCTGTTGTAAAAGTTTATCGATATTATTTAAATTTCTGCCGTCTTCAAAACGTTTTTCAAACGTTTCGATTCAACCTATTATACTCTATTGTTTTCTACGCCTCATCAAAAATCTTAATAGTGAAAGAGAATTTTCTTCATTCTCGAGGTTTATGTGTTGGGGATATAGATATACAAAGAAGGTGTCTAATGAAGAGGATTAGTTAATGAAACTCTAATTATTATTTGTTACACAGAATTTAGGATTGATTAAGGCATTTATTATGAATATTATCTAATGTTATTTTAAGGCAGTAGTAAAACACGAAAATATTTAAAATGTTGTTCATCTGCCAACATTGATGGTAAAAATTGTAATAATACAAACATTTACAGTTATATTCTGCCATTTTATAACTTCCTTATTTCTTCAATATATTTAAATAGAAGCTTTTATTTTGTGACATACTTTTGTACAATCGTTTACTCTCCGGTCTTACAATTAATTTAATGATATATATATATATATATATATATATATATATATATATATATATATATATATATATATATATATATATTATATATATATATATATATATATATATATATATATATATATATATATATATATAATATATAATTTTCTTGAATATACCATTCTCGCTATTTAATAATTACAATAGGATTTAAAGCCGTTATGAAAGAAGATCGTAACAGTTCAGTCGGTAACATCTTGAAGATTGACTTCATGATATGCTGATATCAGATGCGGCCATAACAATGTGTTTTAGTTCATCATCGTGATTTGCCATTGTGTTTCTATGAATCGTTATATTGCGGCTACATCTTCACGTAACGTATGATGCGGCGTTATGAACGATAATATCACTAGTTAGTGTTTGAATTATATTTCAATGTAATTTAATAGAGATTTAATAGAGATAACGGCTTCATTGAAATCTTAAAAACCGGATTAATAACATACTGTAGTGTAAGTTTTAAAGTTATACAGAGGAGTAGTCATGTATATATATATGTATATATATATATATATATATATATATATATATATATATATATATATATATATGTACTTTGTTGATACTGGTCAAAAGTGTAGTATTTTCTTTATGAAATCAAGTAAAAATTATTAAAAGGTCCTTTAAATCAATGTGGCAACGAAAGATTATTAGTTCTCATTAAGAAAATACAGCTTCAGTTATTTTGTACAAAATTCTATCTCCTTATTGAATCGAAGCACAGTTATCATATACATTTGATATTATAACTACCACTCTTTTCAGAAATGGTGAAATGTCCATCGCAAAACATACTTTATTTTCTTGAATTATACTTAGATTGTTTAATGAAAACACAGACCCGTTAAGGGCAAATATAGTGAACGTTTTCACTAGGACATTTCAGCTTTAGAGAAAAGATATCAGTGTTTATGTAGTACAGAAATGTTGGCTGATCATAGTTGGATTTTAATAATATGGACGTTGAGTACAAAAGTAAAACTAATATTCTTGTTATTTACAGTGTTTTAAAGCAGTTTTATTACCATTTATTAGCGTACCTAAAGCGTTTTATTGGATGGTTAATAAAAATATTCAGACGCCACTTGCTTATTAATAAGTTAAAACAACCAAATAAAATATACTTAGTAAACAAACTCAAAGTAAATATTTTTTGACCACTGTACTTATTGATCGATTTATTTATTGTTTTTTATGAGACTTTAATGTCATAACCGCGTATTAAAATCTGCTTGATAACAAAAGCGCCTAGGTGTTTTTTTAAAAATGATTGTTTTCTAAACAGGCTAAGTGACTTAATTATTAGTTACAACTAAATCAAACTAAGTGATGTAGTATTATATCTACTTTATTTAAAATCCCAACCACGATGTAGGTTTCGTTGTATGACAACATCTCCAGGTATGCAATTTCGAAGAGATCTCCAAAATTAAGTGATTACCAATTTCTACAAAATTGACTCTAAATATATTCAATAAGGGTAAATGACGTTCAGCCGGATTAAAAGGCAAATTAAAACGGTTGGTGCATTTTAATTTTTATTATTTTTTTTATGTGATATTTCATATTTTACGATGTGATTAGATAAATGCGTCGCCCTTTTGAAATAAGAGTTAAAATCACTCGTCGTCGCTAAGCAAAGTTTACCGCCAAAAAGACCAATTAATAATCATAACAGCCTTTTCTGGAAGTTTTTAGTTATAAATAACGATTAGTAATGGTTACTAAATCGAAAAATTTGTCGAAAAGTGATGATTTTGAAGAAATTTGAAATAAAAAACAATTATAAAAATTTCATAGATTTTATGCAGAAGATTTTATGATTATTTTTGAGAATGAATGTTTTTGTGTTCCTATTTAACAACTTTACGTTGTCTAATTTATGACTTACTGCCTAGAATTTATGACCCACTGATTTTTTAATAGTTTTATATTGAAAAATATATGATCATAAATACCTGACTTCTTTGGATATTTATTTAACATAGCCACTCAAAATATATTTATTCTAATAAAGTATCTGACAATTCGGCCATTTTACAATGTAGAGAAACACTGGCATCGTTGATCGCGATAAGTTAACAATACGGCCGAAAGTTGACAATACAGCTGAAAGTTAACAATACGGCTGAAAGTTAACAATACGGCTGGCTGTGACATAAATAAAATAATAGTATAGGTATAGAAAATTTATTACTATATATATAATCTCTTTCAGTAAGCCACGATATTTTACTCTAAAGAATTATTTCGATATAAATGTTATAATTGCGGAAAAAGATCAGGAAAAAAAATTAAGAAATTTTACAAAAATTCGTAAAATTAAATTTTAAATTTCAATGAACTAAAGATTTGGGTAAAATAAGGGATTAAGATAGGTACAAGTGTTATCAGATGATTTTCAAAAACATTTGTTAAAGTTAAGGCTACTGATCTCAGAATTTAGTTAATGTGAATATTTTCAGTTCTGACTCGTAATTTTAAGAATAAATATAAGAAGGTAAGAACGTTGTATTGCCATCGCGTTACAGAGAAGTGAGATAGTGCATAAATTGTGTTTAAATTGATGCTTTAAAAATAGATGGTTTAAAACTTAACCATGTAAGCAGAAAAAAATGAAATTCGGTAATAATTAGAAAAAAAAAATTATGCGTGTCAGCTCCGACGCGCGACTGAAGTTTACTACTTAAGTAAGATTTTCTTGAAATGTATAAAATTGGTAACACTGTATAGATATATATATATATATATATATATATATATATATATATATATATATATAATATCATTAAATGTAAATGGAAAATTCTTTAATAAAAAATGCTGACATACAATTATTTTCAAATAAAGCACAAATTAATAAATTCAAATTTATACAAGAAAATTAAAAAACATTTAGTAACGTCAGACTAAGAAGTTAAAGTTAAAAGATATTTTTTTTGTAGGATAGAATACACCAAATATTTACACATAATGACATTTAATGATTACATCTGAATATAAGCGAAAATATAATAAGCTATGTGTGGCATGCTCCATCATTGCGATTACGTCACAAGAAAGTGCCAATATGCGTGACACACTCCGTCATTGCGATTACGTCATAGGAAAATGCCAAATAAACATATTGATATCTCACCCTAAAGATGCGTAGTAATGCTGCGTGAAGAGGCCACCTAACAGTTATACTTTTTTGAATGCATCGAACTTCGTACGCTCTGAACTTCTGATTTGACTCCTCATAAAACTTCATACCGGGCGCTATATATGAAAATCGATTCTTAAGGAGTAAACTCCAAAAATAGATAACTAAATCCTTAGGGAGAGTAGAAAAGTATGTCGTTGCAATTGCACGCCAGTGGGAAAATCTCTAGTGAACGTAAGAAATTCTATTACTACAATTTAGTGTATGCAATACCTTAAACAATTACATTACAAAAGGTCATCAGGTTACTTAAAAATAAATTAAAGTTCGAATCTTCCACGCCGCGCATAAATCCTAATTCGAACATAAACCAACACGAAGAAATTTAAATTAAATTGAGAACTCACATTGCAAATAATTTAACAGAACCGAAAACGAAATGGATCATAATTGGCCACTTAAAAGCACGATGCTGATTTGATCAGGTCTTACGTGCATCCTTCACCCATACACTGGGTTAATGCCCCCCCAAAACCAGACCAATCTTCGAAAATAAGCCCTCGTAACCACGCCAGCTCTCGTGCGGGAGTAGCTCGCGAAATATCCACAACCGGCTCTTGGGTAATAGTAATAAATCGTCTGTGTTTTTGGCAGTTCAATTTGGCAGTTAGAGGCTTATCGATTTACGATCAGCGGAGTGAGCAAGTACAATCATTTCCAATATAATAATAAAGCTCTTTGCTTATCGCGTTCGGAATATCGTTTCGACGTGTTTATGCGACGGCATGTACAAATTATTCCAAATTCGTTTAAGATTTTATTGCCCGGATTTGAGTTAGTGGGTAATTCGAATGTTAAAATGTAAATCAAGGAGTGCCTTCAACAATAATAAATAAGCCTCCAAATGCATGGAGATATATTTAATTTTGGTTACTGCGAGGTTTAAATAAATTTTTCTTGCATTTGTATTAATGGCGTTCCCTAAAATGTTTCTGAATTTAACATTTTATTTTAACGCATCATTTTTATTTTAACGCATCACTAGTTCCATGTTTCGTCTATGTATCAGCAGTAGAATTATAGATTTCTAATTTTTGATTTTGATTACACTCCTTGACTTCAGTCAGTAATAAGTTTTTTCGAAGTTTTCAAAATACTTGTTCACTTACTGTCAGATGACTTCATTTCATTTTTGAAATAATATGGTAGTCTAAGGGAGCTGCCAGTCACTCAAAGATATGGCTTAAGTGCACCAGTTTGTTGTAATGAGGAAACAACGTTATATTTTTTTAGCTATTCCCGGGCATTTCAGGGAATAGCTAAAAAAGCGTAGCGTATTCTTTCGGTGTTTCTATACTTCCGTACTATTTCTGGGAATAAAATTGTCGAGTGATGGTTTTCATCTTCTACAGACTGAGGAGAATTACTTTTATATTCCAGAAAACTGAAGCCGCCAAATTTCCAGTGGATGGAACGCATTTAGACTTTTTTTTATTTAAATATCTCTTTTGCATTGTCATAAAATGACACAATTTTTAGAATAATTCGCTTTTGCTCTGGAATGAGTACATGAGTACAACGATTGCATTTATTTAAATTTTTGTTTAAATAAATTGCATTAATTTAACTAGAATTAAGGGAAACCATTCATTTGGGACGCCGGTGGCCTCTGATAACTTGCGCGCTTGACGTGCCTGTTGAATATTAAAATTTTTCGGTACTTTTCGGAGTCAATGTGTTTGAGAATATTGAACATTACAACTGGTTTTGTGGCTCCAAAATATGAGTATTTAGATGGTTTTTATGCCATGTTTGAATTCATTTACCTATAGTAGAATTGGCTAAAAAAAGAACCAACTTATGAATGAAATCAATATGTCATCAAAAACGAACCGATTTATTAGTTAAACCATCTTTGTAATATACTTAAATGCAAATGGGGCCAATGACTTTAGGAACAGCTAAATAAATATATTAATTTATAAGATAAAACAGACCAGTTTAAGTTCTTAACACTTTATTGATAAGTATATCAGAATAGTTCATAGTAATAACTGAACAAATACATAACTATTATCTGAATTCAAAAATAATTTCAAAAGTGACTTGAAGAATCAAGATTCAAAAATAGCAACAAACACTAAAATCACAGAGGTTACGTTATTACAAATCATCCATTTTCTTTTCACATATTTTCTGCCTTAAACGTAATGAATATTTATCGCACTAACGCAAATTGCAAAGCAGTTTTTTGCCTTCATCGAAGGAAAACTTTTCGACAAGAAATGCACCTTAATATAATATTTTAAACGGTTTGATGTGAAAGTGTAAAATATCAGATGAGAAGATTTTTTAATGTTACGCATATTTATACGTAATGAATATTTATCGCACTAACGCAAATTGCAAAGGACTTTTTTGCCTTCATCGAAGGAAAACTTTTCGACAAGATATTCACCTTAACATAATATTTTAAACGGTTTGATGTGAAAGTGTAAAATATCAGATGAGAAGATTTTTTTAATGTTACGCATATTTATAGAATAAAATATTATATGAACTTTTCAAAAGTATGCCTATAAATTCGTAGTTAATTAAATAATTAATCTTGTGGTGAGGGTTCTGCGGTAGACAAACAATTTTTTTTGCAAGAACATGTACTGGTTTGATTACCTGAAAAATTATGTTGTACCTGAATTTTTCAATCCGCGATCTCGTAAAATGACAAACAGTTTAAACATCCACGAACGGTTTCAGGAAAATGTTGTGAAAATTATATATATGCATGTCCTCTTTTATTCGTATAGTTGCCCAATTGTTAAGGCTCTATATACCACGCGTATATACAACGGGTGTCAAATTAAACTGTCTTCGATGTGTACCGTTTCAATATTTTTTTTTGTTTATCTGAATGCGTGTTAATTAATGTTCTCATCGATACTGGTTACTAACCAACATTTTGTATGGCCGATTATTTAACTAAACATTGGTAATAGTCTTACCTTGGTCCTCCATTATCATATGTATTCAAATCACGTTCAACTGCTTACCTTGTTGAGTTGTTAAGCTTATTATTTTTACATTAGACGAGAATCTGTGTCAGCATCGGATGGTTATTGAAAATTTATGTTTTTGAATGGTTGCCTTTTCTTTCTGTATATAGCTTTTTTAATGTAAATTCAACTAAAATTTATGTTAATTAATGTTTCTCTCTCCATTTACAATTATACATTAATTTGTTGGCTAAGCTTAATTGAATGAATAAATATAGTGCCATTCACTGAATTAAACTAAGTTGAACTAGTACGAATATTTAATTGATCTAGAATATAGGTTTTAACGAGAAAAAGTTAAAATTCAAGAAAGCTTTAAATATAATTACAAATTAATTTTCAGACATTCCCAATTTCCGTCTAGTTAAATGAACATTCTTACGTTTTCCTCATTCAAACCTACGTTTCCGGTTTGAGTACTCATAGCACTTCCCTATAGTAAAGATTTCACTTGAGCTATCAAGCTTAAATTGCAATTGAAATATAACTTTAATTGTACAAATACGAATTACAGAAAATGTATTTTTATTTATTTATTTATTTATCTACTTTAATGTATCTAATTGATACATATGGCGGACTTATTGGTACAAGAGCAATCTCTTACAGCAAACCACAACACCACCCCGTTCGACGAACGGCTGGGAATCGAACCCGGGTCGCCGCGCCTCGTAGCATATATTAAAGTCCATGTTATTTAAAAGCATGTATTAAAATAAATCAAAGCATTAAATTCCGAAAATATGTAAATATATATTTTGTATCCTTAGAACGTTTGATGCTTTGTTTTTTTATTTTATTAAACTGTTTATTATATGACGTTATATAAATTTGTGACATAATAAAAATGGACATTTATAAATAAGATTTTTATCGGTTTTAGTTTGTACTTTTATTGTTTTTTTAAAAACCTTTTTTGAGTAGAATACTTTTCAGTCAACGACTATTTATCGGGCACAAGTCTTATTAAAATTTCTAATTTAAATTTGTTTGTTACTTCATTTTTTGTTTGCATTTTTTTTATTGTTAAATAGTTTTAATTATATGTAATCTCTTACAATATAATTCATTGCAAGGATTTTGATTTTATCGTGTCGAAGTACAGAGACGTGATAAAAATATTAATTGCATCTATCCATTATAAAAACACGAATGATCTAATATTCAACTTAGTTTTGAGTCTGTGGAAGTTAGAAGTATAAGGTATATTTTATAATTTATATATGCAAGTAGGTTTTCGCACTTATATGCAATTAATAGTAATTAGTGATTCGTAGTTAAGGCAATCCGTAATTAAAAATTACATTTATAGCGGTTAATATTGCGGTTAGAATTGGATGTGATGCTTCTTTAATAACTATTAATTGAGAAGTATTTCATTGTAAGACGGTATTTTTAAAAATAATAATTTTCCATTCACTAAATTATTTAAAAACTGATACGTTGCTTAATGCCCAATATAAATCAGACGATAATTGCCACTACAAGCAATAAGTCCAAATCTATAAGACACGATCTTTATTGACAAGACATTCCAATTATCAAAAAAGGTCAACATGTACCGTAAACCGATTATAAAGTAGATCATATATCAGAAGGCATTTTCGTTAAGAATATGTATAGTAAAGTTTTGTACAGTATAAGTTTTATATTGTAGCAAATTATATTAATACATTTATTTTTTATTAAATTATATCAAATTATACAAAATTAAAGGACTTAAAAGAAACTTTAGAAACGCTAAGAAATAACTTACATATGGTTTGAGTTAAATTCCAAAAGAAACACACTTAATATTAGTTATTGAAGTCTCATTGGCAATGTACACTTGGTTTTAGAATTTTTACAAAGCCACCATAATTTTCTATTTTTTTTGGAAGTTATCATACACACAGTGACGGGAGATAACATTCAGTTATTCCTCATCTAGTTTAATTCACAACGCATACTTCGTTTTACAATATTGAAAAAGTATTGAAAACTTTCTGTTGTTTGGAAGTTACCCACACTGATCGGCTGAAATATTCAGTATGTGTTATTCCATATAGTTTGATTTAAATTCCAAAATAGCCATATAAAATAATAGTTATTAGAGCCTAATTTACAACTTACAATCGTTTTACAATATTGATAGTCATGAAAACTTTTGTTGTCTGAAAGTTACCATAATACGCAGTTACCGTATAAAATATGCAGTATACTGTGTTCCATATGGTTTGACCTAAATTCCAAAGTAACACATGAAATAATGACTATTAAAGTCTGATTTACAACTTATACCTTGTTTTACAATATTAATAAAGTTATGGAAACTTTTGTTATTTGGTTTGACTTAAATTCAAAAGTAACACATGACATAATTTGTATTAAAGTCTATTCATAATAGATACCTCATTTTGTAATATTTATAAAGCAGTGAAACTTTTTTATTTTTTTAAATTTATCTAAATACACAGCGGCGGGATAAAATATTCAGAGACGGGTAATAAATAGATGGTAAAATTATTATATCATTAAGGTAACATCAACTCCACAAACAAATTAGATGATGAACAACATATTAGTAATAATGAAACTTTAATTTTATAAGTGGGTTAGAGCTAAATGGAAATGTGAAAATACGAAGTTAGAATGATAATGTTTTTATTTGAAATCTTATAAACAACCTCTAACGGATGAGAAATACAAAATTAAATTTTTAGTGTCATTAAATTTTTAGTGTCATTAAATTTTTAATGTCATTAAATTTTTAGTGTCATTAAATTTTTAGTGTCATTAAATTTTTAGTGTCATTAAAGGAAGATGTGAACTCTTATTAATTATGATAAATTTACCTTTTTTGCTGATGGAATTTGAAATACTTTGGTTTCACATTGTGATTGTCCCGTGATAGTACTGTAAAATGAATTTATCTACGTATATATCCAGCCAGGATATTTAGGGCTTTTGTAGTAACCTTATGCGATAATAAATAATGGTAAATTATTTACCCAAAGCCAAAATCTGGAGATTTACAATTAATGGTTGATCGATTAATGGTCGATAGCACGATCAGGCCTTGCTTGTTCATCAAGAAAGGTGCCCTGTAATATGTGGGTCCTTACACACTTAATAATATATATATATATATATATATATATATATATATATATATATATATATATATATATGTATATATACTACAAAAGTGTATATCATGTATATATAATTCGATATTTATGTATTCGACTTTTGAGAATTTAATTTCACATAATGTAGCGTATGAGTTTGAATTAAAAATGGTACGAAAAAAATGTTTCTATGTAACTATATAATAAAAAATATTTAGATGGTGTCTAAATATTTTTTATTATAATTAAATACCAAATAAACATTTTTTTATTATATGTTCTAAATACTCAAATTAGATGAAAAACAGATGTACCCAACCGAATTTATAATAAAGTAAAACAAATATCATTTATTAATTTATCAATTGTAAAGCCACTTTTTGGATAAAAATTTTCATTTCCTAATTATATTGTCGATGCATTTCTTAGGTTTGTGGACTTTGTCTACTAGGAAATTGTCCATAAGTTTATCTTAATTAAATCCTGAGAAATTAGCTACAACTATTTTTTTTAGATAAATGAAGACATATTTTTTCCTGAATATTTAAAAATAAAATATTTTTTTAATCAAATAATTTCTTTAATGAAATCTACAAAATATGTAAATCCAGCTAAAATGATAAAGAGGAAAGGCAGTCTTAACAACTTATTATGTGATACGCAAAGCGTACTATTGTGGATCCAGGTATATGTTGTAAATATAATAGAAATTTATTCGTCATATTTAATAATACTAATAGCGAGAAGGATAATAATACGAATAGGAGATAAAAATAGCATATCCAATGGGGCCCTATTTTTATCTCCCAGCGACATTATTAATTTATGGGAAGACATAAACAATATTTATACCACCTATCAAATTTACCACCACAAGATATAATGTGAGGTAATATAAATTGTTAGTGCTAATAAAGCTGTGATGGTAGTTGTATAGACATCGACGCAGATGACGAAATTATCAGTATTAAATTGCAATTTGCAAACAACCCTAAATAAATTCACTGCCATATAAATCCAACCATCCTGGCAATGTCGAGCGACGTTGCCAGACATATTTTTATTTTAAACATACATATTTACACAAGAGGCATTCCGATATTAACGACATTAACACTGGCTATAACTCTTATCATATTTTGTTGAACTTTGTGTAACTTGTTTATGAATAATTTGTCACATTTTATTTATACATAGCAATAAAAAATGTTTCGAGACGATTCGCTTTCATCTAATATTATAAAACTATGGTCACAAAAAACTGAATCATGTTGACATTTACAACAGGATTAAAATGCGTAGATCACTTTCGATTCGCCAACACTTTATTTAAATGATCCAAGTCGCCTTGACTTTTCCTGCTGAGACCCACGCTCGGATTCTTGTCTCAACGAGGTGCCCCGTGAGGGGACACAATATATAAGCGATATATTTTAATCCAGATCACGATTACACGTCTTGCTATTTTTGAAGGTAAGTGTAGGAAGAACTTGACGACAAAGAAACTTTAAAACCGGTCTCAGTGTTGCATGTTATTTATAACCATTTTGAATTACGTGCCCTTACGCAATCTGTTTTTGTAAAAGTTTAATGATGAATAAGCTAAATGGAATTTTATATAAGACTAGTCCGGAGTGCCATTACCAGGGTTAAAAATAATTAGCAAGAGCAATAGTTTTGCATTAAGCATACATTTACGCGCTAATTGCAGATTATGAAGATTATTTGTCTAAGTATACTTAAGAAGAATAAATAATTTATTTTTATAAGAATTTATATAAAAATTGAAAATAAAGTAAATTCCACGGACTATCCTTTGATAATTTTCGATAAACTGGAAAAAAATTGCTGAAGGTCTTTTCGTACATTATTTGTCAAAATGGACATAAACAGTTTGGATTTTTTCCCTAGATTGTCTTATTACAAAAAATTGTATACATTATTTTCATATACATATATTGTAAGTTTCAAGAAGTATCACTACTAAAGTGAACTGTTATCTTTATTTGTAGTTTGTCTTTCATTCGCGTTTAGGCGGCCCATGAATTTCAGCGAAATTTTGCATATAGATAATATATTGGGTTGACTAATAAGTTTTTAACCCCAAGTTGCTGTCAACAATTTTTATTAAATATGTATATATTACACTAAATTTAATTTAAGTATGCACCACTATTATCTACTACTTGTCGCCATCTAGTTGGTAGTGACAACATGCCTTTCTTGTAAAATTCTGGTGACTTTTATTCAAAACACTGTGTGAGGTCGTTTTAGAGATCTTCTTTAATGTCGAATTTTTTTAACGCAAATGGTTACTTAGAGCCCTGAATAAATAGCAAGGTCCAGCGTATATGGTGGATGAGTGAGTATAATCCAGCCGAGCTCCTCTAATTTATCACGAGTATGTTTTGCAACATGTGATCATGTAGAAAATAAACACGATTTTGTTGACTACGCAATTTGTTAGCAAATCTGTCCAAGGGTTCACCGTACATATCTGCATTAATTCTAGATCCCTCTGGAAGCAACTCCCAATTAATAATGCCCTTGACATTCCACCAACAGCTAAGCATCACCTTTTTGGCACTTATTTCAGGTTTGGATACTGAAACTCCTGTTTCTCCGAAACCCAGCCATTGACGTTGCGTGTATGGTTAACATATATTATCAACTTATCATCGCCAGTTACTAACAGATTCAGCCGGTCAAAGTTTTGTTGCAATGTCAATAACTGTCGACAAGTATCAACTCTGCACTGAAGGTGATACGATGACAACTTATGTGGTACCCGCATACCGTATTTTGAAACTTTTTCCAATTCGTGGAAATGTGTTTCTATGGTGCCATGTTTGAAGTGTAGCTCATCTGCCAATTAATGAGTCGTCAGTCGAGGATCCTCCTCAATTAAGCGTCGTAATCGTTGAACGTCCAATTCAGCAGGACGTCCGGTACGGGGTTCGTCCTCTTGATCGTAGTCTTCATTCCTGAACTTTCTGAATCAAATCTATGCCATCTCGTAAGACACCCTAAGCTTTCCCATCGCATATATTATTTGTGGCAGTCTTTGTATCGTGATCCAGACGAAATTCGTAAAATAATGGAATCCGTATTTTATATCGATTTAAATCCATTATCTTTTATGTAATTCACTTAAAGCTTCGGCGCTGACTGTTGTCAACTGACTGCACCTTTGCACTATTTATACGCTACAGTAAAACCTTCTAGAAGTTTCGAGAATCTTTATAGAAAAGGCCCAAAGTTGTGGATAAGAACTTATTAGCCAACCTAATACATCTTAAATTAAAAACGGGGTATGTAACTACGGTTACTAATATAATAAAAGGGAAACATTGTGTGTTTATTTGGTCGATTATCTCTCTTTCATACTTAAATGACCTAACGGATTTGAATGGAATTTTGCATATAGATAATATACGTACTAAATTAAAAACAAAATAGGCCATGCGTAACTATGCTACTAATATGTTAAAAGTAAAATGTCGTTTATTTATTTGTTCGATTGTCTGTTTTTCATGCTAAAGCGACCTAACGCCCTATTTTAATAAAATTTTCTACATAGATGAAATGTATACTGAGTAAATATAGGCTAAACACTATGATTTATAGGAGCAGAGCAGTAAATAGTAACTACTTGTAATTGCTTAAATGTGCTTAACATGACGCGACTCCGTGGTCAAAAGCTAGTATTAAAAAAAGCGCTTGAATCGTCATTTGCCTTCCCTTTTATCACCAATACTCAATGTTTTTTTAACCAAATGTAATGATCCATAGTTTTACAAATTTATTAAAATTTTCTAAATAGATGAAATAGTATATAATTTTCAATGATAATAATTTTCTACATACAAGTAAAAATAGGCTAAACAACTATGATTCATAGAAGCAGAGCAGTAAATAGTAACTACTCGTAATTGCTTAAATATTCTTAACACGACGCGACTCCGCAGACAAAAGCTAGTATGAAAAAAAGCGCTTGAATCGTCATTTGCCTTCCCTTTTATCACCAATACTCAATGTTTTTTTAACCAAATGTAATGATCCATAGTTTTACAAATTTATTAAAATTTTCTAAATAGATGAAATAGTATATAATTTTCAATGATAATAATTTTCTACATACAAGTAAAAATAGGCTAAACAACTATGATTCATAGAAGCAGAGCAGTAAATAGTAACTACTCGTAATTGCTTAAATATGCTTAACACGACGCGACTCCGCGGACAAAAGCTAGTATGAAAAAAAGCTTTTGAACCGCCATTTGTCTTCCCTTTTATCAACAATACTCGTTAGTTCATATTACAGTAAAGGAAACGACTTAATAATTGAATAATTTTGAAATATTTAGCAATGAATATAAATTAATGAATATAATTTATTCTTAATTGAACACGACAATAATATAAAATTTAGGATCAATTTATTCTAATATTGTTTACCGTTACGAAAAATTTAGGACGTATTCTAATGTTGTTTATCTTTACAAATATTAATTTTTATTTAAATTAAATTCGTAATGATTACAGTAGGTAAGATAGTATTATAGGCTGATTATGTATAATATTTTGCATTTGAAAAATTTAATGGTCGAATTGTTTAAACGATTCAACCATTAATTGTATGAGTCTTAGTTCAAAAATTCTTCATACTGGATATGGTGGTAATGAATAGAAAAAACCTGCTGATCTATTTTACATAATAAATACAGTATTTTATTTCTGAAAAATATAATAAAATTATAATTATAACTAAAGCTGTCGAATTTTTTCAAATGTCAAGTTTTCAGATTGGTTCAATTGGCAAATTTTGGATAACTTAGTAACATGTGAATTAGGCAAAAAATAAACATATTTCGATATGGGTACACTAGTAAAAATTTTGCGAATATTACGAATCAATAGAGCAAAATGTATTCTCTAACTGGTAAAAGCTTAATATTTTGATGATTCGTAAAATTCGATTGTGACGAGCATTAAGTGAAAGTAATAATCTCAGTGTAAATTTTTTTAAAAAAAGTATATACTTATGTATATATACACTTATGTATTATACAAACTGTGTATATTTTACACAACATACTGATTTTGGAGAATGTAATTTCAGCTTAATTACAATTTTTTATGCGAAGGTTTATGAGGATATCGAGTTTACATTTTAATTAATTATAAAAAATATTTGTTTAAAAACATTTTGTTTAAAATAACACATACGTTTCACTTTATTTTCAATAGTTAATAAAAAACAATCATAAACCAGTGTCATTGTGGTGGAAAATTGTTGCAAAGACGTTGAGACTAGTTAACGTGGCCCCCAGGCTATTATATCAATTCATTTGGTAATTTTTCAAGACGCCTTGGTATATTTAGGATTAAAAATATTTGAATATGTGTATTTTGAAAATAAAATAACATAAAACGCTAAAGAGGAACGTTTCATACCATCAAATGAAATTAATGTATAGACTCTGAAAATTATGCAAGAAAACTGAACTCTTCAATATTTAAGGAAAGAGGAAAATATTTATTTCAGGTAAACTACTTTTATAAATTCCGAAAATTAATAAAAAAAATCTGTTTTTGAATCAGGGGGGAGAGTTAAATCTAGCTACTGGAAATTTCAGCATAAATTGATAATTTTGATTTACGAAATTGAGAATAATATTAAAACCAAGTAAGTATTATAATCACACTGACACGTGAACATTGATGTGAATAACATTCACATCAAACAACGGAAACTTCTCTATATATATTAGATCCGCAACAAAAATCAAAGACATAGAAAACTCTTGATGTGTATGATATATATATATATATATATATATATATATATATATATATATATATATATATCCGCAACAGAAATTAAAGGTAAAGAAAATTCTTGATGTTCTTTATACGTAGATATTCGCAAAAAAATAAAACGCACAGAAAATTCTTAATATTTAAGATACCCGCAACAAGAATCAAAGGCATAGAAAATTCTCAATGTCCATAAAACCTGAATGGAAAACAAAAAAAAATTGTGCGTGTCAGCCCTGAAGCACGACTGGAGTTTACTTCTTAAGTATAATTTTCTTGGAATGTATAAAATAGGTAACACTGTATATAAATATAAATATCAATATAATTAAACGTAAATGAAAAATTCTTTAATAAAAAAATGGTGACAATATTATTATTTTCAAGTAAAACACAAGTTAACAAGATCAAATTTATACAACAAATTTAAAAATAATTAGTAACGTCAGACTAAGAAATTAAATTTAAAGGAGACTTTTTAATTTTGTTGGATAGACACCAAAGATTCACACATAATAACATTCAATGATTACATCTTGATTTAAGCGAACGATAGTAAACTATGTGTGTCACATTCCGTCATTACGCTTTAAGAAAATGCTAATATGTGTGGCACATTCCTCCATTGCGATTATGCCATAATAAAATGCTAAATAAATATATTGATATCTCACTCTAAAGATGCGCAGAAATGTTGCGCGGACAGGTCACATAACGTTTATACTTTTTTTAACGCTCTGAACTTCGTACGGTCAGAATTTCTGATTTTGCTCCTCATAAAACGTCATACCGGGTGCTATGTATGAAAATCGTTTCATGAGAAGTAAACTCCAAAAAATTAAAGGCATAGAAAATTGGCAATGCCTTTCACAGGATATCCGCAATAGAAATCAAAGACCTAGAAAATTCTCGATGTTTATATCTACATATCTGCTACGATATTTCTTAGTTACCAATATATAGAAATTTGTAAAGATCTGCCATCAGGCAATATTTTATGTGTAAAAAATATTAGTATTGTTTTAACAATTGATATTTTGGCATCACGAATACATATTATTCTTAATTACTGACATTGAATTTAAAATCTAGATATTAAGTAGTTTTTTCCAAAGCGTACCATCGAATTGTTGCAAAGTATAAGGATCCGCTTCGCTCGTCCTTATAACTTCGGAGCATCATAATTTATAATCCCACCAAGCGTCATTGCGCCGATGTGTCGTAATATCCTGCAATTAATCGGCGTTGGAGATGGCTGTCTGTTACAAGGAAGTAATTATCTTCCTCCATCTTCTTTCTATCTCCTTTTATTTTTATTACACATTTAGCTTTGATCCATATTTTGCCAGCACGGAAAAGGAAAAAATTAAGGTAAAGTCTAAAAAATATTATTTAAAAATATTCAAAAAGTAGTTAACAAAGAAATGATCGGAAAATGAATAAAAAAATTCTGTGCCATGCAGTAGGTAACCGTAAGCCATTGGAGTTTGCGGTGCTTTTATCGCTAACTGCACGATTTTTTTATAAGCAAAAAAATTCTATTTTTGTATAAATGCGTTAATGCTGCGTTAATCTTCATAACATAGGCTATATGTACACAATTGATTAACTAATTGAGACGTGAAAGCAGAATAAATAAAAAAATAAAAATTTTCTCGTTTTTATAATATCATTATAGTTACTTAACGCAAAAAAATGCTGTTATGCTTCCCTTGTACATTATAATTTTTGAACGAGTGTTTCTATTTTTTATTACATATAAAAATAGAAAAACCCCTTTATTATGTATATTATGGTTTTGTATATGGCGGAATTAAATACAGAACGGAATAATATATGGAACTTTATTATATAGAACGTTGTATTTACTTATTATAGGATTTCTTTTTTAATGTGGATTTCGGTACACATTGTTTTCGGCTAACATTTTTTTTGTTTTATTTTACGTACCGGGTATAAAAATTGTTTTCCCCAAAGATTTATACGCGTTTTTGTGGATATAATTTAAATAAATTTTATTATAAAAATAATTTTTTCATTTTTATGTTCCTCACTTTACTACCTTTTATTTTATAACCTCATGCGCTGAGCCTGAAAAAAAATCGGTTGATCTTTCAAAATTATCTGACACATTTCAACTTTATACTTGTATTTGGGATGTCACATATTTTTGACATTGTTTATGATTTTATTGATTTATATCGTATGATACACGTTTATCGATAAATTGCTGGATATTCATAATGATTTAGAAGCAATTGCTTAACAAATTTTAAATTTATACATCTAGCACAGGAACAACCACTTATTAGATATGATAGTAAGTTAAAAGGCACAATCAGCTCTAAGCACATAATTATATACGAATTATAAAAAATAACGACGATCCATTTCTATAAATTTACTTTTACTTAGCATAAACAAACCACACTCTTATGCGACCGCGATCAAGTGGTTGAGCGTTGAATGCTGTGGGAAAATTGAGATTTCCGTTATAATTCGCTTCTAGAGAGAGGTGATATAGCAATAACCCTTTAGTTGCGTATATAAACAAATGAACTGACATACGCTGAGTTTCGTTTTTATTATTTTGGTATAGATTACATAAAACACCCAACTATATTGTCGCTAATCTGCTATATAATACTTTTTCAAAAAATTATGTTTTTGTTAAGAGCTATAAGGTACTTTATGTTAAGAGATAATGTTTTATCGCGATTTAGTACACCCCGTTGAATGACATTTAACTTTTTTAAAAATGATCCAATTCTGATGAAAATTCCAAACTTTGAAAATTATAATTTTAAGTAACATTTGTAAATTTATTTTGGTTACAAATTTGTATTATTAGAAGAGCTATAAATAATTTTTGGATTGTAAAAAGTTTATTTTTTGTTTTTATAATTGGTATATATAATTTTGTCTCGATAACATAATATAATGCTATTTTATATAAGACTAAGAAGATACCTTAAAAAGTTACTAGACAGGAGAATTCTATAAATTTTTTTTATCAATTTGAAATGTAAATACATATATACGAATGAAATATGGTAATTTTAATAGATCATTAGAAACACAACGACGTAATTAATATTATAATAAAACAATAAGTTAAAATTATTATTTCATAGTTAAATGTTCGATACCTTAATTATAATAAACAAAAAAATAGTACCCCTTTTTAATTTACTGGTAAGTCATTATGTAATAATACCTAGTCTTGTCCAGTTATTGTATTATTTATATTGTTTTTTTTAATTTTATTAATCTAATGAATAATTGAACATTTTAATAACAGCAAATAGCATTTTTCAATACCTCAGACGTATTGAAATAATCCTTCCCGACGGTCCTAGGCGCTTTTAAAAAAGAGCAGTGCCAATGAGAAGCGACTGTAAGATTTAACACGTAAATAAAACGTGACATTAACAAATAAAACGTTATTCACAACGCCACCAGCGGAAGCAGTCAGTAGCTGGGAACAGAATTTTGAACCGCAAGTCCTTCATACAATGTTATTTAATATACATTCCCGGGTCGACTCCCATAACTTTCAAGTTTCCAACATACAGCATTTACGTACAACTGGCTAACTCAGAGTTCGCAGCTTCGGAATAGCTGTGCTGTAAAACGGTCGTATTGCATGCGAGTTTACGTTTTGCGGTTGCAAGCTAACATGCGCTTATAACCCCGCACAAACGATGCGGTAGCATGTAATAGCGCAATGTGTGTATATGCTAATGGATGAGCCTGCATTGAAGATGAACTGTAATTGTAGAGTGTAATTTATTCACTTTGTACTCGGATAATACATTGGCGGCGCCCGCGGTGTCGAACACTAGAGGATGAATATCATTGAAATAAAACGTGTTCTTTGTTTACCACCCTCCGTATATCATTATCGGTAGATAAATTGCTATACATGTCTGTTTATTATGTACGTCCAATGTGCTATGAGTAATATCTATGCATATAATAAATTGTGTACCTATAACTCAAAAACTACTGATCAAATTCAGATTATGTTTTTAGAAAAGCATAGAGGTTAATTTGAAGTAATATTTAATTTAATATTTAATCGCAATCTGTTCACTCAGACTGCAGATATTCAAATTTAATATTTTCAAAAATTAATTAACTTTTTATTATTATAACGAACTGCCTAGGCACTCGACGTGTCGTAAATAAACAAATGTATTGTCTACGTGGATCTGGCAATGAAATTTTTCGTCCGGACATACACTGGCGAAATAGACGTAATTAGAGGTGAGAAACTTCCGCGGGCTGGCTGTCATGCCCCAGGTCTTTTATAGTTTCTCAGCCTAATTTCACTTCTTTTAGGGAGTTTTTTATGGTGTTAGAAGATACGAACTCCCTGTACATACCATCCAAACGTCATTTTAATTTCGGCGGGTGATAACCCTGCTGAACTGCGACTAATTCTAGCAGGTTGATGCGTGTTTGTACATTAACAACATAAAAGATGTACCATACTTTGCAGTGTAACAAGTCATAGCATGTCGCGATGAAATATGTCAGACTAAGTCATTTTGTGACCGCCTACGTATGTCAGAGTTCGAAAACACAACATTCAGGAATTCATACACCTTTTTATAAAAAAGAACTAACGCATGTAGCACGTAAGGTCTTTCAACAAATACATGGTATAGAGCGTTATTGTTGACCGATCCTCAAGTGACAAATTGCAAGGATTACCAATGGAACTGCAACGATAAAACGGTGGTATGCATCGCTACTCGATGTCAGCCTTTACATTATGTTATTATAATGTCAGGTATTTAATTTGCTGAGTTTATTTTAATTGTAATTTTGTGTTTAAGTTTACTTCATCTAGTTACTTCGAGTGCGGCACGCTAATTAAAATTGTGGAGACGCCTTTGAACTGGTTCAGACTTGATATGCTCGCATGTGAATGTAGATTATGTACATTGTTATGCATATTTATGTAGATCTATGTAAGAAAGAAGTAGACTGGATGTTTGTGTAATATGTGTTTATTTTAAATATATATATTAATGTAAATAGACTTGTGCGTATGCCCTATATATTAATGTAAATAGACTTGTGCGTATGCATTGATTTGAATAATGTACGATATTATTGTTTCAAAGGATAAAACTTATTTTTTTATCGCCTGTCCTCTTATTTTCAACTTATATACTTACACTTTTCAAGACGGTAATTTGAAATATTACTATAGCGAAGAGATTTCACGACTAATAAGGATAAATACAATTTGAGTAAAGTAGACGAACCATGTTAGTGTCTTCAGGATATAGTTTGCAAGTTTCGAAGAATAGGTTTAGTGTATGTCATATTTCATGTTAATTCCAAGAAATGATGTATATTATATTATTTACCTAATGTTATTTACTAGTAGATCAATATATTTTCAGTATTTAAAAAGAATGTACATAAACAAACTTTTCCAGCAAACACGATTACTTTAGCTTATTTGGTTTTTAAAAGGAAACAATCTTTCAGATTAGGAAATGTGACTACGCAGAAACGTTGTTATAATGTTGAAAATTTGAAAGAAAAAGCTTTATGTAAAATGTAATAATAAATAAAAAAAGACTGTCGTCGCCGTGGTGTGTTGAGTTGATCACAAGGCATACGGCCTTTGACGATGCGACGCACCGCGGCGACCCGGGTTCGATTCCCGGCCGTTCGTCGAACGGGGCTGGACTGGTGTTGTGGTTGGCTGTGAGAGATTTCTCTTGTAGCAATAAGTCCGCCATATGTATCAATTAAATACATTAAAGTAGATAAATAAATAAAATAAATAATTAGTCTGTCGCCGTGACGCACATGCGCACGCGTACGCGCGTGTGTTCGTACACACTCATGCGACCGCGCATGCGCACGCTCATGCAGAGTCGTACGTGTACTCGCGCGCGCACTCGCCTGCGCACGCTCACGCGTATGCACACTTTGATTATTTTATATCAACAAATTCAATACAGATAAGGAATTCTATAGATAGATGTTACACTCTTGGTAGAGTGGTCATGGCCATCGTGTCAAGTATGTTGATGATGAGGACTAGACCACAGGATATGTCGCCATTCCTCTTTACCAGCAATGGGTGTACTTGTGTAGGGGAACATTCATGGCTGCTTTGACCTCATCTATACGTCTTATTAGTGCTCTCCCACGTGGCATCGTACCATCCACTTTGCTATGTAATATGTCCGAAGAATGTCATTATGCAAGTTCTTACAATATTGGACAAATGCTGCTTGATATCAAGTTCATGATGCCCCAAGTACTCTTCTCCAACACCACATTTCCGAGGCGTCCATCTTTTCTCTCTCGCTATTTTGTATTTTATACATGTTCCAAAATTGTTGTTGTTGGTCTTTAATAGCATTTATCGATTCGTTATTGTCACCATATTTGTTTCTATATGTGTTTGAAATACATATTGCGTACAGACCAGATCGAGATGAAATGTTGCGCTTAGACAGTTGAACAACTATTACTTAAAGTTACTGTTACATAAATGCAATATTCAAAATATATTTAAGTAGTTAAACAAATAAGAATGTGAGTGGTAGCAACTATTATTATATTCCTAAAACAAGATCATTCTTGATGCATATAAAATCATTATATATTAGACCGATTGACTGTAGTCAAACTTAAGGCATATTTACATGGTGACAGTCCGTGTGACAGTTAAGGTCGTGGCAGCATCACTGCCACCAACTGTCGCCGTATATACAGAGGAGAAACGCGACATTATCATATCAGATCACTGTTACAACAGCTACCACGACGGTAACTTTCGCACAAACTGTCACCGTGTAAACGATGCTTTAATCTCTTTTAGGATTTTATATTTCAAAAGGAAAAACGGAACCCTCATGAGATCACTAACGTGTCTTATTTTCGTCGATTCTAACCTTTTTTTCTAAGAAACCGCTTGACATAAGGACTTAACTTTGACATAGTGATAAAATAACCTGCACATACCTTAATAGTTGAGACTAAAAATAGTTATAACGGAGAGGGAGATGAAGTTTCATACTAGGAGAAAAATGATACAATAGCATAAATAATATGTGGCATGATTTGAAAGGGTTAAAATATTCTTGGTAATATATACCCTCTGGTATTCTTGGTAATATATAACTCTGAAGATATATATTCTTTGGTAATATATATCTTCAGAGTTATTCTTAAAAACATATCTCCCCCTTGTTATCAAAACTACTGAATCTAAAATTATGA
Organism: Druceiella hillmani; assembly: GCA_039881145.1. Classification (NCBI taxonomy): domain Eukaryota; kingdom Metazoa; phylum Arthropoda; class Insecta; order Lepidoptera; family Hepialidae; genus Druceiella; species Druceiella hillmani. The sequence goes on from JAYKKI010000003.1 coordinate 47,557,240, forward strand.
AAAACAAACTGATTTGTTAGAAGCCTACGCAAAGGTTGTAGGAAAACTATAACTATGATTCTGGTTATGATAGTTTCTGATACGTTCATGATAATATATATGTCCGTCTTACTTAATTATATTAGTTATTATAAATATTGATTGCATTATGAAGTCCATATTTGTGACGAGTAATAGACATATAAAGTAATTTCACGTCAAACGAGATACGGAAAATTTGACGCGCGGGCTACATTTGCACTTGATTGTTTTTTTAGGTTTACTGTCGTAATTTTAATAATTACGTCACATCCGTCAATTTATATGTCCGCCCGTTCGTCTATCATAACAATATAGTTTGTACATAATAATCTGTCTGAAATTTTCCCTCGATCCCTAAGATGAAAATCTCAAATAAAATGTTGAATAGCAAAGTTAAAAAGCTTTTTTTCCACGTTCTTCTATACATGTAAGCATTTTTATTTGGTTGGAACTTTAAAATATAATCCTTTTGGTTAATTTGCGTTACCAGTTTGATCGGTTTAATTTTTTTTATTAATTTTGTCCTTGATTTCAATATTTGAGAATTTTAAGTGCAGTAAAAATAATTATTTTCTTCTGAATAAAATTTCAAAACACCTCTTGAAAGAAGTTGACGGCAAATTATTTGTGCTCATTTAAATTCAATAAAAAGCTCATACGACGTGTGCTTCACCTTCGTATCAAGTTACTTGCAGTTAAACTATCGACACTAACGTAAACCTTATTATTAAGTAGGCGTATTCAATAACAAAACCCATGAGAAGTACCGAACCCTGACCACTTATACTGATACTATCATTAATGTGTTTTAAGTAGCCTAATACGAAGGATTTATGAAGTATTAGCTTACGGCGCAGTGCCAAATCATATCTGCTAGACATCACAATTGTGGCGTAGGTTGAATTGTTATTGCGTTAATGATTATGTAAGCAAATTATTAGTTATGTTAGGAGTTAAATGAGGAAGCGTTTATTTTGGAACTTAATTTGCATCGAGTGTTTCATTAGTTAAGCTAATGATAATGTAATTTAAGCAGAGTTACGTAAGTTTTGTTTCGCACATTGCGTAGGCCTACTGACGTCACGGCGAAATCGATATCTTCATCTTAATGTTATGCGTTGGACTGTTAAATTAATTCAATAGTTGTTTATGCCTTGTATAGGTAAAAATATCATTACATAATAGATTGAATATTTAATTTGTTATTCGATTCAGTCATTTGTTTAGGCATAAACCCGAATTTTAATAATTATTTCGAGTTTTCTATGTTAAATGCGTAGTAATGGTGGTTCTCAACGAGTTCGAACCAATACTATTGAATTATTCAGATTTTCACTTTATACCTGTAAGCTTCCAAACTCGTTATCTATAATATATCACACCATCTATTTCGGTAACCTTCACAATATGAAAATAGTTTATGAGAAAAATATGTTGGGAATACTTTCAAATAAAAGTTAATATTCGGTCTATTAATATTTTGAAAAAATTCGAGATGGTTTTTCTTCTCCTTCGGTAAATAGATGCAGTAAATAAGCTCGCAGGCTTTACGCAAATGAAAGCGCATCTAACTGTTTTGTTAAATCCAACAGAAACGAGGGGTATAATCGTATAGTCGCAGACGTTATTAAGCGACTGAAAAGCATACAAAGTATCTGGAAGATACGACATTCTGTTGGAAGAACTGAAACCTGTTAGAGACTAAAGAGACTAAAAATACCACAGCTGTATAATCAGATCTAGAAAGATGACAAATGACCTAAGGACTGGAAAGATTTGATGATTTTACTGAAGAAAGTGACAATTGCGACATGATGACTATAATATCGCTCGCGAGTAAAATGTTGATTCACATTTTACATGCACGGCTCAGGTCGTGCTTGATTCGTTCAAGTATCCAAAAAGCAAACAGAGTTTGTCGAGAGAACGGGAAAGCAAATCTGAGCAAGTAAGTTTTGTTTCATAGACAACTCGAAGGCGTTTGACTACGTAAAATAAACCACGTTTGGAGTATGCCTATAGAAAAGACAACAATGGAATACTTGTAACCTATAGCACTAACTGACGATCTGTATGAGGATGGAAAAATAGTGATGGGTCTAAACGAAACCCTATCAGAAAAGTTCAAAATAAAAAAGGAGTAAGACAAGCCTGTGTCCACTTTCGTATCTTCTTTAACATCGCCGGCGAGTACATAACGCGTAAAACCCTCAGGTTCTGGCAGGAACGAGAGGATATAAGTAGAATTAATAAGCAAAATAGCGAGAAAGAAGTTAAAAGGTTTCCGAATAGGCGATCGGACCAGATGCAAGGCCATCCGGTATGACGATTTTCATTGACGTCTTACAACATGCTTAATATTAGTGAAGAGGAACAATAAAATTCTACGAGTCGTCCTCTCCTAGTGGATACGATCCTCAGTCACGAGCAGACGACTAATCAACGATTTGCTTTGTACTTCAGGACTGTTAACTATATTTATTCCAGTTCTGTGTGTCTCATTTGTTGCTGTTACTGTCTTTATTTCGTACTCATTATTGTTTTATAACCACTTGTTCTTATGTTTTGGGGTATGCTAAGTTGAAAATGGGGTTTTCAAGAAATCAATAAATTACATAAACTTCTCAGTAACGTAGGATTAGTGCGTAATCGAATTGGAATTAATGTGGGTTCAAGTACGTTTATTAGTTTATTTCTTGTTGAATATATTTGGAGTTAATTTTGTAGAAATTCGTTATAATTTAATTTTTCACAACTAAATGAAACTACGTGATGTAGTATTATTTCTACTTTATTTAGATTCTTTACCAAAACCTAGGGTTCTTTGTATGACAACATCTTCTGTGGGCAATTTGTAAAAATTCAGTATTTGTAAAGAGCAGCAATCTTTACAAATTGCCCACCTGAGGATGTTGTCGAACAACGAAACCTAGGTCGTGGTAAATAATTTAAATAAAGTAGAAATAATACGACATCACGTAGTTTCATTTAGTTTTGACAAATTAGTTTATTTTTGCAAATTATAATTACATTATAATTTCTCTACATAGTATTAAAGTTTCTGGTAATTTCAACTTTTCCTTGTTCTTATTTTTATCGCTGCTTCATTATACATGATTTGAAGTCCGTATAATTTTTTAGGATTGTATGGCCATCCGTATGTCACAGAATCATAGCTTTTTAATTTAATACCGATTGTGATATGATTAAATTGAAATATATAGTTCAATTAAGTTAACATATTAAAAAAGAGCCTATATATTTTGTAGTATCTCCTCGTACATCGAACTTGCGAATGATGGTTTTTACCACGCGTAACCCATAGTTTTTACCCTATGGGTCACTGAAAAGGTGTTATAAAAAATGTCTAACATATTTTTGGAGATAACATCTCCTTCGCGAAATATGATTTTTCAAATTGTTATGTGTTTCATACATTTCCTCCACCGGCCCATAATTTTAATCAGGTATATTAACATTTTATCGGGTACATTAACAATTAAAAAAAATGAATATAATAATGTTTAGTAAGTAATTCAATGAAACATTGCTATCAACTTGAATAAATGAATTAAAGGAAGTCTATATTTATATAGTGAAAAATATAATATTGAATGATTAATGTTTGCAAGGACACTACGCAACGAGATAAAAGGATAACCGAAATTTTTGGATTATTTTTTAAACAGCTTGAAAACTCGAAACAATTAAAAGTTTCGAGAAAAAGAAAAGAAAGGAACAGATGAAAAAACAAATTTTATAGCTGAGATTTTGTACTTTTTAACGCATTCTTTAGATTATTTTATCTATTACTCATATAGTGACACAGATCAAAAAGTAAAATAACAAAATTGGTAATTTTTTTAAATTTTAAGTGTTTGGGGTGAAATAAGTTTTTTCTCATAAAATCCATTAATAGCATCTTAAATTCAAGATATCGCCTTTAATTCTATTTTTTATTAATTATTTTATTGTCATTTACGTCGGATTATAATTTGTGTTGAAATAAAAAAAAAACTCACTTTTCACTTTCACTGCTCATAACTCGTAAACAAAAGATCTTACTACAAAGTATGGACTAACGGAAAAATCGGAAAATCGTTAAATAATATATAATCTAATACTTTTAATTTGTGAGTGGCAATAATCAAAATTGCTATTTATTACATTTTTTACAAAATTATCGTTACGATTTAAAAACAATTTAATTAATAAAGTCTTTACATTTTTTTAAATTGTATATAATTGTCATGCAAAATGGCCGATAGCTCAAATTTTTTTTCACATATCCCACGTGGTAATATCTGTGATGATATATAAAATAATTGAAGAACCACCGCAGTTTTACAACAACACTGGAAAGCATATAACCTGGCATTCTATTATTTTAAAATTGGTTATATTCTCTTTTTTCTGATTCCGTAACCAAATGACAAAAACAGAACCTTTTTTAATAGCCGTCTATCCGTCTGTCCATAGGTCACAGGCATTTTACTCGGAGATTATAGTCACTAAATAAATTAAATTTGGACGGTAAGTGTCTTCTATGAACCGTTATACAATAAAATAGTGGAATTATAAAAAAAAGGATATTAGGGGTTAGTAGAATATTAGGGAATGTATTTCATTAATTTTCCCTAAGAGATGATCAAAAAATTCAGGGCACCTGGGCGTGTGGGCTGTCGTTAGATAGGTCTTAAAAATTATACAGCGGTTCCACAATAACTTTTTATTTAAGTCGATAGTTGCTGAGGTATGCGCTTCTAAAATCTTAAAAAGCGTGTCCACCTTCTCCCCTCTTACTTTTCAATTAACTTATGTAAAATTCTGAAAAAATTAAGGTAATAAAACTGAAAATAAACTTTCTACAAAAATTAGTTTGAATAAGATATGTTGTGTAGTTTTAGAGATATGGAATACTTGTGGTACTGACTGCAACAATAACTTTATTTTTCACAGTGTCTTTGAGAAATACAAACTTAGAAGTTTAATATTGTTTGGCGCTACGGAATTTTTTGTGACTAAAATTGTAATGAGGTAATTTTTTATTCCAAATAAATTACAAATTTATGAAACGTTAAAACACATTTTTTTCGCAACATTATTTCAACTTTAGTTAAAGAAAATTAAAGGGAGCCTCTGGCACTTTTCAAATGCAATGAACTGATTTTATGAGAAAAAAACGTCATCCGTCAATGTTTCAAAAGTTTAAAAAAAGCAGTAATCTTTTTATGTTACTTTTTGATTTGTAACTCTGTAGGGGTAGTAAATAAAAACTGTCTTAAGAATTCACTCCAGCGTATGAAATATCAGTCTTAAAATATCATCCAATTTAATTTTTAACAGAGTTCAAAAAAGGAGGAGATTCTCATTTCGTAGAAATATTTTTTTTATGTATGTTCAGCGATAATTCTTTACCGATTGAACCGACTTCGATGATTCTTTTTTAATTTGAAAGAGGGTACATTAGGGATGGTACCATATACATATGATGATGATCTGATGAGATCCGAAAATTAACGATAGAAATCTTTAACGAATTGCAGTAAATCAACTAAGACTCGAGATATTGGCTAAGGGTAGTTTGCAAAATAACTACACCATTTATAAGGTCAGAGTCTGGTAAAAGTTTTGGAGATGAACAATGTAACTCCTTAACGGATATTAGTAAATCAACCGTGATTAAAGATATTTGTTACTAGTAGTTGTTCCTTTGCAAAATAATTACTCCGTCGATCAGGTCAGAGCCTGATGATGCGTTCTGAAGATGAACAATGAGACTCCTTAACGGATGGTAGTAAATTAAACGTGATTCAAGATATTTGTTACTGGAAGTTTTTACTTTGCAAAATAACTACATCATCGACCACTTCGGAGTCTAATGATACGTTCTGGAAATAAATAATGGAACTCCTTATCGGATGGTAGTAAATCAAACGTAATTTAAGATATTTGCTAATGGTAGCTTTTAATTTGTAAAATAACTGCACCATCGACCAGGTCAGGGTCCGGTGATATATTCTGAAAATGAATAATGCAACTTCTTTAGTAAATCAGCCTGTATAATGATAGTAAATCAATTGGGATACAACGTATTTGCTACTGGTTAGTTGTTACTTTAGTTATTACTTTGCAAAATTAGATATTGGATTTCGGATATGAAGTACGGAACTCTTCAGGTGATAGTTGTTGCTTTGCAAAATCTGATATTGCACTTTGGATATAGCGAGCGAAACTCCTCAATGGATTACAAGTAACCACTGGCGGCTTGCACTATCACTTCGTTTCTGTGATTACTAACTTTATACAAAGGGGAAATTATCTATATACAAGCTTTTGCCCGTGACTTTTAATAATTATACAATATTATAAGAAGAAAAATAATTGAATGTTATACTGTGATGATTGATATTATTAATCACTAAAAAATCTAAAATAAAATATCATTTAAAAAGCGACTTAAAAAAAGTAAGCACTAAAAAGTAAAAAATAATTACCTCAAGTAGGTACCTACTTATTCTCAATAAATAACTAAGTTACTTATTTTTGAAGTCGGTGCCAGCACCGCCGATCCGAATAGGCAATAATATCTATTTAGTATTGTGAGTACATTAAAAGTAAAGGTTTTAAATGTACATTATAAATTAAATTAAAAATTTGTTTAAGTTGGTCGACAGTGCCGACACTGACTTCAAAAATAAGTAACTCAGTTATTTATGGCGAATGAGTAAATATCGATTTTGAGTTTATTATTTTTTTACTTTAATTTTTAGTACCTACTTTTTTGAAGTCGGTTTTTAAAAGATATTTTATAATTGAACGACTTTTTATCTTGAGCAATCTTTTAATTTGCCGAGTATTTTAACAAAATTACTGCGTAGCATCGTAGTGTGAGTTTCGTGGATATTTAACAGGTGTATTTTAAATTATCTTCCTTTATTGAATTTGGCGTTAATTTTTGTAGAAATTCATTATTCACAATTAAATGAAAGTAATATATTTACAAAGGAATATAATTAAATGAAACTTTGTGGTGTAGTATTATTTCTACTTTCTTTATGTTCTTTACCACGACCTAGGTTTTGTTGTATTACAACATTATTAGCAAAGATCATCTTTCAAGAACATCTTTGAGATCATCATCAAAGAGCATCTTTGCTAATAGCCCACTTGAAGATGTCGTAATACAACGAAACCTAGGTTGTGGTAAAGAACTTAAAGAAAGTAGAAATAATACTACACCACAAAGTTTCATTTAATTATCTTCCTTTGTAAATATATTACTCGAAGATTTCAACTTATGTATTTATAGATGTCATTTTTTTGGAGACCGAATCGTATTTGTATCTTTGACTGGATCATTAAATTAAGCCGATCTTATCAAGTCAGTTTCTGCTGATTCCGTACTTGTACAGAGGTGTTTCCATTACGTATTTATTATATATACTGGTAAAAATAAATACAAGTACTCGGCATTTGCAGAGCGCTCAACTTATTTAGCGATGTGTAAAATTAATTTATAATTAGAATGTCACTCATTCTTCTTTTTGAATAATATTGTTATATTATTAGCTTGCATTATTTATGCAGAATTTTTTACGAGGTTATTTGCATAATATTTCTGTTGCGTAGTTTGAGGATGGACAAATCACATAGGTCAGAAAAAAATAAAATGTGAATCTCATAGATTATTATAATTCTTTTTTGTAACTAAACATTGATGATATAAAGATGTTAAATTGATATGTTAATGATAATGTTACATTTTAAATTACGCTTTCCAACTTCTCTGATAACAGATAAAATAATTTTATGTATCTTTCTGTTAATTTAAAAAGTCGACGGATATCTTGGTGATCAATTTTAATATATATATTTATATATATATATATATATATATATATATATATATATATATATATATATACATATATACACACATATATAATGAATATACATGTATGTAGTCCACATTTATTATCTAGAACCATTCTGCCAAACATCTGTTGAAGATTACTCGTAATTGAGAACCGGTTGAATTTGGTTTTTTAAGATGGATAATTAAACGAAGTTTGAAAATGGACATACCGATTGATACGGCGGGTCTTTTGATGTGTGGTAAGAAATACGATTTAAAAATGTGATTTTGTGTCAATGCTTTCTTATAGGATCGCAATGTACATATGTAAGACTAATTTTTATTAGAGATGACTTGTATTCATTATTCGATACAGTCGAAATGTTATCTCTACTAATTGCGTATAAAATGATATTAGTCATTCATTAAAGACATATTTATAAAGCGGGTCAAATTTTAATCTTTTGTGTATATTATGTAATAAATACATTGATAAAATGCTTAAATCGAGTTCGCGAAATGAATCTTATTCATGCGTGACGCAATATGCCAAGTTGCTTCGAGCAGTATTGTAAATCATATGATTGAATTAATTTGACTAAAACCGTGTTAAAGTGTAAACATGGCAAGTGGCACCTCAAATATTTAAATGTTACAGTGTAAGAAATTTTACATCGAATTTACGCAGGCATATTTTGTGTTGTGTATAGTTTATTTAATTATAAATTAATTAACTAATCGATAATAAAAAACTACGACCTGAAACGTGGGCACAAACTGTTGGCTTGATCCCTTTAGTCGCTGAGCGAGCAATGGGAAGAACTGTAGTATTTAAGGTTAACATCTAAATTAAGAAAATTCGACGGAAAACCAAAGTAGTCAACGTAACGCTCAATATCAGCAAGCTGAACTGGCTAAAAACAGGTAATATCTACTAAAGAATTAATAACAAATGCAAGCTCTCCAATGGAGATCACGAACGTCAAAGCGTAGTGTGGGATACCTCAAGTCAGATGGACCGAAAATCTGAAAAAGTTGACGCAAAAAGGCCGGATGTAGAATGTGGAGAACCGTATGATAGCGTACATTTGGAAAGTCCTATGTTAATAAATACGGTTGTTTATTAATTGATAAAATAAATGCATTTGGACCAAAGATAAATGTGAACAATCAGTTGCGTTATCTAAGTAAAAGCATTGAAACCGTAACATCGACATAAATAAATTAGATCATATTAAAAGTGTTTCGTTAGAATCACGTAAATTTTTGTAAGTCCAGAAACTTTTAACGTACGGCAGAACGAATATCAAATTTAATGTGTTTTTGTCGCAACATTGGTTTTATTTTAATAGAACGTTCACCTATCGTGCTAGGTGTTACTTAACTCGTTGTTAAGTATGGTCCGGATTTCGACGTTGATTTATAACCACAGAATGCGGTCGTGGAATATTTTAGCAGACATAATTAATTACTATACTCCTATTTGGAGCTCTTGGATTTGGAGCTTATTTTAAAAGTTTAACGCTTTTTGATAATGTATTGTTCTGACTTAATTATGTAGAATATGATTTTAAATCATATTTATTTGCAATGAATAATACATTTTTTATATAATTTGCCTGTCTTTAACTGATTTTTCTATGTACGTAATATAATGTGAATCCAATTCAGGGAGGGAAATAAAACATTTTTTCGCCCACAGCGTTATTTTAACACGATTTAAATTAAATATGCTGTTATTACTAAAGTCGGTACTGAAATATTAATATATATTTTTCTATTAAGTTATAAACAGCTAAATGTATAGATTGTGTTACAAGAATCGGCATTTCGTATTTTATAATTTTGGGGATAGCTTATCGAGAATCAAAACTCAAATTGCTATCTTGTATTAAATGGCATGAAAATACAGTGCCACAAACTGTTTTTGAAAAGGAGGTTTATGCCATTTAACAAATTTTGCTGTAAGGTTTCTCATGAGTATAAATTAAAATCACAGCACAGAATAGCAGGAAACCTCTAACGTGACTTGAAGATCTGTTCTTTCCTTGTACTCGTGCATACTTATCGAGGTTGTCAAAGCGCTGTTTGAAGTCAACGTAATTAATACATGAATTGAAGAAAATTTTAACCACTAGTTGTGACTTCATTCGCGTGTAATTATGAAAAAAAAATTGTTTTTTTCCCCTCTTATATGTTACGTCTGAGTATGTACTATTACCATACGAAAATTCAAGATACCCGCTCAAATTAACATACGGACAGAAAGACAAAAATTGAAATAACGGTCGAATGGATTTCAATGCATTTTTTGCACGTAAATAATTTATATCCTAAATTAAAGAGAGGCTATATATAATTGCGCTCACTACTCTTACAGATATAAGGAAAGTGAAACGTTTTATGTTTATTTGTTTGTTTGTCTTTCTTTCGCGTTTAAATGGCCTAGTGGATTCCAATTACATTTTTTTGCATATAGATAATTTATATTCTAGGTTAAAAGACTTGCTATTTATAATTACGCTAATTTTTAAGAGAGCTGAGCATAAACCCTAAAAAAATTTTGCCCCCACACAAAAAGCTGAATGCGCTGCTATTCATTTAACTTTTAAAAGTTTGTGGAACATGTTCCATTTAACGTGTCAAATTCTTGCAATTATTGCACAGCATTTTATTAATTATTGCACAGCATTTTATTAATGATTACAGAGTATTTTATTAATTATTGCACAGCGTTTTATTAATTATTGTAGAGCATTTTATTAGACTACCATCGTGCAACTCACGCGTTGCGCATAACCGAAACACAATAAAAGTTGAAACGAAACAAATAAAAGTTGAAAGTTGAAACGAAAGCCAGACCTGGCAAATTGTTTTTAAAATAATACTTAGCTCGTAACCATCTAACTAATCTGATTAATATTTAAATCTGTTTAAAAAAGTGTCTTAAATATCCCTAATATCACGCGGGCAGAGTCGCCGGAAAAAAAACTATCAGCAAATAAAAAACAGACAATTGTGATTTCAATATATTTATTCTTAGTATTATATAAAGAATGTAAATTTCGAATTGTAGTTAGTTTTATTTTTTGAGAAAGACGGAAAATTTTGAACTATGGGCTAAATTTTGAATATTAAATATTATTGAAGATGGTATTAACAAATCTTAGGTTGATCTGCCATTTGTCGGTTAAAACAACTTTATTGTCTTTTTTTAACCATGACAGTGTCAATGATTACATAGATTACATCACATAATAATGAAAGTGCAACTTACACTTCATCATGTACATTACAACTCATTAGTTTAAGTGACGTAATAGGTCACTTAAACCAATGAGTTTGAGTAATAAAATCGTCGCAATGTTAGAATTTATATTTGCTTTCGAATTATCAAAATTTCATACATTCTCCAATTATTTTAAAGAAAAAGAATATTTTTTTTCAGAAATATGAATTTCTTTTCAACAATATTTTTATGATATAAATATATATAAGCTGATTTGGTCGTCGGATAAGATTTCAGCGGAAATATATCAAACGAAAATGTCAGGAGAAGGTAGGTGCACAAGTGACATATTACGGTTGCAGTTGCAAATATGCATTTTAAAAGTTGTAACCTTACACGATCTGCACCGTGTTTACTGTTGCATGCATGAAAGCAGTGTTAAAGACACTACGTTAAGAAAAACTTCCTTGTTGTAAGCATATGAAATGAATATTACGGAAACACTCAATTGAAATGATTTATTTTAAGAGTGAATGCAAGTGTAAACTATAGTTATATTTTTGTTGTTTAACACGTTATGTAGCAATGTCAACCTAAGGAGTTTACTTTGTGTGACAGATGTTATTCCATTGTAAAGGTTTTTACCGAGCAAAATTACCGCCACATTGAATTTTTTGATATATAACTTCATCGGTTATGCTTTAAGCTCGTGTGCATTCTTATCAATTTGAAATTACGATGAGTTGTTAATGTTTTATATAGATAGATAATATTTTTAACGCAGTGTTGTGAGATGCACCCAGTCTAGATATTTTTTCTGCTTCAATAACCGCTTGAGAAATGGGTTCATGGAGTTGCATGGTGGTCCACGACTGCTTGCTAGATAAGATTTATCCAAATTTCTGTGTAGTTAGTTGTATTTGAATTGTATTTAATTGCTCTATAAGTGTATTGTCTTATTCGTTATTGTTTTATAACTGTTTGTCATATATTCTTCCACATGCCCAGCGCTTTGGACATGGAGTTTTCAAGAAATAAATAAGTATTAAAGATACGACTGCAATTTGGCACCAAAGGTGATTTTACTCTCTATGTTTAAATGAAAGGATAGGGGATATAAAAAGAATTTTTTTTTTTAAATTCTGACCGAGATTATTTTAATAAAAAAAAAGCTACTAGGAAGAAACACTTGCAATTGGTTGAGAAACATCAAATTTCTATGTAATATTTTGGCTATTTAAATTTTTGAAAATGTTTTGGTTTCTTCTTTTTTCATAAATTCTTGTTTGTTTATTATTGCATGTTAAGTGTTAAGTCTTATTAAACATTTAAATTAAGTTGAATAAATTAAAATAAACATTTCCTTGACTAAACGCACTTTGAAAGGAAACTACTTTCTAAATCAATTTTTGTAATAACATTATTCGGGATCGAGAATAATTTTTGTTAATCACTTTAATTTAATAACTAATAAATTGAAATTTTAATTAGTTTAAGATTGACTATTTACTAAAGTCTACTGTGGTTGATGTAACATCGCATGCATGCTTTTGGTATTAAAGTAAATTTGAAAATTTAACAACCAATAGATAAATTTCAAAACTATTCCATTCCTTAAAAATGGAATTAGCTCAGTGTCTGTTTGTATGTCCGTTCCTTCATATTTCTGCTACAGTCTAATTTGTTGGATTAAATGCAATGCAGTGAATTAAATTTTACGTATTGAAATAGTTTTATTTAGTACTGTCACAAAATAGACTCAAAGTAAAAAAACAAAATCCATATTTTGGGGCAGTTTTGGAAAATAAGTCACTATTTTTTTTATTTTGAACCCCATGTGACTATCTATAGAAAAAATTCTGATAATATTTTTCTTGAAATAATCAGCAACAATTTATGTTTCATCCCTCTATCGCTTAAATAAATATTACGAAAAATCTGAATTCAAACAGAGAATTATGTCTATATTTAAAAAAAAAAACTTATCGGTTCTTATTTGCTCACAATCACGGCTTTGCTTTTTTATATTTCACCATATTTTGGGCAGGAATTTTGCAGGTAAAAAAATGCAATGAGAAATATCAATATCTTCACTAAAATGGATGTAGATTTTTTTCGATTTGCCTTATAACTGTAACGAACAGTTATAAGGCAAATAAAAAAAAAACGAAATTAAATTACGTGATGTAGTATTATTGCTTAAATCTTTGCTAATTTTACATCTGAAGATGTTGTGATATAACGAAACCTAGGTCGTAGTAAAGAACTTAAATAAAGAAGAAATAATACTACATCACCTAGTTTCATTTATTTGTGAGTAATGACTTTCTACAAAATATATTCAATATGTAACAAACAACTTACATTTTAATGAGCAATAGAGCTTAAATTAACCCGAAGGAGCTAGAAATAATTATTTTCTTTTTGAGGCAAGCAATAATATACGTTTTCTCTTTTTGAGTAAGTAGGCATGGTGGTTAGCCTAAAAGGTAGTGAGGTGAGGAATGACGAAGAGGATTATTACAAATTCATTGTATATATATATATATATATATATATATATATATATATATATATATATATATATTTATATATATGCCTATTGTTTACATGAGAAAACGTAGACATATAATCACACTTTTCTTGGTTTTAATTAATTTTAATGAGTATACTGATAATTTCCCAGCTTTTCAAAAGCTAATTACTTACAAACCTTCATTGAAAAAAAGAATTTATTGGCTATTATGAGGCTCTGTTTTTTCTTTAACAGAGTTTCCTATTTATTAATTATTAGCTTGCTTTAACGATTGTGACTGACAGAATCGTAATGAACTTGGTTACTATGAAAAATAAATTTCCTGTGCGTGATATGCTCCACCTGAAATTGTTACATCAATATTTTTGAGTATTCTGTATTGAGATATGTGCAGGTTCCTATGCTTTATTTTTGCGCCCAATTTAAAAATTCTAATTGAAGCCGTTTTTGAGAAATACGGCTATGTATGTATGTATAATATTATAAAGATTCCGTATTTCCTTTCAATGTGCGGGTCACTTTCAATGCTACTTTATATTTAAATTATTTAATTTAGAACTTCAAAACAATACACATGTCTATTATTTAAATGATAAAATACCAGCATGCGCTATTTGTTGATACATTGGTAACAAATGCAAATCAGCCGTAACGAAAAACAGCCTTTACAAAGAATTCCATTTTCATCAGGACAATTAGCAATAGACAAGACTCTCCTGTCTCCTGCTAGTAAAATATACGCTGTGTTCCTGACAGCCATATTCATATTGCAGATTGAAATTGTATGATATAACCTCGTAGGATTTTCAAACAACAAAAGTAAACCGCACTTGAATACCAATGTAGTTTGAAAATTTTTATTGTAAAAGTAAATTGGTTTTCCAATTTTTCTCGCTCGAATACAGAATCGATAATATCTTATATTGTTAAAGTCTTTTAGAATGTTTTATTTAGTTTTATGTTAATAGTAATATTAATTTCAATTGTAATATATTATAAATAAAGGTAACGGAAAGTACAGACGTTTTTTTTACAGTCAACCTAGAAAGGAGAATGTTAATAATTTTTCATGTGGCTACCACAATCACACCCGATTTACTTTGTATTATAATATTGCGAAAGATATTGTAGTGCAGTAATTTTTTAGTCATCAGAGTATTTTTAGAATTACACGGAATCCTAATAATTTTGTCATGTTCATGTCTGTTCGTCTGTCTCTCAAGCCCTCGTAAGTTCTAAATTTTTAGACCTATGAGCATTAAATATTGAAGGTATGTGCTTTAGATCCGAACTTAAGAAGCGAAGGAAGCATCGTTATAGTTTAAAACTTCGAGTTCGAGTTTTGATCACAATTGATTACGTTATCAGTGCATTAACATTGCATTAGCATTAACAATGTGTTAATTGCATTAACATTGCATTAGTAATATAGCATTAACATTGCATTAGTAATATAAATAAGGTATGCCTTTAAGAGGAAAAAACCTGACATCGATAATATAGAAGTTCAGATAGAAAATTCTAAACAATCTTTGACAACGTCATAATTGTATAATTTTTTCCGTATGTTTTATGTAGGTATTTTTCAAATAACTTTTTACAACTAGTTCTTTGATACTTAATTATTAAATTATTTCAAATACATTTTTATTTTTATTTAACATTTGCCTGCAATATACATATATTTTTGAAACGGTTTTTCAAAATTATTTGGTCCAAATAATTTTTTCCCTACTTTCTCGGGATTATTACATACTGGTAATGCTAAATAGTAATTTAAGGTTGAAGACCAGATTTTTAATTTGAAAATTACCAAATAGTTAAAACCAAGATTTAAGCAATATTACTTGGGGAGTTCTTAAATATTTTTTAATGAAAAATTGTTTGTATTTATACCGCATATAAATGTATTTTTGAAACTTATAATAAAAATTGATTTGAAAGCCATCTTAAAGACCTTTTTAATTTTTTAATTTTTTTCACGTAACACACATTGGCGAATCTCAGTCGCCATATTGCACGAATCGTGGTATAACCTCTCTAAACATCTATCTAAAGCATTTCTAACGATACCTTATTTATTTTTATTAAAATTTGATTATTCTTTCCAACATCCACGTAACACTTATGTACATATATAAATATATCCATGTACATAGATACGTACATATATTGATAAAGACAATATCCTTCTTGGCGTGCCGCAGTCGAGTAAAAAACGAAATTAAATTATGTGCGCGTGCGTGTGTACGTGCAGATGTGTTTACTATCTAAACCAATGGACTGATCCGAGTATAATAATGAAATATAGCTATAGCATTTTTAAGAAATGTTCTAATTTCAAAATGTAAGATACTTCGTCAGGAAATAGATTTAAATATTTGATTTTTCAAACTTTTCACAAAGTTAGTAATTTATAAGCCAAGAAATATAATATAGCCCCTTTTCCGGCTAATATCTGATCAGGTATTTCTCATACGAAAATGAAGTAAGATGCGCTCTTTCACAGAGACAGGGCGGGTGGTGGGAATGTGCCGTGCTGCAATGATCAGTGCTTAAAAACCCAAGGATACAAATAATTTTTTTACGCAATAATAAAATAAAACAATAATATTTTACTCCAATATTAAAAAAAAAACACCTATATAGGCTTGTATTTTGCGAGAAAGTGGGTGCAACTTGTTTGTACCCTTTTGGTTGGTATACAATTTTAATTTCCATAATAACTCACGAGAGTAAAGTGTGGTGACATAAGAGTCACTGTAACAGGAATTACGCCATATTTCTATTATTTTTGATTTTCATTTTCTATGCATTTCATCTACAATTAAATGAAACTACGTGATGTAGTATTATTTCTACTTTCTTTAAGTTCTTTACCACGACCTAGGTTTCATTGTATTACAACATCTTCAGGTGGGGTATTAGCAAAGATAATCTTTGCTAACAGCTGACACTAATGATCAATCTTTGCTAATAGCTCATCTGAACATGTAATACAATGAAACCTCGATCGTGGTAAAGAACTTAAAGAAAGTAGGAATAATACTACATCACGTAGTTTCATTTAATTGTGAATAATGAATTTCTACAAAATTGACGCCAAATATATTCATATATTTCATTTAGATCTTTTTGATAAAATTTACCTTGATAGACAATTAATATACGAAAACAAAATTTTGAGGTGGAAAATTATTTTTTAAAGCATAATAAATATGTATCTTCTGTAATTATATCACTTTTCATGCTTTTTTTTTACTTTTCACTAATAAAATGTATAACGAAATATCAAATTGAATAATGTTGAAATGAAGTCCTTTTTAAATATATAGGGTAGTAAACGGATAGTTGGTTATTTCTAAATTCCCGTTTTTGGGGAACTGACATTAGAATTTATGTTAATTAAAAACTAATTGTTCAAATTTATAAAAGTGAGGGAAAAATAAACGAATTATGAAGTTCTAAATTGAATAGTAGGGATAATGTAAAGATATTTCTCTCTCTCTCTCTCTCTGTCATTCACTCTTATAGATCACAATGAGCATTTTTGAAAATGACGTCACAACTCAGCATTTTTGTTCTTGTTGAGACGTAAAGTTTAAATCTTTATAACTTGATTAGTATTCAAGATTTGTCAACCTTTTTTTCCACTCTTTGTTAGCTTGGACTTTGACATTATGATTTATTAAATAAAAAATAAATGTGAAATACCCCATTTATACTAGAGATACAAAAAAGCAGATTTGCGATGTCTGAGATAATGCCACTGTGAAAATAAAACGAAAGGAACATTGAGGTGATTTGAAAATACTGAAGGCATGAGCAAGAAAATACTGAGAAAAAAGTGTGCCTAAGCAGTGTTAAAAGAAAAGTGGTTAAACCATTTTTTTAACCATATGGGTGAATCAAACTGAGTAAAGTCTGAAACACGATGATGCACGGAGAAGTAAAACTTGTTGATAGTAAACTAGTAGGTAGATTTGTCAAATGTTGACCTAACAATACGTCTATTGCCACTGCATCGTTGTTGAGACAGTTATATTAAGCGGCAACGACAGGTCCGATAATCACGACCGGACACCGGTATATAACCGGATGTTCGGGATACGACCGAGACAGTCGGGACAATTGGCCGTTGTCCTGTCACGCTACACAAGGACGTATTGCTTCGATGGTCATATAGTTTTGTAGGAGATATTTCGTTTAATAGGCGCAGTAAAACTGGTAGATTGCAAGTTATAGATGTAATAAAATAGTATGCCAAAAAATCGAATCAATTTCGAGTTTGGATCACGCATTGGAGGTTCCACACTTTCTTTGAAATGTCAAATTCATCACGATATGGACTTCTTAGGGCGATAAATGTTTAATAATTTCTAACACAATTAAGTTCTGAGGACAGATGTTTTATGGAGAAAATCTTTTTTTATAATTTGAGAAAAACTTTTTTCTATTTTAGTTTTTTTAATTTACGTTTAGTAGTTTTAGAAATAATAGGAGAAATATATGTTTTTGCACATTTTCCTATATATCTCTGAAAATATCCCGTCTATTCTTCCACTTTTCATATTGTATATTTTAGGATTTCAAAAGTAAAATATGTACATATATAATAAATTATATAAATAAAATAGGGTGTTATCGTTATATAATATCAAAAAGTGGAAAAATTATGCCTATTTTTTAATGCTGTTGATTTGTTTTATTTTTTGGGTTCAAGTTAATTTAAACATAGTTTCATTGTTATTTTACTTAAAATTTAATTGTAAAACGTAAGAAAAGAAATTGAGATATGTATAATTTATTATTGCTATATATAAAAGTGGTGAAATGGTTAACTACTGCCGTTGACAAGTGAGCAAATTAGGAACTGACTACTAAGCTCCAGCAAAAAGCTAATCTACAGTAAAGCACAACTGTATTTTAAAGCGGAGATATAACGCATTCCGTTATCGCTATTTAGCCTACCTTTGAGAGAAATGGAGTGAAGATATGAATAGTAGCAAAGACATTATGCTGTTTACATTTCCCAACTTACAACATCGTGACATCGTACGGTAATTGTCCACAAACCGAGGCGCGGATCGCCTCGCATAACAGTACAATAACACAATAATTTCCCGCGACGACAAACAAAACGAAATGATCGTCGTAACCGTGCGTCATTGTGTGGCGTGACAAGACAACGGCCAATTGTCCCGTCTGTCCCGGTCGTGCCCTGAACGTCCGGGTACATCCCGATGCTCGATCGTGATTTATCGGACTGGTCGAATGTCGTTGCCGCTTAATATAAATGTCTCAACAGCGGTCGGTAGCAAAAGACGTGTTGTTAAGAAAACATGGGACAAATCGTTGTATGGTTGTGGTCGAAGCTGTATCTTTATTAATGTGGGATATTTACAAGAAGAATGTATTCCAATTATGTGACAGCACGTTTGAAGTTGGGTTGAGTCAATTTTTTAAAACTATGTAAAACTATAATTTTTTTCTTTGCTCTTTGTTTTTCATCGTATCTCATTCTGGATTTTAACTTTTGAACTATTTACCAAACAAACTTGATTTTTATATACATATGCATTTCTATCCGCCAAAATAAGTTAAAAACAGTGACGAAACAAAAATAAAACCAAGTCATCATTATGTTATTGTAAATTTAAAGTTATTTTAAGATAGATATCTTATTAGTTAGTTAATTTAAGATAGATATCTTATATATATTTTACCAGGTTGAAACAAAAAATTTATATAATTGGTTGAAAAATTACAAGATAAATATGTGAACACGTAGTTTTCATACTACATTCAAGTATGATAAGTGTCCTCGTACATCCGTATTAGGTGGGTTTGTGATTTATCGACCATATTTAAATTCTCTGAAGTCAAAAATTCCCTGGAGTCAAAAATTGAGAAATCTAGGAAAATACTAAAGACCATTATTATAATAATTTTCTTTTCGTTAAAAAGAAAACAATTAAGATATTATTTATTCAAACCAACTTTAAGATTCAGAATTCATGTTAATTGTTTGATCGCGGACTTAATTTTTTCTAACGAAGATATGTTTAAACATAGAAAAAAGTGAAATACATACGAATATTATTTTGCAGATCAATTAAAAGTAAATTTGAGGAACGTAAAATTATTATAAATCAGTATTTGTTGAGTTAATTACGATAAAATTATTAAAATTCTGGTGTCATAGGAGAATCTAAGAGGATTTAGATTCCAGGGAAATCAAGAAATATAGGAAAATACTAAAGGAAATTATCTATTAAAAGTAAGAATGGAATTAAGACCTTAATTATTTAAATCGATTTAAATAGTCAGAAATCCAATATTATATACAAATCAAATGCCATGTAATCAATAGTTTTGGCCTTTAATTAAAGTTTTGTAACATAAATAAATACAAAAATTGAAAACGAAATAATTCGAATATTATATTGAAGGTAAACTTTAAGTAATACCAGATTTTTCGTAAGTATCAGTAATTAATTAGCATAATTATAATAAGTGATGTAAAACAACATAATACATGAATTACCACTTACCGACAACTAAAAACATTAAGAAATGGAATTGGTTGTGCGGTAAAAGGTTTAAGATATGAGTGTATGAGAGAGAAAAAGACTATGAGAGTCTTTTTAGACTATGAGATCGTGCATGAATTTTTTTACAGAGTTTGAACTGAGCATAATAAATAAAATAAATAGTAATAGAACTTCCTAAAGGCAGCAAAATCGATTGTTATACAATTATTAATTCGGATTTAGTTTTAATTTAAACTTTATGCTCATTCATTCGGTGCTTAAATCGCCAGATAATATTCGTTCAAGCGTATATAATTATTTTAAAATAGTCTGTAATCAAACGAACCTACGTATACCCAAAGCTCGCTCCAAAAAGCTTACCGACAAGGTCATTAAACTAAACCCTACAAAAAGAAACTAATTGAAGCTTTCATGTCCAAGTTCACACAATGACAACGACTTTTTGACTATCGCTTTAACCCTTTGTAGGGGCACTAATTCAATTTATCAACTCAAAATATTTTGACCGGACCATAATGCGTCCCTAAAATAAAGTCAATTATGATCCCTTTCGAGGGCTTAATAATAATTTTGATAGAATTCTTTGTACGTGTTTAATCTGGAATATGTCGAATCACGCACCTCCGTAGCACTGTCGGTAACGCGTTACTTGCGTGCAATGTAATTGTTCTTGTACACTGCGTAAAACAAACTGGATTCAATGTTTGTATTGTATTAAAATTTAATACAATAATAATAAACAATTCGGTCATTCGAACAAGTATTTTTTACAAGTAGTTGTTGCCCTCGTATACTGTTTAATAAAAATCCACTTTCATTTATGGCAATTATATGCGATAAAAAGTGTTGAATATGTGCTATTCGTTGTTAATAGATGCTTCGTATTTAGTTCTTACTGCAAATGTGCCATTTTAATGTTCACAAACTACTCAATAAATTTTAATGAACAGGTATAAATTTGTTTACGATAGTTAAAAATTTTTGTGAAGTATCAAATATTTATATTTATGCTTAAAAATATAATTAATTAATTGTTATATTTAGTCATAATGGCAGAAAAATAAGACTTCATTAATTTTTAAAAGTTTTTAGTCACCGGTTTTTAGCAAAATGATTACAGGTTTTTGGAATTTATATCATTACGTGGATTTAATAGATTGATTAGCAATGTTGATACCACTATTATTTAGGATATTAAAAATTTAATGATATGATAAATGATTGTGATATACCTTATTAATTTGTCAAATTGTTATTGAGAATACGTTTAAAGTATAATATATAATATTCTTTCCAAAAGCATATATTGTATGGTGGTGTTTTATTGGTTTTAGGGTCCCGCAGCCAAACTAGGAACTGTTGTAGTTTTGTCATATCTATATGTCCGCCCGTAGGCTCCAGATCAATTTTTGTTTTATTTTATAAATCAATGATATAATAAATGTTTGCTTTTATTGAGTCGAAATTTAGTAAGGAGACAAATAGTGAAACCCTAAAGTCAGGAATGAGATGGATCAGAAAAATAATTTTGCCCCCAAATACAATGAAAAACATTTACCTACCCCGTGGAGTGGATGCCACGATACAGCTTTTCAAAATAGAATTAAACGTCTCTTGGAAATAAGTCATTATAATGTTTCTATCTTTAGATATTTGTGCTCAAATTATTACTTTCGAATAATGGTAGTAAACACAGTTTCAAAAATTTTAAATTATCTTCATGGGACGATGAATTTTTTTTTGTCAAGATGAAGTAGCCCTAATGATCTGTTATATAAAGTTTAAATTCAGTTTATGTATATAAGTAAATGGCTAACTTTTTAAAGAATAAATATGTCTGATAAATTCTATAAATAGGCAGGAATTTACCAATTTACTTAACTCGTTTGTGGCAAAATAATCCTAACATTATTTATTACTAGGAACATCAACTAGTTATATTAGTCAAATAAAAAAAGTTATATAGGCACACACGTAAGAGATGCGTGGATAAGTTATGGAATACAGATACATAGGTAGGAGACAGGATACAAAAAGACGAGAGGTACATAGCTCAGTTAGTGTATGTTTCTCATCTAGTCTTTTTTCTAATGGCATCCTGTAAAAATGGTGGAAAATTTTTTTCAGCATACACTCTCATAGTTTATAGATCTGATATCGAAAATACACGGTGCAAAATAAACTTTTTTTTCTTATTTTCTTTATTAATCTGGTAATGAGAACGATTTTATTTATTTGAAACATTGTTAAGCTCTATTTTACTATTAGATACATGAAACAAATAAAAATAGAAAACTCAGGGAGTAAAATACTCAATATTGAGTCCTAGGGTATTGGCAAAATTTGTTTGGAAATTAGTAGTCAGGGAGCCTAATACTTATACTCTGAAGATCATATTTCACAAAAGCTTAGCTAGGAATAACTGAATTAGAGCGATAAAATCAAAAGAAATCCATTCGCAGATCGACTGATAGATCGTGATCGACCTTATGGCCAGAGTATAAATAGAGATTGCATTTTTGCACCGTCACGTTCCCAAGACCATTTATTTTACCGTTAAAGCATGCTGTTGGACGTATTGTTGCATAGTTCCGATGACCGACGTTGATCATACCGGCTGATGGTTAATATATCCCGTAAACTTTTATTTATTGTTCTTTGTATGAATGTACTTACGCACTGTATCAGATGCGTTCGTACGATGCACGGTAATAATTACATTAATGCAACATTGTGTTTTATTTAATATCTTCATGTTGCACTGACGGAAACAATTTTTAACTGCTCAACAGAGATAGTACTTTAATGGAAATAAAAACGTTTAGTTGCCCAAGGACAACAATAAAAAAAAATAACTAAAATTCATTACGGTAATCATTTTCTAATATGCCTTATCTTTATTTTTTTATTTTTGTTTTGATTTGATAATGTTATTATATAAAATTTCATTAATAATTTTATGTTTTACTTTAAACAAAAACTATTACTTTGAGCTCTTTAGTTAAAGACTTTCAGTTTAGACCTTTACTGCGCCTAACTGTATAGTGTTTTTCTTCAGAGCAAATAATAAGATTTGGTAATATTTATCAATTATTGCGATTTTTTAAGTACGAACTTTCTATTTACCAGTCCATTTCTGTATACGAATATTAAATTGGACACTTACACAGATTAATCTTGGAATTGGTGGACACAGGTCAATCTTGGCGCACCATTCTTAATACCTAACTAGACGAAATTATTTGACTGGTTTGAAATTTATTCGTTAGTTTTTTACTTATCAGCAACCAACAGTTGAATAACAAAAAAGTACTGCAAGCATTGAAAACATTTCTACCGTCTGAATGAGAAGTAGAGTCAAACAAAACACAAAAAAAAACAAAGTCAATTTCTGTTAGTGAACACAAAATCCAAAATGTACAAAAAAAGTAGTAACTAGTAATTGATTATCAAAATTCAACAAATCAAATTAAATAAAATTGGCTAGATCTTGAAAATAATTATCATTTTAGAAAGATCAAACTGTCATTACAGGAAGATGTACTGGAGACTGTTTTCATGACTTTTGATTTATAAAACCGCCCATATCACTGTAATCTTTTAAAAATAGTTTTGTAACACGATCATGAAATCAGTTTGAAGTTAATAAAAATTCCTTGCGAAATCCGATAGTATACCACGTTCGGGCAGATTTACGAAACAAACAAAAATACGAACTGTTGGTCTGTCTCTTAAATCTACGTCAACTCAAAGCTGATTGTAACTAAATAAACTGGATAAAAGTATTTATTTCGCCCGGGATTGAAATCTTAAACCCTCACAAATCTAAAGATATTCACATGGTTAATACCATTGTATGAATGCAAGAAATGTGATCACATATGACTACGCGAGTCTCATCATTTACGAAGACAAATTTATAAATAATACGTATGATATGCAGTTGGGAAAATAAAGTAATAATAATTTAAGTATAGTAAATATAATTTTCGTATCGAATGATTACTTTTTGGAGTAGCATACAAGGTTCTACCTTCAGAGAGATACAGACAGCTTCGTGAAAAACAAACGTTCTTAGTCTAGAGTTAACACAGAGAAATTAATTTATTTGAACATTAATTAATGGTAAAATACAATCTTGCTAGTTTGAAATAAGCTTCACATAGTTATAGAAGAAAAACAGTAAACATGAGTATTAATGGTAAAATATAATCGTGCAAGTTTGAAATAAGTTTAACATTGTTATAGAAGGAAAACAGTAAACGTGACTGTTAATGCCATGACCAGACCCGACGGTTGTTATATCGGTGTCTATAAATACTAGTAGGTCTAATAATCTGATTATATTATAGATAGTTTTGGGGCACAGTAGTATGAGAAAGCACGTGGAGTTCCAGATTTATTTTTCATGTCCTGAACGGCAGGTTAGAAAACTGAATATTTTAGAAACTGCAAATAAAATCCTTCATTATATTCTTTCTGTGGGAGGCCTGATAAAAAGCGAATGAACGGGAGAATTTTGTAACAAATAGTTTTAGGATAAAAACTTAGGGGTAGAATTCAAACGTTTTGAATATAAATTGTATTGTTAGTAATGTTTTCGATGAAAACAGAATGAAAGAAGAAAATGTGAAGAAAGTAAATTACAAGTAAATGCTCTGTTTCTGCGAGTCTCTTTGCGATAAGTGTAATCTTATTCTTAAAACAATTAAGCAAAGTAATCAAAATAATTGTGAGAATAAGGTATTTAAGCTCCGTGTTTTGAAGCGAATATATAATATATGAAATGTTAAACTATTACATTTATGACGTAGATAAAAAGATTAATGATATTATAACTTTGTGATTACAAAAACATCTTCGGTGCTTCATGATTGATCTCGTTTTATTTCTTTCTGAATGTTACATATATTTGGTTACAATTTAAAATACTCCTTCAAGTATGTAGCGTAGCACCACCCTATAAATAATGTAAGCAATTAAACAGGTATCAAATGAGCTTGAATTCAAATCCCACTTGAGTTAGAATCATTTTTAATAAATAATATTAAAATAATAAATTTGATTCTGACCACCACTAAACCATAATTTATATTGACTTTCAGGGAAGCCTAAATTTGTAAGTATATTGATAACGGAGGGATGGGTCTTCAAAGACTGATATTCGGGACAAAATCTTCGATTTTATAGAATTTTAAAACACAGAAAATATTTCAATCAAATTACAATGTAAACAACAGTTTTTGCAGTGTGTCTAAATTAAAATTACAATGAAAGTGTCATTTTAAATGTCTCAATTGTAAAATACAGAAAATCTCTCAATACCTTCGATTTTATAGAATTTGAAAACACAGAAAATATTTCAATCAAATTACAATGTAAACAACAGTTTTTGCACAGTATGTCTAAATTAAAATTACAATGAAAGTGTCAATTTAAATGTCTCAATTGTAAAATACAGAAAATCTCTCAATACCTTCGATTTTATAGAATTTTAAAACACAGAAAATATTTCAATCAAATTACAACGTAAACAACAGTTTTTGCACAGTATGTCTAAATTAAAATTACAATGAAAGTGTCAATTTAAATGTCTCAAGTGTAAAATACAGAAAATCTCTCAATACCTTCGATTTTATAGAATTTTAAAACACAGAAAATATTTCAATCAAATTACAATGTAAACAACAGTTTTTGCACAGTATGTCTAAATTAAAATTACAATGAAAGTGTCAATTTAAATGTCTCAATTGTAAAATACAGAAAATCTCTCAATACCTTCGATTTTATAGAATTTTAAAACACAGAAAATATTTCAATCAAATTACAATGTAAACAACAGTTTTTGCACAGTATGTCTAAATTAAAATTACAATGAAAGTGTCAATTTAAATGTCTCAATTGTAAAATACAGAAAATCTCTCAATACCTTCGATTTTATAGAATTTCAAAACACCGAAAATATCTTATGCAGAAATGTCTTACTTTTACTTACACAGCTATTTTAAACCGACAAGTTAGTTCAATATATTTTCGGGAGAATTTCGGTCTATTGAATCTTGCCTAACAGTGGTGTAAAATAAATTGATAAGTATTCAGATAGACGTTTAGTTTTGTTTCCTACTATATATTTTGATTTTCTCTTTAATTTATGTGAGGAACAGCCATTGTAATGTAAATAAAAATACTTTGAAATACTACATCGCTTATTAAGACTGAAAATTATAATGGATAAAAATTATTTTAAAATACTTATATTTATAAATATGTGTTAGTACTTAGACATAAATAATTGTGCGCCTTTTAGTTTTTACAAAATGTGAGGAAATAACAGAAAAAAATTTAAAAAAAAACTTTTGTGAAGTTATTTTTTGCCGTATGCGAAATTCCTGTGTTCTAATCTTCCTTGATATGGTCTGATGGATTATATGTCTGATCAGAATGAAGAGTAAAATATTGACATAAATAAATGTAGTTATTGTATTAAAAGCGAGTCGAACTTGTTGAATAAAACCTGCTGTTTGAGTATCATTTCGGATTTTATCATATGTAGGCTAATTACTGATATATAACATTTTATAGGAAATAATTCAATCTTATGGTATATTCATAAACGAACAACTATATTACTACTTAGGTTGAAAAAAAAATAACATTGCAAGACCGTTAACATTAAAGCTAAATCGCAAATTATTAACGGCCGGATGTGAACAAAAACAGTTACATGCAATATTTTTTTCACAGGAAGTTTTATATTCACCAAAATACAAATTTCGTGTATTTAACTCAGCAAGCTCACCTGCTGCGTCACCTGCCACCCCCGAAACCGTTTCTCGTGACCCTTTTTTTATATCGCAGAGTCATCCCTTAACCGGCAGACCAACTGTGACATCGAGGTAAAAATTGATATGAATTACAACAACTCGGTATGTTGGTTTTTAAAAATGTCATCTGCTACCGATATGACATAGGTAACGATGATGACACCACATTTCACCGTCTTTGACTGTTACATTTGCTCAACACTTGTTACCCTCTTTTACACTTTATTTTGTTATTCATATTTATTTATATTTTATGTTTAAATACTGGTAGTTTACCGTCTATAATTAAAATTATACCGTTTTTTCCACAATTTACATTCTTTATGTTTACGTGCTCATTCTTTGATTGATCTTTTAATCTGTCAATGTATGTATATGCACATATCGTTGAAAAAAGATACCATTATTATATACCGATATGACACGCCGTCTCGTGTCATATTGTGAAAATTACTGCAATGTTAGTGAGTACACTCATAATTTTACAGTTATATCTTTTCTATTTCACAAAGCTAAATGATATTTAGGACGTAAATTAAATGTTGACTGTAATTATTTTCGACTGCGATAAATGAAGAAATAAATAAATATATATATGGCGATTTTTAAGTGATTAATTTATCTATATTTGTATAATCTCTTTCGTTACTCTTCCAAATGAATAGAACCGTTATAACTAAAGCTTGAAGGATAGTGTCCTAAAATGCATTTTCCCAAAAGGAGTGCAGGTTGCATGTAAAATTTTTGAATTTTAATAGTTTTGTTTCTATAGTTTTTAAAATATTATTTCTTATTAACGTCTTAAATATCTACATCTTTTTCTTTTTTTAATTTGTTATGATGGCTATGTTCTGTTTGTACATTAAGTTTTTAGTAAATAAATAAATGACAACAAAAATTAGTGTAAATGAGGGCGGCGAAAATGGAGCTGGCTTTACAAAATCTGAACATAATTATTGAAATAGAGGGCATATTTTAGAATATAAAAAAAAATATGACTTCAGCGATTGGAAATTATGAAAAAGCAGAAAAAACATACTATTTGTAACCGTATTACGCAACGAAAAAACTGTCTTCAAAAAGTCGTAAATATAATATTTTTAACATATTAATAAAAATTAAAAATATAACGAAGCACATGATAACTTTTTAGCAATTATTACAAAAACTAGTTAATATAGATTTTTTTATGTGTAGCCATTAACTAAATTAATTGAAAATAAACTATTTGCTGACATTGTCATTGACGAATCAAAGCAATGTCTTTCGATGACTCTGCCGGACTTCATTGAGATATGATTTGCATAGAGACGCCATACGTGCAGGGTACGCGGGCAACCGAATTGCAGTCCAGTGATCGCAGTTGCATTAGTCGTTACCTAGCGTTCGACGCGTCTGTATGTTTTAGGTGATTTGCGTAGACATTAAAAATGCTAGCTTGTGCGATAAGGTACAGTACAAATCATACTAGAAAAGTATCAAAAAGTGATGGAGGAAAATAAATTAAGTAAATATAATTTTTTGGGACTAAATTATTTATTTATTTTACTTTTGAAATAAAATTTATTATATTTATTGACAATAACGGTTATTGTCCAAATCCATGCTATCACACTAATTTTTTGCTGAACAGCGCGAAAAGGTAATAAAAATACTTTCTCTTTCACTTATCCATGTAAGTTAACGAGAAATATAAGCCTTGCCGGAAATTACCGAAAAAATACGATGAAAAGTATTTTATAGGAAGATCAGATAGAAGTCACCGAAAAAATATCATGATTGCCGAATGATTATTTGCAACACAATTGAAATTCGATACTATTTGAAAGGTCTTTTTTGTGCAAATAATACTTTAACACCGAATATAAATAATACCGAAATAGTAAGTTTCGCGGCTTAGTACGCTATATCTCGAAGGTACAATCTGTATTTATTTTCTCTTGTTCAAAGAAGTCCATAGAAACAGTGTTTACAAACTATTGCGATAAATGACCTGACTTTTCATAAAAAAAAACACACATACAAGGCTTCTCACTTCTATTATCGAAGACATAAATAAACAAAACTTCTAAGGAGCTTATTTTCTTCTTGTTCTCTATTTGAGATTTTCATTTTTAATATTGTAATACCTGGGACCCAGTCTCCTTTATGATCCAGTGGTTTCTCTGCTCTTCTGCAGGGATGGTACTGTAAGTAGAATATATCGTCAGGGTGTGCCTATTTCAGAAAAGTAGGAATCATAGAATAATTCGTTAGTTTCATGGCAGAGAGAAAACAGGATAACACTCGAGTTGAGCATAAAATGTTCTGTCACCACATAAACACTCTTGTATTTCTGTGTGTCTGTAGATTCAAAAATTTTCCTAATGATGCATTCATCTTTATATACATGCGAGTATTTGTTTCCTCAAATCCCTTCCAACCCGTAGTTGGTAAAATTTTATTAAGTGCACATTGGCCTTGAGATGTTTAGATGAGAATTCTACAGTGGAAACTTCAGCCAATATTATATTGAGAAATAATTTTTAATGCTGTCTCGTGAATTTACATATAGAGTAACTGGTGGACCGCCGGATATAAAATAATGAATTGTTATTAATATTAAGCAATATTTTTTCATTACAATATGACAGTTTGCTTATTATGTTAGACACCAGTTCTTTTTATTACAGCCTGTCTCAATTATTCAAGGTCTTCATATCCGCTCGGCTAGTTTGATAACCTTTTACATCCATACAAATAGCTAATGTGCTCGTATATGTATTGTAATAATTACATCGTTAGAGGGAGCTGTCTTCCTGCATATGTATATGAAACATATTTTTATTATCTCAGTTAATAGATACTTAAGAAACAATAATTCTATGTAATTATTTGAATAAACAGTAAGTGTAAAGTACGGATATCCGGAT
This sequence comes from Druceiella hillmani, assembly GCA_039881145.1. Classification (NCBI taxonomy): domain Eukaryota; kingdom Metazoa; phylum Arthropoda; class Insecta; order Lepidoptera; family Hepialidae; genus Druceiella; species Druceiella hillmani. The sequence continues at coordinate 47,587,174 of JAYKKI010000003.1, forward strand.
GATTATATCTTTGATAATAATTAATTTCTCACGATTTTATCTAAAAGAGCACTGCATGTTTTTGTTTCAAAGTTGGCGTTGTAATTTTATTGTGGCTTTAAATTGGCATAATGACGTAGTTTTATTGTAAAAAAGTGCTGAACAAATGAACGATATATTAGGATATGACACTCTAAAGTGAAGAAATAAAAATTTACAGCAGACGTTAAAAAAATTATTGATAGTTAAATTGGAATATTTCGTTTTAATATAAGTTCAAGGTAACTCAGATATGGCTTGAATAATTTTAATTATTCAAACCCAATCTAAATTAAATATTAACACCTTTTAGTTATTTCTCGAATCAGTTATGTTGCCGTCCGTTACTGCTATGTGATATTTATCTATTCGATTACAATCGCCATTTCAATTCCACTCGACAAGAGGCCAGGAATCGGATACAGGATCCTACGATGCACCGTGCCGTTGCTGGTAAACTTTTTATCAACAAAACACAGCGATAATAACTTATTAATCTCGAAAATCGATTTTTTTTCTATTTAAGCAAATTAACAGTTTTGGCATACATTCCATGGAAGTACAAACATTATGAAAGCAAGTTTGGGAAAATAAATCTTTCGAACTTACTTCGATTATATATTCGATTCGCTATTTTTTTTTAAATTATTGAAAATGTCAGTAGATATATATTTTTTTAAATTTTCATGAATTTTTTGCTTTCATTTTTTAAATAGAATTTTCCACTGGTATGTATATATGTATCTTAACAAGTATTACAAGAGCAGAAATATATTTGTTACCTAAAACCTCAGTTACTGTTTGATCAATCATTGCTAATTGTATAGACCGAGTTGTGAATAAAAAAAGTAGAACAATTGTTCTACCAAACAATAAATATATTTTTAGAAAATAACCAAAAACATTTTTTCTTCACGATTGATGGCGTTTTCTTTTAAAGCTTCAAGAATATTAAAATATAAATGAAATAAAGTAATTATTTTATATACCAAATAAATTTCCTTTGGTTTTAAATTTTAATTCGACACTATCGGAACTGCGATTTACTGTTTCTACACATTTGTTGAAATATTACATATTTGAAACAGGTCGTTTAACATTACGTGTATATACGTTATAATTATGCAAAAATGTTTTTTGTTTAGTTTTTCTATGGTAGAAAGTTTATCTACATGAAAATGTATATATATATATATATATATATATATATATATATATATATATATATATATATATATTATAAGCCGATACTACTCATGGCTAGCTTGGCTTACAAAACGAAGTCTTTTCCGAAATTCAACTCTTGGAAATGCAAAAATTGGGGTAGAATGTTATGGAAATTTGAAAATAATTAAATTAGATGAAAATATGTCTTTAGACTCTCAGAGAGAAAAAAGTAAACACCTATTTTAGCTTTATTAGAAAATTACTGAGTGTAAAATTTTTTTGTATAAAACAACGAAAAAAAATGCATTGATAGTCTATTCTTGCCCAGGCAAAGCCGAGAGGTGTAGCTAGTTTTACTTCTACAATTGATCTTTTCGTAAAATCTCATGGAAATATAGGTTAGTAAAAAATAAGTATTGAAATAATAATAAAATTTTATTAAAAAATAAACAAGTTATGAGCTTCTAAATTTAATGGTCGAGATAGATGAAAAATGTCTTACTATCTCATGCGCATCCGCAGAATAGAATGAGCATTATTGAAGATGACATCGCAATTCAATATTGCCATACTTGTCTAAATGTTAAGTTTACACTTTTATAACTCGGTAAATTTTTCAAATTTATCGAAATTTTTATCAATTTGTACCTTGAAGTTATTATTTAAGAAATAAAAAAAACAGCCAAATGCACTATTTTGTAAAATCGTGTAGAAAGACGGACAAACATAGGTGAACGAGCAATAGGTTTTCTATTATTAAAGTGATTCTGAAAATTAGAAAAATATTGTGAAAATATGGCGCAAAAAAGTGTATTAAATGATTATAATTACACAAATATCAGATTTTATAGTACGGTCATATTAATATGATGTACAGCTATGGAGCACGAATGGTCAAAAAAAATACAGCTCAGTAGTATCAAATAGAATGTGACCGCTAAATAAATTAAATAAATAACTTAATTATTATATTATTTATTTAACACGCATGCAGTTATTTCTTTTAATAACTTACTTATTAAAAGAAATAACTGTACGCTTATATACATTTTATAGCTGCCTTCATCAAGGCTCTCATTCTCACTCCATCGATATACAACATCATCCATCAACAATCTCGTATGTGGGCTCATGAAGTGGATGCATTATTAGTTACTCACTGAATTTCTAAAATAAAGCTATCCGATTCGTAGCATCTAATGATTCACGTGAATAGTTAAAGACTTGAGTCTATTGATCAATTAAAATTTTTGATGGCTCCGTAAAGTAAATGTCGGTCTTCGTATCTTTAAAAGAACACCGTTTTTCAAGCGTCTTTAAAATTGTCCATCTAGCTACCAAAATTTTATAAAATTTTGTAATAAAATTCATTTCAATCGAATTGTGTTTATTTCTTTCAGATTGCATTTATTATTTATATAAATTCCGAGGTATTTCAGTTTTAACTCAATTAAATTATTTTTAGTTTTAGGGAGAAAAATTTGGGTAAACATACAACTCAGTCAAAGTATAGTGCTCTGATGAATCCATTGATGAAAAATATTGTAAATTACAAAAATATAATTTAGATTAAGCAGTGATTATTTTTTTATTGTAGCGATAATAACATTATGCGATATCATAAATTAAAGCGTAATTAAATATTAATTCAGCTTTCATTTCTTGTTTGAAATATTTTTGTAGAATAGAATGGTTTACTTACAAAAAGTCCTTATATTAAAGTTGGAGATGTCAGGAAAAATATTTTTTTTCTTTTATATACTTTTTAGTGTGTAAATTTTATCAGGAAACAATTTATATAATGAAATATTTATCAATGCAATAAAGCCGGTAGGTGCAAAAAGTTTATTGCATAAATTAATGATTTTCGAAGTTAATATGTCACAGCATAAAAGCTCTTTTAGTTGGAAAATGTGTAGGATAAAACTACAGAAAGACGTGTTGAATTATATCAAAATATTGAAATAAAGAAACTTAAATATTCAAATTATGTGAAAATATTGTATGCTCAATTTTCATGTGTACTTAGTTATTTTTTTATCATGCAAAAATTTATTAATAAAATACTTGCTAAAGCAATAAAGTCAGGAGGTGCGAATAGGTACATTGTGTCAAGCAATGATTCTCAAAGTCTCCCCGTCCGTACGTTATGGCATGGAAGTTCTTTTAGTTTAAAACTGATTATGATGAAAAACAATTTTTAAATTTTGTGATTGAAAATGTAAATGAAAATGTATTTTATCACAGACCCCTTTGAATGGACTGTTATTGAAGAGATAAAATTCAATCGAAAATTTTCCGTGATATTTTCTGATATGGAGTTTCTTTCGCGAGATTACGAGTTTCTAAAGTATATTAAGAGTGAAGAGACTATTATAATTTTCCAAAATATCAGAAATGTGAAAAAATAAGTAGCAACGTTATTAATGCTACACCTATGAAAATTTTACTAGGGAAGAAGTTGCATATGTCCTTAAATGTTTAATTTTATTCGTACTTAACAGGTTGGTTTTTAATTATTTGGGGAGCTACGAAAAAAAATTATTATTCATAAAAATCATCTTTGAGAACCACAAGCTTCAAAGCTGAATACGACCTATGGCAAATTCACACCATAGCGTGAATGAATATATGATCGGCATATATTTATTGTTTTTAGACGTTGTGTTTATTTGCTAGTGTATTGTAAAACGAATTGTTTTTTGTTTTCATGTATACTTTTTATTAAGATGTACATCTAAATTTAATGGTAAGTAAATATAAATAATTTTTACTCATCGTTAAATTTCAATTTGAAAATGTAACCCTTTGTAATCTTCCACTAAATCTGAGCATAGAAATATGATGGGATGTTATTTCACAGATCTGTAGAAGAGCTTGCTACAGATTTATCGGTTAAATCGACGCATAACTTTGTAGGGAGTATAAACTAATTGATAGGAATGGAGTATGGGGAGGAATAGGTACGGCAGTTTATAGTTCCTGAAAGGAAGTAATGCTTTTGCAACCACAGAAATCATTCAATCAAAACGAATCCAAACTCAATGTATATATTTCATCCACAGAGATGTTCCCATAATCACCTTTCTCTTTTATGATCAGACTTTCCTGGTTATAATGTGTAATCAAAAGACTTATAGAGACAAGTCAAACGAGTCCAATTCGATTCTTTACTGTTAGCCATTGAGAAGTTCCCATGGAAATTATCCTCCCTCAGCATCACCTTCTACTGCTGGTAATATGTAATCAAAAGACTCATTGTGGTCACATGAGCCCAAACTTGGTGGGTTTACTGTTATCCAATGACAAGGTCCCATGACCACAATCTTATTCCATCATCAGATCCTCCTGGTTACAATATGTAACCAAAAACCTAATTTAAACAAGTAAAGCAAGCCCGAATTCAATTAATTTACTGTTAGCCATTGAGAAATTTTCCAGAACACCAACCCTCCATATTTAAATGCTTCTTGTTTATAATATGCAACGAAGAACTCATTGAGAAATGTCAGATGACCCGAAACTCGATTGATTTACTGTTACCCACTGAGAAGTTCCTATGTCACCTCCTTCTTCCACTATTAATCCTCCTAGCCTATGTATACGTAATCAAACGACTCTTTGAAATAAGTCGGATGAATTTAAACTCGATGAGTTTTCTTTTACCTTGAAATTTTGTATATATTGAATTCAATAAAATTTTAGGTCAAACATTTTGTAACCACGTGCGCTAGATGATTTGATGTTAGTGAAAGATAATCAAAATATTGCACCAGTGTGGATTATTATTTATGTTCCCAAGAAAAAAGTTAGCCTTTTTTTAAAAATATTTATAATTAAACTAAAAATATATTATTATAAAAACATTTGCTTAAAATTCTCAATTGCTTTAAAATTTTTCTTAAAATTATTTCGTTTCTTCACGTAATTACGTTGTAATAAAAATATTTGCCAGTCATTTATGATTATCACTACACTTAACATTTGTTTATTATCATTAGCATCGACTTACAACGTTTAATAATACATACACGTATAAACATACTTGGCTTCTTCATTTATTAAACCGTTTACTTAATGGCTTGTGAAAGAAAGATATGTAGTAAATGGTTAATTATGTTATGATAGTATATTTTTATTACGTTTTGTTTTTATTGATTTTTTTACTCTCTGAAATCATATTGAAATAATAACTTCTTCTCTAAATTATATATATATATATATATATATATATATATATATATATATATATATATATGTGTGTGTGTGTTTGTGTGTGTGTGTGTGTAAATGTGCAAACATATTTATAACAATCTATTGGACCAGACAAAAATTCTGATATTTTTTTTGATATTTTATGTTAGACCCCTTTCGTTTCGTCAAACATTTCGTCAGTATTCCGTTTCGTCAGACTTTTCGTCAGTCTTTTGTTTCGTTAGACTTTTCGTCAGTCTTTCGTTTCGTCAGACTTTTCGTCAGTCTTTCTTTTCGTCAGACTTTTCGTCGATCCTTCAGAAAATAGAACTTCTATCCGACCAATAACTTTTATATGACGTGCCGTCAAATTGATAGACAAAAATTCTGAGATGCTAAATTTTTTCCTCATATTTTTCTCCATTCTCTAAAAAATGCTAAAGCACCCATCTAAATCCAACGCTCATTTTTTATGTGATGCACAGTCAAAAAATCTGCCAATAATTCTGAAAACTCTCATATTTTTTCTTACATTTTTCTTCACCCTTCAAAACATAAAACATTAAAACACCCACTTAAATTCGACAAGTAATTTTTATGTAGTGTACAATCTGTAGACAAGAATGTAGATAAAAATTTTGAAAACTTTCCTAAAGATAAAACAATAAAAAATATTTTAATCAGGCTAGTAGTTTTTATGTTATGCTTCGTAATACGGATAGACAAAAGAGGTAAATAAAAATTCCAAAACCAGTACCTTATATATTTATTTAATAATTATATAACAATTAATATAATATTAAATATTTTTTCTTTACTATATTATATGTGTGGATTAGGATTTACGATTTTTTAAACTTTTTTAGCAAATCTTAATTTTATACTAACTTAACGTAATCTTCACCAGATAATATATGAAAAATATTTTTATTTTGATAAACGAAATTATTCAATATATGGATTCTATGTAATGTAAACTTCTAAAACAATAACTTGTCCTTTTATTTTTAAAAATATATATAGTTTGATCTGCCGTAGATTCACGATTTAAAGCGAAGTTTACAGATTTTAAGAAATTTGGCTATTTATTGATTAGTTAGGAATGTAGCACAAAGAAATCTTTTTGATCTATGATCTATTTTTAGGGATTTTTTAAAAAGACTATGATATTCAATTTCGTAGATCGGTTCATATGACAGCCGTTACAGCAGAACGATTACAATGACACCAAATTTTTCATATTTACGCAAGCGAAATTAGTAATGAATACTACTTCCGCATTTCGCCAATACGTTCTCCATTTGGCTTTGTAATTGGCAGGAAATTAAATACTAAGAAAGCCATCTTCTGTTTACGAAGTTAAATTCGAGACAGTCTTTCGCCGGTATTGTGTTTCGTGGTTTTTTGTCTTTGTCCGCGTACGTGATCTGCATACAAATGGGTCGTGACTCCATGACCGGACCGCGCTCGGTGAAATATGGATATCGGTACTGACGTAATCATCTGCACTTTCTTGCTGTGCAGGTAACTAAAGGCAATGAATTCCGAATGGTTGGCGTCTATTTTTGGGGTCTTGTCCGTGAATTTAATCCGTTACTGTCCGCGATTTAAAATATAATGGAATTTACTTATAAGATCCAAAATAAAATCTCAGTTAGATCTGTATTACGATTGTCGCAATAAGTTTAAAGGTGGAAATTGGAAGTGTACCTCACATTAAAAATATTCATGTCCTTTTTTTGGAATATATAAATACTTTATTTGCTTATTGGTTTAATTTAATTTTCAAAAAATCTTATGAACTGTTTGTTATCACATACTCAGTCTCTAAAATGTAAAATCGTTAAAAATTATAACTTTTGGTTTTGACCCAGAATAAAGGTAAAGGTGAAACATATATCTTTTATATCAGAATACGGATTTAAGACGTTGATTAACTTAAATTTTAGTAGAAAAAATAAAAAATGTGTATAGTCAGCTTTGATAACTAGTTTATATATAACTACATTCCAATTATGACTTGAAAATAATAACAAATGCAAGTACAATTTAAAATCTACAGTAATTTCATGAAAATGTTTTTTTCTAGGGGTCATGATTTATTCAATAATTTTTAAATCTTTTTTATTCTAGTCTGTCTTTTACAGGTATTTTAAAAAGTGTTTTTTTATTCCAGATCATTTTTAAAATGCAGAAGCACCGTAATCTTTTCTTTTGCTCCTCTTTTAATACGCAAATTTTTAAAATTCAGTAAGTAAATATAAACGTGTACACAGTTTTGTCGCACAATATACATTTATTCATTCTTATTCACTTTTTTTTATTTATTCTTTCTCCTTTACGCCATATTATTTTTTTAGTCATTCTATTTTATTCACCTAACGTTATATTTTTATACATTCATTCTTTTTTATTCACTTCACATTCTATATTTATTCATTCTTATTCACTTTTCTTTATTTATTCTTTCTCCTTTACGCCATATTATTTTTTTAGTCATTCTATTTTATTCACCTAACGTTATATTTTTATACATTCATTCTTTTTTATTCACTTCATGTTCTATATTTATTCATTCTTTCATATTTGCTATATATTTCATCTTCATTGGTTTTGTAAACATAGATGTGGATTTACGATTTATTTATGTTTGAAGGGTATTTATTTTTTAATATGTTTATATTCAAAAAAATGTTTTGCTTAATAAATATTTGTCCACCTTCATTTTGAATGAATTGTTGTGCCAGTTTCCTTTATTATGAAACACCTATCTATTATTTACCTTACAGTTAATTTTATGATATTTCGTTCAACCTTCTCAGGCGGGAAAGACCAATGCACAGCACCGTAAAGTTCAATGCACAGCACTAAAAAAGATATCGACTAGTTATGTTGAAAGAGATCTCCAAAATTACTGTTTGGTTCTCGAAGAAGTTAAAATCATCGCCAAAGATGACTAATTATGGAAGATCATCAGCGAGGTTTCAAATGAAAACGTATTAGCTGACGAGCCGCCTACGTCTGCTGGTCATCAGCTAGGGACGAAATAAAAAGAACTGTCGACAGACTAAATACCATACCATTTTAAAATTTATAACGAAAGTATTGACCGCTTCATACGGGTTCATTTTGTTCATAGATTTCTATTTAATGAAAGTATTGCAATTATATTTTATTAAATTGACATCCAAAAAATTACAACATTTTAATCCACACCTGATGCAGCATTTATTAGGTTGGCAACTTATTAACTCGTCATCTCCATATACAAACTTTCCAACTTTTTATATGTAGTCAATAAAACCAATCGTTAATTATATAATTACATAAGCACGATTGGTATCTAACACTTGTCGCTAAAGTGTAGGCAGAGCTAAAGTTCCATCCTTGTAGAAATCTTTGGGCCTTTGACTGAAAGACCGGTAAAGTTCGATTTTGATAAGACTTTCGTCTTTAAATTTTCTATCTCGTAAATTATTAGACAGAGAGCAAAACAGATGGCAAAAGGGTTGGGAGTACGGTGGGTGAAGTAGCTTACTCCATCCAAGTGAAAGTAGTTTTTCATGTGTTAATTTTGCTACGTGTGGTCGAGCACTATCATGTAAGAAATAAACTTTGCTTTGATTTCAAGGAAGTTTAGCGATGACTGATCAATTTTTCACAATAAATCTTAGCTGTAATTGTACTGGTAGCTTGAAAGAGTTCCCAATGAATAATTCGATGAATAATTCCATTAATACTCCACCATGCACTCATTAACATTAAAAATTAACATAAGCCACCTACTTTTCGTCCACTGTAACCAGATACTTTAGCCTCTCGTTGGTACTAATTAACATTAAATATTAACATAAGCCACCTACTTTTCGTCCCTATAACTCGATATTTTAGCCTCTCGTTGGTACGATGGGAACTTAGTAGCCCCAAGCACACATTAGCTCTCATTTGAAGTCGAAAGGGTTTTAGCGCATGTGGTTCCCAAACAGAATATTTCCACTGCTTTATCAAAGCATGAAATTGTTTTTCCATTGTAGTATAAGAGTATGAAAATAGCCACCAAACAACGCGAACTTAATCTGGGATCTGTTTCAGTAAGGCTTTTAAAATTTTTTAAATCAATTGTAGGAGGTCATTTTGTATGAGATATATCAGACAGATCAAAATTCCCTTCTTTGTATCATTGGAACCAGTACCTGGCTGTGTCGTAAGAGGACATACCTTCACCCATCGTTGTGTACATATTGAGTGATGCTTCGGTGGTTTTTCGCCCTAAACAACATTCACGAATAAAGAGTCCTCTAAATTCATTTTGAAATACTTCCTTTTGAAATTCAATCTTTCCTCGCCGATTACTCAATTACAAACTGAACAGAAGTTTGAATGCTGCACTCTTTACATATCCTACAAGAAAAGTTCTAGAAGCTTCAATAACATTCCAAAAATCAGTCGAAAAAGGTGGCGGATTTATAAATTGCCAAACTGATACATTAAAAATTATTATCAAACTTCAAATCACATTACATAAATACTGGCCATTTAATACTTATTCGTCTTAAAAAGGTACACATGAAAGGTAGTACCTTATCCCATTGTTACCAAAGTGAAACATGCAATAATTTAAGTTACGGCTTAATGGACTAATCGTGACATCGTTTCAAAATGAATTTCTGAATCTAAAGCCCAGCACAAAGAAAGGTAATTTAGTATATTAACGTTACAGCCATTGAGCCAAAGTATGAATGAATGTACGCAGCTAGATGTTGTAGCATCGAGTGCATAAACGCATTCCTCGATTCGCCCACGCGGTCGTATCTTGCGCAGCCGCCCGCTGCGATAAGATCCTGGATCGCGACAGCGGTAGTCGCGACAACTTAGTTGCAACTTCGGGACCATTGAATAATTCAGATGAATATAAAATGTTCCCGTAGAGAGAGGCAAACGTCTACATTTCTATTAATGTAAAAATATTTTGTTACATCGACACTAACAAAATATAGAGATTAGAATACCAATTTGTTTAGTGCAAATTTACCGTTTAATATTAGGTTCAAAAATCAATTGCTGTTGCCACCGTAGAATATTTAAAATACTCACAATTAAATGAAACTACGTGATATAGTATTATTTCTACTTTCTTTAAGTTCTTTACCACGACCTAGGTTTCATTGTATTACAACATCTTCAGGTGGGGTATTAGCAAAGATAGCCATAGATAGAATCTTTGCTAATAGCTCACCTGAAGATGTTGTAATACAACGAAACCTAGGTCGTGGTAAAGAACTTAAAGAATTGGTTTATGGTAAAGTAAGACATTAAATGCCTTTCGAATCGAATGTAGGGTCAACAAAACTTGCCAAGTGCGTGATAAGATACGCAGAAAGCAGGTTTCCATAGTCGTCTACACCTTTTAAAATTTTCGATGCAAAATAATTTTATTTGAAATTTCTACTAGAATAAAAAAACATTAAATGGAACCTCGGTATCATTCTAATAGACCCCCCGCGATGGTACCCCACATAATGTGGTATACTCCCAGTTTACACATATGGGCAAGTTCATTAAAATTACTTCTTTTAAGATATTTTTACTTTATGTCAACTAAGATCTCCATATTAAACATCTGCTTGCAAAATTTTATACATGTAGCTTTAAAACCAGAAATTACAAGGGTGTGACCGACAGAGACGGACATAACAAAACTATGAGAGTTCAGTTTTTGCCATTGGCCACGGAATCCTAAAGTCGAAAATCTTGTCAACACCTAGAAGGTATTGATTTCATCATTGAGCGATTTCATGAAATAAACAGTCAATAGTAACTTCTGTCAATCAATAAAGGCCTGTAATCAATTATACGTAAAGTAAAATCAATGGAGAATTTATAAAAATAATTACTGGATGTTTTACAATGTAAATGTTTTACACATTTTCTTCGACGCAATCATATCATCATAAAAATTATGTTCATTTTAAGAACAAGAAGGTTGTAAAGTATATTTATTTAGTTAATGTCGTTAAAATCTCTAAAGTTATAAGTAAAAAACTTAAGAAAATTATGCAATCTTTGTAAAATACCTGTTACATGATCGTGGAATTTAAGTCGACCGTGATAATGAGCACATCAAAATATTGTACAAATTTATTTGAGGTAATAATGTCGCGTCATATGGAAAATGATAAAAATATGACATGATCGTGCAGTTTTTATAACAAAATGCTTCTTATTGCACTAAGCTATGCAGGAATAGCTATGCACTTTTAAACAAATATCCCGATATAGTGCATTCGAATAGCATATATAGATAATGTTGTCGTTCGAATAAATGTTCTAAGAGAAAAATGAATATTTCCGAAGCTTAAATGAACCCTCGATATAACATTACTACAACCTTGCGTATTTATGCTATTTTTATGTATTTGGTCTTCAACGTAAAAATATATTTGGCGAACTTATTACTACATGGGTAATTTCGTCCCAACAACCAAAACAACAGAAGTTGACAACTTAGTGTTATGGAGGACTACAATAGATTGTTATTACAAAACAAAATTAAAAGGTAATAAAATATAGTAAAAATTAACTCAATAGCAACTAAATTAGAAAATAATTTAGGCGTCGACATGGATAGGAAAAGGAGATAAAATAGGAGAAACAGGTATAGGGTAGTGGAAGGGAATAAAACTGCACTATGAGAAACTAAATGATGCTCTAGATAATAAGCACGGGCAGTTAATATCGATATATATATATATATATATATATATATATATATATATATATATATATGTGTATATATATATATATATATATATATATATATATATAAATCGAATAAAAACAATTTTCTTAGAGTAAGTATACGAAGCATCATCTGTGCAGAAGAAAGTACACTTTATACGTGCATCGTCCGTCATTCACACGTTAATACTACTTTTGTTCCATTGACCCCAAATTACCAGCAATTACGAAATTAAATCATTTATGAAAATTAGCATTATTTTGATGTATCATCTTTGGTTTCTGGAATTAATAAATTGCCGGTATAAAAAAATAAAGAGAGAAAAAACATGTAGCATAGAAAAATATAGAGTTAAGAATATCATGCAACGTCCTTCTATTGCTATGTCTAAAAGCCAATCACATAAAAAAATAAAGAAAAAATAAGCCAATCACATAAAAATAAAAGCTTAACCATAATTCTATTGTTAATGACTTCGTAGGGCGTAGACGATTTTATTACTGATAGCTTGTTTGACAACAAACAAAAAATAGAGCAAATTTCATGAATTTATTTAATGACGGATTCTTTATTTACGAATACAAATATTAATCTATGAACACTACTTTCTCTTTAATATGATTTATTTAAGACTGATGATGAGACTTGTGTTTATTTAAAGTTAGTTGATTCCATAATCTTTCTTTCTTTTATACCGTGGCGATTATTTTCTCCAGACAGAACTTTTGCCAAGTGTCAAGTTTAGAATTGTTGGTTAATCACGGAACAGATCATACTTCGAATATCTGTCACTGTTGCTTGATAAGAAAAATAAATTGAATATATATTCCATTCCATATGAAAAGATAATATTTGCCATGAAATTAATTTGATAGTTCTAGTATTGTAAACTTTTTTTTTATTTACGCATTAGGAATTTAATATGGATTAATTTGATATTTATGAATAAAAAATATAGGTATTTATTGGTTTACGCATTTACGCTGTATGCACAAGTAATTTAGACTATGTAAGTTATATTTTAAATTGAATAAAATAAAATGTTATGCCTGTAAAAGGCACCAAATAGACATTTAAAGTTATTGGATCAACTAAATTTTATACGTTTTCAAATGCAAATCTTTACGAAGAATATTCTATACGGTGATACAAGGGTGCCTAAGTTCTTGAGAACGACGTGTAATCAATTGATTTCGATAATCATTCACACTTTGATTCACAACATAGATTTTTTCAGTAATTCATGTACGTTCTTGACGTGTTAAACTTTTTACATCAAATTAATTGATTAATTTGAACTAATTGATTCAGCAATTTGTTTATGGTGATAAAAAAATCATGTAATTTACGATAAGTATTTTTAATTTTTCGTTATTCTTGTAATAAATTTTAACAATTTCTTTGTATTTTTCTATGCCGATTTACTTGTGATAAATTAAAACTGTCGTCGGTTTTGGTAAAAATCGAAAAAAGAATATACTTTGAAACATATTTTGTTTGTTGAACCTTTAAATAGAAAATCTTCTACAGAAACTATGTGTCAATGATAGCACACATCTTAAATTTACGTTGACTTCTTTTTTGTTGTTGTATATCACATCTTCGTCTAAATGCTATAATATTTCATAAGTGAACTCGCACAAAAACAGAATTAAAACTTTCACTGTAGATCTTTAAAAGGACAATGAGGACAAGTGAAACTAGTTGAGCATACATTTTTTGTCCTCCAAACTGATCATAGTTTCGATTAAAAAACAATAACAGACATCGTTTGATAGTGCATATTTGGCGATGTGGGATGAGCTAAAACGTAACGGAACGTAAAAAAAATACAATTACTTTTATTTACGTTCAATGTACGATTGATGATCTGCCGATCGGTCCGTGTAGTGAAAGTGATTGTCTTTCTACGTACGTAGTAACCACGTTTTGAATTTAAGGCAAAAGTATATGATAAAACTTTAGTACGAAAAAAATCGAACTGGTCTCAAATAACCACCGAATAAGAAGGGCACTGAAAAGCATAGAATAATGACAATACGTATTTAGTTGTAACATTTGCGGTACAATTTCGGTTAAGAATATAAATAAATTTCCAAATACTGTTAGAGATTTTTGTAATCAGTGCAACACCGACACTTCTCTATCTTTCGGACGAACATCTATGGGAAATACAGATGAGTGCTACATTTCACTTGACACCGATTCAAATAGCAGTATTTTGCAAATTTAATTATGTACCGAAACGATATTGTACTGCAAAAGCTTCAACTAAATATTCATAGTTTCATTTTTTTATGCTTTTAGTGCGCTACTTATTTGATGTTTATTTGAAGTCGGTTAAAGTTTTTTTATGAAAATGTTTTATTTTTCTATTTTTATATCCTGGTTATCCAGAATCTCAGAAACTTACTGTAAATTCGATTCCAATAATATCACATATATTGAAATCGAAACAGATGTTTGCGGAGTTTTAGGAATCTGAATGTATTTATTTATATTTATGTCTGTATACAGTTTGTATGCACACACATACATACATACATACGAACATATAAATCGCATTCCTTCTTTCGGCTTCAAGTAGTCAGTGCTTTAAACAGTTTTCCAACGCATACCTTCACATACTACCTATCTGTCTACTAATATTCTAGTAACTTCAAGTCTTTGCATATATTTCTACATATGTACTTACTTGCCTACTAATATCCTAGTTGCTGTATGGCTTGGTATACACCTGCGTATATTTACTTACCTACTAATGTTTAGTTACTTTTTGCATTTGTTTATGCTTGTACGTACTGTTTGATCTTCCTACCTACTAATATCTTAGTTATTTTAAGCTTTTGCATAGTCTATATATACCTACCTGCCTATTTACATTGTCACTTTTTGCTTATGTCAAGATAAGTGAACGAGTTCAAACTTGAAATGTTTACTCATTAGTGAAGAGATTCTATCATCACCTTCTAGCTCTATCATTGTACCCTGATTTTGCTAAAGGGCAGACCATTTGTCGTGTCTTATTAGATTATCATTAAATGTATATCATCTAAACTTGATTATGGTACCTGTGCTGTTCAGTGTTGTGGAATTCTATGATGTACTTTAAATTTAAATAGTCCAATGTTACATAAAACTATACTGGGAGTATACGCTTCCAAATAAACAAAGAATCATTTAAATTGGTTTATAATATCGGAGATATGGAGTACAGTTGAATTGAGAATCTACACCTTTTTAAAGTGTGTTAAAAACCATTGTAAAATTATTGGAGATTAATGTTTTCAAAGTGAGTTTTTTTTAATCGAAGCGATTAAAAATTTGTGTCGCCTTAATGGAATGGATCAAGCTTATTAATTTCGTGTCTTATTGTTAAGACGAAAAACTCCAACTATGATAAGGGAATTATATTTTTTCGAACTAATTTATAAACGACTTGACTAAAAGTATGTATTAAACCTCAATTTTGCTATTATTATCTTGGAGTTTGGTGATAATTATGTTAATCGAGATCATGAATCATAGTAAGAAATAAAATACAATACCTTTCTTTATTCACAAATATGTACTTGAAATACATACTTACTTAGTGGTGGAAATTACTAAAGTTTAACTTCGAGACGAGCAAAGATATTTTAAAATGTACGATAATATAGGTCGTAAATCGTAAAACAAGATAAGGATTGCGACAAAAACAATTTATTGCTTAAATCTTGGAAATACTAAGTTCAGAAAGATTGTTTTCTTATATATTTAAGCACGTACGTACACCGTAAAATTTAATAGTCTCATAATGAAATTTAAACTAGGTTTTGAAATGTAGAATAAATTTATACTTATCTGAAAAAAACTTTATAACAATATAATTTCCTCTCTATGACTAATACATATTATGTGTAAAGTCATAATACAATTAAGTTATAATATAGGATAAGGGTAGGCGATAATAGTATGTAGTAAGACTTTAATATTCATACCATTTAGCTCAGGTTATCAAGTCATCATCAGAATTTGATTATTGCAGAAGTTGACAGAAGATAATTTAAATTGATAAACAGCACACATAGCTAAATGTAGCCTTCCGACACATTCACGGTTAGAAGCAAAGTACCGCAATAGTCCGAGGACAAGGCCCGCCCGCCCCCGCGCTCTGCCCACGTTCCGCCTCGTGCTAGAAAGTCGCTCCAACCGACGTCAGACGAGTGTGTAGGCCGAACTCCACGTCTACCTACTGTTTTGTCTGCGCAGACGTTCACGATTAATGTCTCAGAATGAAGTTGTCTGCAACCTGATATCACATGAAGTCATCACTCTGAATTTAAATATTAAGATCGCTGTATTGGATGTGTTGCCAAAGGCAAAGGCTTTCTATTTTTTTCATATCAACACATTACTAGTGTATTTTTAAATTATTGTCTGAGTAATTATTTAAATTACTTAAAAATATAATTTAAAATAAAAATAAATGTAAATTACTTAAAAAAAACTGTTTACTAAGAGTAGAACTTTCACTACGAGGATTCCATAAACATTTAGGTACACATGAAAGTTTAAGCATTCAATAGTAAATAGTATTTCTGTTAATTATTATTTGTTATAAATATTGACATTCCTTTTAATATATAGTTATATTGCCTTAGTTTTTGTCTTTCATAAGCGTAAAACAAAGCTTTATTATTTCATTTTAATTTGTACTATTCTCCTTTAATTTATTAATGCGAGATATTCATTAAATATTATCTTAATAATATATTATTTTAAATTTTCGATACCAGTAAATACTGGAAAACGGTTTGGGAACTCATCTCCCAAAATAGGAGCTCCTCTCTCATCCCTCCCAACTCATCTCCAATGACATTTTGCAAGAAGGGCACCTTGAGAAAATTTCCAAGTTTTAAATGCGCTTCAAAAAAAATGAAAAACCTTTTTCTCCGTGTCTATGTTTTCATATAATTCAATTACGTCTTTTTGGCAAAAAAACTTGTGATGCTGTGAGGTACGGACGAACAGTTGGATAGACAGATGCGATAAAATGAGTTTTATTTTTGCCATTCGACTACGAAAACCGAAAAGTGATTGTATTGTGATAAACTGTATAAGGGACTTCCAGCGAGGCATTATCTAAAAGTGATTTTACAGTGACATACTATCTAAAATTAATTTTACAGCGATGTACTGTCTACAAGAGATTTTACAGCGATGAACTGTCTAAAAGTGATTTTACAGTGACGTACTATCTAAAATTCATTTTACAACGATGTACTGTCTACAGGGGATTTTACAGCGATGCACTGTCTAAACGTGATTTTACAGTGACATACTGTCTAAAATTCATTTTACAGCGATGTAATGTCTTCAAGAGATTTTACAGCGATGTACTGTGTAAAAGTGATTATATAGTGACATATTGTCTAAACGTTATTTTACAGTATTGTACTGACTAAAAGTGATTTTAGATTGATACACTGTATAAAAGTGATTTTTAACACAATGCTGTTAGATTAATTTGGCAATAAAGTTTTTCCAATAAAGGCGCGTATTATAATAACATATTGTGGTGATATTTTATATGCTGTGAGGGTTTCCAAGTATTTCATGATACTTCAAGATTTGACATTTAAACGATAGATTTGCAGTTTGCAATATAAATTTCATAATTTTGATTAGTGTGTACTGAAATTTTCCATTCTGTCTTTCACTTTGCTTAAAAACGACCCTATATAATAATTTACCTAAACTACTTTATCAGCCGTAACGTGATCTGAACGTATTTAAAATGTGGCCGCGGTGTGATGTGGCTATTGGGCAAGTAGTTCTGAATATTAGGTGGCAATTAAACAGTAAACAAAGAGTTTTTTGCATTTTTGCAATATTACTTTTTTTTAATCAAACTGTATTTAAGATTGTCGGCCACTTTGTTATAATTAGCAAACTATCGATTGAGTCTATAAATATGTATTAATGTTAGTTTGTATTTATAATATATACCGCTTACATTTATAAGTAACCATCTGTTAAAAATCTCAACATTATTATGCATATAAATTTTAATTCATAAACTTTATTTGAATTTATAAAACAATACGCCGCCAAAGTCAGCTTGTTTATTAATTCGCTAGTTGCTATCATTAATACCTCCTGGCGTTATTAAAGAAATAATAAAACAGTCTTTATATAATATACTTTATGAATATACCAAATTTTACTGTCAAACGGATTCTGAGAAAATGTTTCGTGAATATTTTTTTGCGAGATCTCTGGAACTATATTTTTCCCTTTTGAGGCGCGGTACTCTGATAAGATCACCATGTGCCCGTCCGTCCATCCTCTGTCACAGTAGCTTTCTCAGAAATCGTTTGGAATAGAAACTTCAAATTTAGTCCAATCTTAAAGCATATTAACCGCCGCATAGGTATTTAAATGGTAAAGTTTAATAGATTGGAAGTTGACATTTTTGAGATAGTAAATAAAGTATTGGAAATGTTTATTTTTTGTTTCGGGTATCGTGTGTGATATCAATTAAAGAGCAAGTTATAAAGTTATTTTTATAGAATATTATGTACGATAGTTTTAGAGATAAGAAGATGAAAGAGATGTTTTCTCCTTCTCCTTCTGTTCCATCTCTGTAACTGCTGAAGTCAATATGAAGAAAAAATAGCATTATAACATAACAGCGTATACTATTAATAAGGTATATTAA
Organism: Druceiella hillmani; assembly: GCA_039881145.1. Taxonomy (NCBI): domain Eukaryota; kingdom Metazoa; phylum Arthropoda; class Insecta; order Lepidoptera; family Hepialidae; genus Druceiella; species Druceiella hillmani. The sequence goes on from JAYKKI010000003.1 coordinate 47,605,995, forward strand.
AGACGCATATACAAACATATATATCTCATATCTAATATTCAAAAATATTCATTTTGGAAATCATAAAGGGGATAAATGAAGTATTAAAATTATTTCATTAATTTCTTGTATTGTGTGGAAAGAGCAACTTAAAAGAGTGATTTATATGATTTACAACACTATTTAATTTACAATTTTACGTAAGAGAGTTTATAAATGTCTCAATTTTTTTTCCAGGAAACTTTTAACGTATACACTTGAAATTAGACATTTTGATAAGGCATATTAACCCATATATATCCCATTAGCTAACACTGAAATATTGATATGGACGTTTTTAAGAACCCAATAACTGAAAAATACACAAAATGTATCATGTGGGACATTATGTAAAAATAAAAAGTTATGAAGATTTCAATATTACAGTTTATAGAAGTTCATTTCAGAAAGTTTAAAAATATATTGTTGGGAACGTCCTCAGAAAGAAATGTTGTCCCCTATAATTCCGAAACTACTAAAATTAAAATTTTTAAAGGAACAGTATTACTAGAAGTTTGTCTACAGTTTGCTGGGGGAATATAGATTTTTCTAAATTTCATAGTTTTTGAGATAATAAATATAATTTAATTGTGTGTAAGATATATTAGACAATACATTACATGCAAAAATTATATTAATATTTGTAAATACTACAAAAGTATATTTAAATATTATTATATGCCTAAGTGTATACTATAATGTGTTTTATTCGTACTTAGTAAGATTATTTTTAATATAGTATTTATTTTTCTTTTGAATTCCTGGAAAAAATCCCCATCGTAAAATTGTATTTTCTTGTATCATTTATTGTCTAATAACAATGGTCTGACTGCAAATCACGTTGTTTCATCTCGTTGCGCACGTCGTATCGATTCGTGCATCTCCAGGTCGGGATGAGTTCCGGCCATGACATCAGATTAGGTTGAAACCTTAGACAATGGTTTTGAATTATTAGTATTATCAGGATCGAACCACGGACGTAGAGCAGGCATTAGAGGCAGGTTGCGGGGGCACAGCGCTGTCGATCGTTTTATTGATATTGAATACCACGTTGGTCGTTGTAGTTGCTTATTGAGGGCAATTATGAGTATTTGCGGGCTGTATCCTATTATCGAAACATTATAGAACAAGTGAGTTTATTTTAAATCGAATGGCCGGCTCTGTTTTATTTGTTGTCATTTTAATGTTTTTTTGTTTTTCTTTTTCAACTTTTTTTCATTTGTGTATTTTCCTTTTTGCGATCTAAAAAAGTGACCAGAGCATATGTATAGATTTCGTTGCGTTTCATCTTATTTAAAATTATATGATAAGCTATTTGTATTTTTTCAGTTAATTCTTTTATTTACTTAATTCGATGAGTGTGTACATCTGATGAACTTATGACGCCACAGGAGTAATCTTACCCGATCAACCGAAATTGCAATGTATTTACGATATTATAAGACAGGTAGACAAAAATAACACAACATGATAAATTAATTTTTGATCCGACAATGACAAAAATAATCAAATTTTTATTTGTTGGGATGGGACTTGTAGCAAGATTATAACAAAAGGAGAAGGTTTGGGGGAGAGAAATGTGAAAGGTAATGATATGTGGAAAGTAAAGTAGGGGTTGAAATTATTTTTTGGACGAATTTTGAATATAGTAACGAGGGGTGAAAAACAGGTATCGGAATCGAATTGATTTCATAAGTTGGCACCATGGCTAACGGGTGCTCGTGGAAAGAATTACTACATTCGGGGATAAGGAACGGATTCACAGAATGTAGAACCAAACAATGGAGAAACAGAGCTGTTAATTATGCAACAAAAGAGATTTTAAAGATTTTTTAAAGATATTTCTATGCAGCGGAAGATATGGAAAATGCGCCAGCCACGAATATCTATCGACCTAAGCGGCGAACCAAACTCAGATATGTGAGAATTTTATGAGGCTGAAAATTTAATGAATATACAGATCTTGAAGGCTTTAAAGATTGTTAAGTAATTGTTTCGAAAGACCAAGATGGAATAAGTAGTACGTACATTTGTTTTTTTTAATTTTAATTTTTATTAATTAAAAATTAAACCAAATAAATTATATTTTCTTTAAATTGGCAATCAAATTTATATTATTGTTAAATATTAGAATTTGTTTTTTTGATTTCATTATCTTCTAGTGATCTTACTTACAGGCTAGCTGCGTAATGAAATCAAAAGGCGTGTAGCACTTGAACGACGAGAAGACTGTTCTTTGAAGAACTGTAAAACGAGGAAGAAGCTATGTCTCTTGAGCTATGTCTTTACGTTGAGTGTGCCCTACCACGCGAACACTTTATAATAAAAAAATAGTCACATGTTGTGTGTTCAGAAGACTGACTTAGATGTAAATTTAATGCACGTTTTACCATCTATTTCAAGTTATAGAAAAGCAAAAAGATCCTTGCGAAACACAATATATCTTTATATATGTAAATACTTACAAGTATAGCTTAACATTTAATAATCATTACCAGTTTTACTTCAGTTAAATACGTTATATACAGTATATTTTATTAACACCTGCCTCTTAGTAACTTAAATCAAATCAGGTATTTGAAAATTGTATCGCCCCAAATTATGTAAAATGTTCAAGCGGTATGAGCCAATCGTATTTATCTTATTATTAAAACCGAATCGTGTTATTCTATATTATGCTACCAGTTTCTTATGCCCATGCCGTCTAGTATTATTCACATATGTAACGTTTCAAGTACAGGGTAATTCAAATACAATTTTAAATAATGAAAGTGGCGAAGAATGATAAAAAAAGTAAAAGAAAGTTTTATATACATTCTTTGACAGAAAAAATGATTTCATCAATTAAAAAGTACTGTATGAAAATCCAAAGGAAAACGTGTTTACGAAAAGCGAGTAAGGGTATTCCTGCTATGACCGTAGAATATAATACTGTATTGATACCTGTTATTTACGCATTTTATGTTGGGATTTTGTGAGTATTTTTAAAGGAATCATGTCCTTGAGTGACATTCCCATCTTCATAAAATATATATATATATATATATATATATATATATATATATATATATATTAATTTAAGCTCATCATTAATAACTTCAATAGAGTGAGTTTATGAGTTAACTTAGCTAGCAATATTATATGTGTTTGTAAACAAAAATTGTGGGTATAGGAGTGACACACCTTGAAGGAATATATATGACTTATGGTATTTTTATACAATGAGTCATTTAAGCATCAACCACTTTACTTAGGTTAGATGAACTGGTAAAATAAAAATGGCATTGTGCTAACATTTTATTCTACTTAACGCAATCTTCAGAAGACTCATTAGCGACTATCCACTAACCATAAATATAATTTGCATACTGAACGAACTTCATGTTTGTATTTATATGAACGAAGATCATGTTTTAAAATAAACAGGAAGCCATTTGGTGGACGTAATTAAACACCGAACGTATTTCACAAAAGTGTGATTTAGGGGAACATAAGAAATGTAATTGAACACAAAAGTACCATTTTTATGATTTTTGTTTGTTTATATGTAAGTTTCTTCATTTCTTCATGCATCACCCAAAAAAACCAAAGGCATTTCGATAAAACTTTCTTTTTACTGGTCGATTCTGTTGTATCCGGAGTAACATAGTTTTCGTTTCATCACAATATACTAACTAAAAGCAGATATGGCAATATCTGCTTTTAGTATATATAAGATTTCTGTGCAAAGCACACTTGGTTAAAAAAAGTTTCTTTTATCGTTTATTACATTAGATGGCTTCACGCGTATTAATCTTGCAGTTAATTTGACATCATTTCCAAAGATCCATGCGAACTAAGTTGCGACCACAGCTAGTAGTTTAATAAAGATAATCAATTACATTAAATATTCATAAACAACTAGAATGTATGGAACCTTCGTTATTCGTTCGTTATTCTTAGAAATGGCACGTACATAACCATAACCAATTCATGAATGAGCATTCAAACTTTCATTGCAATTTACGGTTTTGGGTTTATATTTTTCTTGATTATTAATAATGGATTCACCAAAACGTGAAGCTATTTTTGAATTACCCTGTATTACATTGATTTGGCAACATTGCATTTCAGTTACAGTGAATATCGATAAATAGGATAATTTATTTTATAACCCTGCAGCCAACTAAGGGGCCAGAAAAATGTAAGGATAAATATTATAATATATATTCAATTGCAGAGTCATTGACTTAAAGTTTTTAGGATCATAATTAAAAGGACTCTTCCTCAGTTTGAGGATTCATAATAATTTTTGATCTTTAAGCTCATCATCCATGGCACAATAAAACCGTTTGATTTAAAAAGTTATGTTATCTTCTTTTGATTTATTTATACTCTTTAAAGTGCTTCATTTACTTGATTTGGTTTTATTTTATCCCCACTGCAGGAGTTACAGGAGTTTCATCTTTATCTTCGAATGTAGTTTATTGAGTTATTTAAAAAAAAATACCTTGGAGTGATAGTTACCAAGGAGGTAAACTACTCACATGTGCCTACTTTATTATTTAAACCAGTAGATCGCATGATTTAGGCATACCAAACCACTGCAGTGTAAGGTTTAAAAAAATCTAAAACCTTTTTACACCCTCTTTGATTATTATATGAACATTTTGAAAACGTTATACATAATATAATAATAATAGTTTTGTGACAATCTTATAGTTGGCTTCTAAAACCCCATATTGTTTTTATAATTTTAGGTTAAATAGTATCAGAAATAAGGGGGAAATATATTTTTTGTATATTTTTCAGTAAATCTCTGAAGATATAATACCCAAAATAAGGAAAAAAATATTGTTGAAATCCTTATAAAAAGCTCTTTCAAATGACATCCCAAATTATCCATAAACATTTTAAAAAAAGTTGAATATTTTTCAGTTTTGCCTATTGAAATATGTGCGGATTAATATTTAATTATTCAAGCAGTTTCTGAGAAAAAAGTCTGTGACGGGTGGATGGAGAGACACTTGAGTCATTTTATATGGTATCCGTTTTTTCCTTTTGGGGTACGAAACTAAACAGCAGCAGTTAGTTTATTTAATAGTTTATTTAATAATAATGTAAAGATGTTTCAAATTCAGTTTTGCTTTATTTTGAATCATCACATGGACAATGTCCGTTCGTATATCTACTTGCTTAAAAGGAATTATTTTGTAGCATCAAAACGAGTGTTCAAAAACACAAAAGTTAAACAACTCCTAAAATATTTTATTTTACCACTTATTAATTAAACAGAAGCATGATGATAAGAAGATCTATTCACTAGTGAAGAACTTAAACCAATAAGCGATGAATACTATTGTATAATAACTATTTTTTGCTACAACTCGTAACATACAGCCAGATAAAGTCCGGTGGCTGGTAGTGACATGTCCGGCAAACTTTCAAGTAAGTTCGTAAAAGTAAAAGTGAGCGGCCGCGGTCGCCTTCGTTGTACTAAGATAGATATCGAACATTCTTCGTTCAACAGTTTCGGGTCAGCGTCGCCTTTGTAACTCTTGAAATTAATTATGCAATCTTAATCATTCTGGACATGACTGCAATGTGTTCTATTAGAGTTTTGTTCAATGGATAAGTTAGATTAAAGCAATAGAGGATAATTTTGGTAGAAGATAAATTTTAAGTACGTAGACTTAGAGTGAAAACGACTTTCTAAATTAACGTGTTTTGAGTACTTATATCACGAGCGTATGGTCGACTAAAGAATGCAAGCCCAAATATTAGTCAGAAGAGGATAAACTTTCTATATTACATAACTTATATTTCAAACAATAATGTTATTATAAGTAATAACTTGAAATTATGGACTATTTTAGTTTAGTATTTACATCGCTTGCAAATTGCAAAAAAAGCTTTTGATGGAATTTACGAAGCTTCTTCAGGAGATCACATCTTGATCAGCATAGTAACTATTATACTAATCCATTTCTACTTTCGCTCAAAAGACGAATTCGGCATTTAGTTACTTAATTACAATGGTTTATTTTCCATAATTGGCGATAGAGATCTTTGCTTTACATTTGTATTTAAAAAGGAAAATTGCTGGAAACACTATTGTTCCAATATTCCCATATTGCTGATAAAATAGCATGAATAATTATAATTCCTCAATTTACGAAAGAGTAGACAAAAACCGGAAAATGTTTGAGTAAGGTGCCTTAAAGTATTGACTGGTTCTTTGCACATAAATTAGCATGAATAAGTATTTAAATGAAGGTTTTAAAGATAACAAAGCAATTGAAATTTACTAACTGTAATTACTATTGCTAGCTGAAAAATAATAAAGGCGATCGAGTATTAATAAATATCATTAAAGGTTTAAATATAAAATAACAGCGATATTACCTGATTTTGTCTGTACAATATTTTGTTTTAAACTGATACGATTAACATGTGAAGTGGGGAAAAGTTAGGACTTACAAACACCCCACACTATGTTGAGACTTTAAAATATTACACATGATAATATAATCAATACAAAAATTGAAGTGACAAATCCTTGCAAATAATTTTCATGGAGCGACAAAAGCCTACTCTTCCTGTATTGAATTTATTCTTGCAAATTTTATCACTATAGCTGTTTGCTGTACGCCCTTCCAACTGTTTCTGTGTATGATGATGATGGGCTTAACGTAGAAGCGGAGAGGTTAGTATCATTTACCTGCAACATCAAGAAAACAAGCTCTGAAATAAAATGAGTCTTTAACATAAAAAAAATGTCACATTTCTAATATATTTTATTGACTTTTTATGTTCTTGATAATATCTTTTTTATGAAGACTATTAAATATAATGTGACTTTTTATCTAATATTAATGTTTAATTCATATAATTGATATGATTAATTTACATAAACAAAATTTACATTAAAACTGCCTCCGAATCATGAGACAAAATATATGAGTCTATGTGAAAAAATATGTGAATATATTAAAAGTATTAAAACCATATCTAATTTTGGTTTAAGTTCTCAGTTTCTTTGGTCGACTTTTAATTTTTGGATAAACTTACGACGAATATGATAAAATGAATTTAATTTCAGTAACATATTTTGTAACGTAATTTTACTAAGTTCAGAGATCGATTTGATATTTTTTTCACTCAGCTTCAGTCAAAATATAAAATGAAAGTTTTGGAAACCTTTAAAACTTTAACAGTTTCAGAATCATTAAATGTAATTGATGCACGAAGTTTGAAAAGTGGTTGTTTAATTGAAAATTTGCCTCAAAATGACTATATTTGTTTATTTATTTATTTATCATCTTTTATGTATAGTACATATGGCTCTCAAACGAATGTTGTGATATATTAAGATATTTCAAGCGGGCATGAAGAATATCGAAGTCAACAAAGTTGAACGCACTACTGAAATCGAGAAGCACAAGGACAGTGACTTGTGTATTATCCGTAGCCAAGCGTATATCATCAGTAACCTTAACAAGGGCATTGAGGTACTGTGACCAGCTTTAAAGCAAGATTGAAGTGGATTTAGAGACTTATGAGCATTAAAAAAGAAACGAGTTGACCATAAAAAATACTTTCAAAGACTTTGGATAGAAGTAGTAGGTTAGATATGAGCCGATAATCCTTGGGTTACGTAGGTACGGGCACAATATAGGTTTTTTCCCATTAAAAAGGGAAGACCAAGAAGTTTTTAAGAGCATTAATATTTAAGCCATCGATTCCTATGGATTTCGATTTTATCCCAAGAAAATTAGCTTTAACTTTGGACTCAAAGTTAGCCCTTAGCTGGTTCAATATGAAATTCTGCTGTCTATTTTATTTGTATTTGTATAATTGGGTGTTGTTTGAATTATTTTCTGTAGAACAAGCTACGAATGGTAGAATGCAATCATCTTCAAATGAAATCATGATTTATGATGATGAAAACAGGGGCTATTGGAACAAGTGATGAAATCTGGGATATGTGGAAAATAATGAATTTCAGCTTTGAATCTAACACTTGTTTTATGAATCTAACACTCACAATAAAATTACATTGATAATGTTCCTTTTTTTCTGTTAAATTTTTCCTGTTAATGTTCCTTTTTTCACTACGATAATTTCAAATTCTCCACAAATGTCTACTTTAGGCTATCGTGGCAACAATACACTCAGTTCAAATTAAGCTGCTCGATCTTAACCTGTGCATCACGGACTTGCCTTAGTTGCAAAGTTTCAAGCAATCCTACACTGAAAATTCCTAGGCAGTGGTAAGCTTAAAAATCACCATGCTGCCTCCTTAACATCCTACTCTAAATAATTCCTACGGTTCATTCACTGGATAAATATTAAGTTTTTACATTATGCACTGAAGATTACCTGGTTTCTTTCATTGTTGATATAATTGCAAATATGGTTTACCAGTTTTCAATTTCTATGCCTATTTATACATTGAATCACAAATGTCCAAGTGTTATCTAATAATTTCACTCATCATTTTTCGTTTTTGTTATCTAATAATTCCACAATAAAGCAACGCATCCTTTAGAAAACATTCGTACGTGTACCTCGTATAGTAGAGTCATATGTCGACTATCCCAATTGTTTGCATCCGTGTATTACTATGTGTAATTGGTAATATTATAATATAATATCATAATTTAAATAAATCTTTAAAGGAATCGAAAGATAATAATAAGATAAACGTATTTTATATTATTCAGCGAATATATCAAGTGAAGCTTTAAAAGGATCTGACTATAAGATCTTTTGGATACTTATATAATGTTTTTAACAATAAAATTACGTGCTTAACTAGCCAAACAAGATATTGCTATATATTATTGTGTAGCCAACCAGTCACACAAAACATTGCTGTATATTAACATGTAGTTAACCAGCCAAACTAAATATGTTTATACATTAGTGCGTAGTTACCCAGCCATATTAAACATTATAATACATTAGTGTGTAGTTAACCAGTCAAATTAAATTTTACTATTTGAAAAGAGCACCGTATATAATTACTATTGCTTAAATTGTTAACTTACAACTTACTTGAAGTTTCTCACGCTTTTTATACTAAAACATTGTAAAGTAATTATTACCTCATCACACATGTATGGCTGCTAAAATTGTCATGAAACATAGTATGTATAGAGCTCAAGATTCAAATTAATATATAGGCTGGTTTTTAAAATGACATATTTTGTATAGCATGGAACTCGTTGTTTTTAGTCAAAAATAAAACATTAATTCTGCAACACGTTGATAGATGAGGCAACCTGTTTAAGAAGTCATTAACACATTTAATATTATTGTAATAAGATGTTGCAACACGATGGAATCGGGAATAAATCTGGCCCCTTAACAAAAAAAATCACGAGAGCAAAGCCGCGGACAAAAGAAGAGTATCGTAATATTTTTAAATATATTGTATTTTAATTTTTAACAATGCGAAAAGTGTATACACGTTATAATTGTCCAAAAAACTTAACGGTTTTAAGATCAACTATTATCAGCGGTGAGATGGTCCAAGAATTTAATTCCCATTTAAAGATTTACCATTTCTAGACCAAAATGGTAAATTAGGCACATGCATCGTGGTATCTCATATTATCTCCACGCTGGGGCTTGTAGACGTGGATATATGCGGCTTGCGTGAATAGGTGTAAATGTCATCAAAAATTATAGTAGTAAGCTTGAAAATTCAATTAGTGAGTAATTAAACCATAGAGACTGAATCCAAGTCAAGTTGTAATCATAATTTTCACTGTATTTAAACTGTTCTATTATTGACTTTCACATAAGTTCAACGCATGGGTTACCAATTTTTAATGTAAAAATTAATTTAATTTTGGTACCAAATTTTTATCAACAGATAATATTAAATTTGTTTATGTTTCATATAAAATTGAAGCTATATTGCCAAATTTGTTAATGCTGCATAGAAAATTGAAGCTATATTGCCAAATTTGTTAATGCTGCATAGAAAATTGAAGCTATATTGCCAAATTTTTTAATGCTGCATAGAAAATTGAAGCTATATTGCCAAATTTTTTAATGCTGCATAGAAAATTGAAGCTATAATGCCAAATTTGTTAATGCTGCATAGAAAATTGAAGCTATATTGCCAAATTTGTTAATGCTGCATAGAAAATTGAAGCTATATTGCCAAATTTTTTAATGCTGCATAGAAAATTGAAGCTATAATGCCAAATTTGTTAATGCTGCATAGAAAATTGAAGCTATATTGCCAAATTTGTTAATGCTGCATAGAAAATTGAAGCTATATTGCCAAATTTGTTAATGCTGCATAGAAAATTGAAGCTATAATGCCAAATTTGTTAATGCTGCATAGAAAATTTAAGCTATAATGCCAAATTTGTTAATGCTGCATAGAAAATTGAAGCTATATTGCCAAATTTGTTAATGCTGCATAGAAAATTGAAGCTATAATGCCAAATTTGTTAATGCTGCATAGAAAATTGAAGCTATATTGCCAAATTTGTTAATGCTGCATAGAAAATTTAAGCTATAATGCCAAATTTGTTAATGCTGCATAGAAAATTGAAGCTATATTGCCAAATTTGTTAATGCTGCATAGAAAATTGAAGCTATAATGCCAAATTTGTTAATGCTGCATAGAAAATTTAAGCTATAATGCCAAATTTGTTAATGCTGCATAGAAAATTGAAGCTATATTGCCAAATTTGTTAATGCTGCATAGAAAATTGAAGCTATAATGCCAAATTTGTTAATGCTGCATAGAAAATTGAAGCTATAATGCCAAATTTGTTTATGTTGCATATAAAATGAAGTTTTAATTGAAACTATTGTAATTCTTTGTAACTTCCGTGAATGCGCTTTTTGACGATCTTTATATTTTCCCTATCATAGTTATATTCATATGAACGAAAAAAAATTTATGTATAGATAATAACCATGTAAGTTTACATTTTTCTCTGAAGTCGTTTTATTTGTTAAACTCTTGACTACTTTCCAGGTTAGGTCACTGGTAAACATAAAGTTATGAATAACCTCACAAAGAACTTTAAAATATTCAGTTTAAGTGCAAGATAGCACTCAAAACAGCGAAAAGAATAAAATATTTAAAAATACTGTAAATATAGAAAATATTTAATCTTAAAAATGGCAATAAACTTATGAATTAAATGACGTCACGATCACGCTTTGAATTACTCTCTTGTTTATTTCAATGACATAAAAATAATATTGATTCAATTTTCTAATTTATTTTAAGCTGTATCATAAAAAAAACGAGTGTGCTTTGGACCACATGACTGAAGTAAAACTTCAAATTCACAAAATATAAACTTTAAAATGAATTTACAATTTTATTCACTTTAAACGTAGAATATTTAATGTATTGAACAAAATAATAATTTATAAAATTGTTCAAGAACGAAATTACAAAATAATAAAAAAAATCACCTGATATATATATATATATATATATATATATATACATATATATATATATATATATATATATATATATATATATATACATATATATATATATATATATATATACACATGTACGAAACGTAACTCTCTCTCTTTCTGTCTTCACTAACTTCTATCTCCCTCTCAACTTCCGTTCGACTCGCCCGATCACACTTTTCGTAACGCTCTTGTCAGTATTCACCAGCTTACTCCTCAAGTCAAGCGTGCGTAAAGAAGTTTTACTTCAAAAATGTAATAACTTATTTAGATACATTTTTTCATTTTTTACAATGATCAACTCTAAATTATAGCGGAAGTCGCTTGATTATGCACCGCGAGGCGTAAAGTTCATGAGTAATTATCATAATTAAGTTGTGGTTTTAATTTGTCAAGACATGTTTTCGGTTGTTTGATTATACAAATAAAAATATACTTGCTGCCATTTTTATAAAGGTAACTCGATCCGACTATTTATGAAGTTAAGTTTTTGAAGTAATCTATAATATTTAATGTCAAAATTCCAGTCGACTAATCTTTCTAGTAATCGATCGTACATCTTGAGAGACAGAAATTTTACTTAAGGGTTATAATTAAGATCTTACGAAAACTAACAAAGCTTACGGAGTTTAATTTTTTTTCCTAGTAGTAAATACTTATTTTTGATTTCTAATTATAATCTAAAAATTGATGAAAACATGATTACTAAATAATAAATTGGCACTTATTGTAATTATATAATAAATTATTATTAATTTTCAACATATTACAATTATTATTTATTTTTCATTTAAACGTCTGCAATAAAATGCTAAGCATTTCATTATAAATGCTGAGTAAATAGTTAAAGAGCTATTGTAATTATAATAGCTCTTTCAATACAAACGAAAACTTTATTACTTTTAATAGCGGAACTAAAAAATAAAGATTAAATTTGTAACAAAATGGTGATTTGGCATCAATTATGGGATCAACATCACAAAACATTCAACGGTATATTAGAAAAATTCTAACGAAACATATTTTTCTCAAGGGATTAAAGTCATTCTCCATTCTCATAAGTTCTTTTCATTCGACACGCGCTGTCTCATTACAAGAATTATTGGTCCATAAAACATGCAATTCTCCATGAGTATATTTACGATCGTCTGAGTATATTTACGATCTGCATCACAGTGCTATGCTACAGTCGAATCTGAAGATGATCGCGAGCATATTGGAGATAAATGTCCATTTTGATATTGATTCAGAATAAGCTCGATTGCTTGGAATATAAATTAAAAAGTCAATTGCTATGGTTTATATTATTGTTTGCATATTTGTTCGTACTGTCTATTAGTTATCTTTAAATTACAATAATTAAAAGTATTTTATGAAAAAAAAACGTGATGCCAAATAAATGGATGAGGAATATAATAATCTAGAAATATACTAATCTAGTAATTTAATAATCTAGAAATATACAAGTATATCTAAATACAAATTAAATTGTATGCAAATATTATATAACATCATTACACGAATTTCTGAAAAAGAAAAGTCATACTTGCAAGAAAAATAAATCGTATATAGTATTAGAAACATGAACACAATTATTTACACAATTTTCTAAACATGGACAATTACTTTCCAATATTAAAATATTTAAAGTTTCGAAAAAACAAGTTTTTTTGTCAACAAGTTACCGATATGTGCATTAATTGCATAGTATTTAAAAGTTTCCAAAAGAAGGTTCCCACGAATGGGTGAGCCATTCTTTCTTTGTAAATTTCTATGGATAGTGTCCAAAGAAACACAATATAATCTAAATAGTTTACGAATATGTATTTAAATAATTACCAAATCAGTTTATGAATTCTTAAACAAATTTTAGTTATTAACCAGGTCCAGACGGGCTGAGCCATCTCGCGCGGCAGCCTCGGGGTGTTCGTTTCGGTCACATGCCGCGCGAAGCAGCCTCGGTCCAAATTTCGTAAATGTGAGACTGTCGATCGCGGTAAAGCGAGCTCTATTTTCTGTATTGCTTCGGCCAAGTAAGTCAGTTTAGCGTTCACATGAACGTATGTATAATAAAAGCAACCGTTGTCATGGTTATCCATACGTTCACATGAACGTATGGATAACCATGACAACGGTTGCTTTTATTTTACTCAGATATTTACAAAAAAAGACAAAAATAAAAATCTAAACGGTACTGGGTCAGGAAAATATATAAAAAGAGGTTTAAATATTCGAATCGGCCAGTTGAAGAGAACTAGTTGACGACAGAGTCGAAAATAATTTTGAAATAATGGGTGTAGATCAATTTGAGATACTGTGAGAGAGAAAGGGAAAGTATTATATAAATTACAGTGAAAAACCATAAATGTAGAGGAAATATTACTAATAATTTTAATATTTTTAGATATTAGAGACTCATATACTACTTTGCTGTATCTTTTTTGCGTATCAAAACATACGATATCAAAGATTGGCCCCGATGTTTATGAAGCAATAGTCGAACTTTTAAAGAATTATGTTAAAGTAAATCAATTTAATACACTGTATATATTATATATATATATATATATATATATATATATATATATATATATATATATATATATATATATATATATATATATATATTGCCTTTGAGCCTTTGTCTCTGCCGGTCTGGACTCAAATATTTACGGTTTAAAGCTAATTTTCAAAGGCGGATTGACAAATATAAAACTAAACTAATAAAGTTAGTATCAGTATATTATTCGATTTAGTGATAACTAGATACTTAAATTAATATTATAGGTAAAACAGAAAAATATTTTTATTTTAACCATTACAAGAAGGCAAACATATTTTTCCGCAGATAATGAAATTTGAATCGTATTTTGTTTTTGGATACCACAACTCAGGTTGCAGTGTATCGTCATTCTCCTTGAAAAAATATCCAGTACCTTATTTGCCCATTTTAAAGTTTACGTAAGGGTATTTTATGATTGATTTGATTTATCTTTATGCCAAATTTGATATTTCTACGTCAAGCAGTGTCTCAGAAAATTTTTATTTTTAGCAATGTTTCTGGAACTATTTTATGAAAAAATTATAAAATAAATTCACTTTGGAAAAAAATTTTGACGGTGAATAATTGAGATTTATGCGAGCTAGTATCCTTTACGACTATGTAATATACATAGTCATAAAGTTCTATTTAATATACATAGTCATAAACTTCAAGTGTATATGCTAAGTGGTAACTGAGACAACCCTTGGGGCGAACAAGCTGTTAGAAGATAATACCTATAAGGTGTCATTTTCTTTCCTTTTGTAAAATTTGTTTGCAAAAATTCAATGTTATTTACGTGATCTTTCATGTCATTCGAATTATTATACAATTATAGTCTATTTCCTTGTCCAATTATTAATAATAATAGTCTATTATTATTAATAAATGAACTAGGAAATACTGTTGAGAACAGCTATGAAGGAACTCGATATATTTTCCACGGTTACGTTCATCATTACGTAACCCTGTATATTTTTTTCTAACAGTGTAATAAATTAGGTAGTTATATTTTTCTTCCATTCGTAATATTAAAACGTCTTTGAGCTTAGAGTATTTTTAGCTCCTAAAGCGTTTCAGTACTTCGTATTTCATATCATGTCTGTACCCTTAATATCAAAGAGCAGTTTATTTAATTATCACAAGTTTTATATTAGAGGTTTCCATATCAGATATTTTTCAGAAAAAGGGATTATTATATATTGTAGGTCTTAATATGAAAAATAAAAAAGAAAATCTCTGGTCTTGTTTTACAGAAAATAAATTTTTTAAATGCTTTCCTAAAAAAAGTACCCTAAAATTTGTGGTTAAAAAACAAACAGGAAAAGACGGCTGGATATATTTCTAATGACTTGTTAAATACCAAATTTTATAGTTTGATAATTTTTTTTCATTTAATTTTATCAGACTCTTTTAATTAGATGTAATCAATCTGTATTAAAAAATAGACTTGAAACTTACTTTTGTACTATTACAATATCTATTTTTTTTGCATGCTACTTGAAAGCAAAAAAAACATTAAAACAATTTACGGTCGACATATATCATAAAAAAACTCTATCTAACCTCGTAGTCTAATATCTAAAATTTACTCCTCGACTTGTCACGTATTTGGTTGTTCCGATAATCTGTTAGCTAATATTATACGTCTTAACATGCTATTTCCTACGTAAGATAAGAGTGGAGATCACGAGAAGCTGCGTTGATGCACATCCAATAGCCATGTTAATTATATGGTTCACTGACAGGCTCGGCTGTATCTTCGCTTATCCTTGCGATTTAAGTAAATTACAGTGCTTTGTGTCCAAAGATTCATGTCTCGTAACATCGTGGCAAGTGAAGGATGTGCTTCTTAGAGTTAATTATTATTGCGAATAATTAACTCTAAGAATATTAATGTTAATGTCCTCAAAATACAAAGAAAATTCAATTTCAAGATTGTATCCAGGACAAGGCCATCATGTTTGGTTAAAATATGACGGATGCTTATGTTAACCTGCAAAAAAATTTATTTTGCGTTACTCATAAGTTAATTTCGAACTTGTCGTGACCCTTCCAAGTTAAAAACCTAATGTTAAAAAATGTTTTTTTTTAATTAGGTAATTGAATAATTAGATTGTCAAAATATTACAAAAGATAAATATTAGCATTAAAAAAATTAGCATATATTAGATATTAGCATATGCATTTACCATTTTTCGCGAAGTAAATTGAAATTGAACATTAAAAATTTTTTATTTTTATTAGATAATTGAATAATTAAATTGTCAAAATATTACAAGAGTTAGATATTAGCATTAAAAGAATTTAACATATATTGGATATTAGCATACGAAGAGTTTAAATGCAACTCTTCGTGAAGGAAGTCGAAATCGATCATTAAAAATATTTTATGTTTATTACATAATGAAACTTTTGTGGTGGAAGTTTTAGTATTTGTATTAGGTGATTGAATAACTAAATGGTCCGAATATCAAAAAAATGTTGTATGCATTCAAAAACTCTTTGGGATGTATTGCCACTAGTTAGTACTAGTGGAGTTTAAAATTTTAGGATAAAAGATGACTCCTAAATATTTGCTTCATTATTGTATAATGTGACGAATTTACTATAAGAGTTTTCACTTTCTTTCAAAATACACCTCACTTGTACTCCAGAACACATCAGGCCATGTACAGTCAAATGAATGAGCACGTGACAGATGTTTCTAGGTTATTTATATATGAAGGTAGTTATTTTTAATTTTCTTCTGGGCATGCTAAGTTTTTCCTTTATTAAGTTGAGGGAAATACTACTCTTATTAAGTTTATTTTCAGACTCCAGTACTCGTCTTTTCGGAACACCAATATCTAGAGCCCAATTTTATCGTTATAACTTTTCCACGCGGTGCATTTAATCTTATTTATTATTAAAAAAAAATATTTTATGATAGCGAGTGAAAATAAGTTGTTAAAATATATTTTTTGTTTATAACTAGCTATCCTCATGACTTAGTTCGCATGTCGATCTATAGAAAATATTGTTAAGTTAATTCAAGATTAATAAATGTGACGCCATTTACATAATTATAAAAGTGAACTTTTTTAGGTGAGTGCACTTTGTGTTCAAACGTCAAATTGCCACATCTTCTTTTTATTTGGCCAATTACGATTAAATATATTCTATATTGTAACCCAGACTCAAAAGAATACAACAGTGAAAACTTTATCGAAATCCTATTGGTTGTTCTTATATGATATGCAAACAAATAACATTGTTCACAGCAAAAACGGACAACCGTTTTAAAAAAATATTTTCTTTTTCAATTATTTTGGTTATGTTACTCCAATAATTTTTTTCTTAAATAAATTCAATGTATATAGGTACCAATTCTACAGTTTTTTTATATATTTAGACAATCAAGTACGTAACAATCAATTAGATAAGAAAATTAAGTCAAATACTATACATACAAAGTAACTAATTTATGGATATAAAAAAACACTTTTATCACAATTTGAATTAATCATTACAAAGATTGAGAGATACTATTTACGACTTCATATCATTTCCAGCCATTCATAATAAGCAGTAATTATAAAATATCATACCATATTTGTCTATCCGATTGTATGTCGAAGCTTTCTAAAATTGAAATCGTTCATCTTCGGAACCTCAAATTTTGCATAGGTATATAATTTGTTACGTTTTCGGAAAGAGAGAATGAGGGTAACTAAATTAAAGAAAAGTATTTCTTTAATGACGATATGTGACATATTGGATGGAAATTGATTTAATGTGGAGTTCATGTATTATTAAAAAAAATACACAAATCAAAATATTTATTTAACAAATAATTTAAAACCTTCCTAAAATAGCTTATTCCACCCTCACATTTTAAAAATCAGAGAAAATGATTGCTAGTGTATGACGAGATCAACATTGAAGTAAAGTATAGGCATTTTTTTGACGTTTAGAATAAGCTTCAATATGTGATCGTCCGGTCGTCTCTGGATGTCCATAAAGATGGAGCATTTTTCTTCTATTATTTGTTAGTCATACAATATCCTGAATCATAAAGAAACTCTATGTCTTTTAGCTGATTTGCACATTTATCCTTTAATTTTAATTTGTATTCTTCTATCATATATTATGTCCGTAAATTGAATCCATTTTAGCTAGCCCGTTGTAGTTCTACTAAAAACATCGATAACAATTTATTTTTTTCACAATTAAATGAAACTACGTTATGTAGTATTATTTCTACTATCTTTGATTTCTTTACCACGACCTAGGTTTCGTTGTATTACAACATCTTCAGGTGGGATATTAGCAAAGATAGGATAAGATTTTTGAATCTTTGCTAATATCCCACCTGAAGATGTTGTAATACAACGAAACCTAGGTCGTGGTAAAGAAATTAAAGATAGTAGAAATAATACTACATCACGTAGTTTCATTTAATTGCGAATAATGAATTTCTACAAAATTAACGCCAAATATATTCAAAATGTATTTTTTTGATGTTGTCATTACAAAGGTTTGAATATAAATATTTAATTTAGGTCACATGGGTATTTCCGTAATTTCTATCCATATTTATGAGGAGTTATCTGGATTTGCAGTGCCGTCAAAAATACATGACATAGATACTATTGTCTTTAAGTTTTTATATGAGTTATCTCTCTGATTATACAACAAAAAATTCTTGTTATTACAGTATGGAAATTTCTTAGTATTCAATTAGAAGAGAAGAAATAATTCAAAAATAAAAAATAAACGAACTTCCTAAAGGAAGCGAATTCTTATAGGTTGTTGTTTTACAACAACCAAGAAATCGGGTATAAAACACCTTCTTAAAATAGTAATTACAATAAATTTATTGTATCACTGAATACCAACATTATGTTTTGTTCCACTGCAGTGAGCATGACGATGCGCGTAGAGTTTTGTTTGAGAGGAAAGTAGAATCACGCGGTAACTTAGAACGTGGGATATTTAGTCACCGAGACTTGGATGAGAATGGACCGATCTTTGAATCATTTAGAGCGTTCGTTAAAAG
Source organism: Druceiella hillmani (assembly GCA_039881145.1). Classification (NCBI taxonomy): domain Eukaryota; kingdom Metazoa; phylum Arthropoda; class Insecta; order Lepidoptera; family Hepialidae; genus Druceiella; species Druceiella hillmani. Next base: position 47,625,044 of record JAYKKI010000003.1, read on the forward strand.
CGTTCTAGAAAAAATGGAGGTACTAAATGATTCATTAAGGAGGGATAGACTAACCCTGTTGGTTGGAAGCGCTATGATCGTAGATACGGGATACTATTATTAATGTTATTTTACCAAAATTACATTAATAACACAAGGGAAGAGTAATAAGTAAATAATAGCTCCAGATAGGAAGAAGTTATATATCCATTTCAAAAATATAAATATATCTCACTCTTCAAAATATCTATTACTACATTATCAAAATTAAGCAGTTACTTTGTAATTTCCATCCAATTTGTCGATTTTGTATATAGAATCAGGGTTAGGGGCGTAAACGTCAATGTCAGCCGATGTATGGAACTTTAACCCACTTGAAATATATATAAAAAATATTGTACATTTAGCCTTTAGTTTCGTCCTTTGTTTCGTACAGATCATGGATAATATATAAGATCTGTTCTGAATCTTATTTTCCATAGAAACTTGGGGTAGTATTCATATGACAAATTAACAATGTGGGCAACCCCAAGTGGGAAAGATGAATATTGTTTTTTTTGCTGCATCTTATGCTTAGCATGCAATTTTATCTACACATTTAATAAATATGGTGCACCGAGATGATGACGATACAATACGCTATAAAATCAGCTGAATATAAGATAACCACTAAATTTTATCAACATCTTATTAATTGACTAGTATTTGTGAGTTCATTAATTATCTCGAAATTAATTTCAAATTGACGTGCTCACTCAAAAAACATAAGGAAACAAAGGTAAACAGAAAGTAAGTCAGTCTAATCAAATTCAGAAAGTGCTCACCATCAAACTCCACTCCATGTGAATTGGACAGCCGTTAAAAGATCTTGTACGTTAGGTAACATTGACAATTTTAAGAATATCTAAAATAGTTCAAACTAGCAAGTTTGCATTTATTTACCGTTAAATCTATGAGAAAAACGTATCCTTCGACGTCTCTCCCACGGCCTTTTTGAAGACAGTGGCTGCTTCTTTGGCGGTCGGGAGTGATATTCCTCCTATTATCGGCAGTTTATCTTTTAACCTTGGGAATAATGGAAATCGCTTGGTATGAAGTTGAGGCTATATAGCGGATGACTCATAATTTCTACACTCGACGTAGTCAAGTATTCGATCGGTTGTCTGGCTGGGTAGGCGAAAGCGTTGTCGTGATGACAAAATTGTTTGTTGTGGTTGACATTTTAAACAAATTGAGGAAACATAATAAGTTTGTAATGAATATCTTGTGTGCGGAAAATTTATATGCGGGAGACCACCAACAATAATGTCTCCTCTCATGCATCGCTTATTTAAGCACCTACTCGTCACGATTTACTCCACACTTCATATTTACCCACACCCATTCACCAATGTATGTAAAATAACCAACACCAAGTTTATTGAAATACCATACCATAAGACAAATACAAAGTTTTATTCAAAAGTCTCGACAAATGTAAACCTCTGCGCCGATTGCGGCTGATGCGGATCGCTTATTTCTTTCCAATGACCGAAAAAAATTTCCCCCTTTGATGGAGTGTTAAACAATACGCCGGCGAAGAATCTCGCAAGACCATTGTTCCACGAAGTAAATTGCCCAAGCGCCGAGTCGGCTGACTCAGATTTATATTTCCTCCACTGCTATATCTCGCACGGCCATCGTGATGAAATCCGTAACAGTTATGCGCTAGATTGGGTCGATATCAATGTCTAGTTGTTAATTTATTTGAGAAGAGCAATTTTTGTAAGTGAACACACAAAGGGTATTCATTGTTGGAACATATTGTTAGTTTAATGGCGGGCAAGATAATGGGAGTAGTGTTTTTTTATGGTGCGTTTCGTCGATGTGTGCTTAGGTTAAAGTTAATTCACATGGTATATGCAATATGTTATCTTTTAATAATTTTAACAATAAATTAATCAAAATGTACTTGAATATCCTTGTTGATTAAGGAAACGTTTAACTTACTACTAATATTTACGAAATATTTTAAGGTTTGTAATTTTAAAACTAAATGCGTAAATAACATGTTTTCTTCAAATTTTTTATAATATTATGGTTTTTGTTTTAGGAGTTTCGCTTAGAGTATTTCATATAGGCGATTAAAAAAGTCTATTTAATCATTGCGAATAATAAAATCGAGGTGTTATCATAAGGTTGGTTGAAAGTTCATTGATATTTGGTAAAGTGGCATTTTTAATAGTAGTTTATTAACATCTACGAACTATTTCTTATGGAAAAGCGGTAATCAGTAAAGATTGAGCTATTTCTTATCGAATTATATTTCTTATTGAAAAATTTCTTGGAAAATCGAACTTTATTGAAAATCGAATTATATCTCTTATCGTTTATACAAAGACCTTTATCTTGTACGAGTTTCGGTTTAAAATAATACATTATAGAGAGTAGCTAATCTTTTGGTTACTAATGAGGCAAGTAATTGACTTCAAATATTGGTTATTTAATAGTATTTAAAGGGAAGAATTCATACTATTACTGAATAAATTCTTGTTCTTGATACCTGAAAACATCCCACGCTTATATAAACTCTGTATTTTTATTATAATGCCACCTGACACCGAGTTATAATTTTTTCAAATATGCAGCAATATATTAATACTAAAATGGTGACATATATTTTTAATGCGGAGTATTTTATCAGAACTTTTGGTACTAGCTACCGTTGACCTCCAAATAACGATATATTTAGTATTAATATATGTTAGTTGCAAATAATTGAGTTGCACAGTTAAATAAAAACATAATTTTTTAGTTAATTTAATGGCTCACTGATTTGTTGCAACCTGTTGACGTACTAGCTCATGCTAAAAATGAAAATATGTTTTTTGAAGTATGCTGGTCACATTACATATTATGAAGAAGCAAATAACATTATGTCACATAATTTCAACACTTACATTCGCGTGATTATTATTTAATATTTCGTTTATTTTAACGGAAGTTATTATCGCATTTATTTTAACGGAAGTATTAATCGCGAAGTTATTATTTAATATTTCGTTTATTTTAACGGAGGAAATTATATCTAAGTTTGTTACCATTAAAAGTAGTTGCTTAATTTATTCCAAAACAGCTAAATTCTACTTAAATAAAGACCATTAGACCGGTTTAAATATTTAGGAAATTGAAAATTTTATTAAATTTGCAAACATTTTAAAGCGATGAACAATTTCGTATTTTCCTTTTTTTATACTCGGTACGAATTCACGTTACCTGACAGCATATCGATGTTGACTGTACTTAGTTTGATACTAATTAAAATCAACAGTCGTAAAATAAATCGCAATTCAAAAGTACAAACAATTACCAAAAAAATCGGATCTGCATTTCGAACATTTTGACTTTATTAGTGATCTTAAAATATCGTTTTATCTCACCCATAATTAATAACATAAATACGAAAGTATGTTTGTTCGCTTATTTGTTTGTTTCGCTTTCACACTTCAACCGATCTTTATGATAGTTTTTGAATAAATTTACTATAAGTTATTGAAATGAGACAAGTTTATAAATTGCTTTTTTAATGAAAAAAATCCTGTCAGATACGGACGTGAACCTAAATTCGTTTGTTAAATAGAAATGTATTGAACATTTCTGTTATTGAAACGTATTGAACATTTCTGTTCGAACCTAAATTCGTTTGTTAAATAGAAATGTGTTGAACATTTCTGAAATGTATTGAACCTAAATTAGTTTGTTAAATAGAAATGTATTGACGTGAACCTAAATTCGTTTGTTAAATAGAAATGTATTGAAATGAGACAAGTTTATAAATTGCTTTTTCAATGAAAAAAAATCTTGTCAGATACGGACGTGAACCTAAATTCGTTTGTTAAAAAAAATCCTGTCAGATACGGACGTGAACCTAAATTCGTTCGTTAATAGAACCTAAATTCGTTTGTTAAATAGAAATGTATAAATTGCTTTTTTAATGAAAAAAAATCCTGTCAGATACGGACGTGAACCTAAATTCGTTTGTTAAATAGAAATGTATTATATGTTTATGACTTTTTGCAAAAAGTCGTCTTAATTTAAAAAAGATTTTAATTCAAGAATTACACAATACGGTAGTTGACTCATTCTAAATTTTGATATTTTTCATACAATATTGTGAAATATAAGTTAATTAAAAATTCAAAAATTGATTGAAAAATTTGAACATACGGACCTCTCTTAGAATATAATGTGCAATATTAAAAATGACCTCACAACACAGTATCGCCGTCCTTCTCTAAAGGTTAAATTTAAACTTTTATAACTCAGTCAATTTTTTAGATTATTAAAAAAAAAATTCACTCTTCATCAGCTTGTACCTTGAAATTATGATTAATGAAATAAAAAAAAATTTAGTCAAATGCTCAATTTTTTTACCTTTTTGCTGTCGAAATTGTATATCGAAGCTAGTATGTACATAATACAGTAAAATAATTTACAACATATTAAATAAAACTAGAATACACCAACAATCACGTCTGAAATACGTAGTATAGTAGCGAATATCCATGCCTAAAATTTAAATCGTGAAATCTAAGTATGTTACGCAATACGTACGTAAGTAAAACGGCAGTTAAAAATCGCCTTGTACTATTTAATTGATATTCCAATAACGATATATGCGCTCACCAGTTTACCGTGTGACAATTCATCCGGTGCCAACACTCACGTACTCAACGCAAAGCCAAGACGTGTCCTAGACAATGTAATGGTCCACTTGAGCTGACTGCCGTATCACACGTTGTTCCCACCCGGCGTCATCATACAATGGCTGAGAGGCTTCGGTGAGAACGGGCGTGGGGCTGAAGGGAAAACGTAATCTGTTCGTTGATTGCAACTCGATTTCAGTCCGTTAGTGGTGACATTGTTCATTATTGCCAGAACGAGCTGCGAAGTTGATAAGGCATGTAGATGTTACGAAGGTGTCGTCAGGTACTAGTAGCGGCAGTGTTCCAGCTACTAGCCATATTCGCGAAATGTAAATGAAAATGTAAATAATCAACCTTGCGTAATAACAATGTTTGAAATATTTTTAGGAAAATTTTCATAATTTTTTTGAATTTTGTATTTTAAATACAAATCCTTATAATTTGATCACGTCCGTACGAATGGACGTGATCTATCCTTCCCCCTGTCATGGTCTGACAGTTTTGATAATTGAAGCCTTTTTCATATGAAATTTGGTTGATACTTTAAGTCTTCTCCTCATGTAAAGTCCAGAGGAAAATTATTTTTTCCAATTATCTACCGGTAGACTCTAGCGAAATTAATGAGCTCATTTTAAAATTTCAATTGAATTGTGCATTGCTCATTTTGAAATTTAAATTGAATCGTGTATTGCTCATTTTGAAATTTCAATTGAATTGAGTACTGCTCATTCGGCAATTTCGTTTGTAAAATAATAAGTTTCAACGTATTTTATACGTGCTTAGGTATATTCAATTAATGTTCAATCAAATTATAGCTGGCATTAACCATTAATAAATTACTTTTTCATTTTCCAATAACTTCTTGATATTTTTATATTCGAAGTTGGTTCCAAATAACTCAAAAGTTTATGAAATATAAGTTTCGTACAAACTTTGACAGAGGGAATATGTTGCTGCATATGAATTAGTAGAAAAAATGTACCGACATTTAAAAAAAATTTGAAAGATACTTTGTATGAAATATTTATTCTTTAGAGTGGCATTCATTATCTCATTCAATTTGAAAGATAGAAACAAAAACATATAAGAAAATTGACCAATTTAAGTGAAATTTTTTTTTCCTTTAGTTTAACATTTATAGTATTTACGCGAATAAGAAAACAACTGTGATATGATTGTTTAATTCTTTTATATTGATAGAGTAGAATACACTGGTTGCCAGCAATGTACGTTTTTCAAACTTTTTTTAGCAGATTTTGCTGATTCGTAAAATAAATATAACAAACTGCAGCCATATTAAACGTAGAAGCATATAAACATATTTTTAACGAATTTCTTAATGAATTAAGCCTAAAATAGATTTGTTTAAATACTAAACTAAATTCCATTTAGGAAATTTGTCCCAGAAAACGTTCTACATTTAAGTAGCTATGTTTCTTGTCACGTTATTTAATTTTAGCACAATACTTAACAATATCATACGTGTAATTAATCGATCATATTTTTTTACAAATTATCGTATTTAGCGGCAAAAGGTTCTTAAAAATAATTGTTTATTTAATTATTTCTAACAATCTTTTAATTTCAATTAATGATTGCATGTATAAAAGCCCCTGGTTGTCCTAAAGTGTTGAAGTCGTTAAACAAACTCAATACGTTATCAGAATGTGAGCTAAATGTTAAACTTTCATAGCGGTATTTTCATTAAAAAAAAATGATCGTCCATGGCGGTAAATGAGAAATAAGCTTCTACAAGATTTTGTATTCTGCGAAGGCGCAACCCTACTACATTCCCTAATTTATAAAAAAATAACCGTTTCGATCAATTTCATAAAATATATCGCATGTATACAGCATTTTTCAAGTTTTGAATACGCCTCAAAAATATTTTAAAGGCTCCAATCTTCTGGTATTTATATTTCGAGGAAATATTGAAAATAATAAAGAAAATATTATGAAGGTAATTGACATGAATCCTAACTAATGACTTAACTAATACTTAACGGTCATTAGATTTACCATCCGAATTTCGTCCAATATACATGCGTCTAAACTTGGGAACGTTGAACAAGCAGCACCTCTATAAAAATACTAACAAACCACGATGCCAGTAAATCACTATGTTAGCAAACTAAGTGATATTAAATCTAACTGTTAATTCTAACTTAAGGCTCACTAAATTAACTATTTGCTCAGTTTCATGGAATATGCAGTGCTTTCAAACTTTGTGACCTTTTAACAAGCAGCGCGTTTAGAAAATACCTCTATTGGTATTTTCTAGACGTGCTGCTTGTTAAAAGTGCACAAGGCCAATAAATTGTAAAATTAACAAGGTAAATAATATTAACCATAACTTATGATTTAACGGATACTTAGTGACTATTAAATTAACCATTTGATGCAGCACGTCTGATCTTTTTGAACTCTGCCCTCAACAGTCAACTTTCTCGAAGTCTTTCTTGACTTTCTTGATTCCAAATGTATCGTCCTGACGTGTGGATAAAACATTGAACTCAACCGTAAATGAAAACGATATTTATTGCTTGATGGAACGATTGAGTGTCCCGATTACGTAACATTAATTAATCACAATCCAATCGTTTCCATCCAGTGTAACCTAATACTCTGCACAGCAGGCTCTAGTGGATGCTGTAGCAAGAGACGCCGTTCGCACCGGCGACAAGTTTGGCACGACTAACGGATCACTCCACCTACAGTTACAGGTACACACGTCGCGTCGCGCCGCTAGAGACACAGCCGCTACGCTTCGCTTACAATGTGGTAAGACGTGATCGGCGCTGGTTGTAACGGCAAAGACTTCGCGTCATGCGGTCTGCTTGAAGGCGCTCTTAGTACAGTTGCAAAGTCTAATGTCTTATGGGACTAGTTAGTGCTTGGAAGATTGCTTGATTACTTGTGACGGATATGAAGAGAGAAGAAAATCTAAGTTTTGTTGGCATGCTAAGCTACTCTTAATGCCGTTTAATTTTATTTACAATCTAGGACTATGAGCAATTACAAAAGCACCATATTGTACTGCCAATGCAAATAACCTCCTGGGATTGAAGAACGTTAGAAAGGTTATTGTCATTAGCATTTTATGTATACACATGTATGCAGGTACACATGTATACGACCCAACTGATCTTTTTGGACTGCAAATTTTCAGAAGAAAACGTACGTAAACTTTTAATAAATTGGTATGATACAATTTATTTCGAGTACGTATGAGTACATGGTAGGTGTGCAGCGAATTTTGGAATCGTAAACTAAACTAATGGTCGTGATACATTATTTAAAGCAATAAAAAAAATTGTCTTTTCGTATAGTAAAAGGTAGTTAATATCAATACATCCAAGTTAAAAAGATTTAATGTCATTAAATTTTACAAGAATATATGATATGTCAATTTTAAAATAGAAAGACAAAATAATAAGTGACGAATAAAAACTAATTTAAAGAAAAATAAACCAACTTCAAAATGTCAGTAACTGCCTAGGTACGTGACTTAAAATAAGAAAATAAATAAAAACACAATTAATTGAAAAGGGAGAAATAATAAGTATTGAAATTTACACAAAATCAATCCAAAATCCAAGTTAAATATAGATACTAACTTAAGTAGGTATACTAACAATTCTTTTTTTTGAGATTGGTGCCAGCCAAGACAAGTTTTTTGTTTTGTTTGAAAATAAATAAAAACAGAATTAATTGAAAAGGGAGAAATAATAAGTATTGAAATATACACAAAATCAATCCAAAATCCAAGTTAAATGTTGATACTAACCTAAGTAGGTATACTAACAATTCTTTTTTTTGAGATTGGTGCCAGCCAAGACAAGTTTTTTGTTTTGTTTGAAAATAAATAAAAATACAATTAATTGAAAAGGGAGAAATAATAAGTATTAAAATATACACTAAATCAATCCAAAATCCAAGTTAAATGTAGATACTAACCTAAGTAGGTATACTAACAATTCTTTTTTTTGAGATTGGTGCCAGCCAAGACAAGTTTTTTGTTTTGTTTGAAAATAAATAAAAACAGAATTAATTGAAAAGGAAGAAATAATAAGTATTGAAATATACACAAAATCAATCCAAAATCCAAGTTAAATATAGATACTAACCTAAGTAGGTATACTAACAATTCTTTTTTTTGAGATTGGTGCCAGCCAAGACAAGTTTTTTGTTTTGTTTGAAAATAAATAAAAACAGAATTAATTGAAAAGGAAGAAATAATAAGTATTGAAATATACACAAAATCAATCCAAAATCCAAGTTAAATATAGATACTAACCTAAGTAGGTATACTAACAATTCTTTTTTTTGAGATTGGTGCCAGCCAAGACAAGTTTTTTGTTTTGTTTGAAAATAAATAAAAACAGAATTAATTGAAAAGGGAGAAATAATAAGTATTAAAATATACACTAAATCAATCCAAAATCCAAGTTAAATGTAGATACTAACCTAAGTAGGTATACTAACAATTCTTTTTTTTGAGATTGGTGCCAGCCAAGACAAGTTTTTTGTTTTGTTTGAAAATAAATAAAAACAGAATTAATTGAAAAGGGAGAAATAATAAGTATTAAAATATACACTAAATCAATCCAAAATCCAAGTTAAATGTAGATATTAACCTAAGTAGGTATACTAACAATTCTTTTTTTTGAGATTGGTGCCAGCCAAGACAAGTTTTTTGTTTTGTTTGAAAATAAATAAAAATACAATTAATTGAAAAGGGAGAAATAATAAGTATTAAAATATACACTAAATCAATCCAAAATCCAAGTTAAATGTAGATACTAACCTAAGTAGGTATACTAACAATTCTTTTTTTTGAGATTGGTGCCAGCCAAGACAAGTTTTTTGTTTTGTTTGAAAATAAATAAAAACAGAATTAATTGAAAAGGAAGAAATAATAAGTATTGAAATATACACAAAATCAATCCAAAATCCAAGTTAAATATAGATACTAACCTAAGTAGGTATACTAACAATTCTTTTTTTTGAGATTGGTGCCAGCCAAGACAAGTTTTTTGTTTTGTTTGAAAATAAATAAAAACAGAATTAATTGAAAAGGGAGAAATAATAAGTATTGAAATATACACAAAATCAATCCAAAATCCAAGTTAAATGTAGATATTAACCTAAGTAGGTATACTAACAATTCTTTTTTTTGAGATTGGTGCCAGCCAAGACAAGTTTTTTGTTTTGTTTGAAAATAAATAAAAATACAATTAATTGAAAAGGGAGAAATAATAAGTATTAAAATATACACTAAATCAATCCAAAATCCAAGTTAAATGTAGATACTAACCTAAGTAGGTATACTAACAATTCTTTTTTTTGAGATTGGTGCCAGCCAAGACAAGTTTTTTGTTTTGTTTGAAAATAAATAAAAACAGAATTAATTGAAAAGGAAGAAATAATAAGTATTGAAATATACACAAAATCAATCCAAAATCCAAGTTAAATATAGATACTAACCTAAGTAGGTATACTAACAATTCTTTTTTTTGAGATTGGTGCCAGCCAAGACAAGTTTTTTGTTTTGTTTGAAAATAAATAAAAACAGAATTAATTGAAAAGGGAGAAATAATAAGTATTGAAATATACACAAAATCAATCCAAAATCCAAGTTAAATGTAGATACTAACCTAAGTAGGTATACTAACAATTCTTTTTTTCGAGATTGGTGCCAGCCAAGACAAGTTTTTTGTTTTGTTTGAAAATAAATAAAAATACAATTAATTGAAAAGGGAGAAATAATAAGTATTAAAATATACACTAAATCAATCCAAAATCCAAGTTAAATGTAGATACTAACCTAAGTAGGTATACTAACAATTCTTTTTTTCGAGATTGGTGCCAGCCAAGACAAGTTTTTTGTTTTGTTTGAAAATAAATAAAAATACAATTAATTGAAAAGGGAGAAATAATAAGTATTAAAATATACACAAAATCAATCCAAAATCCAAGTTAAATGTAGATACTAACCTAAGTAGGTATACTAACAATTCTTTTTTTTGAGATTGGTGCCAGCCAAGACAAGTTTTTTGTTTTGTTTGGTATTTACGTTTGACATGCTTTAGCTGGCACGCCTTAGCATGTATTATTGTTATTGAGAATTGTGAGAATTGCGCCATAAATTGATGATGTTTACATCAAATAAAGTTTGGTAACACACTTAACAGTTTATAACTTATAACCTACTCAACCAATTTTGATGAAAGTTTTATTGTACCTTAATTGAAAGGTACCAAAGCCAAGGAATCTGATTATTAGTTTCTGAGGAATACGAGGACATACATACAAACATACATACACTTACGAAATTTTGTACATTTATTTAGAAGGCCTAGTAGAACTAATGTATATGAATATTTTGTAAATGCTATAATATTACATACATACGGGTCGAATTAATAACTTTTTTCTTTTCTGAAGTCAGTTAATAAAGAAACTAATACTGGCATAATATCTGGATTATAATGGATTAAGAAAATGCTTGATAAATAACTCTTTTTAATACTCTCTTAATTCTATATAAATATTTTCATCTCCTATTTATACGTAAGAAGTTAAATTTCAGACTTGAAATTTTGTCAGAGCTAACACAGATTCAAAGGTATATCGTAAATTATGCCGTAAAACGTGTGATTTAAAATTGTAAGAAGAGTTTAAAATAAGAATATTATTTTATTTTTAAACTCTTTTTTGATTTGACAATTTGACACGTAATTATTGTAATTGACAGGAATGAGTAAACCATATGAATGTTATTCGAAATCTTGGTATGGGTATTGATGCTGGTTCCTTGCTTTATAAATACATTCCAAAATGCTCCTTGAATTTTTGGATTTTTCAGCGAGTTATTAATTTTCTTTTTCATATTCTAAGACCACGTTAGAAGGAAAATCCATTTGATCATTACCTTCATGTAAAAAGTTCCGCTTGTGATAGCAATTGTACAAATTTATATTTACTATGTAAATTAAAATAGTTATTCAAAATAATATTCATAATAATACTCTCCCCTTAGTAGTTCTTTGTTTTATTATGATTCCTCCTTATTTTTTATTAGAAGTCTTGATATACATCGGGGATTCTTTACTTATTCAACGCTTTAGGTTATTAGTTGTAAATTGGATAAATAATTTGTTTAAGTTATATGAAAACTATATAAGTAATGTAGCTAAAATGTTGATCCTAAAAATGTATACAAATCTCAGTTTATTTATTTGCTTTATTAGAATAAGGAAAAGTTTATTGTTGCTTGTAACTTTTTTATAAGCCGCTATAAACTTGCTGCTGCTGCAAAGCTAAGATTGCTGCTTTATAGCTGCTTGTAACTGTTAGTCCGATCACGTTTTTTTAACTTGTTATTTCTTGTATAAAATTTAAGTATATCTCTTTTTATATTGTATCTATCTTTCCTGTTATTGACACTGATATAGATAGACCCCGTCCCCCATATTAAATATATATTATTTAGATATATAATTTTCTCAAAAATTTATGTACATTAAATTATTGCAATGCACATTAATCCGTTGTTATCTTTTAAATTTGAAATATTATTCCATTAAATCTTGATAATATCGGTTAGCCTACTAAAGTTAGATAAAGATATTTCTACAATGTTAAGTTTTTAAATATCAATATTCTAAACCATATAGGCTATTAAAATACCGACCAAGTGCGAGTCGGACTCATGTGTGAAAGGTTCCGTAGCATCAAACAATATTAACCTGATGAGTTTGTATTTATCAAAGATACTATGAAGAACAAAGTTATTACTGCTATCGGTACCGAAAATATCTCATGTCTCAACATTACACACCATATTCAAACACTACATTAGTTATTTCAAAATTTTACACACGTTAGTTGAAAAGTTAGAGGGAGGAACTCACTTTTTAGTGTTTAAAAGCGTAACTCCTATGTGCACTGGATTTTTTTTCGTATCTCAATTACATATATGAAATACCACCCTTAATATTATTTTTTTCTTAATCCCTCTATTTCATTATATAGAGGTTCATAGAAGAACCTACCATACTAATTTCATCTATTTAGCACCAATAGTTTTCGAATAACATAGCTGTAACATAAGGACAGACAGACAAATAGAAAGGCAGATGGACAGGAAGATATTATAAATAGGGTTCCGTATTGTCATTTGTCTTCGAAAACCTAAAATTTGATGCAAATTTAGAAAAATATTAAATGAAAATTGTAATAAAATTGCTAAAAAAGTTGCAAAATTAAGAAGAGAACTTTTGAGACTTATTTCGTTTAACTTATTAAGTTCAATACTTCGCCCACCACGGTTTAAAAACAGAAAATTGAAAATGTGACTTCAGTTTCGTTCTGAAAGACATATGCACCATAACACACAGATCACATTTATGTTTTAGCAATAACAGTTTTGACATAGACAACTTGATCTTATCATACCGGTCCTCTTCTTAGAGTAGAATTATGGAGAATCAATAAAAGCTATTCTGAGGATCATTAAATTGTTTATCATTGCTGCATTCACTTTTCCATTTATAAAACTTGTATTTATTTTTTAAAGTCTTATTTATTAATATAAAGAATTTATCAAATATATATAATGTTATCAAAGTAAAAGTTATTCTGACGATGATTAATTTTTTTTTCATTGCCGCATTCACTTTTGTATTTATAATGCTTATAATTATTTTTAAAGTCTTATTTATTAATACCAAGAATATGTCAAATAAGTATAATGTTATCAATTATAATGAGCTACAACAATTTATCATAGCCCCTTTGTAATGCTTACAAAACTTTCATAATGATTCACATTCCTTTTTTGTCACATTCGTTACAAAGCTTTTACAATGATATCACCTAATAAATCATATCTTTCTGATCGTATTTATATAATTTATATTTTAATATAAGTTGGCAACTAATAAATCCACTACTTTTTCCAGGGTTTCCTGGTGTGCGTTAAAAAATGTGTTATCTCCGTTTCACGTGAATATAATCTTTATAACATTTTTCTAATTTATAATTGCGACCTTCGTTTGAAGCGTCTATTATTAAAATTGTATGTATATAGATCGGAAAGTATAATAATTTTGGGTAAGTGGCCAGATGGATTGAGAACGGCTATGACTAAGTTATGAGAATTTCTTGTTTCATTGCTTGACCCTAACAATTTGAAAATGCAATTCGAAAATTGTTTGCAAATTTTTAATTTGACTAAATTTTTTTTTCATAGAATCACTATGGTACTGAACATAATTGCCACTGTGTTTAAGAAAATATTGAAAGTGACAATAAATTTGTAAATTCGAAATATGGAAGGAAATAAAACAGAATAAAAACCATGCCAAAGCTTATCTTTCCATTATAAAGAAGAATAAGGTAACCCATTTGTAAATAAATATACGGGTCAAACTTCTTTACGTTTTTACGTCAGAGTATAATTTATTAAGACAACTCCTCGTAATGATGCCATTTACACGAGGCTTTGAATAGAAATGACCATATTTAGAATTTCTACATTTCTACTTTCACCAAAACCTACTAGACATTAAAATTAAGGTAACATAACTTAAAATAAACTTTCAAAAGGGTTTGTATAAGATACGTTGTGTAATTTTTGAGATATGGAATATTTTCGGTACCGACCACAGCAATAATTTTCTTCTTCACAGTGTCTTTGAGAAATGCACACTTATAAGTTTAATATTTTTTAATCCCATGGGCTCTTCGTGCGCGAGTCCGACTCGCACTTGGCCGGTTTTTTACTATAATATATTGGGACTGAATCCCAAAAAATATTTCAAGTAAATTTTTGTACGCAACATAATTTTAACACAATATTATAAAATAATATTGTGTTAAAATTATGTTGTGTATAAAAAATAAGAACCCATATTTCTACCTGGGGCATTTTTTATATAGACTTACATTACAACCTGCTTAAACATCGTTGTGTATCACTAGACCTGTTTCGAGATAAAATCATTCGGCTACATCTAATGCACTGTAAATCTAGCGGTCGCGCTAATAACAACGTCAGAAAGATCATTGAGAGTCCGATACCGCAAGACCGAAAAACACGGTTCACTAAATACTGTAAAACACGAGATGCATCTTCAATCAGACGTGCACTCAAATCCGGCTTTCACGTTGTGGTTTATTTTTGTCTTCCTTATATGTAGTAGAATGTAGCGTATCTGACTATCGCTTCTACTCGTTAAACGAATATTTTGTTAGATCTTATGAATATATATTTATATATGTGTTCATAAGGTAATCAAACAAAATATTTAGTATGCTTATGAATATTTTGTCCGATTTGCTAATGGACACGTATATGTAAAATATTTGGCGTAATACTATGAATATTCTTATTTACGTTTTTAATATATATAAGTGTTAATGCCTCTAGACCGTATTATGTAGAACGAAAACGTTTTTTTGTTTTTTATTTGACAGAGTTTTTTTATTAACGAATTCTGTCACAATTGAAACAAGTAAAATAAATAAAACGAAAAAGCTGTTAAAATTGGACAGTTGCAGGTTATTTCAATTAGAAATTATATTCTTAAAACAAAACAATGAAAATATTACTGTCGCACCATTGTCTAGTCTTAATAGTAAATGAAATGATACGTATAGTACAATTTAATCAAAATTTTCCTATTTTTTTAGAATATTCATCTAATAATTTTCATATAATTAAAGCCTTTCTAGATTTTGTTGGAATATGTTTTACATTTTTTTCTTTCCTTTCCAGAGGCAGGGGTAAAAACAAGATATTTTAGTATTTTTATTCTAATCTAATGAGCAGAACTTTATAGAAATAA
Source organism: Druceiella hillmani (assembly GCA_039881145.1). Classification (NCBI taxonomy): domain Eukaryota; kingdom Metazoa; phylum Arthropoda; class Insecta; order Lepidoptera; family Hepialidae; genus Druceiella; species Druceiella hillmani. The sequence continues at coordinate 47,640,561 of JAYKKI010000003.1, forward strand.
ATCATATGTGAATTCAGGTTCCTAACTGAACTATAATTCCTAGATTTCGTAATTTACATTTTATTAATAATAATGGGTTTTATAAATGCCTATTCGATATATTAAAAGTTGCGTTTTTTATTCTTGAAGAAATTGTGAATAAAAGGGATACCAAAAAGGAAATCAAATAATACTTGGCTTTCCTAAGTAAGGGCTTAAGAGTAATAAGTGTTTTAAATCAATTAAATTGAGATTTATACCCCATTGACTAGAATTGTGAATTTATAATAAGACTTGCTCTTTATTAATGTAATAAAAACGCTATATAGAAATAAATTATTACTTAGCTTTCCTAAGTGAGGGTTTAAGAGTAATAAATATTTTAAATCAATTAAATTGAGATTAGTCAATTGACTAGATATGCTAACTTATAATAAGACTTGCTCTTTTTTAATATAACAAAAAGCAATATCAACAAAATCTACAAAAATTTTGTAACACAATTTAAAGAGATTGAAAAATATGTTTATTGGGTCATCATTTTGGTTTGATAAAGATTTTAATTTACAAACATGTATCTTATTAAAAGTACGATGTCTTTTTTTAAATTAAAAATAAGCAGACTATATTATCTTTATGATACTGTGACGAAATTTACGGGTACAGAAACTATAATATATGAGAAACTTAAATAAATTATTGTAAGAGACTTTCATAAATTTCACCCAAAATCAAAGCAAATATATTTTTAAGATTTGGCCTGTTTAACAATCAGGTTATATTTTTACAGAATATGATACGCACTCCGGTAAATAAATTTATATTCATTTAGTTTATCTATTTTTTATCGCACAACTATGGTTGTTAAATATGAAACACAAACATGCATAACTTCTTTAAATAGGCTGCATAAACAAGAATTAATAAACCATAACTGGATACACAATGATCTCAGACGGAAATAGCTAAGCATCAACATTTCAAACAGTCATATCTAGATGACAGAAGCCTGTTAATCATAGCTTATGTCCGGCAAGTTCATTACGTCACTCCTCATTAGAAATGTATGAATGAACACGGAAGACAAGCGACTGTCTCTCGCAGCATCAGGCTACATGTGTTCGTTTGTCTTACCGAAGGCACAGGTTGATGGACAACATAAAATGGCTGTCAACGAGAGCGCGGTGAGGAATCATGAAAGTGTCATCGGTAGCGGCAACCGACTGTGTTAATTATATAAAATTATGCCCCTTTGCATAGTGCAGTCGCTGATGGATTTTTTTAAAATTTAAACCAGTCGGAATGGTTAGCAGACTTTGAAATGGACAATGGAATGCTAGATTGGCATCTTCATATTTTAATGTCGGTGATAGAAAAGATTTGTATTTGTTATGATAAATAGAACATCGTATGGTTTAACTTCTTGTATTAATGCTTATATTTCCTTAACTTGATTAGAGGTAATTTTACTTTAATAGCATTCGATTAGGTTTATGTAGTAAATCGAGGAATCATGAAAGTGTCATCGGTAGCGGCAACCGACAGTGTTAATTATATAAGATTATGCCTCTTTGTATAGTGTAGCCGCTGATGGATTTTTTTAAATTTAAACCAGTCGGAATGGTTAGCAGAGTTTGAAATGGACAATGGAATGCTAGATTGGTATCTTCATATTTTAATATCGGTGTTAGAAAAGATTTGTATTTGTTATGATAAATAGAACATCGTATGGTTTAACTTCTTGTATTAATGCTTATATTTTCTTAACTTGATTAGAGGTAATTTTACTTTAAGAGCATTCGATTAGGTTTATGTAGTAAATCAATGTATTATACGTGTTATCACGAAAGCAAATTAAGTAATATTTATAATAATTTGATATTACTTTACGCAAAATAATATATATTTTATATAAAAATATGTGTAAGCAGTGCAAATTCCCTTGGTGACGAATGATGGTTCAAGAATGTCCGAATCCGATGACAACAATAATTTATGTCTAATTACTTTAAATTTTTGTGTTTTTTTAGTTGTGGTGATATTGTTTATATATAGTTATATTGTGTTGTAATTTGATTCCAAGAAGCCTTTTTAATTTAATTATTGAAAATTTATCTACGGTTATGATCATAATATCATATATAATATAATCATGATCGATCAAAATTTTAGTTGGCGGACTCATGTAAATGATGTTAGTCGTCGTGTTTTCTATACACTAAACAAAAATCTACCTTTGACTAAAACGAAAATCTACCTTTGTCAAACACTCCTATTACCATTAATTGATTATGAAGACGTGCGCTATCCTGATCTGAATGAAGAATATTTGTGCAAATTGGAAGTTGTCTTCCGCCTCAGAAAATATGATCATATTTCTGAACCTGTAGGTCAGTTCTCAAATGGCTGAAGGTCCGTAATCGACGCCAACTTCACATACTTACACTTCTTTTTAATATATTAAAAAATCCTCAGAGCCCAAAGTATCTTAGTGGTAAATTTAAAGATTTGTCTGCTCACAGCCTTGGGCTACGATCTGCAAGTTCACTCACCTTACTTATTCTTAAACATACTTCCACTTACGAAAAATCCTCCACTGTCCAAGCAGCAAAAATTTGGAACCACCTGGATCCTGACATCAGGAAAATCACGTCTCTAAATATTTTCAAAGATCGAGTGAAAAAGTCCTGCCTCTCCTGAAACCTTTTACTTTATATCCTTGTTCTTTCCTGTCTTTCCCATCCCAAACCATAAAAATAGGTTTTTTTCACTCTTATTTTTTAAAATTTTTTTTCGTCTAATGTGCTATAAAGAATTTTCATTGTAATCTCTTACAGTCTACCAACTAAATTCCAATACAAATTGTTGACTGGAAGAGTACCAGTCTTACAGTCTACCAACTAAATTCCAATACAAATGGTTGACTAGAAGAGATTCCTCATGTCGCAATAAGTTCGCCATGTGTATGATATACATGTGTACATAAAAGATTATAAATAAATAAATAATAAACTTGATAGGAAAAACCTAACTACGTAGAACTTACCAAACGGTACAGAATACGCCGTTTACTTATTAAAAAAATATCTAGCTTTCAACAAAATTATGTGTTTTACGAGATGTAAAACATTTTATATTAGATTCGATATCATGAACTTTATTTATTTTCTAATAAAAGTAAGAAGGTCGTCTTAAAGTTAAGAAAATAAGAATTTATAAGAATTTATTTGATAATACTCAAAATCGTCATCAGTTTGGAGACAAAATTCTATAAACATTTACCTTGCACGAAGTCGACGATACATCTATGCACAAAGGTAAGTTTCCAAAATATGTGGAATAGAAATAATAGTATCAAATTCAAACTATGTTGTGATACTTATGGTGAATTATTTATAAACCTGATAGTCCGTACCGCAAACCCGAAACACGTTTGACATGATTTCATTTTATCATTATAACTTGTTACCGTAAAACTTATAAAGTAGTTTAAAAAGTACCAGTTTTAGAATTACCTTTATGACTAGACATATTCTTCTCTAAATCCAAAACAGTTGCTCTCAACATTTAAAATATTTACAGTCTAGGATGGTATGAAATATAATTTCCGTTGTTTTATCGAGCGAAAAGAAAAAAAGATTTCATTACTAATAGCTCTAAATATTTCTTGAAATTTATTTTTATGACTTTCCATTAGCAAATGTTTTTTTTAATACGTAAATAAATGCCTAACTATCTTTTAAAAACCTAGAATCATTGACATGTATTCACCGATTAAAAGATACATGTTGTTGTTCGGAGACTTTAAAATACTGCAATTTCTACATTGGTAAGACGAGTGTAAATGTTTTAAAAAGACAGTCAAATGCGAGTAGAATTCGCACCACAGTGCTCTGTACCATTCTATACTATTATCGTGAAGATGAGCAGATTTTTTGAGAATGTAGTAAAAAGACGAAACTGGAATACTTGTGCAGAATTATAGAATTATAAATTATTGAAAAACAATAATAAAAAATGTTGCGTCAATTTTATAAATAAAAACCTGCCAAGCACGAGTGAAATTCACACTACGAGGGTTCCGTACACATTTAAGCATTTATAAACATTTAATAGTAAATAATATTCCTATTAAACTATTGACATAATTTTAATTTATTAGAATGAAAATTTATTGCACGCAATATATTCCAAGTTTATTTCATATTTAGAAAAAAAAATGTTTTCCTTTATTTGTGCTATTAAAACTATTTTTGCACCAGATTTCAAGATTTTAGATGGTCGGATCTAGTAACAAATCGAAGATTAACAACTTTTAGCAGTTTCAAAGTTCAATGCAGTACCAAAGTACGTGGCATTTGGAACGCCATATTTCTTTATTGCATGGAGTTAGAAGCTTGAATTCGCAGGAGCTGTAGACCTTAATATTTAATATTAATTTTAACTTGACCCCTCTGGACGTTCTCGAGAAAAAGGGCCCTTCCAGACAGAGAGATGGACAGCTGAGTGATCCCATGAGACATCCGTTTTTTATTCTGAGGTACGGGACCCTAATGAATAAAAAGCCGCTAACTTTAAATATATTCCTAATTTATGCTGCCAGGAAGGTCCAAGCCCAATTCACGTTTTGACACAAATTCCTTTCCCATCTACAGTTAGCGGAGTACGCATCGATTCACCGCACTATGATAATGAACGACCTGACGATTGAACGCGATTTATATGCACTGCGTTCGGCAGCTAATAGTTACTTATACACCGTAACACTGGTCACTGCATCCGGTCTGTCGAGACATCCTAATACAAATAGAGTCTATTTATATTTTGATTTAAAAATAATTAAATATTGTTTGAACTTTAAAAAATTATTTAACTATTTTCGCTTACGGTACAAGCAAACATTATAATATTGAATATATTTGGCATTCATTTTGTAGAAATTCTTTATTCAATAGTAAAAAAGTCTTTGCTAATTGCCCACCTGAAGATGTTATAATATAACGAAACCTAGGTCGTGGTAAAGAACTTAAAGAAAGTAGAAATAATACTACATCACGTAGTTTCATTTAATTGCAAACATTATAAGTTAATAGCGCGGATTCTTTAACGTCTCTCTTCGTCTCTCGTCGTCTCTCTTCTATTCTGATCAGACTTATTTTTGTTAACATAGATGCCTTTGCTTGAGTTCGATTCAGCTTTAATACAGCATCATTATTCATTGTATTAATGTTAGTTCTCATATATGTATATTAGCCAATAATTTTTAACGATTATAATTGGTTATCAAGCTTCCCTTGGATTGTAAATATATTGGAAAAGAATAATAATATAGTGAATTATATACTGACAGACGGTATAATATAATACAAGTAATGCGTATTTAGTCAATTATATAATATAATTGAGTTAACCACATATGAATAAATCTAATTAAAAGACACTAATTTAATTTAAATTGTAACAAAGTTATGTAATGGATTGTAATTTTATTATGGTTTATTGGGTTAATCGGCAGAATTTATCGTAGAAGTAGTATTTACGATTATTTCGTCATTATTAAAATAATAGTTTTGCTCGCGGCTCAACCTGCGTAAATTTTCGATTAAGGCGGTTGTATTGATATTACCGTTTCTAAAATATAAAAAAATGCTGTTAGTATAAATTTTTTTCATTTTTAGGGTTACGTATCTCAAAAGGAAAAAAAGTATCACTTATAGGATTACTTCGTTGTCCGTCTGTCAGTCTGTCAAGGCCCTTTTCCTCAGGAATAAGTTCAAGTTGAAATTAATATCAAATACTTAGGTCTACGTTCTCTCGGAGCTGTAAGAATCAAGTTTCTAAATCAATGCAACCAAAAACTCTAAAATACGGTGATTTATGCCACATATTCCGACACTCGCAAATAAATCAAAATTTATACGATATTTCCCGTTGATCTAGAAGCATGAAATTTGGCAAGAAGCCAAGGTCTCACAGCATAAGTAAAAAAAATCCGAAAATTGTCAATGTTTAGTTGTATAACTACAGAAAAAATAATATTTTTTTTAATATGCTCCTGTAAAAAACATAATAGGCAATCTGTTTTCGTTCTGATTAATTAAATTTTTGTAAATAGCTTAATATGATTATTATGTACTATTCAAAATTTTTAAAATGTGTACGGAACCCTCGTAGTGCGAGTTTCACCCGTGCTTGACAGGTTTTTATTTAAATACTGGGCTCAACGTTTTTATATCCTTGTTTTTCAGACTATGATTTTACTTTGTCGTCTAATTTTAAAAATTATTAATAATTATTTACAACATTGCATATAGTCAAATTGTTTATAATTTCGTAACACATTATTTTCATAAAAAGTGTAACCAACAAAAAAAACATTTCATTAAAAAACGCAATCTTTAAAACTGGTTATTAGCTATTTGCTGATCACTTGAAAACTAATTAGTTATCCGTTTATGGATCCAAAGAGAACAATCCGATATCAAGCAGCTCATGTATCATGGGTTATCGCCGAGTGCCCTAATCTTGGCCATTGCCGCGTTAGGTCACACATTTCAACACCGTCCCACGGCGTTTACCGTTCCACAGGCATCGATCCACTTCATCATTTGTATGGACAGGTCGAGGTACTTGCTTGACAAGTAGTTACTTCTGTTTTGTGCGTGATTCACTTGTTTTTCTTTGCAAAATTATTCAAAAGCCGTGACTCAGCGGCAACGTTGTGATTATGACATTCTGCAAATATGTTCGCTTAGATGTTTGTCATATTTGCAAGAAGGTATAATAAAAGTATATATTAACGCTAATTATGACGTAATTAGTTTGTAATTTTCTTTTAAATATCACTCATACCTGTTAATGGTCAATAAACCTATTCGTCATTAAAGAGGATTTCAAACATATAGGGTATCATTTATTTGAATGGTGTGAACTGCTGGAATAATATCTCTTAATTGGTCTCTTAATATCTCTTAACATCTTCAGGTGGGCAATTTGCAATGTCATACAACGAAACCTAGGTCGTGATTAAGAATTTAAATAAAGTAGAGATGACACTACACCACGTAGTTTAATTTAGTTATGAATAAAAATTAAGTGATAATGAATTTCGACAAGATTAACGCGAAATATATTCGATAGTAAATTTTTATATTAAAATCCACCAAAAATGACTAAAACTCGCTCTACGAAGGTTCCGTGCACGTTTAGGCACTTATAAACGTTGAAGGACAGATAATATTTCTATTAAACTATTTACAAAAATTAATATTTTGCAACATAAGTATGCTGTATGTATCATACAATGGTAAAAATAGGGAATAATTGTAAGGTCTAGGATAACCGTTATAATTTTTCTGTAGTCTTTTAAAACTTTATCAACTCTTTCAAATTTTATTCCACGTGATACGTAAAATTAAATAAAATATACTAGCCGGTCAAAAACATTATGTTAAAGTTGAATTCATATATAGAATATCTTTATTTTTATGAAAAGTTAGCTACTGTAAAATACGCGATTGAAAACTTAGTGAAAAGTTACACTGTAAAATGATTTAGTTTGAATATCTCGCGAAGTAAACACCATAGAAGAAAATATCACAGGATATTTTCTATCGTATTTTAAAAGTATTTTTAGTGATACTCGATCATGAGAAAAAAATCCTTCATCCTCGATCTTCGGAAAGATACTTTAAAAAAATTAAAAACAAATCTTTTCTTTATATTCCCGTAGTTCAAGAAATATTCTGCAAAATTTCATCACAATCGTGTATGCTACTTATATACGAATAGGCAGACACCACCAAATCCTAAGTTATGCATTTTTCACATTTGTTAAGGAAACCTAAAAACATTATAGTTTTAGTCTTATTTTAAAATTTTCATCAATTTATGCGGTATTAAAATTTTTGTCCGATTAGTTATAAAACACATAGTGGTGTAACATACACATAACAACACCGCCCAACAAGGATTTCCCAGGAGGAAATTAGCAAAGATTATCTAGGAATCTGAAAAATCTCATAATCTAAATGTTTATCATTTTGACAATGTAAATAACGAATGATCTGACATAGTAATCTAGGTAAAAATATTTTATTTTGTTTGAAAATAATGTTTGTATGTGTAAAATTGTGTAGCGAAATATTTAAAATTCCATATTAATACCACGAAAACGGGAATCTACTACACTTTCTACATTAAGTTCATTTTTCCAAAACTAGGTTTCGATTAGGTTAGGATTGTAATTATGGTCACGAATTTTGGCAACTAGAGACTCTATGAGAATCGAGCTTGAGTACATGAGCTCATGATGCGTTTCCGCTTGACTCTTATATCGCGGAAACTGAATGTTTCCATGGAAAACTGCATTGTTGTAAGGATTTATCATCTTATCGAGGATCGACCAAGTACTGTTTTGTCTTCTACCCGAATTTGACCTATCAGCCATTCCGTGAACTTCTCTTTGCGTGTGTTGCGAAAGTCTCACTTTAATGTAAATTTCTTTGAGATGGAAGACGATTTAGCGGTGCGCCATATAAGAAATTTTTAATGAATTCTATCAGCACGACAATTATAGCGTATCGATTTTTTCTTCTATCGGACAGCTTAATATTCAAAGAAACAGCACTTCTTCGAAAAATTGGAAAAAACTAAGCGCTCTGTAAGTCGATAATGTTTTTAGATAATCTTATTGTCCATTCAAATGTTTATTAGCTTATATGATTCAGATCTTATTATATCGCAAGGTCCTTTTTACATTTGTTGATATTATAACTAATGGAGCCCGGCTAGATATATGTTGGAACTAGTTCGAACTTTGCTCTAGTGAAGACGTTGTGTCTATTGTATTTCGGTTGGTTCTATTGCCCTTTTGGTCTTTTCTTTATTACGGATTTATAGCTATGCAATATTAAAATCTGATCAATTCTAACAGCTGGAAAAGATATATTTTTCAGTCGGTGTAAAAGTGGCATCATCAGCGTATCATTTATAAGATATCATCGGATCTATTTTCTTTCATTCTAAAACAATCTGAATATTATACTCTGTACAGAATGTTAAAAAGAAGTAGAGAGCGTACGCTTCTCTGTCAACCAGTTTTTCACGTTTTCGAGTCGGTCTTATTTATCTAAACAATCGCTGTGCCATTTTCCTAGTCTTTTCACAAAGAATAGCAGATATTTTTGCATATCCATTTTTAAAAGTTTCTCCCACAAACTCCACTGCTTAAAAACATCAAAACCTCTAAGAGATTTTACGTGGTGGAAGTAAAGAGGATTGTTGAATTATCCAACTTCTTCGTTTATCAGTTTCAGTACGAGGATTTGTTCCTAATCCTTTTTTTTAACGAGACCGACTTGTTTGGTATACATCTTTCGGAATATAAATATTAAACTATAGATTTAGCACCATAAGAGACAAAAAGTGTCTGAAAAAAATTCTATCAAATAAGTTGAAATGTATATATTTTTTTATAAATATCTTATTAGAATATTTTAATTTTTAAAATAAGTAGAGAATACAATGAAAAATAATTCATTTAAAAATGTAAATTAAATTAATCGTAAATAATAAAAAATATAAGACAGAAAAAAATAAACAAAAAATGTTTAAAGATCCAAAAAGATTTCAAACAGATTTATGTGAGAATATAGAAATAAGGAACTGAGTTAAGAGCCCCACTTGGGTGAGAAATGTTGAGATGTAATAAAAAAGTATATATAATTAATTTGTAATGAGCAGAGATAATAATTAATTCCAAAGGTTATAACAAAACACTAGGAAGTTAAGCCTCAAATAAGGAAACTAAAATGATTTAGCAGTATTACAAATTGTACAGCCGTTGAGACAAGAAGTGCGAATATTGTATACTTCCCTGTTTTGAGCAAATATTGTATAGATTGTATTGAAGGCTGATTTTATAATCAATCCGTATATTAGAAAAAAATTAAAAACCTATCGAAGTTTATTTTTCATTCATATATGCCACAAAATATTAAAACCTATTTGTATCTTTAGGTTTTTTTTGGTTTGTTTTTTAATTGCTTCCAGTATTTTAAATAAACTGTTAATAGACTCTCGACCAAACTACGGTTTTTTATATCGATTGTCTGGAGATAAACTTGTTTTTTTTTCGTAAAGATATACGTTTAACACGATCACATGTAACACGATTGCGGTAATATCTTTTGCTATAGAGGGTATTCTTAAATATCTAAGGCTTCTTATGCTTGATAGCATAATGTATAAGATACGTTCTGATATCCTGAATGACGCCCGAATGAAGTAAGTTCATTCAAATTTTGTAATCACGCACAAATCATATCATATAGACAATTTCACGAATATATATATATATATATATATATATATATATATATATATATATATATATATATAATAAAATTACACACGCCCATTTTGAATATAAAAGTTCCCGTTAGCAAATAATCGAGCGAGTTGGCAAAAAAAAAACTGACGTGGGTCATTCCCAAACTTCAATCATTAAGATTTTCGTCTGATATACAGGCTGCAAGAGCATCAGGACGGTGTCAGACTGGAATTAATGTTAAAAAAATAAGTAACAAAAGTTTATATCGCAGGATCTCAAATAATAAACAAACCAGTTCGAGTTAACTCCTCGCGATGTTGATTCAAGCGGTTATTAATAGATTGCGAAGGTGCGTCGCCGTATTTTTATTTATTAGCAGCCTTCCAATCAGTTAAGATACAGCATAATTGTGTGTAAATGAAAATACATATATTATTTTGCTGTAGACTCCAGACAAGGTAGTTTAATGTCACATTAATTCAGCATAACATGAAATAATGTCAATATAAGTTCCTGTGTCTATTGTAGAATATTATACATTTGTCGTGAGTGTATTTATTACATTGAAATTGAAGATCGTTTGTGTGAGACAAAAAATTAAAAGAACTTAATAAAGAGAAACAATTTATTTCCAACTAGTTTTATACTCGCGATTTCGCTAGAGTAGACTACATAGTTTAGCCAGTTATTAGTGACGTATAGTCAATAGTTAATCGCATAATGATATTTAGTGTATATATATATATATATATATATATATATATATATATATATATATATTTCGTTTTCAAGTGTGAGAGAGTATACGATGGGTTCGTTAATTTGACGAATGTGTTTCGTACCAAAATTGGAAAATCGGAACCTTCATGGGATAACCTCGGTATCTGTCTATTTATCAATATTTCAATGTGCGCAGACATTTTTTTCTGAAGCAGTTTAATATAAAAATTTAAACTTGACAAAATAAGGCGCGTGCTTGCGTGCGTGCGTGCGTGCGTAAAAGACGTATCCAATTAAAGATTTGAATTTCTTCGTCCGATCCATTCCAAATGCATCGAGCATCGAACAAAAAAATGTTCGTCTTTATTTCACATATATGAGAAGGTACATTAAATTTTAATTTTTCTAATATTTTGTTAGGCTGAAATCACCATATGAAGTATTTAATTGTAAAATTTCACGCCGGTCTAAACTATTTTAATTATGCAGAATTTATATTACAACTATTTTTCGCTCCCATTAATATTCAAACTGTAACATAGATTTAACTAATTATATTGTTTATAAAAATAGTTATCTTAGGTAATGTGAGGCTGATAACTTTCAATCGATATGTTATTTTTTTATTTGACACTTTAATGTACAATATGTAAAGCGACATGACTTACGGAGGAAGAAGGAAAAGATAAAATTGGAGAAAGACTAAGTGTTAGGAGAGGTAGGACTTTTCAATCGATGCTTGGAAACAAGTATCGAGGTTAATTTTCCGGTATCTGGATCTAATTGGCCCAATTTTTTTCTGCTTAGACACTAAAGGAACAATCATAAGAGGTAGAGGTATATTTGGGAATAAGTAGGCAATAAAGTTTCAGAGCATAACAATAGATTTTACTACATGTATTTAAATCGCATAATGAAATTTTCTACCTAGGCATAAATTGTGTAAGTAAGCAATCTGAATGCTAAGGTGTCTAAATAAGCAATCTGAATGCGGGCAGGAGCATGGAGGCATACATCGTTGTTGACCATCTTTTGTACATAAAATTGTTTGATGTTGTATACAATCCTACTTTGTTTTTCCAATTAGTTTAAAATTTAAATCTGTTATAAATATTTGAAATTTAATTACTTTTCTTGGTTTATTATTGGGTTGTATAAATTTGATAATTTTGTATTTCATTGTTTGTAAATATAACAAAACTATAAAAGTATATTAAATGTTTTTATGAAAATATTATTTTAGGGACAAAATCAAAGGGAGAGAATACAAAAGTATTACTTTTACATTTTTATTTTATCTGTTTTTGTATGTTTTTTTGCACGCTTTATCTAAAAACCTTGCTTTGAGCAGATAAATATTTAAATCTGGTAATTTGAACTGTGGGCATTTTCATTAAATTGAATAGGTAGTCAACAACATTTACCATTTTTTCAGATTCTTCTAATGGATAGTTTTTGAAATCATCATTGAGCAGTATTTTTTTAAAAAAAGGTTTAAAAGTTTCGTACGAAAAATACTTAAGAAAAAATTATATATTTTGAAATCCTTATTTTATCCAAAATCGAGCCCTTCATTTCATTTCACTTACTTTCTCACATTTCAAAACTGTTTTCCAAAATTGAAATTTGACTTTTTACACGTAGCATATATAATTGCGCAGCTACTTCACACAACTGTCAAATTTCGATTTTTATATTAAATGGCTTCCGAGAAAAAAATTCAGCGGCACGTTGAGTCGTTCATAGACAAGCACACATACAGAGGTTATTCCATGAATATTCCACTTTTCCAATCTTCGTATAGGACACTAAAAATTCGTCAACTGCAGGAATTTGTCATGTTACTACATCGCACTTGAAAATTAATCTGTGTCGTAACTAAAACCGTGTATTTCCGAAACTTCTAAATTATTTGTCTATTTTGTAGTTAAACGTCCGTGAAATCAATAAAAAACTTAGAGGATTTGTGTTTATAAATAATATCAATGGAATGTAAAAAATGGCCAAGATTTTAATGATAATAATTGGTGTTTCAATAAAATTATCCCTAAATGTTACAAAAGAAATTATAATCAGTTTTATAGCCAGGAGTGTTCTAATTAAATATCACAGAGTCAGTTTGCAATTTACGCTTAAATTTATTTTCCAGCCATGGAATCTAGACCAATGAACTTAAAAGAAAAAACATAATAAAACACTTCTTTGTATTGATTCTTTTCATTAAAAAATAATTAAACGTCATCCTTTAATAGCTCGAGACCAAGAAAGATTGATAAAGAGATAGATACGCAAGCTAATCGATTCTCCATAATAATTTCATCTTGATACATCGATAAGGGACATGGCGTTTGTTATTGACAGCACCGTTATCTCAATCGCATCCGTAGACAAACCGATAATGGTATCGAAGAAAAAAAGTAAAATATTCCCGCGCTTTGATCTCACAATGTGACAGCTACCGTCATTATTATTGCGTTCAATGTCAATTTAGCGTTTTTATTACCATGAAGTTTTATACTTTCGTAAAAGTTAGGTTATATTATAAGAGTAATAGTCTATAGAAATGCAGTATTTTGTTTAAATGTTTAACTCATGAAGATAATAATTCAAATGAATTATTTAATATGAATGACTTTTTTTATTTATTTAAAACTGGCATATTGTATAATTCAGTTGTAATGCTGCATAACAATAAATACGTTACATTTTCAAAAATCGAAGCCAAATTAAACGAGTGACAAGAGAAGAATTCATTAAAATAGGAGACCCGATTAAGTTTGGGTTAATTTTTGAAACGCTCCAAACATGTGAATTAAGTTCATATTGAATGGCGTTAACAAAGTAATTTATATTTTTTTTACATATTTCGTAATTTTCACTAATATACTCTTTATAGATCAGTTTCCTAGGGCTGATGTGTTTATATGAAACTAGATTTGTTGTGTACGTTTTGTAAATAACTCATATTACACAGGGGTTATCGTAAGAATGTGGTTCGATATTATAATAAAAGAATCATGTGTAGATAAATTTATTTAATAAATTCAAAATTAAGTTCGATATTTACCACACGTTATGCTCTGTTGCATCTGTTGGTTTTTAAACACGTTTTTATTAAGTCGACTTGTATGTAAGTTGCCATGTAATGGAATCTGAGAAACTAAGTTTCATGTAATTCTAATTGGTGTATCGTTATGAAACTTGGCACTTGTATGTATAAAATTTCATAAAATAAAAAAGAATATTTAGTTTAAAACAAAAAAGATGAAACAGAAAATAGTGGAGTAACAAAATTACATTTTTACCCACTTCTAGACGTCCAAATTATTTAAGATTTTGCACACGTAGTGAAAGCCGATAATTATATATTAATTTCCTGAAATTGAAAAATTACTGTCTTAAAAAAATAAAATACTAAAAAGAGTAAAAATAAATTAACACTTTAAAGAAACTAAAACAAACATGCTTTTACAAAATACGACATTAAAAAGCAAAAAAATAATTATCGAACCTGTTTTGCCTTGCAGATGTGAAACATCTAATTTTTTATATTTGAAAATTAAAATATTTTTATTTGAACGAAATGAAAACAAAAAAAAACACATTTCAATAGTTGTTAACAATAAGATATAAATTTAATTTAATTTTTGTGAAATATTTGTCACCGAAATATTTTTTAACCATCCATTGTAAATAAACGCTTTTAACGTTTTGAGACAATTTAATACAATGCAGCGATATAAACGGGTAAAGTTGTAAGCGTGAAAAAACAATGCTGATAAGAATTTAGTCTGAAAGAACCGACAATACACGAACCTAGCCGAATGGCACACAAGATGTGAAGCTGGTCGAATTAAGTCGGAAAGAGCCGACAATACACGAAGCTGGCCCAATTGCAAAATGCGTCTTGCCACCAGAATGTTTTAACTACCATTCACTCGTGCCATCAAATGTTTCATATCAAAAATCAATAAGCACCAAAGTTGGACAAGAATTGCGATATATATCGTGTCCTTACGCGTACATAGGTACTTACGTACAGTTCAATGGACGGAGACGCATGTCATTTTTCAAAGATAAATTTGGATCACAAAAACATTTCAAAAAAATTCAACAATGATAATCTTTTTATAGGAAGATCGCCTCTTTTAAATAACGGTATTAAAAGTTGATTACTTGTAAAATTACCCGAATTATATTAATTCTATCTTCAAAACTAAACACTGGCAAGCTAGCCGATAACAAAGCACATACTATTTTAACGCCTTAGAAAATGAAATAAACCAATAAAAAGTCAGCAATAGTTAAATACTGTGTTATAAATGTCACTTCAACTTGAAAGTTACATTAAGTAACGTTGCGTTGGTAATTTTTGAGGACAAAAAACCCTATTTATTTTGTTAGTTTTGATTCCATAATAATGTTCCGCCATAGTAAATGACTGTAAATGATTCTTCATCTGCAGTTCTAGCATAGAATTCTGTCCGTGGGATAAGGGCGGGGGAAGGTCAGGGGGTTATTATTTATTTAGAATGTAGTTTAAAAGTAATCGGTTTATTACAGTAATCGACAAATTACCATTTACTGACAGCCATAATTTTAAAGAACGTTTTTTTACGTATTTTGTTTTTATTTTTTATTTTTTTAATTGAATTGATGGAACTGATGTCAAGCTTATTTTACAGATTCTTTTTATTTTTCTTGAGCTTATAAGTGATACTAAGGAAATAATTGCGGTGTTAATTTTCCTCTTTTTACAGATTCAATTTTAATTGAATGGGTTCATTTAAACTGTTAAAAATGTTTTTATATTTATGTTGCAAGAAGGATATTTTATAAGAAAATGTGAAAAATCTAAATCACAATGCTAAAAATCAACATATTTCATCAAATATCATACCATCACTTAAATTTAATTGAATTATATATTGAATTATAAAAGTAAATAATAAATCGATTTAAAAAAAGCTCTTTTATTTTCAGTTGTGTGTAGATTACATTTGTTTCTTTTTTAAATTTTTTCGAATCAAATTCGATGAAATATTCCGAAAGTTACAGATAAACACTGACATTGATTTAATTGCAATATTAGCACACATAATAAAAAAATTAAGAACCTGAACAGACAAACACAATAACCATTTTTAAATTAACAAATCTGCATGCGCGTAACATACATACATAAAAGGCGCGATGGCGCCGAGGCAGGCGCCGCGCGCCGTTGTCGTTTCGACGCAATTGGACCGTGTGGGCGACACACGTCAATGTATGCGTGCAGATTTAATCGGATGTGACGCAATCGATTTAAGTAAGCCAACCGTGAGGTCATATCTTATGCATTATATATGCGCGGTATAAAATGTTTATCGTCTTTAATTCGATACGAGAAAAAGTACGTCAAGATAAGTAGGCCCGTGAGTTTAAATTGAATTTTCTTGACGTCAGTATTCGAAGTATTTCAATTTTGAATTAACAAAATAAAAGAACGAAAATATGACGCATAAGCTGTCCAATAAATTTGTGCAAAGATTATTTATCGTGTCAGATAATTTCTCATGCAAATAAATAATTTTATATTGGAAAGACTACAGTACCACAAATAAAGTAGTGGTTCTCGATATTATAAAATAGTGGTTCTCGTAGTGGTTCTCATAGTGGTTCTCGATATTATAGGTTCAATAAAGTAGTGGTTCTCGTAGTGGTTCTCGATATTATAGGTTAATAATTTACTTTTTTCCATCGTAAGAAGGAACTATATTTTTTTGAAGTGTAAAGTTTATTTATCTGCACATAATCTATTATTAACCGTTATTTTGTGATTTAAGTTTTATTAGCAGAAACTTATTAAATTCTCAATAGATGATGATTATGGAGACGATGAATAAAGAAGAGTATATGTTTTATATAACAGGCTTGGTATAGTATTTACTTGGTTCCAACACAGATATGTATATAATTTACAGAAACATAAATTTATCAAAACGTCAATATTAAATGTTTCATTTGACCGATTACAGGTGGAAGCTTGAAAGTTTCATGGATTAGACAATCCATGAAACTTTCAAGCTACGTCTTATATACATAGATTTAGTTATATTTTTTATATTTAGTTTTTCAGTAGCTAGCTTCTAGAAATAAAATTAAATACCTTTATACGTTGATTATAAAAGAAAAGTTTGTCGTCAGTGGCTCCCACATTGGAAGCGAAACTTCTACGAACTAGTTCAAGTAAAAAAAAAGAAAAAGATGATAGAAAGAATAATTATTAAGTTTATTGTTTACATTTTTAAATTCAATAGAAAAATTGTCATTTATAGCAGTCATAATAGGACGGTTTCTAATATAAAATATAAACAGATCGGTTGACTGGTTTCATATAACTATTGTCACAGAGAAAAGGGAAATTTCATTGTGGGTAAGTATTATGCATGTATAATAAAATATATATACTAGTTAATCATGAATATAAATAACAAACTAAATTTTGGATATAAAAACCCAATATTTCAAATTAATTCACAACTAATCAAATCAACATAACACATTGTAATCAAATTGTATACCTGTTAGTATAATTTTAGCAATTTAATAACAAAATACAATAAATTTACAATTAATTATACCTTAGATTCTTATGGTATTAAAAATATTTATTCCAATTTCTAATTTATCTGGATGTCCAATCATATTTAATTACAGTTTGTTAGCTGTTTCAAGTCGATTCAAATCAACCCTTAATAGATGTTTTGTAATCTGTTTTTTGCAAATTCAATCTATTTTCATTCAAATCAACCCTTAATAGATGTTTTGTAAGTTTTTTTTGCAATTTCAATCCATTTTCGTTCATAACACACAGCTTTCATTTTTACATTCCATTTTATATTATAGTTATTTTTCGTAAATTATATTTATTATGTTTGCCCCGTTATGATATTTAGAAAAAATTACGCTGGTTTCTGTTACGCTGGTTATATTGTCATATCATAATTTTATATTCGGAAGACATCCGTTACCAAAGGTAGAGTATAACTTGGTACAATCATATCTGGTCATACATAGTAGTTATGCTTATGTTGTCACTATAGACCTCATAAAGAGATCATTCAAAAAAGCTTATACTTAACTCCCACGTGATAAATAATAATAAACTGGGCTTCATATACATTTTAATTAAATTAACGTATTTATCTTTTGGTTCAATTGAAAACTATTCCCTTTTTGACCAGGGTTTTGTTTGATACAACTGCGTATTGAATATATTTGGCGTTAATTTTGTAGAAATTCATTATTCACAATTAAATGAAACTAGGTGATGTAGTATTATTTCTACTTTTTTTAAGTTCTTCACCACGACCCAGGTTTCGTTGTATTATAATATCTTCAGGTGGACTATTAGCGATCTTTACTAATACCCCACGTGAAGGTGTTGTAATACAACGAAACCTAGGTCGTGGTAAAGAACTTAAAGAAAGTAGGAATAATACTACATCACGTAGTTTCATTTAATTGTGAACAGCTGGGTATGTTAAAAAATGTTTAAGTGAACTTAATTTAGTATATCTCGTTACCGTAATTGTTTAAACCAATCCAAAATAGAGTATTAGATCAGCTGCTACATGTATTTTGAACTAGAGATCCGGGTCTTTTTCATTAAACTAGCTAGATTGTCAGACGACCTTTAAAAAGAAGTTTATATGATTTATGTTTATTAATAAAGTGAGATCGTGAATATTTGAAACTACAATCGCAATTAGAGTTATGAAGCGACTGTTACTTTATGAAACGATATTTTTTTATGGATTTTGGTGTATAAAAAAATGGAAATCGTTTTTCATACTGCTCATTTATTTTTTTCTTTTGATATTTAAACCCTAATCTCACGCTGTCACTTAGTTTTGAGGAGAGTTTCAAAATTATATACATATGGCTTATAACATTATGTATTAAATATTAGCTTAAATGATGACACAACATTACACGGAGATTATAAGAGGAATATCATCTACATAAATTAGAACCATCTTTTTAGACTCATACATCTGTACGTATCTTTGTCATTTCTAAAATTAAAATCACGTAGATACGGACAGGCAAACTGCAAGGTATAATTAGATATTTTATTACGTTAAAAGAAGTGTGGTTAAAATGCATCATTACGGAATTAAATCATTTTTTGGTGCGGTCTTATGATCACACGATAGAAATGAAAACTTCTAAGTTTAAAGTATATAATCATAATTATATTAATATTATATAATGGATATTAGTTCGGCGAATCGGGAACGATGTGAGATTTTTATTTTAAAATACAATAACATAGGTGTATTATATTAAACTACTCTCAAATAAAATATTAAATACTAACTGTATACACTTGATACATTTGAAATATTACACTAATTCTATACAATAACTTACGGGTATTACATTAAATTATACTAAAATAAAATATTAACAAAAAATCAAACGTAAGTCTTGAAAGTATTCATATCGTGTTAGACAGCGAACTCGCTGGGCCGATGCCGAAGAGAACTGAGTTTACACGTAAGAATGAAAAAAATAGATTTATGGAAACTGAAATATATTATTAAAAGTTAATGAAGACGAAAAAATTAATCCACTTTATATTTAAAAATATTGCGCTTGGTGTGCCTAAAAAAGTAGTCAAAGCCGAACGGAACTGAGTTTACGCAATTTAGCGTCACCGACCTTAACCTGACGGCACAGCGTCACCAACCCGTGCGTTACGGCTCAGTTTCTTTCACTGCTCAGAAAAGTGCGCTGGGGAGCAAAGTGCGCAGGTGAGCCTAAAGAAGTTTTCGCTTTAAAAAATTATTAGAAATACAGCATTAACAAATAAAAAATATTCACACCATGCATTGTTTCCTTAACTTTCAACTTATAGGTCTCATATCGACTTCGCCGAAGCAGTTTCGTAAGTGCACACGACTCTGCGATTTGTCAACAACGCCTGTTTTAATTAGCTTACGTCACACATGAGTAAAATGCCGACACGAAAACGTAGACGCAATCGAGCCGATTTCGTGGTCGAGTAGTCACTGACGGAGTAGTGGTAAAGACAGTACTCGACTTGGGCAAACAATCGTTAAAATTTCACCGAACCATGAAGTGGTCGAGCATACTCGAGTCGAACGGGCACGTACTGGATAACAAAGTTGTTCAATGTACCAATAACATAAATATACAATGGTTTATTTATAAACAAATAAATACTTTTTTTACGTTACTTCACAAAAAAGTAGTTTTTCTTATGTAAGCTTTTTCTTAAGTTATTTACGTAAAAACAGAGTAACAACGTGAATTTAGATTGACATTTTGATCGATCGAACTCTTTTTCTTAATTTTATATTGTTATTTAATTTTACCATCAGGCAAGGAATCTTGTAAGAAAGTTTATCATCAGTTTCCATTGAGGACACGTAGCGCTCAGTTGAGGATAATACTTTTGTATTAAACTTGTATTAAGCAAATGGGGAAACCAAGTTGTGGAAAAGTTTCATTGCTTTATTTTATCGTTAAAATATTTGCATTATCGGGTTCATAAAGGACCTCTACACAGTAGTGCGCTACACCTCTGTAGGCGCTTTAGGGACGTAGGTAATTAATTAAATTTTATATGAAAGAGAAAATAAGTTATGATATAACGTTTAATCTGATAAGGTACACATGATCTCAGCAATCACATCGTCTAAGGTGAGGAGAGCCTTATCCAATACAAAGAAGATTAGTAGGTCTGACAAAATACCAGTAGAGATGTAGAAAAAGGCTCAAAGTACCAGAGAGACCTGACTTACTAACTTTTTCAATAAAGTCATGATCAAGGAAGAGATATCGGATATGTGAAAAGTCAGCAGCTAAATCCCTTTCTATAAAAACAATTATGACCACATAGACATTATGCTGAACTTCGACCTAAACCATAATTTCGTTTGAAAATTTTGTTACAAAACTTTGTATTATTCCTCATTTGTTTCTGTCATACAAATCAACGGACACATAAGATAAACGACCATTTAAATCCTAGAGTGTCGGCTGTGCATCAAACATGGACGTCTGTTTCTATGCAACCAATATAACGAAATGAACTTTGATGTCCTCCATGGCCAATATGACATAATGGACAATGACGGCGTGACCGCGTCGACGCGTTTACGACCACCCGTACGACGTCATCGTGGCCGGGGCTGTAAAACCTAAATTGTCATTGTCGGTTATTCACTGAGTGACATAAAGGTAAAGTCATTCTAGAGTTACGAGATTTATCTGTCGCTCTAACTTAAATAATATGATGAATTTCTTTCAGCTAGGCTAATTATAAACGTGGTATCGTATAGATAGAATCTTTTCATTTAAATGATAATATCGGACAAGAAAAAAGTCAGGGAAACGCTTGCTAATATTTCATAATTATAGAATGGTATAAAGTTAGTTTCATATGTATTTAATGAAAAAGGATATGGGACTTATAACTGAACAGAATTTTAATGTGATGTTTGAATTTTTCTTGTTGTCGACCTTTCGCTAGTGTGTTTGTTTATAAACTATTTTGGTATAATCGCTGGTTCTGGTTTTTATTACTTTTCTATGTATTTCGTCTGTCTATAACTCCTAAAATACTTTAGTAAACTTAAACCATTCAAAAAAATTTTTTATCTTTGTTAGTTTCCCATACGTGACATATAACTTATATGAATGTGATTGGTTTTTACAGGATTTAATGAAAAAGTTACGGTGATAAGAAATAATTTTGGTTACAAAAAATAAGTTTCTAAAAAAATATATTTTTAAACATGCATAGAAAGTGTTAATAATGTCGATCGATATTTATTTCTGATGGTTATCTTGTCAATAATATAAACAGTCGTAAAAAAATAATAAATATTTGGACAGACATTTTCCTTTTTAAACTGTTATAAAATAACATAAAACCTCAATTGATTGTCATTCATTTAATTAAATTGCATTATATGTCGCGACTTAGAAGCAAATAAAAAGTAACTGATTAACCATTTTAAATACTAACCTTAAACGTATGTCATAAATTTTACTTAACTATAAAATCAGTGACAATATAATTCAAATGAGGTTATTAAAGTCTAATATCTAGTGGTCTAATATTAGTTGAATGAAAAAATGTGATAATTGAAAATTAACACAGATGGTTATTGCCAAGTAATTGTTTATAAGGCAAAAAATTAATTCAGTATGGAAATTTTAATTTATTAATCTAATATCGACTATGAATACTTAATTATTTCATGTTGCTTTAAGAGAGTTTCATGATTTTGTATTATTACAGATGTAAAATATTTAAGTTTAAAAGAAAATGACTCACATTCATAGTTACAGTGAGCGGAAGCTTTAACCAAATATTTAAATGCAGTTAACGCGACCTACAAATTGACACAGCGACGAATGTCATGATGATGCTATACAAACTCGCGCCCACCTAATTGCGGACCTTTGTATGAACTTTATATCTGAAGACATTGATTGACTTTTCGGAATGAGCCTATTATCTCCTCTTAAAGGTACTAGACCTTTAATTTAACCAAAAATGATTTTTAGTACACGGAAATTATTAGAGTATGAGTGCCTTTGGCTCACACAGTGAATGATGTTTATTATCCAATAAAAACACGAGTATTTTTTACGAAAGTGAGTCTTGCACACGGAACTGAAATAGAATTGAAATGAAACCAATAAAGAGTGTCTGATGAGAAATTTGACTTGACAGAATTAAGAAGGAAGGTATTTAACAGGAAACTATACATATTACAAAACGTAAAAAAAACAACTTTAAAAAAATTAACATACTTCAAAAAAAGTTTTGAAGTCGGTTTAATTATTTTGTTAAAAAAATTATTTTTCCATTTTTAGTGTTTAAAGATATAATACTTATTTATTAAAAATTAAATGGGCATTTGCGCCATATATATATATATATATATATATATATATATATATATATATATATATATACCTGCAAACATACACTCATGCGTACATACGGACATATCAGTTAAATATATTACCACCTTGGCTTCATTGATGTCAATGTTTTACGCACATGTACATGCACAATTTTACTTACCTACTTACTCATATCATAGTTGCTTTGTGCCTTTGTAAATACCTGTCAATACTTAATTTTCCGTCAGTTAACTTCTTTACTTTCTTGCTTACGTCAAGACAAGTGAACGCATACAATTTATGAATCTACGCTTGACCATTGAGGACTTCCATCATCACATTCCGTTCGATCATCAGACTTGGCCACCATGTATAACTAACATATTTATAAAGAGATATCAAATAAGTACCGACTCGGTCTTAAATTTCTCAAAGAAACTTTGGACTCTCATCCGTTGAGGAGTTTTTCGAGATATTACTAGAGTCCATTATCAGATCCTGACCATATTTAAATGGGACCTATCTGCAGTTATTTTCTTACAACTAAAAAAGAATAATGAAAATCGGTCTGGGTTAGCCCAATTTTGTATCTAGAAAATAGATAGATTTCATCATAATGACCAAAGGGCAGATATCCAGTGATGTTACTCCGTCCTATCAACATCCAAAACCTTGAAAGTTTTCAGCTCCAATTCTCCAATCTTTTCAGTGCCTAAATAAGTGTGTGATAAAGAATGATTTGAATGACAGGTTGGTGAGGGAACTTTTCATACAGAGGGTTCTAAGGAAAATAAATCTCATCGTATAGAAACAACCAAGAAATTCTAAAGCCAAGCTCTCGAACTCATGGCAAAATACATCAAAACGAAGTTGCAGTTTTCAGTTGGCTTGTCATATTTCAGACAGTTTTTACAGATCTCTAAGTCTCTGCAGTTCGATATTTGTACCTTAAATACGAAAAACATTGAAGAATCTTTTGAGCAAAATGAAAGCTGTTAGCGATAAATCTCTGCATCGGGCAGAGTCAGATGATAAAGCTAAAGATCGACAATAACGACGTAGTTTTGCTGAGATCGGAGATCCTGAAGGAGATCGAGAAGTTCTACAAAGCTCATCAGAAAAAACATCATCTCATCAACCAACTCGTCAAAAAATCACCGGCCAACGATTCAAAAGTCAAGCTGTTCCGACATTACTTGGAAGATATCCCGGACATTACCACAGACGATTTAAGAGTGGCTCTGAAACAACGAAAGAACGACAAGGCGCCGCATGATAATGGAATTACACTCAAACTTCTTAAAAACAGGTGGAATATCTTTTTTATAATTGCTTAAAAACGAGTCCAAATTTGATGGGTCCTCTGCGTACCTTCAGCATGTTTTCATATCATACTTTCGTACTGCACCATCAGAATCATCAGACCCTGGCTCCACTTATGACGTAATATTCTGTTTATAATCCTGTCCAAAACTATTTTATTTTAATCATGAGTCGGATGATTAAAATAAAATAGTTTTGGACAGGATTATATCATATCTCAGATGAAAGTGATATTGGCAGAAATTTGGTAGATTATTCTGATACTGATTCAGCATCTAGTGTTCAAATAACAAAATCGAAAAAGCGTAAGAAGCGATTCCAAGTAGATAAGACTGAATGGTTTGCTGAGCAATATAGAAAAAGAAGAGAGAGAGGTGAAAAATACTTAGGTCGGGAGAAAAAAGATGGTTCTTGGAATTATACGAAGCCAAAAGAAGAACGAGCAATGAAATCAAGGTGTTCCTGCAAGATATCAAAATATAGTACATTGAAATGTGAAACTATTGATGAAAGTACCAGAAAGCAACTTTTCGCTAGATTTTGGAATCTTACTTGGGGAGAAAAAAAAACGCTAGTCAATGATTGGATAACTACAAAGCTAGCAGCAAGACCTCGTAATCGGAAAAATACTGACTCGACAAAAAGAGCAAATTCGTTTGTGTGTTACCTCAAATTAAATGAAGAAAGTGTAAAAGTATGCCGTAAAATGTTTTTAAATACTTTGGGGATAGGGAGATGGACAATACTTCATTGGAAAACTTTAGCAAATAATCCTTCTAGAACTCCCAATACTTACAGAGACAAGACAAAGCAGAAACCGAACACCGAAGAAAAGAAAGCATCGTTGGAATTTTTGGAGTCCCTCCCTGTAATGGAATCCCATTATTGTAGGTCAAAATCTCAAAAATTGTATCTCTTACCAGAATGGAAATATAAAGAAGCTATTTACAATTTTTATGTTAATGATTGGTGCAAACAGCGAAATTCGAAGTCTTTATCAATTTGCACTTTTTCAAACTTGTTTGAAGAAAAGAGATACGCTTTGTTTAGGCCCAAGAAAGATGAGTGCGAAAAATGTGCTTGCCATAAAGTAGGAACAGTTTCAGACGCAGAACATCGGCAACATATAGAAAGAAAAGAACACGCTAGAGAAGAAAAAGAACGGGACAAAAATAGTAAAAAATATATATTTACAGTGGATTTACAGGCAGTGCTTATGGCACCAAAATCAAACGTGAGCACTTTATACTATAAGACGAAACTTCAAGTTCACAACCTGTGTTTCTTGAATATTAAAAATAAGGACGGATTCTGCTTCATATGGAATGAGGCAGAAGGTGGTTTGAATGCTGAGGAATTTGCTTCCATTTGGGTAGATTTTTTGGAAAATACAGTAATACCAGTGATTAATACCGACGAAAACAATGACAGTAAAACTATAATTATATACAGTGATGGTTGTACGTATCAAAATAGAAATTGTGTACTATCAAATGCATTGTTAAATGTTGTTTTGAGGCATAAAGATATTACTATAGAACAAAAATTTTTGGAGGTTGGGCATACTCAAATGGAAGCAGACTCCATGCATTCCACAATAGAGCGTTATGTAAAAGATAGGGTAGTGAATGTACCTGCCGAATACATACCCATCGCAAGACATGCGCGCAGATGTCCGGCGCCATACGAAGTAAAGTATCTAAATCATTGCTACTTTAAAAAATTTGATAAGGTTCAGTTCTATAAGAGCATTCGTCCCGGAAGATCTAAAGAGGATCCTAAGGTTACAGATATTAGGGCATTACGCTATGAACCAAGTGGACAAGTATCATATAAAATTTCCTTTAAGGACGAATGGACCTCTTTACCTCAAAGAAAATCTTCACAGGTTAAATCTTGTACAACTGATGAGTTAACTCAACTGCATGAAACAAGGCGAAAAATAACTGCACGCAAATATGAGGACTTGCAACAGATTAAAAGGACATTACCTTCAGACTACCACAAATTTTTTGATGATTTACTTCGCGAGTAGCGTCATCTTAAATGATTTTAAGCAAATGGCTTAAAATCATTTAAGATATAAGATGTTAAAATTACTTTCAATTACCTATTTTATGTTCTTGTTGATTATTCTGTTTTCTAAAGCTAACATAAGAATGCAATTGTGCAGTTAGGTATCCATAATTTTATAGAATTTATCTAGTGCCTTTGTCATTTTGTGATAAATAGATAATAAAAGATCTCTTAGCATTATGATAACTTGATTGATTTTGTTCAGTTTATTATTTTAGGGAATGGTAAATTAAAAAATTTAAAAAAAAAGAAATAAAGTGTCTTGGTTGATTGTATGTTAATTCATAGTACAATAATACTATGATTTTATATTTTTGTCTGATGAATACCTACTAGAAATGTTAAAGTAAGAAATTATAATTTAGAATACATAAAATAAAAAGAGTTATAAGCACTTTCTACTTTGTTTTATTTAAACTAAACTAATTTAAAACATTCAAAGTGGCAAATACCTAAACTGCTTAGTCCTAAACTCATACTGAGCCATAAAAAGAAAAACAGACAAATCCATGAAAGTACATATTACTCTAAAACTAAAGCATATTTTTCACTTTGTATACATTCAAAAAATTAAATAAATTTATTTTCATCTACCTTATAAAAAAAACAAACAAAAAAGATAATTTCTCAAAATTATTAAGTTTTTTTATCGTCCTGTAAAGTTTGATAAAATGGACTTAGCAGGTTAACATTTTAGGCCGACGACTTTTAAATAAAAATGACAATCATTAAAATAGGTGCATGATTACAGAAATTATTGCATGAACAGCGTCAAAAAAATATATCTATATGCACACACTGGTCAAAATGAAAATTTCTTCCTGTTTTTGATGTTGGTTAACAAAAGTAAATAAATTAAACCACAGATGCACAAAATTGAGCGTCTAAAATTTAATAAAGGCTTAATTTAAGAGAGTTTCTAGAATTATTGGAAGTAGTGCCAAGATAGGAGATAATCATTATATAATAGGCTCAAAATATGTGTTTATGTGTTAAATATATACTAATGATTATAATTAGTGTAAACAACATTTATTTCCAAACTATATTATATTTATCGAGGTGTCTCTATTCATAGTAAACTTATTAGTTTCGAGAAAAACTGGTACTGCTAGGGTACAAAATATTTTTCTATACGCTCGCTTAATTGAACTACATCTTCCAGTAAAATTTCATCACAGTTTTCTTAATGAAAAGTTCATATTTTATTACTACTGTTATATCAATATCATATTTATATCTTCTTTTTAATTGGATTCCATTCGGTTTATATAAGATAAGAAAAAAATTATAACCGTCTCGCCCAGAATTACTTTAATACCCTGTGTAGAAAATTTTCTGTATAGAAACATTCCATAATATAGATATTTTAAGAAATAAGAAAAATTTTATTGTTTTTTCATACAATTAATTATATGAATAATGTTAGTCAATGAGCATTTAGCACAACATACTATGTAAAATTAAAAAAAATTGTAACCATGAGCAAACCGTTAAAGCTTTTGAGTCGAATTATGCGTCGAACGTCTCTTCAGCACATAATTCCTTGGTTCGTTGCATATAATTACCCAACCGACTGCTGCTGACAAGTGGAATTGCGAGTGCTTTCACAAGATACTGATACACCCACCAGAACTGCCATTTCCGAAACCTCCACACTGGCTGACAATTACTAGTAGACAATTATTCCGCTAACTGTACCGTGGCCGCACGCATCTTCCGCGTCACGGCCTTAAGAGGGCCCTTGATGAAAGTCATTTAA
Source organism: Druceiella hillmani (assembly GCA_039881145.1). Taxonomy (NCBI): domain Eukaryota; kingdom Metazoa; phylum Arthropoda; class Insecta; order Lepidoptera; family Hepialidae; genus Druceiella; species Druceiella hillmani. The sequence goes on from JAYKKI010000003.1 coordinate 47,668,688, forward strand.
ATTTTAGTGTTGCTTTAAAGAGAATACAGAAAATAAACCAAATATATATCGCATTTACAAAGACAATTCATAATTAAACTGAATGAAGTCATTATTTAAAAAAATACATACATTATATATAAATTTTATAAGTCTTATTAATGAAATATTAAACTTTAGTTACTACGTATGTAGATTAAAAATGTTAACAATTTGGAAGGATTACACCCAGAATTTTTCCGGAATCGACCTTAGATGCCTCATATTTTTATTTCATATTCATTTTTGTATTATGGAAATGGATTAATACAAAGGTTAAAGGGTCGTAACAATTAACGTAAATTTATTTAAATTTTATTCCTATTCAAAAAATATTTCAAAAATATATAGACAGTGGGACCTTGATGTAATGAATAACTTTACCTTAAAGCTCACGTGTCTTTGAATTTATCTTGAGCCAATGCAAGAAATAGTTCTTATTTTTTATTCACTTAATTTCAAAAAATTTTACTCGGAAGCCTTTCTCTTTCACAAATAGTGCACCTAATTGTAGGGATTAAATTTATATTAAGAAATAAGATGCCAGTAAATTTTTAATTTCAAAAATTACTTAGCAGTTAAAATTATAATGATTCTCAGTAATTATAATATTAAAATACTATTCCAACTAAGTTTAAAAATATATTTGCAAAATTAGGTAATTAGTGCAATGTCTTGATTGGGTGTGAGAGTTTATCCGTTCCAAAACAGTTGAAAGTATTAATGAAAACTGGATTTCAATACTGCCCTTATAAATTTGTTCGTTATTCCTCTAACCCCCTATTTAGTATATGTTAATGTTTGTTTAAGTATTTGTATAAATACATTTGTGTATGTATGTGTATAATATAATATTGCATTGTTTGGATTTCTTGCTGAATCAGGTTTTTCAAAAAGCGATTCCTCTTTTAAATAATTAAAATATGTTTTTTAAATAATTACTTACAGAATAATAAAGAAACACAGTTAACAGTATATTAAAAATCAACCAAAAATAATGTAAAGAACTTAAACTCGAACTTTTAGATATCAACAGGGAAATAAAAAAAAATTAACGCATGCATGAAGTTTATGTTACCTGTACTTTATTGCTTAGCACTGATGGTGCCAATATTTTCTAAGGAATTTCTTGAACATTTTAGTTTAGTAACAAAGTTTTGTCACAAAAATTAGAATTTCATAACTATTAAAAGGATAATTCCACTTTTATAAATTTTCCTCAACAGCCCCGATAATAACTGGCTGCTTGGATCAGTGCGACGTAGCGCAGCTGATACGAAACGACGTTTGCAAAGAATTATGCTGCTTCTAAGCATTAGTTAGATCGTACACTGTTATCGGCGAGCTACGACTAGTTACGTAGCTGTAGCCTGGCATTACCAACATTCCGTTAATCAATGTAAAGTTTGCAACAATCTTGATCAAACCGAAGTTCCACGGAGCTTTTGTATTGCTACATATTTAGACCCGGTTATTGCACTTTGAATATTCGTTAATTGGGATTAATCTTAAATTTTTGGTTACTCCAAATAATTTTTATAAAAGTATCTTATGCTTCATGATCACGGTGTCCCCACGCTAGATAAGTATATCCACTGGAGGAAGTCTTAGCCAATTGACAAACAGATCTACAGAAAATAAACAAACAGCAAATACTAGAATAAAGTGTTAAGGTTTATGTTTGTATTAAAATATTATTAGGTTAAGTTGATCTGAATAAAGGCTATTATTATTGTCTTATGCGTATTGATTTTAATATGATATTTATTACGTAATTAAAACGTATACATAATAATTATATAATCTGATGTCATGTTTAAGATTACATATTCTAAAAAGTGGAATAGGAACCTTTATTTTGATAATAATTTATTTGAAATGCATGAAAATTATTTGGAAGAAATATTACATCTAGTAAATATTTTTTTAAATCGTATCGAAAGCTATGGACTATTGTACCACTTTTTAATCAACCTCAGTAATTTGCATAATTTTAAATTTAGTGACTATAAGTTGCAAAATAAATATTTGTATTTATATTTTTATTTATTACCACGCACACAAGCAGTAATGTCACAATTTTATCATTTCGATTAAACAAGAGAATGCAAAATATAATTTTTTTTGTGACAACGACCAAAGAGTGCCCACAATATAATTCATTAGGTGTTACCATTTATATAAAATAATCTTTAATTAGGTACATTTTGAATTAATTATAATGAAATATATAAATAATCAATCACGAAGTCGTTACGTTTTATAAAAAAAACGAGTGTGCTTTAGAACTGAAGTAGACCACACGACTGAAGTAAAACTTCAAATTCACAAAATATGAACTTTAAAATGAATTTACAATTTAATTTACTTTAAACGAGAATATTTAATGTATTGAACAAAATAATAATTTGTAAAATTGTTCAAGAACGAAATGAAATTACAAAATAATCAAAAAATCACCGTTCGCGTAATGCTAGCAAACTCGCATATATATATGTATATATATATATATATATATATATATATATGTATGTATATATATATATATACATATATACATATATATATATATATATATATATATATATATTTCATGCACTGGCTATGAGAGGAAGAGAGAAAGAAAATGTGTGCGCGCGCTGCTCTCTCTTGCTCCTACAGTGTGATTAATATACGAAGTAATATACGAAATGTAACTCTCTCTCTTTCTGTCTTCACTAACTTATATCTCCCTCTCAACTTCCGTTCGACTCACCCGATCACACTTTTCGTAACGCTCTCGTCACGCATTCGTCAGAATACTCCCCAAGTCTAGCGTGCGTAAAGAAGTTTTGCTTCCAAAAACAAAGTCCTCCACCGCGTCTGCTTGTATGTGATTTTCTCAGTGAATAGTGGACGTATTTTGTGTCGGTTTTTAACAGTGAACAATAGAGGTGCGCAAAGTGTATGAGTGAAAAGAAAAGAGTGATATACATCATTTGATTGGAAAGATATACCACTCAGTTATATCTTTAGCTCAGTAGTGCAGTATCTCAATACTCGAGTTATATATATGAAATTATTTATTGCGCATACGTTGGGCAATGGTCATACAACCTTGTGATAAAAAGTAATGACTGAACATCATGCACTATTATTTGAGAATAAAAAAAAGTCTACATGAGTATCCGCTTGTATTTGTTTTATACTTTGCAGGTTTAGGATTAAGGTATATGATCTGGGTTTAGGAATGTCAACCTAGATTCAAATTATATAAAAATAACTTTAATGGTAATTAGGCAACTTAAAATAGGTAGATGTATTAAAAAAAATAAAAAATATCTATTAAAAAATTAGAATTTTGAAACAAAACAAAAAAAAATGTTTGTTTACGCAAATATTTTGAGCGAATAAAGTATACTTCAACACCATATAGCATAGCATTCACATTCAATCGCGAGTAGCTACGTCGTGTACATAGCTTCAGTTCCGATAAACAGACCGATCATTCTCTTTCTCTTTCATATACGTTTATATCTATATTTACGACGCGACAAGTGAGTGAAATGATTGATTTGGTGAAACGAAAAAGATGCGGATCGCTCCCGAGCCAGTGACATACTGATACATTTTGATTTGAAGTGAGCGAGTGATAGATATGATCGAAACATATGAGTTATGTCTTTTATACCTCCCACTCATGAGCTACACATCTCTAGAGGACAGACTGATTCACCTATCACGATGAATGACGTTGAAGGCGGAAAAATGTATTCGTCGGAGAGTTATATCGGCGCGTGCTGCTTAAATTGTTAGGTATACATGAAAAATGAGTGTATTGCAATATGTTGTTCTTAAAAATTTATATAATAAAATATGCACAGCATAGTTCTATATATTCAAAATAAACGTTTTACTGTTTAAAAAGCAATTTCTCAATCTTCAAAAGCTTTTTGGGCAAAACAGTGTTAATCGTCATGAAATTAAATATTTTAGTTATTCTCAATTTATATAGATTAAGTTTGTCTAGTATACCCTAGTTACCTAAGGAATAGTTTAAAACTAATGATGTTTTTTAAGTAAGCAAAATTACATGTGTGAGCTTTCAAGCGTTGGTACGGGACGCATTAATGCAGGAGATGCTTCTGTCTATCCGTTTAATTATAAATTTAAACGTACAATACACGAAATTTTCGGTTTTGCTTATTAATACCAATAAGTTTTTTAAGGATTAGATTGGGGATCCAAATAAATCCACAAATGAAGTTAATTCATTAATGATGCGATTTGGTCTGTCAATGGTCAAGAAATTATATGTTGATGCAATACTATTAAAGGTTTTTAATATCTCGTTGCTGTAGTTTTATAGTTTTCATTGATTTTCCCCATTACTTGGAAAACTCATATTGATTGCATTCAATAAGAAACGAATATCATGTAGAGATAGAATATATTTTAATAAAAAGATACATCATTAATTTAAGATGATGCTTAAATAATTTTATATAAACTTGCTTTTCTATGATAAAATATAATTTAATTTCCTTGATAACAAAAAGGAGCCTAGAGAAAATCATAGGAGAATGAAAAGTACACACTTCATATTTTATTAAGTACAGGAAGCATTTTCCAGGCGTCTAGTTGGCGAGAAGCTTTCAACACTGCAAACGAAGTGGATTTTTGCGTGCACTGACCGTTAATGACCGCGAGTCATTCTTGTCTCAACAGTGTGAATACTTTCCATGCTGACATAACGTAACATAATAATCGCCTAGATGCAGATAATTATATATTTCATAGCCTCTATATTTTACTCCGACTGCATGAACTTTATTACGCAGTTCGTAGTCTAGAAATAACTGTGAAGAAAGAGAATTTAAATTGATCACTTTTGATGCAATTATAGTGCTAGAAATAGCTATTTACACTTTAAATTCCTTAAATATTAAAATAATTTTGTTAAGAATTCCATAATGAAATTAATTTGACACATAATATGGAATTTATTTCTTGTCGAGATTCCATTTCATTATGATTGTCACCCAAAATAATATGTTTTGAATCTGACTCGTCATATTAAAACGAATTTATTTCTGTGGCACATCTAACGAAATTTCTTATCATCAAAATGAAGAAAAATATGCAATAAATATATATATATATATAAATTAAACTAATATTGTAAAGAAAAAGTTTGATGTTGAAATCAAATTAAATCTTCATGAAAATTGTCAATTAGAAATTGAAATGATCAATTAGAAATTTATATTTCGTGTAATTTAACTAATTTAACTTAATTTAATTTGAGATAAAAATATCATTGAAATTATTTCAAATCAATTTCAATTATAAGCATAATTTTGTGCTAGTAAAAATGGTACTAAAACATAAAGCTGTTATTACTTTGTGTCTCTAGTATGAGGTTATGTTTGTTAACTCTTCACAAACCTCAAACAAGAGATACTACAAATAAAGGAAAGCTGTTTACTTCGTTGTATAGTCAATACTCTTGACTTTTCAAACTTAAATATTTTATTGACTTTATTTGTTAAGCTATAAAACATGTATTCAAATTTCAATGAATATGCTGTTTCGATGATAGTATTATGGACTTTGTTTTCTAAAATTTGTGCTTGTGTGTGCTATTATCAACTAATACGTTTGTATTAGTTGATAATACCGTACAAAAAGCATATTTTTCAACTGATTGTACAATAATTCTTTTAAAGCAAAATAAACTAACGCAGCTCTATGTAAGTACCAATATTGTTCACAAAATCGTTTCCTCAATTTGTTCTGTAGCACATTTATTTTCCTTCATTTTACAGTTATGCGATGAACAATACTGTAAAAGGATGGACCCACAAGAGTAATGTTGTGCCGCTAATTTCCGGATGCAACTCTCTAAATATTATTCTCTAATTGAGGAAGTGGCACTTTAGTCTAAACGAAACTAATCTTGTGCTGATGGTTTCAGGCGAAAGACAAAGGCTTGAGGTATAAGAGGGCATCTAACGACCTAGAGGATCGTTGACCCAAGGATAATTTCTTAACGTTTGACGGGTCATGTTGTAAGAGGCGTATATGTATCAGCAAAATGAACTGCTGGTTGTCTGATGTAATTATTTTCTCACTTTAAAATTTAATTGACCGTCTGCAGCAGCCTTCCGGGCAATAACTTGTTTTTATTGCAGTTTCGCTTGCAGTTAAATTAGATATGAAGTCATAAATGAAGTGAAAAAAATCAGGTGAACGTACTTAACGAGTTTCAGGTTTTTGTTCTTGTCATTTAATGATATATTTTTATTTAAAATTAATATTATTTCCACAGGTTTAGTTCTATCATAATATGGATGTAAGTATGTATATGCAAAAGCTTCTCCAAAAGCGTCGTGCGAAGCTTTGGGTTCTATTTTAATATCTCTAGTGAGTAGCTGTCTTTGTGGAAAGTACTTGTCTTTATCCTCTTTAGCTACTAGGTTTTCCTATTTGTATTCTATGATAAATATTTATTTTATAAAATATACATTGTCATGAAGGAAAGCTTTTATTTTTAGTGCAATTAATATTTTTAGACCGAATGAAATTAATCTTAATTTTAAAAGTTGAAAATGAATATTGCACAAACTGGGATGTATTGATAGGTAGGGTGTAGGTATGTAGCTAGGGCAACACATATTACTATCTTAGATGGAATCAACAAATTCACTTTAGAGTTCCGTATCTCAAAAACAGAAAACCGAGATTTAAGATCATTCACGTGTCCGAACGTCTGTCATAGAGGTTTTTGTCAGAAAACGTATCAAACGTTTTAACGTAGAAATTTTAGATTTGACATAGTAACTCGATAAATTAACCCATATATATATATATATATATATATATATATATATATATATATATATATAACCGTTTAAATCAAAACTATGAAAAAAACAGAGTCACTACAACTCACCTAGAATTTTCTGGGACACTATAGCTATGAATCTAAAATTTGTGTCTGGTGATGATGCAACTCAACTTAAATCATTTTAAATAATAATAATAATAATTCGTCAAGCTGTGGTGAGTGGACGGAAGGACTGAAGAGCGAGCGGAGGATGGAGATACGGTTGGGCGGGCAGACGGATTGAGGTAATAAAATATAAGGGTCCCTTGTTTGACTACGGAATCTTAAAAAGAAGCATATAAATTCGTGAACAAAAAAATATACTTGTGACTACCGCTAATGGCTAAAGTTATTACATATTTTGATTCATGTTTAAATTAAAATTTATTGATTAACTCAAAGATATTACGCGTGTAACAACAAAATGTGCTTCATTTTTAAAAACTATTATTGCATTATACTCATTACATTTTCATCAAAATGATGAAACATTGCATTAAAATTCAGAAGAGGGTTGATGAAAAGGAATATGTTTTGGAGCAAGACGGTGATAGGTAACTACAAATCATAATGCAGTCTATGAGTGTGTATATGTGTAAATGTACTCTGCGTGCGATTTCAAAGTTTTGTTAAAATTCATAGGAACGTCCAATTGCCTCTGGCAGTATTTTGTTTTATAGTGCTCAGGGGTGCGTTTATAAAAATATATCTCCGGATCTTGAGAACTGAATCGTGCTTTAGATATTAGATCATAGAAACTTGCGGTTTTGAACGCTGTGAGTACCATGCATCGATTCAAGGTCCCTTGTCGATAGGGCTGGAGAGATGTTAGTAATCGTACAGCTAAAACGTCACAGACCAGTGACTGGTAGAAGCGCCACTGGCGCTAGAAGATACGCACAGCGGTCGCCAAACCACCTCTCCAGCTGCAGTGTGGCCATTAATGGAATTACCCCCAATGATACGCGCATTGGAGAGACCTACAGCCAACAATGGACTGAAACAGGCTGTTGATTTAGTTTGATTTAAAAATTTGAGGAGAATTTATTGCATTTGAACCGAATAAATTTCGTAACCGAATAAGTTTCGAATAATTGAAAAAAGCTCTTTTTGTTGGTAGTATATAAATTGTACGTATTGTTTATAGTTAAAATCGGTAAAAGTCTGATCAAAAATGAACTTTTATTCTGCAATTTCGTATATCACTGGCAACATTGGTACCAAAAGAGTAAAAATAGCTGTCACCTTGTTGACTTTTCTGCATTTACCTTGTTTTATAACGTCACATTTATGTGGTAAATTTTAGTAGGGTGTTGATATCGGGTGTAATCACTTCAATTAATTAATTTTAATTTCTAAAAGAATAATCTTTATTTTATAAATCTGATATGGTGAAATTACATAACGATATAACAAAGCAGATGAGTTTTGTGACCAACTTAAAACACATTATTTGTTTTCCGTTTACCAATTTTTTCATGTTACACTTTTGAATTTGACACGATTTTTTCACCCCTTTGAGATGTTTGGAATATTGGGAAAATATGGAGATTTTCATTTTCATAAAAGTTCCGTTCGACCTAATATACTTGTGATTATGTGATTTGTATTTAACTTGTAATCAATATTTCATTAATGGCCGAGAGACCGCGTTAAGACTGTTGCATTTTTCAAGTTTTACTACAGATTTTCATGACACAAGTTTAAATGATGAATTTTAATTTCAGCGTTACAGCCGTGCTATTAACAATTCAAAATCAACTCTAACAAATATGTTTATGATCGTCTTTGCTAATTTAACGAAATTTTGCAAATGTAAAAAATGTTTCCCTCCATCCTCTTATTTTAAATTTTTCTTATTTTTTAAATATATTGAGCATAATTCACTGTATTTTATCGGTATCACAATTCTCTTAGCAGTTATTACGATATCATAAATATTTGAGTTGTGCATTCAATCGCATATTAAATTGTTAAATTTTACATTCTAATACGCAACCAGCGATAGGAATCTGCGGAAATCGTAAACAAGCCTCTGCTCGCACAAAGGTGGCGGAGACTTGATATGGTTCGAAAACAATAATCGTTGAAGGGACGTGAGTATGTTGGCTGCCTCTAATTGAATGGAGGGCGGCGCAGGGCTGCAGGCTGATGCACGATCGACCGCACGCGGTGATTATGGGGTGAAATAACACGACTATTCTCACTTATACCATTTTGTATTTTAAAACAGGTAAAAAGGTTTTTTTTAATAATTTCAAATAAATAAAAGACAATGAAAAAACCGCATTGTCTATGGAGAATTTTTATATCTATGACATTTTTAATTATCATTCGTGTATTTGAAATAGATTAGATTTAATGGATAATTTAATAATTATATTGAATATATTTGGCGTTAATTTTGTAGAAATTTATTATTCACAATTAAATGAAACTACGTGATGTAGTATTATTTCTACTTTCTTTAATTTCTTTACCACGACCTAGGTTTCGTTGTATTACATCTTCAGGTGGGATATTAGCAAAGATTAACTCTTAGGAACAACCAACAGCATTTATATGTTTCAAACACAATGGCGGAAGACTGCTTTGTGCGGATTTTTCCATTGTTTATATTAGTGAGTTTATTGCAGGGGCGCAGACTATGTTTTATTATATTACAGAGAGTTATACAATATACCAGTATTTTAGGGAGGGTAATAAATTCAATTGTTGTTATTATGTGAGGTTATACAATGCAGTGAAGATGAAGGAGATATGTTAGAGAAGAGTGTAGAGTGTACTTTAGACAGAGGTTTATGTTGTGTCGTTTAAGAAATTAAAGAAAGTAGAAATAATACTACATCACGTAGTTTCATTTAATTGTGATTAATAATTATAATAAAAGAAGCCACGTTTGTCTAACGGTTTATGATGTATATGTAGCAAAGTTCTAATATCCGAAATAATTTTTAGATAACTTTCAGATCACGAATGGAGCCGTGAACTCTTGGATTGAGATACGAATTTAGAAGAAACATGCATATTTTTTTACCTGATTAGCTTAATGAGACTAATACTTAGAGTGTTACTTGACTTTTATAAACTGCTACTTGAATTAAACTTTACGAGCCACGGCTATTGATAGTATTAGAATATATTGATAAGAAATTAATATCTGGAGTCAGTTGTGTGAAGTCAGCGAATAAGTGGAAGGAAACGGATTAAGTATATGTTAGTTATAATAATAATTTATGAACTTAGAGACAAGGTAAGTAGTGACTGACAATAAAAATTGGTATGTATGCAGTTGAGCGAGATATCCTAGTTCCTATAAAAATAAACGTGACTCAAAAATATCTTCAATGTACAGACATATTAAATAACATTAAATATAGAAAAGAAACTTTTTATACTATTATATAATATACTATTATTAATGACGAACTTAAAAAAAAACTCAATTTATAATGAATGTACTATTCCCAATCCGTCCACCCGGGTTGTCACAGGGCCCCTCCTGGACCCGTAACGAGGTATAATGAATGCACTAGTGTATATAATGTGAAATGTAAAGTATAAAGATTGTATAATTTTAAGTTCAAACTATTAAAGGAGGATATTGAAAGGTGGAGGCGCGCCGCGATGGATGTTGCCTCGTCCAGAGCCGAAAGTGCAGTGTGTCGGTAGGGAAGAACTTCAATACGTTAAAGCCGCCCTGTGCTTTTATTGGGTGGAATGGTCCTTGTCCGCGCCTGCGTGGCGGGCCTCCTTCACGGTGGCGCGAGCACTAGCTAATTTATAGATTATAAACATATAAAAAAATTAACTCGTCCGTTTAACAAAAAATAATCTATGTATAATTATTCATCTCACATCACCTCACGACATAGCTAATCAGATTAATCGTTTATATGCGCAATCGCTGTGAAAATAATAATTTTTTAAGTCAAATACATTTTGTATGCACTTAGTATTTGTAGACTGTTATACGATCAAAAGAAGGCTTTAAGAGAGGTATTTAACTATAGCTAATGAACTGAATTTTAGTAACATTTGATATCTAATTAGGAAAATAATAGAAATTCTAAGTGTTTCCTGCCATTAAGATCAAACCTAAAACGACGGCGGATCAAAAAAGATTTAAAAAGTTAAGGGCGTGTGAATAGCACCTATATATTATAATAATCCAAAGAAACATGTTACGATATGTTGATATGAGATTTATTTATATTGATTTTATTCTATATACCTTGACAAATACCATGATTTAATATCTTACTTATGTCCAAATGTCGGACGTAAATTTAGTTTGCATGAATATGTTATGGAAATATCAACTTAAACTGCAAATTTTTCAATAAATTTCAATTCTTTTTTATTTCCAAAGAATAAATAAACCAATAATAAAAATAATAAATGTGATCTGGTTAGAACTTTCTTAGGTTACATAATTGTTATGAAAAGATACAAAATAAAAATTACTCACTGTATGACATAACATGACTTTTTTGCAATCCTTAAAATAAACAACACCATTCATTCTCTCCAACTTTGTTTGCAAGAGTGTGAATATATTGTTGACTATTAGCAATAAATCTTAGCAGTCTTAAGAAACAAGGTCCAAGATTTATGAAAACGACTTCGCAATTAAAATTAGTTAATAGATTAAAATAAAACTCGATGCTAAGTATGATATACAACTTTCACAGTTTTATAACCTTGTAAAATTTTAAGTTAGCGCACTGAAAACTATTGCGGACAAACAAGTTTATAATTTTTTAATTGCACATAAATTAAAAAATGCAGTAAAAATAATAATAAAATGTAAATATTTTGTAGTTTACTGACGTTATATTGGATACAATAGATATTATAGACCCAAGTTGTACTTACAGAAGGATATTGCATTCGGATGTCTCAAAAAGTTTTCATAGACCCACTGTAAAAAAAACACATTTCAAGGTTAGCTGTCAATATACCTATTGTAGGCAGTATCACATATCTCCCAAGCTATATTATATCATAAAATGTGTAATTTTAATTTTTTTTTCTTTTTATAACAGTTATGTAACTTAATAAAGTTCTAGCTATGACGGGATTCGTATTATTATTATTATTAATGGATTGTTAACAATTCAGGCTATGATTATTACTAAAAAAATTATCCATTATATTGTTAAAATTGGTAGATTCTCATTTAATTTATATCCTATTCTTATAATAATAAAACCTTCAATATATTTTAAGTATAACATCATTAAGACATAATTGTCTACAGAATAAATACTTTTTTGAAGAAAATAAGCTTAGCAAAGAAGCTAGAGAATTGAATGTTTTTGGAATTGGAAACTGTTTATTTCTGGAAATGTTTTATTTTTTAATCCATTCAATACTTAAAAAGATTAAGAAAAATGAAAACTTTTTAAAATATCGCGGAAAGTTGGAAAGTCATTGTTACACATACTGCTTTATCTTGTTTAGTAAAAAAAAAATTAAAAACAACAGGAAGCAGAGAGAAGGAATATGTATATCTAACAACAACAGAAATTAAATAATTTTGTAAATCATTGTGTATATCTATGAATAAAAGTAACGTCAAAATTGGTCAAGAATTGTAGACCTGCAGCGTGCGCTAATATGTATATATGAATGTACGTATAGACCAGTAATTTAGGGAAACAATGGAACGTGTAATTTTTTAAAGACATTTATTAAATATTTGAAAAAAATAAAAAAAATGGTATCATTCTTTGAAGAAGATCTTCTCTTTCCAAAAAGCTGTTAAAAGTTCATTATATGTAAAATCGCCTGAGTTATAATTAATTCTAACTCCAAAATTTGAGGCTGGCAAGCTAATAAACTAGAATAGGTAAAAAAGTACTACAACGACAATGACATGATTAACCATTGAAAATAAATAGATTTCACTCCCAACCCTAAAAATTTGTTAGCGAAACAGTTCACACCAGTAAAGATGCGGGCAATAAGCTATTTGTCTACAAATTAATTAAGATCGCAAAGACGCACTTGCAATATTACATTCATATATATATACAATTGTAAAAAAATGTGAGACTGCTACAGACGGATGGACGAAATTAAAAGAGTTCCTCGTTTCACTATGATAGCCTTCAAAAGAATAACACGAAGGCTTGAATACGTATACTTATAAATCATTATGTCTTAAAAAAGTGAAAGAAAACTTTTGATGATACCGCTTCGCCAATTCTTTATCCACTTTATTATACATGTATTCACATAAATGTTGCCAGATCTTTGCTAACAATTGGATTATTTACAACCTCCATAAAATAACGTTCGTCTTAAACGATACACAATGCACGTAGCACTGTCGAAGATGGCCAACGTATCTCCATGCCACAATGTATAATTCATCTACATTCCGCATTCGGTCGCACTGAGTGAACGGAAAGCCACACACTGCACAGTCGGGCGAGTGCAAAGTGAATCCGTAAAGGAGGAATTGTCAGTGAGAATGGTAGCAAATACGGTCGAGCGAGTTTATCTGCATTTAATAAGATGGCCCCGATAAATCATAACTGAGGCACCCATTATGGATAGCGGCAGCAGACTAGTAATGGATTTCCGGTGAAGTAACGGTGCGCAGCGGTAAAATGGTTTACGTTTGCAGATGTCGATTGTTTGTTAATTTGTGTGTTTGTTTCCTTTGTTGCCAAGCTTTGTGTGTATATAAGTATGAACGTACATCTTAGGATAAAGGAGCTTAATAATAATATATAAAATAGTACTGGCCACCGATCGAAATCTATTAAAGATTTTCTTTTTATTACCCGTCTAGGACAAAGAAAGATTTATGAGTTTCATAGGCAATGTATACATATATATATATATATATATATATATATATATATATATATATATATAGATGTAAATTTCCTTCATACAGACTAAACAACCAAAGTGATTTCAAGAACTTGTGTGTCCTTAGCTTCGTCTTGATCCACAGAGTTTATTATAATGTTAATTGAAATTCAGTTTCGTACTTTTCAGTTTTCTCCGTAGTCCGGTTTTAGTTTTTTCTCTTGTTACTGATCCTATCCTTATTCTGTGTTCGGCAGACTATAAATAAATTATAGAGAAAAAATAAGCTGTTTTAAATATTTATTGTATGCGCATCACGTAAAAAGCCACTGATTTGATGATGAATTTAGATGGAGTTTTTAATATCAAACAGCTTAAGATACCGGGAGTAAAATGATGCATCTATAATCTCGACATGACGTTTAAAGACGTTAATTGGCTGTTTTATGTTGTTGGTTTTTATATCCATTATATAAAAAATACTGAATAGATTTTAATGCATTTTCCTAATATGACAGTAGAACACTGGAATCAAAATTATCAAAGGGTACAATGGCGAGAAGTTAACAAATAAAGAAAAAATGTCGGTTCGTCCACAAATTTACTTATTCGCAATTAAATGAAACTACGTGATGTAGTATTATTTCTACTTTCTTTAATTTATTTACCACGACCTAGGTTTCGTTGTATTACAACATTTTCAGGTGGGATATTAGCAAAGATCTTTGCTATCTTTGCTAATATCCCACCTGAAGATGTTGTAATACAACGAAATCTAGGTCGTGGTAAAGAAATTAAAGAAAGTAGAAATAATACTACATCACGTAGTTTCATTTAATTGTGAATATCCCATGCTATTTTTTCTTTGACATTTATCGATTGAGGTTGACATTGAAACTAGACACAGGCAGATTGACATTTTAGCCTAGATTTCATAAAAATTATGGTGACCAATTTTGTACATCGCCAAATTTGTACTTCTTTCTAGATAGTTAAAACTATAAGGTAATATATAGCTAAAACTATAATTTAATATTACAATTTCTTTCTCATTCTTACTAATATTTTGAAAGGAGCATGTTTAGGGACAATTATTTATAGCTTTACTTTCAATTCTCTGGCACAATGGGTATAATTTAGAATTGTGATATAATCTTTAAAAAAATTACATTTAAAAAATATGATCGCCGAAAATAAAAAAATCGATACTCTAATCTAATAATAAAATGAATCATTTAAAAATATATGAATTATTGCATCACATTTCTAATCAAGAATTTTATTAAATGTGTTTAATAGTAATTAGTTATTTAAAATAGTATTGGTGAGAAAATATTTTAAACATTAAACAATTTTAAGAGGATAAACTAACGTAGACTTTTATTGATTTCAAAATGAATTTGTTTTTTTTTCAATTAGTTCATTATTACTTCTAATTCAATTTAGGTATAATTTTCCATAAATTATATTCATTTTTCCTACATTTATTTTCTTATATGTTCCAATGAATCGATTGCTGTGAAATATTAGTAAATAAAAAATTAACTATACGTACAAAAGTAACCATTAGCAAACGGAGCGGCTGGTTTTCATCTTCTGTCTCAAATTCAACCCTGTTTGCATATTTTCTTAGGCTGTCTAAATATTGTCTTTTGCTGAATGACCACAAAATATATCTGTTGGCTAATTTTAATCAAAACTGCGACAAAATTGATCACCCGTTCCTGACATATGAAGAGACATAAATATATTTTAAATTCAACCAATACAGCTTTTATTTTGTATGTCAGACGTTAAAAACATAAAATTTTAAAAACAAGATATGCATCCACTGTTATTTTGCAAGCCAGGTTATGCATAATCTGAAACTAAAGTAATATACACTTATAGTTTTCTGTTGTATTATATTTGTAGTATATACAACAGAAAAAGTAATATAGTTTTCTAAATAAAGAAAAGTGTAATGTAGTTTTCTGTTGTATTATAGTTATAATAGCGATGGACTATGAGATAAAATTATCCTGATTTATCTAGCCAATCATTAGCATCTCTTCATAATTTAGATGAAATATTAAAAATATAGTAAAATTAATCAATGTAAATTGGCAATTTTGTATACATTTTATACAAATGACATTTAAAATGTAGTATTCGATTCCCTGGAACCTTAATTTATTCAATAATTTGAAAATGTTAATAATCGGTAGTAATTCAGTATATTACAGTTTAATTAAATATTAGGTATAATATACATGTAGCATTATTTCTACTTTCTTTAGGTTCTTTACCACGACCTAGGTTTCGTTGTAATACAATATCTTCAGGTGATCTTTGCTAACAGCCCACCTGAAGATGTCGTAATACAACGAATCCTAGGCCCTGGTAAAGAATTTAAAGGAAGTAGAAATAATACTACATCAAGTAGTTTCATTTAATTGTCAAAAAAATATTTATTTATTGTGAATATTTGTGATAGAAATAGTGCTTGTTAGCTTTTTAAAATATATTTTAAGTGTATTCCTCTGAGGTTAAGTTTCGGTTTAATTATTTGATTAAATTTAAATTTTACCAACCGTATTTATAATAATGCTACAGTCTTTTTATTATTTCATGTCCATTAATAATTTGCATGCTAAGTAAAGTTATTCTTGTATTACTTCTAACGAAGTATATAGAAGTACATTCCAAATAAGTATAACTTCTAACGCACGTACATAAGTTCGCGCACATTTTTTTCAGTTCAGAATTATAAAAACTAATCCTAAAATCTACAGAGAGCATCAGAGTTATTATAGCCTCGTTCTTCAAAGGACTTAAAAATATTTAAGATATTAAAAGTTTATTATGAGCAAAAAAGCATAGATTTTGCAAACGCTTCTTAGTAAATTTCTAACATTTGATTAATCAATAACCACATATCGAAAGATTTACTCGCTGCGTCTAAAACTGTTAAAGAAAACCAAGGAATGTTGTCGCTATGATTCCGAAGTTATATGTGTCAACTAGTTTTTGCATAACGTTTCCGGAAATATAACGGAAATATCGAAGCGGAGCAGTTTTCCGGCGGATAACGGTAGGCGGCGCGTTACGCACGGCGCCCGCTCGTGATGCGTTAACTGTAACCGACTTAGAAGAGTTCGGCTTGTGGCTGTCTTGTCTTTAGCTGGAGCGATTGTTGTTGGTAATAGCGTCTATTGTTGTGGCGGTCGTAGCTCTAGCTAGTAACAGTACTTGGAGGAGGGAAATGTTAAATGTTTTCTGTAATATCAAAGGTTGCAATTAAAGAAAAAAACTTGTCTAGTGTAAGTAGAATCCGTACTGCAAGAGTTCAGTATACATTTGTGTACTTATAAATATTTAAGGGATGCACCCTTAAATATTATTTATAATCAAACTATTTACGAATATTAATTTTTCACAGTATAAAAATATTGCCTATTATGTCTTTCCCAGGCGTAAAAACAAACTAATTATAAAAAATTATAATATGATTCATTTTTGGATTTGTCCCTTTATTTGTGCTATAAGATCTCCCACTGTGCTGACTTTCAAGGTTGTAGGTTTATCGAAAGTACCCCGTAGGTTTTGATGATCAAAAACAATATATTTAAAGGACCATATCTTTTTGTCGCGTGAACCAAAAAACATTAAATTTTATGGCAATGTAAGGTTATGGGCCTCGTATACGATATTATATTTCAAGTTGATATCTCAAGCTCTCTTTTCTGAGAAAAGAGCTTTGACAGACAGATGGAGGGGATCGACAGCCAAGTGATCCTGCAAAGGTTCCTTCTTTTTTATTTTGAGGGATGGTGTCCTAAAAATAAAATATCCCTATAACATAATGTTTTTATATGTTTAATTATTAGATGGTACCATAAACCCTAACGCGGTTCGATACGGTAAGGAACGTTTTTGTTATTTTTAACATACTTGCGACCTGTAACTATGTAGTGGTATCTATGAAACTAAACTTCATGCACTTCTTATTGTTTTGTCATCATGATATTTGCCACTTATGGGTAGTTCTGATTATAATACAATAATTTAATAAAACAAAAAAAAATTCAGTCTTGAAACAAAAAAGATTGAACAAAAAATATATAACATAAAATAACGGAACATTTCAATTAAATTTTCACCTACTACCAGACGTCAAAATTATTTAAAATTTTACATATGTATCAAGAACCGATGAAAATACAATAATTTGTATGAATAAGAAAAAGTTTTAATCTTAAAACAAAGATATAAGATATAAAATTAAAATCAATTAATAGTTTAAAAAAACTAAAAGAAAAACATGTTTTTAAAAATACTGCATCAAAAAGCAAAAAAATATTTATCCAACCTGTTTTCTGTGTCCAGCAAAACATACATTGATAAATAATGAAGTACCTACTCAGAACAAGGACGAATTTAAAGTTGAATGCAACAATTTAGAAACGATCTGGCAAATATTTTTAGCTTACTATGAAAAACCACCAGAAAAAGTAAAATGGCAATTCACTCATCTGTCGATTTAATGCGTTATTCTAAAATAGGTGCAACCACTAAATATTACGCTTCACCTTATCTATATAATAAAAGATAAAGTGAAGTTTAATGTTTAGTGGCTGCACCTATTTTAAAATCTGCGAAAATAGATACCTAAAATATATCGCGATCACTTTAATGAGATCATAAAAACGTTTTTTTTAACTAAAGGCTCTTGATGCAGAAATTTAGAATAGGAGATTTTAATTGTTTCAGTTAATTAGTTATCAATTATTCAAGTAGCGAAAAATCGGTTCATACCTTTTAATTTTCGAAACATATGCTGCAATAATCTGAATACATAGTTTATTTACAAATTTTCTATAAAGATACAGCAAATCTTAATTCGACATACGGTTAATAAAGTGTAATGTGTTCAAAGCAGGCTCAGACACGCAATAAGTTTGTGTGAACAAGCGTGAGTTTAAATATGTAAATTACCCTTAATAACACGCTAAATACAAAGCGATATACACTTCGGAAGTTGGTGGATGCCACTTTTTAAGAATTTCTTTCAAGTGTGTATCAGGTAGTAAACACGTCTTCAGCGAGAGAGGGTTTTGTACTGAGCTTTCACCTGAAAATGGTCTTTTTTAATTTTATTTAATACTACCTCGCTTTGTCATTTTGTTGCTTGTGAAATATATAATCCAAAAATATATTGATAGTACTAAAAATCCATGGAACCGTCAATGTGCACAGAAATGTCGTTTACTGGTTAAACAAAATATTGATTATTTTTGTTGACATATCGAGTGACCTTGATATCTTGATCGATTTCCTTGAGATTTATGTTGATGTTGTATTTCAGTATAGGTAATACAATAAGGAAGAATGATTTTGTAAGACACGGGACACAGGACGCTCCGATTGTTGATTAACATTAGGACACAATTTCATGCCAAATGTACCTACCTAACTTGAGGCAAGTTACAATATTAACAATGGCTCGCTGGTAAGTGAAGTTATAAATTCTGTTGTAGGCATTTACATATTTAGGAACTGAAACTTTTTTCTATATAAATTATAG
Source organism: Druceiella hillmani (assembly GCA_039881145.1). NCBI lineage: Eukaryota > Metazoa > Arthropoda > Insecta > Lepidoptera > Hepialidae > Druceiella > Druceiella hillmani. The sequence continues at coordinate 47,687,968 of JAYKKI010000003.1, forward strand.
TTATTTAAATGACAGCAGAAGAATAAGTTACGGTATTAATGCGACGGAAATAAGGATAGGATTTTTCGGCATCTTAATTATTAATGCTACTAAATCTAAACTATATATATATATATATATATATACATAACTGATTATCTAGCGCTATGATATTTATTGGAATTGATATTAAAATTTAAACACGGATGTTCCTTATTATTATATAAATTTATATTTAAAAAAATATGTAAATGGCTTTTAAACTAACAAATTTAAATAATATGAAAGTTTATTTTAAATAATGGTATTCAGTTTTAAGAGTATATGAATTAACAATTTTAATAGCAATAACCTTCAGTATAAATATTAAAAGGATTTATCACGGATAAATCACATAAAAAGATTTATCTCGGAAAATATTAAAGAACTAACGTTGGTCACGAGGATTTTAGAGAAATAAGTTTTTTGAACACTAGTTATATAATACTTCGACTGGAATGACATTCAAATTTGAGTCTACTTATTTAATCAAATATATATTTACTCATTTGGCTATTTCTGTCAGATTAACCGATGTTCTTTTACGATTATTATATTGCTTACGGAAAAATTTGAATATTAAGCTTACAAATAAACGACATATCCTTTAACAGAAGTCGTCAGTTCTATTTTCGAAACAATTTGGCGCCACACAAACAGTCAGACCAACCTTGAGCGGGCGATCCACCGAGCGATTGTCAGCGATGAACACAAAATGAAGAAGAAGTCAGTAAAAAAGCAGTTGTTTTATTTTTTTTACCCTTTATACGCAGTCGGCCAGCACTTTAATGCCATTGTTTGTCTATAAGAGCATTTGTTCCGAACAAACGACCGTTGATGGACCTTGTCCCGTATCATGTCCTGACGTGCGGTTATTGAGAATACGGTCAGTGTTTCTAATACGGTAGTTGACTCATTCAAATTTTGATATTTTTCGTACAATATTGTAAAATATAAGTTAATTAAAAACCAGTGTTGAAAAAAATATAAAATTGATTGAAAAATAAGCCAGTTGTAGGCTACTAAATTTGAAGATACAGATAGAGTTGGGTATATCCCAGTCTCTTTTCCTCTTGTAGAATATAATGTGCAATATTAAAAATGACCTCACAAGACAGTATTGCCATCCTTCTCTAAAGGTTAAATTTAAACTTTTATAACTCGGTCAATTTTTAAGATTATTAAAAAAATGTTTCACTCTTCATCAGCTTGTACCTTGAAATTATGATTAATGAAATAAAAACAATTAATGTAATACCCAATAGTAGCATAAAGTTTATGATGAATCTTTAATTTTAGCACAACATTGAAATGGGAAGTTTATAATGATCCTTTGAAAGATGTTCTAAAATTCTTAACGACTTACACGAGAACGGAAAAATGTATTAAAATAAACGTTGTGCTTTTCTTTGAACCACTAACATAAATTTTATTATTTTTTTTAGTTTCTTAAATAATTTTCTAACAATATTTATTACGAAAAATGAACGTATTCAAAAATATTTTTTACTCTTCTTTTGGCACTTGTATGAACATATAGTATACTTTACGAAAATATCCTAATTCTTGAAAAAACCTATCTCTATGTATGTATATATATATATATATATATATATATATATATATATATATATATATATATATATATATATATATATATATATATACTAGAAAGAGACTGAGATTTCTGAGTTTTTTGATGAGATTTCTTGTGTCTGAGATTTCTTATGCTATCATAAGAAACTTGTCTAGTAAAGGTTAAAATGTCGGTCTGCTAAATATCATTATGCGATTAACTATTGACTATACGTTACTAATAACTGGCTAAACTATGTAGTTCACTCCAGCAAAATTACTAGTATAAATCTAGTTCAAAATAAATGGGTTCTCTTTATTAAGTTCTTTTATTTTTTTGTCTGATACGTAACCATCCACAATGTATAAGGTCACGACAAATATATAATATTCTACAAAAGACGCAGAACTTATATTGACATTATTTAATGTTATACTCATTTAATATAACATTAAACTATCTTCTTTGGAGTCTACAGCAAAAAAATATATGTATTTTTGTTTACACACTATTAAGCTGTATTTTAACTGATTGGAAGGCTGCTAATAAATAAAAATACGGCGATGCACCTTCGCAATCTATTATTAACCGCTTGAATCATCATATATATATATATATATATATATATATATATATATATATATATATTCATATTGTATATGTGAAAAACTGTGAAGGTAAGTTATCTGCAGGTTACGTTATTATCGGAATTTGAGATCGTGAAACTTCCGAAAACACAAAAGTAACTTTGTTTATAACGTGCAGAAAGTAAAAATAAATTAGTTTTCTGGTTTTTTTTTCCGTTGGACTATATAACTATCAAATTATTTGCTATGAAACTAGTTTTAGTCGGTAATTTAGAATCCTTACTTTCTAATAAAATTAAATGTGATTTTCCTAGCGTTTTTATTACAAATCTGTTTCTGGAATGGAAAAGTATTGGATTCTCATGAAACGAAAATGAATTACTTAATAAATGAAATGGGATATATGTTCAATAATAAAAGGCTTATTGTCAAAAATCATCTCTATATAAATATAGACACGGAATAAGTGACGTAATAAAATTAGTGAAAAAATGTAATTGAATCCCAAATATATACTAAGAAATTATAGTAAACATTATAAGTAAAAAATGTAATTGAATCCCAAATATATACTAAGAAATTATAGTAAAAATTATAAATAAAAACATCAATTAAAACGGTTATTAATAGAAATAATAATAGTATTAATATAAAGACTAGAATTATTAACTAGATTAATCATCAGCTAGTAAGATTAATTTAAAATTAAGAATTAGGAAGTGGATCAAATATTACAATTTTTCGCCTATAACTGACTATAGTTATTATCTCAGACTCTAAAAGCGTCGTTAACTTCTACATCCTCTGATACATCTATTCTTAACACCAATTTGCAAGACACTATTACGATGACTGGTAATTGCTAAATTAATACGGTGAAAACGCTTTTGAATAAATCGATCAAATTCACATTTATTAATGAATACAATCCTTTTATAAGACTCATTAAAATGTAAAATTAATTGCAGTCAGTAGCTAAATTTATGATGTATATTAAGTTGATAATTATTACTGATAAAAAATACGGCGATTGCAAATAAAAATAAATAGAAAAGATTTGGCAGATTATAAATTGTGATAATTTATAATCTGCCGAATCTTTCGAAAAATCCAAAAAAAAAACGCACCCACATGTTTACATTAAAAGTTGTCCGTGGGTGAATTGCGGTCTTTTTAAGGTATTGCACTTAAATCGAGTTGTAAACGATACTAATTTATATAGCATGCGAATTCAAATTATTGTGAGTTCATTCGAGTTCAAATCCAAAATGAAAAGCTCATGTAAATTTACAAGTTATTACGGTCGTTATTTTGATCCTAACAGCCGAATAAATATAATGAAATCGTCTTAATAATGTTTATCTATTCGTGTAATTAAATTTTCCATAGTTTCAAGTTGGTTATAACAGTCAAATGAGTGCAATTAAACCGTTTTCACAATAATATAGATTTGTTCACGTATTTATTATATTTTTAGTCTCTCATCTGAGTGAAAATTCATAACCAATATATTATATGTATTCTAAGCTTTAACTTTATTATTTTCCAAAGTACCACAATCCGTTTTAAGATCAAATCACCGGTTATTTCTTTATAATCTATTTCCTTGTAAGTTACTTTCTAAACTTGCCTTAATCTTCTCCTTCTAAATGCATTGCGGTCTTCTATGAATGACAAGTAATTGTAATTGGGCTGAACTATGGAATAAACTATTCTAACAGTGCAAATGTGTCGTGAATTTATGTTTATATTTTTTTCCAGGAAATCTTTTTTACCCGACTGCTTCAGAAGGAGGGTTAAAAAATACGTTTTGTGGTGGCCTATTTTAATTTATTATGTAAAATTTCAAATAAAAAATCATTACGCTTAATCATTACAAATAAAAAAACCATTACGCTTTTCTATATTGCTTAAACTACGCTACTACTAACTTTTTACGGAATTGGGTTTTTTAATCTTTTATATTATTAATTGTGTTTTTGCAGTCGGTCGGTTTTTTTAATAATTTTGTTTATTTATCTTATCCTTTTCTCATAATTGTATTTTTCTCATGTTATCAACGTAAGGTCGTCGCTGTCATATAGATTACTCAGCTTCACACACACACACACACACACACACACATATACATATATATATATATATATATATATATATACACACACACATATATATATATATATATATATATATATATATATATAATATTGGTTAATTGTGAAATACTGTTCACCAACCAATACGTTTAGGAAATTTATGCAATTGCTGAATACTTACATAAATTATTTTTGTTAAGACAATAATATGATATACATATTACTCTGTTTATCTGTAAACCTTATATTTTTAGAATGTATATATCTATCTTAGATTTAATTTTAGATTCTAAAATATAAATTTAAAAAAGACAGAGATTAAACCTTCTGTCGTTTCAACCATATTTTTAAAGTTATACTTTGGCCCGTTATGAAAAAAGGATAAAAGTGAAATTTTAAAAATATAGGATGAAGTAGCATAATGCAACAAAGAGTGGACACCTGAAGTCGCTCAAATCTAACACTTACTTTTTTAAATCATTATAAATTTATAATACGTCTGTTCTTAATTAAGCAAATCCATTTGAATATAAGCAATTAAAGTGAAAAATTATTTAACATATCATACTTTTGCATTATAGTTTACTATAAGAAACAACCTATAAATACAGTTCTTTTAAGAGTTTCAAGAAAAACGCTTGTGTACAAATAAAAAAAGTACGTACACTCAAAAACTTTTTGTAAAAACAGAAGGATATAAAAATAAGCAAGTAAAAATTCAACTACATTCCGCTACTGTACCTACAAACGAGCATCCTACCATTGTCTTTTGGCTCCCGTCAGCGAGTCAAGCACAGTGCACATAAATAAACAAAAAAACAGTCGGCGGAGCAAATACGGTTCACGCGAATAAGATAAATTTGAAAGATACGAGAGAGGTGAACTAAGTGTCTAAACGGGTGAAGGCAACCATGCCTTCGGAGTAATTGGGCGTCGTGCGCCAGAGTTCAAGTGAGAATGTTGGGTGTCAAAATGTTAATCACATAGTGGCCTGAGGGTGGCCCCGTCACGTGGCGTCGGCCCTGTCATTTATGACAGTGTTTGGCCCTGAAAATTATAATTGAGTAAATATGGGAGATAGGACACTAGGAATTTTTTAAGACTTGGAAATGTGTCATCGTGATTATAATAGTAGCAGATGTAATTAGCTAAAGTCGTCATTCAGTATATTTTTATGTTAAACCTCTTACATATACTTTTTAGAAGGAATGAGCAAAGGTAAATGGAATGTTTTTTTTATAATTTTAAAATACAAATACTAACTCTAATACCGTTTCCTTTAAGTATTAATATTTTCATTAGAACACGAGTAATTAAATTACTCGTTATGATAGTAAAATGGTATTATGAAACTGGTTTACAAACATTGAAATACGGTTTACATATGAGTAAATGCGAGTATTACAACCATGGAGCTACGAACACCCATCTAAAGGTGAAGTCAAAGCCACTTTCACGGTGGATAGCGAAAGTGATACTTTTATCACTTCGCTATATGAAATAAAAATATAAATAATTCAAGGGTCACATTTTCTCTTATCTTACGCATGTAAAAATAGAACGATTAAGAGCGAATCAGACGACATATTTTCCATTCCCCGCTGACTTACGTCTACTCCATTGTGATACCCATATAAATTAATATTTATGGCGTCTCCAGTAAACTGCCGTGCATCCGTGAGACGATCGTATCTCTTTGATTACAACTAGAAGGCGATGCCTTGATTACATCCCATCAATGTTGGTATATTTGATATTTTGTCGCTAGATCTAGAGTTTTTTTTCTTAGAAGAAGAATAGAAATTATTTTAATTTTATTGCCATTTATTGAAATACATAATCTTTATAATATGTCCATGAAAACTTAAAATTAAATTCGTAAGAAACTATGAAAAAATACGGTAGAGACCAAATCCGACCGCTTGTAAAATTTATGCATGTATTAAACATATTCGTGAACATTCTGCAGCCTACTAATATAAAATTGTACTTAAAAGAAATCTGTTAAATGTTTGTCAATACAAGTACAAAGAAAGATTCAGTGGTTATTACATCTCTTAAAATTATTTATTCTTGTTATTTAAATATTTTTATTAGAAAATTCTAATCAAGGCTATTATTAAGAATTTTTCATAGGCAAAGACATGTTCAAAAATTAGAGGCGACACAACATACGTCACTTCCAAGCTTAATATTTCATAAACGGCGCTTAAACATTAAAAATGGTAGATGGAATCTCAATATCGTTTTAAATGATCTATCTACTAGTACCCCGCTCATCGGAAAAAAATTCGCTTCTACTATATGTGTGGTTCCTCCCCACAAAAAAAATGTTTTAAAATTTAATTGCTTACTAATTGATCTCCACATGAAACATTTGGAGATCTCCATATGAGGCATATCATTGCATTCACGCACGTAGGACTAAAACTGTAAAAAATACAAGAGTATGGACAGACGGGAAGGACAGTCAGAGGGACACGGACACGACCGACGGACGGAAACTATGATGGGGCCGTTTTGCAATTTATCTACGGAATCCTAAAAACGTTAAATTGAAAAAAAAATGAATGATAACACAAATGGTAATGAAACAAGAAGACTTCCTTTCGGAATCAAAAATAAAAAGTTATGACTACATTTTTCTAAAAAAACATTAAGAAACGTACAATTACGTTTCTTATAACCATTTTTTTTAACGGAAAACAATTTGGTATAATTGCATTTCCGCGTGAAAAAGATTGCTGTTTTATAAAAAAGTTACTAAAAATGGGTTAACTTTACTTGATGATAACTACATTTCTGCAATCAAAGTTTAGTATTTTTCTTTCAGTTAAACTAAAGTGATCTATCGTTGGGACAAAATGCTGAATAATAGTTCAAAGTTTATATTTATAAAGTTTGTAACTGTTCAAAGAATATATAATAATATCCCATTTCCGCAATCCAAAAATTTCTACAATCCTAAAAGAAAATGGTTAGACCAATGCATTTTTTAAAGATCGCAGTTAGGTTCATCTTAAATAAGTTAATTAAAATCTATACTAGGTATAGTGAGGCAATCGCGCTCAATGAACGACAGTTTTTGTCTGAATAATTTTAAACTTCAATAACTCGACTGAAAAAAGTCATTACGCCACCACTTTGGTCGAGTTTTAAAGAGGTAGGATAAAAGTTTACGTCAGGTTCAAATCGAAAGTTTGCTGTACGCGTATGCTATTTGTGGCAAATAGCGTACAGGCAAAGCAAACCTGCGATTTTCGACAGATAGATTTGAGATTTGGAAGAGGTATTCAAATAATTTCAAAGCCACAAAAAAGTATGTTACTTCACACAAAATTAATAATTACACACACACACGCATGCGCACACACACACAAACACACACACACAACGATGTATTAAATGAATACGCGCTTAAGTTTCAGATGAACTAAACTATACAAAACAAAAAATTGAAATAAGTTCGACCTTTAAAGTTTTCTTAAACCTTTAAAGTTTTCTTAAACTAACTAAGGCCATATCCGACACTGCAATTCATTTTCGCTATATTGCATTTTTGTTATTATGGTCACAGAAAGTATTTGTCACTTACCCTTTGGCCTTTTAAAATTTAATCTTATCTTTTCCTTAAATATTTTACTGGAATGATGTTTTCCACTTGAAAAATAAAAAAATAATTGAACCTATGGTATATCATGTACCGCACGAAAAATTATCATTATTTGATAATTTTTGCCTAGGTCCTTCTAATAATTGTTTGTCCAGGGAAGTTTCAAAAAATTAAAGTTAGGATATTCAAATATAAAGTTAAATAAGTAAAAGTAAAATAAGTAAGTACATTAGTTTAGGTACCTAGGTACCTAAACAAATAAAATGTAATGGTTTTACGTTCGTTTTTGTCCACCAATAAAAAAATAATTGAACCTATGGTATATCATGTACCGCACGAAAAATTATCATTATTTGATAATTTTTGCCTAGGTCCTTCTAATAATTGTTTGTCCAGGGAAGTTTCAAAAAATTAAAGTTAGGATATTCAAATATAAAGTTAAATAAGTAAAAGTAAAATAAGTAAGTACATTAGTTTAGGTACCTAGGTACCTAAACAAATAAAATGTAATGGTTTTACGTTCGTTTTTGTCCACCAATTACCAAGTTTGGAAACAATTTCATTACTTTTGAAAATGCTTCTTAAACAGACTTAGGCTTTTGTATATTTTAAAGTTCTTTTAATTAATTGCCTACAACTTTTTTGGCTGTAATTTTTTTTCCCTGACTTAATATGATAATGTCTTACTAAAAAATCACAAAAAAATAATAACTTTATAAATACAAAATCATTTAATATTTTGATTAATATTTGAATTTGTAAATAATATATCATTTCGAAATAATGCCGATAAACAAACACATGATTTTAAAAATTTAGGTAACATAATAACTCTTTAACTTACGATTCCTTTCCTGTGACATTAAATACGTAAATATGCCAATTATTGTCATAATAAAAATTCGATTATTAAAAGATTACATATTTTTTTTAAATATGCCATCAATTGTTTTAAAGACAATTAGAATATTTTAGAGCATTTATAACTGCAACAATAGACGCACTAGTGATTAATTACGTTTTTCCTCACTTTTTACTCACTATTTCCTCCATTATGAAATGTAGCATTTTATTATACTGCTGTTATGAACCTGTTTATGGATTTATTTGCATGAAACTTTATTACCCATCGTCGTTCCAATAATATGGAGCAAACTTGTAATAAACGCAATTTTAGTTTGCAGGTATTCACTTTTTTCTTTTTTGCTTCATTAGTTCTCTAATCATCACCGTTTCTTTCTTAGATATTGAGCCATTTATCGTGACCGTACTCATTTATATTCACTATTAAGTAAAACGTTTGTGGAAAAAAAAAGTAAGTTTGACAAAGCTCCAAAAGCTCACCGATTTCTGCAAGTTTCAATGTTAATAGCGAAATTAATGGGAATACAATTCACGTTTAATTGATTTTTATGGGAAATTATTTCACGCGTGACCCAATAATCGAAGCATACCTGCAAGTTACAGTCGATAAATCATCGTATCCAATCACGTATCTTTATTCCACAAAAAATACATTTCAGTCAACGGTATCCCCCAAAGGCTCCCCGAAGGCAACCAACGTACTGTATCTACGCTTATGCACACTTATTATTTTTTTACGTGTGCTAACTGCAATTAACTTCGCCGCATCGACCACAATAGTCGATTCTGTCTAGATAAGAACATCCTTATATTTTTAATGACTAAAATGAAACATTTCCACGTTTGACAACTCAATTAGGTCGTTAAACGGATCGGTAGTTAGCGAACATTGAACTATAAATGTGTTCATAGCGCGCTTGTATTTTTATTTATACCCTGGGATGAGAGTAGAGAGCGATAACAGCATTTCTGTTTAATAATTTTTATTTTAGTCGGTGAAGCTGTTAAAGCATCCGTCCATCTCGCCAGGAGATAAAGTTAGCCTGAGGAATCTCGTTAGGCGGCGTGAGTTTTATTTCTTTGGCCTGAAGGGGATGAGCAGAGGTAATGGTGAATGGGTTTACTCACTATGCGAGGTCGCACATTAAGTGCTGAATCCTATACAGATGAGGTTTTATGGGCGCTTCGTAGAAGATGAGCAACGTGTTGAAGATCGTAATTTTTTAATTTTCACATAGGCAAAAAAAACAACAAAAAACTGTCAAGCACGAGTAGAATTTGCATTACGATGATTCCATAAGCAAATAGTTATTAATAAACATTCAAGGGTATATGGGATTTCAAAATGAACTGTTTGCAAATATTAATTCACCACGACTTAAATATCCTAATTTTTCAAAACCATAAAAACAAATTAATTATAAAAAATGTATAATTCCACATAAAATAAGAAATCATTAATTATATGTGCCAAAAGACCTTTCATTATACCAATTTTCTAGCTTGTAGTTCATCCAGAATTACCCTATAGGTTTTGGTGATCAGTGCCTATTGTATAAATTGAAAAAATGTTTTAGAGAGCCATATTATTTGTTGTATTAACCAAAAAACTTAAAATGTTTAAATCAATGTAAGGCTATGGGCCTCAGTACGAGTATAATATATTCATTTCAACCGGATATCTCAAGTGGTTTCTGAGAAAAATATTTTTATTATTAAAAATATTTATTATATATATTTATTGAAAATATTTAATTTTTAAAATGTAAATTTTTAAAATAAAATTAAATAGTATTTATTAATAAATTAATTATCTCGTTATTTCATTAATTAGTAACATTGCGTTATCAACATTACATGAAGGAGAAAATATAATACACATATCAAGTTAATGGCAGTTTAAAAGAAAAATCAAAATCCTTTAAATTTATGTAAACAAATGTGATGATGACTGTGATGTCAAAAGCCACAATGGGCGTTGGTGCTTATTAGGTTTATAAAAAAAAATTATGAAAAAAAAAGAACTTCAGTTTATATATTACTTTAATATTACTTTTTATATTACTTTGTGTGAGGTATATAAATTAAATGGAATCTAAAAATAAATTTGTAAGAATTGGCCCAGTTTTGCAACTTATTTTTATTTTTTTTATTTGACTCGGCTTATCTTTTAGCTGTTTAAGCACCCTAATATTTTGCTCGTTGATTACATTACTGTTCAATTTATTTATATTATATTATATTTTATTAAATTATATTACTATTATTATTTAACATATTGAGACAAAATCTATTCTAGTGAAATTGTTTTTAAATCATATCCATTTTTGGAAGAAGTTAACAACAAAATTTTGATCAACATTTGAGTGTTTCGTATTTACGGCTATTAGGTAAATTTCTTACAATCTAATTGAAAACATAGGTTAATGAAGTAGCTGTATGTTGAAAGGCAACAATAATAGCGAAAAAAATTTGAATGACAGTTAAAATTACTTTTTTGGTAAAGAAAATTTAAAAATTTATTTTCGAAATTCAATAAATTATTAAGGTATTTTTTATTAATTTCGCTTCTAGTGCAAAAATACTTTGGTGTGTTTAAATTATTGGTAAACTATTAAATATTTTTTAAATTGTAGCCCGAAATAATATAACTTCCTTGTTTTCTAGAGTTGTAATGACCGAATGGAAAAATTAAGTGATAAACTAATAAATTATCAAACAAAAAAGGAAAAATATTGTAATAGGTACCGGTTTATTTACAAAAATTCTATCCATTACGTGAGTTTAGAAAGTAATACAAATAAACTATTGAATAAATAATAAAGATGGAAATATTTATATATACATTTACATGTATATGTAAATATACAGTGCCGAATTAATAAAAATGCTATTGATTCTCTGTGGAACTCATAATTTTACATTCATTTATATATTTTATATAATTTGTATGTATGATATACACGGAAAATGAAACGTATTGAACACTTATTATTACAAGCTACAGTGATCTAGCATTTATTTTATTTACATAGAAACTATTTATGAAGATCTTTGCAAAATCTTTGCCAATATACCACCTGAAGATGTAATACAACAAAACCTAGATCGTGGTAAAGAACTTAAAGAAAGTAGAAATAATACTACATCACATAGTTTCATTTAATTGTGAATAATGAATTTCTACAAAATTAATGCCAAATATATTCAATAGCAGAAGTAAAAGATAATAATGTATGTTTTTAAAAAATCAATATTATTCTTTTATACGGGAGCATATTTTGAGTTAAATAACAATGAAATAAACTGTAAATAGGATAAAGGAAGCATTTACAAATATGGGAGAAAAGTTGCGATCAAGTAAATAATGGAAATTTACCGAGAGAATATGGCGTAAAATTTATCAAAATATATTTACGGAGAGAATATGGCGTAAAATTTCTCAAAATATATTTACGGAGAGAATATGGCGTAAAATTTATCAAAATATATTTACGGAGAAAACATGGCGTAAAATAGTTAATAAAGGTTAAATTTTACACAAGAAACGAAGAATGAAAAATAAAGTGATTGGATTTGAATGAAAAAACTACGAAAGAAGTAATTTTTTTGCTCGTGGCGTATTCTACATGCATTTTATTTACAAAGTGATAGCGACAATTACTTTGTTATAGTAGGGGGTGGATTAATGAACTCATTTCTATTTTTCTACTTTTTAATGTTGTATTTTTGTACAATCAACAAAAGCGACAGGTCTTTTTGGTTTTAAATAAGACTACAATACAAAATTTATTTAAATTAACTTAATAATTTTTAAGTGATGGTTGATCATTTTGTTATTTCAGAAATAATGGAAGACGCGAGAATTTCTTACAAGTCTGTGTCTCTACCCAAAAACGCAGCTTCCGTACCGGACCAACTAAAAAATAGTTATCAGAACCAAATGTCGACGAGTTTCTTTGAAAATCCGGATGACGAAAGTGACGAATATCATATAAGAACAACAAGAAAACTGCGCGAGGACGAAGTCCTATTACCACCTGTTTCGGAAAGCATTGTAATTGTGGAAGAATCAGTTCCGGAAAATGGTATCATAAAACGACCTCCCTTAGTTTATACGAATCTTATAGGAATTCATGAAGGAATATCAGGTATTAAAACATAGGAAAATTGGCATTATCTTTCAACTTTTAAACGTGTCATCAATTTATGCATGGCCTATTTTATTTTTTAAAGCCTAAGCTAGAAAACATTAAAAACTTACGTATGAATGTACAATAGAACAGATTGGCAAAATTGAAAAAAACGGATTTCTTCCCTATAATTTACTACCTTTTTTCAACGTCTTAGGAACATATACATATATATATATATATATATATATATATATATATATATATATATATATATATATATATATATATATATATATTTTCAACCAAACCAATTAAGTAGTTACGAGGTAAATAGTATTTTAAAGTTAATTTGCTGGATCTGCAACATTTATTACGGTGTAGTATGGCGCACCGCGCAAATTATACGACGCTATTCTGGGATACCAACATGGAACCTGCGTGTTCACAAAATAAACTCTCACCAAGCTCAGAGTGGCTTAGAGAGCAATTGGAACGAAACTGGGGGGAGGGGGGTCAGCGGCTGAGAGACAGAAAGGAGAACGAGTAGATCAGAGTGAAAGTGTTACGAAGCTTAAGTGGCAATGGGCTGGTCACGTTGCTAAAAAGCAAGGCTCGTGGTACAAAGCGATCACGGAAAGGAGATTGTGGGATGAAAAGCGCCCACAAAGAAGATCAAATGCGCGTTGGTACGATGACATCAAAAGAATAACTGGATTGGAATGGTTGGGGACATAACAGTTGAAAGCACAAAATCGGGAGGAGTTGCATGGAATGAAGGAAGCCCACACCGCTTCGGTGGAACGTGGCTAAAAAAGAATCAAGACAGTCTGGACTAAAGTACTCTGCAATATATAACCCATGAATTTGGTACTTTAAATGGAATGTACTCCACTACTTTTGAACATTAAATTAATTATTAAGTTTTTCATGCATGGCCTTACTACTATACAATAGAACAATTAAAGGTAATTTTCTTAGCCTTTATATTCACTGCACTTGTCCTGTAAATGACAATTTAATTTCATATGATCTATCTTTTAATCTAGGATGTATATTATCTACAAACTAAATTTTATTAAAATCTCTTGGACTGTTTCAGTGCAAGATAAAACAAACAAATAAACGGGTACGTGTCATTTTGCTATATTTGCAAGAATTTAAAGTCCTCGCGCTCGATCTTTTAAAAACACTTTTAAAGTGTATATTTTTTTGCCTTTACTATTTTATTAAATTTGTATATTTATCTATTAAAAAAAGTAAGAAATTATTTATAAAATATATTGTGGCAAAAGCTGTTATATCATTATTTTCCTTGTCTTAGTAACATCAAATAACGTTCTCCCCGGCTTAGCAATCAAATATTTCACAATTAAATGAAACTACGTGATGTACAACATCTTCAGGTGGGATATTAGCAATTTTCAGGTGGGATTTAATCTTTGCTAATATCCCACCTGAAGATGTTGTAATACAACGAAACCTAGGTTGTGGTAAAGAAATTAATAAAAAGTAGAAATAATACAACATCACGTAGTTTCATTTAATTGTGAATAATGAATTTCTACAAAATTAACGCCAAATATATTCAACAATCAAATATTTGTTATTATGACTAAAAATAAAGTTTCAGTTCATAAATATTTAAGGATACGTGCTTTAAATATTATACTGTCTCAAGTGTGTGTTATTTCAACCTTCTTGAAGAGAGGGAAAGGTAGATTACGTACACAGAACCAATTTTTATTATTATGAAACATGGACTCGAATCGAAATGAGCCGAAAATTTTTCTAATTTTTTCTAAAAGCAATTTTGCAAAAACTAGTATTTAATATTGCTCTTGCTAGCTCTTAGTAATAGTTTAGAAAGTTAGGAAATTCTTGATTTTATTTTCTATTTCCTTTATAAGTGTCGCAAGCATTTTTAATGTACTGTAGTAAACATACACTGAAGCTCGTCATCAGTAATTAAACAAATTTGATAATAAATTATATTTCACTGGCTTATAACCGTATGAAATATACTCGTAATCTTGAGCATTAGTGTTATCTCTAAATATATTAATAATTTTAATAATATTTACTCCATTCGTTTCTCATTAATCCGTGACTAGGCCAGGTCTTTTACCTCCGTAATATCTGTACTTTTATTTGATCAGATGGAGAAAATTGTTCTGCCGAATATAATGACAAAATTAGTTCCAAGCCACAACACCTGGGGCTGTTACCCGTTGCGGAAGAAATGCCGTAACGGTACTGGAAAATCGACCGCGTTGCCTCATGTATATCAATTAGATTTTCACGTTCCGGATTCGCGACCCGCGACGTCGGTTCGCGCGCAAATTGCAATTAACTGCATTCCGGTATGAACGGTAAGCGATTCGCGTTTCTCGGAAGTGTTTGCCGGTATCGATTGTTATATTTAGTTCGTGTTTACTTATTAGATGCACGAAATTGCACACTATAAAATAGCGTTTGAATAGGTTTGAGAAAAAAAAGAGGAAAAATCGTATAAGGAATCAGGAAAATTGACTCAGTGCACACAAATAACGCATAATATGTCCTGTTTATATCACCAATATAAGTTAGAGAATTTCGTTCCGCTTTCTTTGTTTTTTAGGGTTTCATCCCTCAAAATGAAAAAAAAACAAATGCTCCTGGAATCATTTGGTTGTCCGTCCTTCCCATGTGTCTGTCTGTCAAAGCCCTCTTTCTCAGAAACGGCTTGAGTTGTCATATTATTAATTAGTATCGTACACTGAGGTCTATAGCCTTTACTGCTGCAACAATTTCAAGTTTCTTGGTTCACGTAATAAAAACTCATGGACCTTAATAGCAAATTTTTTTATTCATTCAATTCTTATTCACTGATCATCAAAACCTATAGGGTACTTCCGATTGACTTACAAGCTTCGAAGTCTGTGTTGAAAATCTGTTGAATTATTACCAATTTATAGAGTATCTTCTATAATTTGGTAATAATTCAACAGGTTTTGAACTCACCAGTCCTAGTTCATACGCAGTTTAATAAATAAAGTGCATAAATACAAAGCTGATAAAAATCTAAAATTCTTTCCGGTAGATTTTCAAACTATTGACATTTTATGG
The DNA here is from genome assembly GCA_039881145.1 of Druceiella hillmani. Taxonomy (NCBI): domain Eukaryota; kingdom Metazoa; phylum Arthropoda; class Insecta; order Lepidoptera; family Hepialidae; genus Druceiella; species Druceiella hillmani. The sequence goes on from JAYKKI010000003.1 coordinate 47,703,963, forward strand.
AGGATCAATTGCAAGATAAAATTATCCACTTTTAGTAATTTAAAAATTAACCTGGCGTGAAAACTCTTCTACTTGTAGATTTACAGGTTAAAATTATCTTTAATACGAAAAAATTGTGGGATTGCATTGTAAGTACCAAAACTATACATCTCAAGAATAATTGAAAGGCTAAATCTAAAATATATTATTAATAGAAACCTAAAAAAACTAAAAAGGTATATAATTTAATAACTCTTCAAATTTCCCTATCCCATTTCCATTCGTATTAAAACGAGAGCGTTATTTCATTTGTATTTAAAGAAGAGTGAATACGAATTTTTCATATTTTCAGAACCAATGTGATATATATATATATATATATATATATATATATATATATATATATATATATATATATATATATACACATATATATATATACTCTCGCTAGGTGTTATAATCAATGCGTGATTGTGGGGTACACATAATCCGGTTCTAAGTGTCAATTTAAAATTTATGAGTCCAGTCCCTGCGTGCAAATAATCACTGTGCAATGAATACCTTTCCGTATTATGACCGTCATAAAATCCGACAATAAACACCGTGAAGAAGACCATTTAACTAAAGCCTTAGACTATTGTGGTTTTGTATTAACGAATGTGTACTGCAGAATAAGCCTTCCTTTCATATTTTTATTGCTACCACCCGGCCATTTTCAGATAAATCCTTTTATTTTCATCTAACTTTTATAGCATAAGCTAGTAAAACACAATTCTGTACTTTATGTAATTAGTAAAATTATGATTTCGAAACAATTTTATAAAAAAATTAACACGAACAATTAATCACAATTAAATGAAACTACGTGATGTAGTATTATTTCTACTTTCTTTAATTTCTTTACCACCACCTAGGTTTCGTTGTATTACAACACCTTCAGGTGTTTGCTAACCCACCTGAAGATGTAATACAACGAAACCCAGGTCGTGGTAAAGAAATTAAAGAAAGTAGAAATAATACTACATCACGTAGTTTCATTTAATTGTGAATAATGAATTTCTACAAAATTAACGCCAAACATATTCAATATACGAACAATTAAGTCAAGTCAAAAAAACTTTTGCACTGTTCGTTTATAAATTAAAACGTTTTTGTGTTTAAATTCCATTATGTAGAATTTACAAATTATATTACTTTAAACCATAAATATATTATTAATATCGTAAAAATAATATATGTGAAGTTGATAATTTTCTGTCAGTTTCGAAGCAAATAGTCAATAATAATAAATCATTTAACTCTCTTGTCATTCAATTTTGCCTATTTATAATTTTATATTAAGTTGCAAATAAAAATTATAAAAATTGCCAGCATAGAGTATAGTGTACGTAATATTACTTTTTCCTTCTGTAAAATTTTGCCATTAATGTATTCATAAATGTAATATATTTTAACATTACTTTAAGTTGTGTTTTAAAAAAAATTACAGTTATCACTAATTATTTTTTTTTACTTTCCTTCTATTGTTCATGCAACAGTATTTATTGTTTTTATAGTTTTATTATTATTGTCTATTTTCCTATCATTGTATATTATATATATATATATTTTTATTGTATTATTATTGTATCATATTACTATTGTATATTATATATTTAGAGATAGTTGAAGAATTGATTTATTTTAAATAATTTTTTTTTCTTTTTATCTGCTATCTGATATTATTTTTTTGGTGATTTATTTGCATAATGAAATCACAAAATAAAAGAGTGAATGTCTTATCTATGTTCCGCAACTCCTTTTAGACTGTAAATTGAAATAAATAATGAATTATCATTTACTGATTATGATATTTATGGTATTGATTTTGGCCTGAGAAAATATTTTCGGTAAATCTTCCATAAAAATGCACATGGTTTTAACTGATTTTTAATTAGAGTTAACTCAAACCGATTATATCACATATATATTCGTTTATGCAGGTTAGATTACATTTTTTTGTAATTTGTAAAAGGTAACCTCACGCTAATTCCATTAAATTTGTACGTAAGCAAACATATTAGCAATTACTATTTACTTTCCTTAATCAATATTTTACGTTTACGGAAGATAATTGAAAAATATTCTTGTATAATTTACATAGTTTTTATATGTTACTTACCCATATAAATACGCTAATAGTATGTCGAAAAACTCAACAGATTTAGTAAAGCAAGTAAAAAGAAGTTGTGGTTGTCTGAGAGAGATTGACCTTATAGCAATAAGTTTGCCATATATATCAATTAGATACATTAAAGTTGATAAATAAAAAAGTAGAGCTAGGTACACCGTATTCAAAGAATTAGATATAAAATGTGGTCATAGACCATAACAAACTGTTCCAATTTAGATAGAAAATGTAGGAACGGAAGACCACTCAAAAGGTGGAGTGATGATATAATAAATAGTGCAAAGAGACTTTAGTCTAGGAAAGCGAATGCTAGATAATAGACGATTATGAAGGAGGCTTTTACCGCCTGAAGCGGTTCATAGAATGACACTAATCGTCTAACATAAAATAAAATTCTATTAACATATTAAAAGTATATCAAATAATAAATATACATAAATCTGCATATTTATTGTAAGGAATAAATTAAGTTATTATTGTTATTATTATTAATTACCCATATACAATTTCATAAGGATTTTGAGAGATATTGTTCGTTATACCGACTCCTATGGTGGAAAATTTAATTTAAATAATACAGAAAGAGTTAATAATTTCATGAATAATTAACTTCGAAATTAAGAAACGAAGAATATATTTTTCTGGTCGGTAAAATTTTAACGAACTGCTCTGAAGTTTTTAGTATTATAAGCGCATGTTAATACACTTGTAGAAAATATAGCCTTAAATACTAATTTGTCACACATATAGACTTGATTTTAATACTAAAACAGATTACCATAAAAAGGATTTTTAGTTTATACAAATTAATTTTATTAGAATGTTAATGTTAAGTTTTTGAAGTGAAATTTCTTTCGTATTGATAGACGAATCACTTACGGACAATACAATTTATATTTAACCGTACATATAACACTAGCCTAACCCCATCTATCGGTCAGTTTATATAAATTTTGACAAGAGTATTTTCCATTAGCAAATATTATCGTGGATGAAACAATTTGGGCATTATCGTTTGGTAAGTAAATACTTGAAAAATATTTTTAATTTATGGCATTCTTTGAAATATCTTGTCTGAATACTTTCTTCAATCAGTTTTAAACTAAGTTAATAAATCTGAAATGACAATTCCAAAGATAATATTGAAATAATGGTCACGTAAGGCTGACCATTATTACTGCATTTGCAACTTACTTCACGAAATTTAATATTTTAATTAAGTTTATTAAAGCAAAATAAAATATACCAAAACAATCATTGCTTATCAGCAATGGTATATGGAATGGTATATGAAATTTATCAGCATGGTATATGGAATTTATCAGCATGGTATATGGAATTTATCAGCATGGTATATGAAATTTATCAGCATGGTATATGGAATTTATCAGCATGGTATAGGGAATTTAACGTGTCCTGTGTGAGTGTAATTGTTTTTTTAAAGGAGAAAGGCCTCTTGATTTCCGGAAGTCCATCGGCAATATGTTATTCCAATAAACGTCGCAACGTACGACAAGCGGTGGTGACGCAGCGCGCGACGGCGGAAGACAGCGAGACGCGCGTGCGCCGCATTCGAAGCTGGTGCGTGCGTCGCATCGCAAGCGCGCTTTGTCCTATCGATGGCTGCTACAGATACTAATATTACGAAACAGTGAACCAACTACGTCTTATAATTGTGTATAGACCAACAAACTATAGCAAATTTGACATGACGATAAATTAAAATAATATTGACAAAACAGGAAACCTACTTTTTGAAAAAAGAAATTATTTTCAAATATGGTGCTGTAAAAAAGTTAAATCAAATAAATCAGAGCCAATTTCAATTGTGTTCTATTTCATTTCAAGCGGTCTTAAATATTTTTTTTTTATTTCTGAAGAGACATGAACTACATTCACTGTTCTTAAAATATATAGATAAGTAAATTTGGATACAAGAAATAAACACAAACATACGAGGTTAAAATATACTATTAATGTCAATTAATTGTATTAAAATAACAAAAATAAACAAATAAGTCAATGAATTCCTGTTATATGTTATGTGAAACGCCTTTTTATTTGGAATATAGAAAGTGTTTTTGTCCGCAGATTGAAATGGAACAAATACTTTTTAAAGGTTTCAATCTGAACAGGTAACCTGAACAGATGTTTCGATATAATGACAGAGGATAGAGTGAAATAATTTCCCACCGTCACTCTTCTGAGCCGATTACTTCAGATCATTAAAATTGCATGTGTATATATATATATATATATATATATATATATATATATATATATATATATATATATATATATATATATATATATAGAAAATGATAAAGATGCAAAGCTCACTGAAACATACAAAAAATGACAGCTTAGCTTACTGAAACAACACAAACTTCTGAATAATCAGGCAAATATTTCACAGTAATAAAAAAGTGAGGAAAGTGTGTTTATTCTTGTATTTGTAACTATTTCACTCAGAAAAAAATTTACTGTATCTGTATTATCTTATTATATAAGAGATGCAGATCTCTTTTGTATGTCGAACCTTTTTGCTATCGCATTATGCATGGTCTCCTGAATGATAAGAACCGTGTATCATCAAGTCTCATAAAGAAGTGGTTGGGTAATGATATTTTGTATTAAATATTCTGCCTACCTATTTTTAATATCTTTTGTAGAAAATGATTAGTGCAAAAATATTCAAAATATGAAACTATAAAAGGGAATATGTAACCTGTCAATAAGAGATAGTTAAAATTGAGTTGGAAAGAATACAGTTGAGTTTTTTTTAATTAATCTAGATTTATTAAAGTAAATTGCTTTTTATTTTTAAGTGTCAAATTAAAACGAATAATGTTCTTTGCAATAAATGATTACCATGTAAACGTAGAAGCAATCGTCGTATTAATATAATAGTGTGCTCTATTCGGATAATTTCTTCTAATAGTGCTTATTCGTATAAAAATAAGACGTTGGGCAAAAAACAACAGTCAAATAGGTGAATACTTTTGTTTATATCTATATATATTTGGATAATTTCTTCTAATAGTGCTTATGCGTATAAAAATAAAACGTTGGGCATATAACAACAGTCAAAAAGGTGAATAGTTTTGTTTATATCTATATATATTTGGATAATTTTTTCTAATAGTGCTTATTCATATAAAAATAAGACGTTGGACAAATAACAACAGTCGAAAAGGTGGATAGTTTTGTTTATATCTATATATATTTGGATAATTTCTTCTAATAGTGCTTATGCATATAAAAATAAGACGTTGGGCAAATAACAACAGTCAAAAAGGTGAATAGTTTTGTTTATATCTATATATATTTGGATAATTTCTTCTAATAGTGCTTATTCATATAAAAATAAGACGTTGGACAAAAAACAACAGTCAAAAAGGTGAATAGTTTTGTTTATATCTATATATATTTTGATAATTTCTTCTAATAGTGCTTATGCGTATAAAAATAAGACGTTGGGCAAAAAACAACAGTCAAAAAGGTGAATAGTTTTGTTTATATCTATATATTGTTTATACATGCCAAGGAAAAAATAAAAATAAAAAATAGCACGATAGAGGAATATTTTTTTACTTTAAAATATCTTAAAACCCACTTTTAAACTGTATTTTGATTCACGAAAAAAAAAATTGGTGAAAATATATTTTTGACAGACAGTGAAAAATGGTCAAATACGTATCGGAATCCATATAAAGTAAGGTTACGTAATTTTCGATATGTCTTGAAATGTATCTGTAATTATCAATATATATTAATACATGTTGAATTGATTAAATTATTTCGGTTTTGCTTTTCTGGATTGATTACAATTTGATCAAATTACTACAAAAATTTTCAACATTTTTCAAATAAACATTTTTAACATTTTTCCACATTTTGAAAATTTATTGTTCAAATTTAAAAAGGATAATTAATTTCACAAGAAATTTAAGCTTAATATTTCACAAAAGAGACATGAAAATGAAAAACAGAAACTCAATTTCAATTTAAAGAACCTATTCAATAAATTCGTTGAAATATATGGAAAATTGTTTTTCGTCCGCACTTTATATGTATACGAAGTTTCATTATTTTTTTTTTTAGATTTTACTCCACGTTAATAGAAATACCCATGAAAATTACATTTACATGGATTCCAAACCGTGGAAACTGTGAGTATGTGAATATGATGAAGTTTTTTAGGTTATTTCCCTTTTTCATAGGTTTCCCTATGAAGAATGTTATCTGTAAACGAAACGGTTTCGTTTACAATATACATGACCATATAAGTGAAATCCCCATCGCGTCGCCCTGAACGAGCACAAGCGATGCTGGTACGTTGCTTATGCGCCGATGACGCGTACGTGAGATAATATTCACACGAGGTCTCGCCGCTCGTGCGGGAACAGGTTTGTTGAAAGCGCATTGGCTCAATGCCTTCGCGGGTGGTGAAAGTAATGCCACTCGGCATTCATCACTCACTCACGATACGTTACGAACATCTGTCGAGATAAATCTTTTTATACCCGGCGTGATTATACGATCTGGAGACTGGACCACTTCAAGGTGCACTTAACGTCGTCTTTGAACTTAGGTCAAGAGAGAGAATTTGTCTATCGATTTGAATTATATCTATCAAAATTGTCTATTGATTTCTTTAAGAAAGTGAAAGAAGAATTAGTTTTAAATATCAATAGAGGTGTCCTTTTTTGCTGAATTTTCTACAAAGTTGAAGATAGATTTTTCCAATATGCCGAAATGGAAAAATGTTTTTTTTTCTGAATTAATGCCCTCTTAATACTTTCGCTAAAGTCGTTGTATTTTTGACACAGTACTAACTTAGGAGCTTAACCTATGTAAAGAAGGTGAAAATGGTGGTCTAATTCCCGAAAAATAATTTTAACCCAACTTTTGTCATAAATATTTATATAAATGTTGGTTGAGTAATGACAGTGAGATAAACAAATAAATTCACTCTGGCTTTTAAAAACATTATAACATTGAATTAATTAATATCTTTCAAATGTTAATAAAATGTATTTCATTAGTTTAGAGGCTGTATAAAAAAATTATAACTGGCCAAATACAAATTAGATTCACACTACTAGAATTCCATACCATGATTATTTAAAAAGCGGAAAAAGTGTTTTTATAACATATTTAAAATTACACTAACCGACAATTAAAAATGTGTTTTAATTATTTATAACTAACAATTTATTATGTTTGAATACGATATCAGTTTTTGTTGTTTAAATACAGGATTTTTGCAATGCTCTATGCATCCGTTACATACTTAGGGTCAAAAAATATAATCACATTTCTGAGTTACATCCACAAAATGTCACGGCTCAAATAAGTAGCGATTCGTAATTGGCTCAATCTTCTTATTCCATCATTAATTTATAAGATTATGAGCAATCAACACAGATATTCATACTTTAGTGCCAGACTCTCGAACTGATATGCTTATGGCCTCAGTTCACTTTCTGAAAACTACTCTTGCTTCTCATTTCCAAGGTTTATTGATCCTTTTACGAATAATGCTTTAGTGTTTACATCACTAACTCTTAAAATTCATTGGATCTTAATATCAGAAATTTACTGTCTACATACGTTTTCAAAAGTCATCTAAGAAAATATACTTTTAGATCGCACCATTTTCCTTCCGTTCACATCTGTTTCCCTTACGCCTTACCTTTTTCATTTTTCCGCCCAACATGTAAAATGTATGCGTTTCTTTATTAATCATTAATATTTTTTTCAAATTCTATTTAATAAATTTGTTTGTCAAAATTATGATAATACAATTGTTTGCAGTCGACCTTGAAATTAATTAATTGCATTCCTTGATTGTGGTTAATAGGAAGAGTTGGCATTTGTATGAATGAGTCCACTATATGTGTAAGTATATAATGTAAGTATATATGTGTAAGTATACAATATTAAAGACTAAATAAATAAATATTAACCAGAAATTCCAGGTCTTTAGATATCAAAGCTATAAAGATGATCGTGATAACACAATAGGTTTAAAAACTACAAATTTTACATTGCCTTACGTCATTATTTTTTAACAAAAACTTTGTTACATATTCATTTTACTCAATTTAATGAGAACTCCTTTCAATGACATTCCAACTGCCAAAGTTGAAAAAAGAAATTGTTATAAATTTCTCTGCATGTCTGGACGTCCGTTGAAAAAAAATTGAACACAATTTAAAATAAAATTTTTGATCATGGATCGAAGAATTACATCAGGTTTTTTTCGTTCAAGACTTAGAACTCGCTGATGGACTGACAGGCAAACAGCTTTGCCACAAGGACAGGAATTTACAAATTAAGTTTTCAATCTTCTTTTTTACAATTGAAAGGCCATTACTTTTCAATAATCTCGAACCAAATTAAAAAAAAATGACCTTGAAACTATATTTTCGATGCATTACTTATAAATCACAGCAAACATCGATGATGAATTCACAGTTCAACTAAACTTAGTCACGTTGAAACAAATCAAAAATTCCGTCAGCTTATATAACTTATTAAAGGTATACGTGCCATAAATGTTATCGTTTACTTCTAACGGTAGTATGGATTTATACACCTAAAAACACAGGTTTTAAGAGTCTAACTTTTTCGATTAACGCCGTTCAGCGATAGATATTGCAACCTAGTTTTTCATTCCATTGTTAAATCTAAATTACAAATGAATATAAGATTGAAGATAGGCAAGAAATATAGTAAATATAAGTCATATTTCGCATTTGTATCATTAGACTTAAAGCGACTGCCGTTTTTATGTCAATACTTAACAACCAATTAACTTTATGTGTGATAATTAAAGAAAGTATTCGCCTCTAATTTACAATAGTTCCTTCCCATATTACGAAATGCTTCTCAATTAACGTTTCTCTAACGTAATCGACATTATGTTTTCCGACCAGCATTAGCGTACCATAAACCGTAATAACTCCTCAGTGGCCGGCGACGCCGAAACCAGTTGGGTAGTCGTAAAGCGATCGCGAGGGCCGGCCCGGGGAGTGATGGGGGCGCTGTCCGGAAGCGGCGGCCCGTTAGAGCCGTGGCATCGCGTTGACGCAACAGTTCGTCAACTCCGCATTCCGCGAACCATTGTGTGGCCCTTTTGACGGTGCCGACGCTCAACGCGGGCTGCGGGCGATCTTGAAGGACATATTGTCTCCTTAATTCTTTTGCATCCCACTGTCTGTAAAATTATGTATTTTAGGTGTTTATTAAAAATGTGTATTTAACGTGTTTATTTTTTGGAAGCGTATTTTTTTTTTTTGATGTAGATAAGATACCTTTACTTAATTGATTAGTTGCTATTGCCTGGTTGCCTACTAAATTTCCTTTTATAGTTATTTAAAATCTATCATTATAATTAAATTTAGATGCCATAGATCGATTCATTAGGTCTACTGTCGATATAAATGCAGTTTAACATCAATGATAATTTTACTTTTTTCTTTATATGAAATGAAGGAATGTACATAAAAACAAAGTATTTATTGAAACGAATCTCTGATCTGTGATTATTTTAATAAAATAATTGACTTGAAAAGTGTTCTCACAAGCCGTTTAGTAAATTCAATGTCAAACATAACATTTTCGACATCCTTACGCTATCCTTTATGTTTATTTGATTTTTTGTTTGCTTTTTGGTTTATCTGTTTATCTCAAATCATGTTCCTATCTGAAGTTTTAGTATGTGAGTATCATTAAGAATGGAAATTAATTAATATATATACACACACATATATATATATATATATATATATATATATATATATATATATATATCATAAACAGTTTCTAGCAAAAACGCAACTAATATGGGAAATAAAGTCAATTTTTATGACAAAGTAACTTAATTGCAACACAGTGTAAATTAATTTTATTAAATATATAATATTCAAAGTATTTATTGAAATGTTTATTGTTGCTAAACTGCATATCATTCAGTTTGCCCTTAATTCCATTTTAGGTGCCAAAAAGCAAAAGTATTTATTTTGAACAGTTATGCCAGGTGACAGTACCTCTAACGATAAACATTTTGACGTGAATACGTCTTTAAATTTGCTACCATACGGGAGCAATCCAAAAAACCTAATGATAACAGTTTGTCTTTGCAGTTTCGAATCTATCCTCTACTAATATACCACTAGATAGCTAAAAGATCAAAGAATTCATTATGATAAGCAAAAACAGTGACGCATCGCGCTCGGTGAAGGGGAAAACCGCCGTCATTTTGAGATTATTTTGCTGCGTATCGAGATTTACAATTAGCATAACTTTTGATTCGGAAAAGCTACAATGTTCGTTTAAGTTTTAATTGTCAAAATCTATCGATTGTATATAAAACATTAGTTTAAAGTAGTGACAGTGAATATAATAAGGTGTTAGAATAAAAAAAAATATTATCAAAAATATATAATATCGGCTTATACGCGTCGAAAAGTCAAAACCAAATACAGAGATCGTATACAGCTGGAAAGGGCTTCTCAAGAACAATCGAATGGTAATAATGAAACACCATATGACCGAGTCAAGCAGTGCCGGGAACGTAAAAGAATGAATGTATTTTATTTAAAAAATGTAACCCGTTAAATAGACGTATTCACGTACAACACACGGCCGTGTCCACGGCACAGCCACACCCTATTTTTGTTTTTTGTTTTCACAATACAAATCACTAAAAATGGTACTGTATTAGTCATAAATATTTTTTACTAAGTCATTATATCATATCATAAACTGAGTTCTGACATATTCACCTTTAGTTCACTCATTGAGAGGAATCTTAAAAAAATTGTACACAAAAAGTGAATTAATTGACGACTTTGAAGTTGCCGCCAAAGAAGCTAATCACGGTAATTTAACTGATCTTCCTTTAAACGTCAAAATTTTATAATTAGGACGTTTTTGCAAAATCAAAACATAGCAAAAACAAAATGTTTCAAGTGTTGTAGAGTTATAATTATATTTTTTAACCTACTACATATCTAAAGTTCTAAATAAAAAATATATGATATTGTCTGTGTTCGTTAGCGTAATGTTTATTCTAGGTAACAGCTTTTGTTGTGCGGATCTTCTTGTAATTATGTAATTGTATTATATTTTATTTCATAATTAAGTAATAATGAAAACTATTGTATACGCGATTATCAAAATTGTTGTAACATTTATGTAAACATAACGTATTATTTCAGTATGTCCAATTATTTAGTCGTTTGAGAGCCTAACATACTACATCTATTATAAGGCAAAGTGTGGTCATAAAATATTTTGTCTCTATTCAATAGTTGAGACAAAATAAATGTAAAAAAACATCGCAGTAGATTCAACATTAGTTAAACCTATGTCGTGTGTTTTGTACTTATTGTTCATGTCAAATATATCCTAAACAATTAATTAGAAAAACATTGAATTTAATGGCTCACTTACCAAAAATGTTTCTAATGTTTACACTCATCACGTGAATTTAATTGAAATACAGCAATTGCGGTCATTATATTAAATGTTCAGTGATAACTTTCCCAAAATAAAGATGTCCAATGTAAAGTTTTCTTGGAAGTATATCTGTATATTGTGTGTATGTAGGTTATAACGAATAATTTGTAAGAACAATGCAAGCGACGTTTCTTGTTCAATAAATACAAAATCATCACTGGTATCAAAATGACTTAGATTTAAATCTAAATTGAGTTTGTAGATGATTAGACTGGTCCTGCAGTTTCAATGGCGATTCAAACCCTAAAGGAAATTACTAAGAATTCGTAAACTTTTCACAAAACAAAAAATAAATATTAAAAAAAATAAAAATAATACAAGTTTCATTTGGAAACTTTTTCCATGATAGCATCTCTCCTGTATTATCTCCTATATTATCCATCGGGTTTTGGGAAGAAAATCCAGATTTTGCATTTTCTTCCCAAAACCCGATGGATAATACAAATCACAGAATGAGCTATTTTTAAATCGATCTCTAACCAAATGTAATACATTGTATTTATATAAAAAAAAAACACTTTCTTTAATTTATCACTTTTTTTCTAGTTTTAAGCGATGTCTGTGTATTAGCAATACTTACCTCTGAACTAAATTTTGAAGTCATAAAATAATACATTATAGCACATAATTTATCCAAACTCCTTTTTTGTTTGAAAACTTTTGTTCCATGACATTAATATGTTTTCAAAATCAATTCAAATTGAATTGAAAAAAGCTTATTTTATAGCAACGCAAAACATGATATAATTCTTAGGAAGCTTAAAAGAAAACTAACTTCCCGTTTCAGCTTAGCCCAGAAAAAGAGCTATGACTGTACATTGTTTTATTCATATTTAGGGTTTCTAGTTAAATGGCAAAAATTTAACCCTTATAATTTTGTCCTGTCCGTCTGTCTATCTCTCCGTCTGTTTCTCCTTATGCTAGTCATTTCACTCGCGAAATATTGGCACTATGTAGACAAAATTTGGATGGTAGATGTTTTCTATGAACCGCTATACAATGAAATAGTGAAATTACGAAAAATATGTGTGGGGTGGCACTCCATACATATAACTATGGAATGAAAAAACAATTCAGTGCAAATCGCCGTGTGGGACTTTGTTAGATGGTCTTAAAATTAATATGGAAGTTTCAAAATAACTTTTTTTAAAGTGAATAGTGAAATATGCACTTTTAAAGTCTTAAAATGTACCTCCCCCCAGTAATTAATGCGTGTCTTCGAGAAATACAAATTTATAAGTTTAATATTATATGGTACTACAGAACCCTTCGTGTGCGAGTCCGACTCGCACTTGGACAGTTTTTTATATAATAACTATTTACGGTTAGCGCGTTCTCAAAAACGTCGAAATAGTTGTTTCATTATTTTTATCTGAGAGTCAGCACACATATGTTCATGTCTCTATCTTTAATTATTTCCATATATTGGCCTGTCTATTTTCACACCTGTTAATTGGAAAATTCAACCCGAATTTCTAAAAATTCTTTCTCAAACAGAAATATACATACCAAATTTCAAGTTAGTAGGCTTTATATTACCGCAGATTTCATAATCAGTCAGTCAGTCTCTGAGTGGACTGGTAATTGGTTTTTATCTACATAGATGTCGTAATTTCAATTAATTAGTAAGAAATAATAATAGCTTCTTAATAATAGGTCCACAAATGCTTATTTCACTTCATTGTTTACTTTGTACAAATCTGTCATAATAGTAATTAGACATATTAATAGGTTTCGAGATAAATATGAGATTTTTCAGTGCAATGTTTATTTATGGTTTATAGTATCTAAAATAATGTTTAGAATCAATTATATAATTATTAAAACATATACTCATCAAAACCTATTTTCGTAACAAATACTTATCATAACCTATTTTCGTAATTTCAATTAATTAGCAAGAAATAGTAACAGCTGCTTAATAATTATTAATATTAAAATAATTAAAATAATAAATTAAAATAATTATTATGGTTTATAGTATCTAAAATAATGTTTAGAATGAATTGTATTATTATTAAAACATATACTCATCAAAACCTATTTTCGTAACAAATCCTCATCATAACCTATTTTCGTAATTTCAATTAATTAGCAAGAAATAGTAATAGCTTATTAATAATAGGTCCATAAATACTTATTTCGCTTCTTTGTTTACTTTGTACAAATCTGTCATAATAGTAATTAGACATATTAATAGGTTTCGAGATAAATATGAGATTTTTCAGTGCAATGTCTATTTATGGTTTACTTAGAAACTGTTATAATAAATTAATTTAGAAACTGTTATAATAAATAACAGTTATTTTAATTGTCAAATTTCACAATTCGAAGAAGTAATAAACGAAGAAGATATTAATTGGAAACATTTAAAACAGTACCGGAATTCGTAAAATATAATTTAAAGATCATTTAACTACATAAAATACGATATCCGGCAATACAGATTATTTCCGACGAGATCATCGGAGACCACCCATAATATACCAGAATATAGCAATAAATTTAAAATGAAATATTCAAATTAATTCTGTAAATAAATACTTAAAAATTTAACAGCATTTTATGTAAAGTCGTAAAGTATAAAATATATTGTCTTCCTTTTCTGGAAATTGCGTAACATCCAACGACTTGTCTGTTATAGGCATTTATTTGTCTTGCAGTTTCTCGGCGTAGAAGTGGCACATGACGACGTGATGGTATGTTTCTCTTAACGAAGTTAACGAGAACTAAATAACAAATTTGTTCATCTTGTATATGCAAGCAACGGCGTTCTACTTGTGTGTTTGCGATCTGTTGCAACAGCGGTACGAAAGTAAAGATAGCGTTAATAACTTCATTGTTCGTTAGTTTGTTAAATATTACTTAAAAGCTAAGTAACCCAAATTTTCGGTGTTAGTGAAACCTATAGCGAAATTCCAGGATGGAATTTCGCTATAGGTTTCACTAACACCGCTTATACACACCGGTTTCGCTATAGGTTGAAGTTAATACAGCACAACGAAAACAATTAAAAAAACGTAAATTTATAACGAGTGTTAGGGTGAATTTTTAGGGTTTCGTAGTTCAAGGCGGAACTAAGATAATTTTGTCATATCCGCCCATCTGTCATACTCTCTTAGCTTCTGCAACTTTATACCTCCCAGCGTAAATGTTTTTAAGTATACCATTCTGATGAAAATTTCAATTGATGTGGCAGAATTTTTTTTCCATTTTTAAAGGGCCTCTCCTTGTTAGGAAATAGAGATGAAGAACAGTTTTACTGCATTTCATTACAAGAGGTATCGTTAGAAAGGTTATGTTACAACTTTTCATTTTTAGTTCCATTTTTCATTTTTTTATCACCATTTACGAAATATTAAGTCTCAAAATAATCTGCAATGTGTCTCTTCCTTCTATTTCCAAATATGACTAGGTAAAATTTGGAAAACTCCTGAAAATAAGTATTGATGAGCATTTTTAATAATTAAATACTTTTGGAAGGATGAAAAACCCTAAAAACGCTGAAATAACACAGAGTGAAAAGTTTCGATCGCGTGCAACTCAGTAAAAGTGACAGAAGTGAAATCTAGTGCCCTAAACATCGATTTGTAAGTATGTAGTAAGGGATAAAACGGCAGACAGAGAGAGAGAGAGAGAGAGAGAAAGAGGAAAATGTTCTAAAAGACTTGAAGAAACATTTTTGATACTAGAGTTATATAAAATAAGTAAATTTAATATACAGATGCCCGGTAATGAATGGATAACGTTAAAATTATAGTAGAGTAATTATAGTAGCTTATAGTAAAAATAGCTTATAGTAGGCCATATTAGAAAAATATAAAAAAAAGATATGATGTTTAAAAAAAGGCCAAATTTTTTATTTAGCTTTAGATTCATGTATACCGTGGCTACAAATGAAAGGATTTTATAAGTTTTTTATTATTATGTTATAATATTTTTCATTAACTCTTTCAATAGATAGACTGTAAATATTATGACTAATTTCAGTGGTTTACAGAAGAAACAATATTTAATAAATTGTTCGGTTGGAATAAAATTTTTACTGATATGTTTTAATTTTGGTAAACATTTTTAAAATTTCACTAAAATATTTTTTGTCAAAGTTTAAGTATCTCTGGTATAAAGAAAAGTATGAAAACATGAGTTAATAATTATAATTAAAAAAATGTATGTGGAAAGTCCGATATGGTATAACACATGTAAGTAGTCGGTTATTACTATTAATGCGCAAAAGACTTGCTCATTAATAATAATAAAAATAGGAATTTGACTAAAAATTAATATTTAAACATTTTGTTACATTAAATTGTACCTAATCATTGGGTTCAATAAAAAAAATTATCAGATATAACTAGTTAACTAACAAAAATAATAAAACAAATTTATTTTATTAACAATTATTTAAATTTCAACAAAAAAAAATTAGTCATATTTTACACCGAACAATTTATTCAATATTGTTTTTTCTGTAAACTACTAGTTAGTCATACTATTTATTTTCATTTGTAGTCGCGGTGTACATGAATCTAAAACTAAGTAAAAAATTTGACCAATTAATCAAAAATAAACAAACGACTTTAATTTTCTTTTTACGACGACTTCTTTTTTTTCGACTTTAATATATATATATATATATATATATATATATATATATATATATATATATATACATATATATGTACATATATATACATATATATAGGAGCGTGCGCGCGCGCGTGTGTGTATGTGTGTGTGTGAGTGATAAATGAAAACAGCCTGTTAACCCCGTTAAGTACGTGACCACGATGTCCGTACCAGAACACGTAAATTTACATTTACGACAATTACATGTGCGGATTCAATGCGGATTTGTAAATAAATTAAGTACTTATATTGTTAGGCTCGTAACGGACGAAGCATATGTAATATTAGTAATAAATCACTCATAAATAGAAAAATAAATCGACAAAATTTTGACAGTTTACTTTGACAGACGTGACGTACAAAGCATTAGTGAGCGCCATTTTGGTTTTACGCGCATGCGTACACCTCTTGTCTTAATGTATCATGTTGATCTGAATACATCTACTTTTCGTCTGTCTTCCGACAGATTCGTTACATTTTAATATCACAAACATCATGAAGGACGTTGCGACCTTCACATTTTACTACCATCATACCCAAAGAAGTTTCACTTCAAAATTACTAACCGTCCAAACTTGCTAGTATATTAAAAGAGCCACCATGACCCAAGAGCATATCGAATGTGAAACTGATTTTAATATTTTTTTCTTAATTCATAAATTCTAATCATTGTGGGCTTACTTCGTTCATCTCAAAATTAAATAAACGTAGGAATACTACAATTTTATAATAAATGTTCCGTCTATATGAGCTTTTAAATTTCATGTCAAAAATGTGACACCTATACATCTTTTAATAATAATAAAAGAAGACGTGTCGTAATAGGTACGCCTTATCTTCCTCTCACATAAAGAACACAAAAAAATAAATATGTAAATAAATACCACTTTAATCAATTAAAAAGTTCAAAACAAATTTCCGAAAGCTTATCTAAATGAAGGGTTTCCAATTCTGACTTCAAATTTCTGAACATAGTAAATTTTGTTTTTCCGACGTCACAATATAAATGCTGTGCTTATTATTCATACATGTGACACTGTTCATCAAACATTCAATTTTTTGGTTGGAACTGCAAACGACAGTGATTTTTTCATTAACAGTTAAAAATTGTTGTACGGTAACATATTTCTACTCAGTTCAATGTACACACACACATACGTGTGTGTATATATGTATGTGTATATACATATATATATATATATATATATATATATATATATATATATATATATTTGTGTGTGTGCGCGTGTGTATATATCAGTGTAACAAAGAACGTGTCTATTATTCATGCAAGTGGCTCTGTAGTTCTATATTTCTTTTGCCAACTTGATAGGAAAAGAACGTCTAACTTATTTCTCTATGACAATGGATCGCGTTTCGTACCACTCCAATTTTTACTTACGCCAGCACAGTTCAGTATCAAACCTACTACGGGCAGTTGCACCACCGCTTCCTTCGAGGATTTTGAAGTCTTTAGATAACCTCTAGAATATTCAGAGATAATATCTAATACTTGATGAAGACTTGGAGAGGCCTAGGTTCCTTTTATTCAGGTATCATCCTTGTAAGTGCTATAGAAATGAGATTTGTCCGATCAGTAATCATTTTGTCATCCAAGATAAGAATATTTGTACTCAAATAGACGTAACGATTTGCCCATTACGTTTTCAATTATAAGCTGATAATAGATTTTGATAATTCTAATATTAATAGACTAGAATGTAATAATCGATTTGTAACTCAAATTGAATAAGATTACATTATGAGATAACAACAAAACACTTTCATATTTCATACAAGCAATAAACAGGTCGGTGAATGCTTGCCACTGTATCCGCTTCGCCCTTGGACATACAATAAATGCATTGAGACGGACAGCTTCCTATTCTCAATTTGTTTTTGGCGTGGGTAGTCAATGACTAATATGTTGATATTGTCATGTTGAAAAGATGGATTGTTTTGTTAAAATCAACTATGCATGACACAATAATATGTTTGCGAAATAACGTTATCGAATATTGATATGATTATTTTGACGTCCAGTGTAGCAGCAAAGGGTTTTATTAATTTATATCCTGATATTTCTTAATAGTAAAATATCTAGCATTAGAATTCTGTGGAAAATCCTTTCGATCGCATGTGTAGTCATTGGACAATGTAATTTTTCGATAGATGGCGCTATACCGATTGCATGGTTCAAATATATGTTTGTACTACTTTTTATCGGATTTATTTGGGTGTAGTGAATATTTATAAAATTTAAATCTTAATTCATTTTATTATATTATAATACGTTCGAATTAAGCACAAATCAAATATAAAAATATCACGAAGATAATTTAGAGTACTCTTACTTTACGAATTCCATTTACGACAAAAATCCAGCGAAGCCACACTCAAAGTATTCAAAGATCCAAAGATGGAAATTTGTTGTATCTCTGATAATCCTCATTCAATGCAACGTTCTATGTATGTTAAATTTAGATAAGCATTATTGAAATAGATCTGTGGTTAAGTTCGGATTATCTGGCAGATCTACTCTAATGCTCATATATTGTAATGGAAAATGCTCTGAAGAAAAAGCGAACTGAAATGGTGGATTTATTAGTTGCTAATCACGTACAAGTCTTCTAAATTTACTCCAATACGCAAGAAATATATTTAAAATTCGCTAAAAATTCGGTTTAGAACAATTTTAGTATTCTTATGCAATAATCTAGAGTTATACTTTATAATTATCATAAACAAGACATTTTCTTTTTTTTCAATTCAATTTTTTTTTGCTTTAAACATATTTTTTAGATTTAAAACTATCAAGACTAACAAGAAATTTCTATTCTTACCATATTTGTCTTTACAGAAAGAGTTTATTCCTAGTCGAATCGAATCGTTTAAAGAGCATGAAAATATACACATCGATAAGTTGAGAAGGCAAGAAAAATAGCCAACTTAAAGTAATTACCTTTTTTGTAGACTCAAGGAGTTGCTTTAAAATAACATATTAAATAAATAGTTCAAATTGAAATTGGTAGCAAGGTTTGTTATGGAGTATAATATCAATATGAATATTATGTTATTACTACAAAACTGTATATAGATCTACAACAGTTTTTGTTATTCGATTATTTTCGTTGTCTCTTTTTAGTACTTCCAGGTCTTTTACTGCCAAGACACGGTATTTTGATTCCATTTGTGCCACTTTTCTTATGACAGTTTTTGAAAATGTTTCTATGGACGAAACGAAACTCGTAAGCACTATAACCAATGGAGATTTTCCCAAATTAGGCACTCATAACAAATCACGAATAGTCTTCCTTGACTTCATTTGCTAAGAGTGAGAAGACCTCTGTCTTCTCACTATAATAGTAATATTTTCTCTAACAAGAATTGAAGTGAATGAATATTTTATTAAATGCTTAGCATATATATACCGCGAATTAAAAAACTTTCATAAGTTTTCGTTGACTTCGAATACCGTAAAATTACTGTGGATTTAAATTACTTATTTTCTTTGGTCATAGTTCAAATTAACTATATTGGAAAATGTTTTTCTCATCAAAAGCATTACAGTAAAAGAGACCAAATTCTCATTATAAATTGCGCTTAAAAGATAGTGAGATAAAAGAAACCAAGTTCTTGTAGAGATATTCTAGAGAAATGTAGATGACTGAATTAGAACTTTCCACCTAGTTTTATTGAATATTATATCTGTCACTAAATTGAACTTCGCCGCTATCGAGAATTTGTAGAATTTATCACTTTAATAATCAAAGATATGCAAAGAGAAAATTATCTTGGTTTTATAGACCCATCATACAGCAAAGCGGTAGAGAGATAAGAATTTATTATGTCCAAGTACAACGTTGTGATAGATTTCCAGCATTCGCTGGAGCTGATTTGGGGTATGTCAAAAGAGATGAAAAATTCTTCAGTTAAAAGGTGCTGTACCTGGAAATGCGTATCATAATTTGGTGATGTTCTATTATGCACATAAGTTTAAAATTATGCTATAAATTTCCTACTTAAACTGATATTTTTTGTTAATCAAAGATCTGACGGGATTAAGGAATTCCAGCTTGCGGAATCGTGGTCCCTATACGATAAGATGCATTCCTATTGCAAGCTGCATAAACTGCTATATGCCAAAACCCGTTCGTGCTGATCTAATAACGTGACTACGCACGCTATATGCTAATGAAGGGCTTCGACGCTAATAAGCGGCTCTGAAGCGGAAGTGGGCGTCTAGGATAGTCGGTTAGATGAAATGTTGTTCCCTTGTGTGGTCTAAAGGTGTTATTGCGGAGATATTATGTAACAGCGTGACCTTAAGGCGAAATTCTTCACTCACCTATTAACACTAAATCATCCGGTACTACGTTGGTGTTATGGAAAACTCTTAGATAAATACCGGTAATTTTAAGGTATCACATGAAATCTGTTGGACTCTTGAAATGTACCCTTGGAATTTCGCGCGAATGGGGGGCAAAATTAAAACTAATGAGATTTTCATCTTTCACTGATTTTTTATATCTTTTTGCCTCACTTTCTGGTACCAAGAAAAAAATCTTGATCACTCGCGCTTATATAAAAGTGTTAATATTTAAATAAAATAATTTTAAATTAGGGATCTGATTTAACATCACCGAAAGTTTTAAGAATTGAACATAGCATTTCTTGATTTCGGTGCCAAAGTATCGACATCCTTTACTTTTTATGTTTGTATTTTTGTTAAATACAAAAAACATTCAGGGCCATAAATTTACAACTCTGCTTTTTCTACTTACTACTTTTCAACCAACTTTTATTCCGTATTTAGATGAGTTAATAGAAGCAAAAGCTTAATGCGCCTTCTGAAGAAATGAAAAGCTGCTGAAAATATTATGAAAATTTGGTGATGGTCACCCATCGATATCACCGACCAGATAAATCGAGTGATATTAACAAATACAACTCAGCTATGGAAACTTCAGCGACCTTCTATTGCATAAATAAAAGAAATATAATGTTTCATTGTAAGTAAGTTATAGCAAACATTTCAAAAAGTCAAATTATTCGAGTTTCAAAAGAGAACATGGGTCGAAAGTCGTGTTTTTGAAGCGAAGCTTCTTAACGGACGTTTAGGATGGAAACCTAACTGAGAAAAAGTGAGACGTCACAAACGCGGCGATAGAAAACTCCTTATTGGCTGGGCAATGGGTATTTTTGCCTGTATGAGTGAGCGAAATGAAGAAAAGAGAGACAAAATGCAACAGACAGCGCGTAGCGCTGCTGCTCTCCCATCTTCGTTCTTTTTAAATATAGCTATGTATATATATTTATATATATATATATATATATATATATATATATGTATATATATATATATATATATATATATATACATATATATATATATAGTAGAAAAAGAAATGATTCTCTCACGTAGAAATTTATTTGGTATACTTAACCTGTTTATATATTTTCGTTTTTGGTTACGCGTTTTTTATTGTACGATGGAAAATGATTTGCAAAAATGTCTATTATTTATCGATATTGTATTAAATTAACTTACAATTAAAAATTTAATTTAATATGAGATGAATAAAAAGCTTCGCTTCTGTCGGGTGTCCCACGACACCTTACATTGATTACACTTATGTCTTCATTTCATTAAAACTGAGTATCGTCAAAATAATAACAAACTTTATGCTCACAGGGAATAATATGAAAGGATATTTATTAGTTACACTTTATGCATTTTATTAAAATGTTCAATTAAATAATCTCGCTATTACTTTAAAGTGTACAATTAATACGAGACACATTTTTTTTAAATTCTACCAGTGTTAAGGATTTTTTGTATTCGACTATCACTTTCTGAAAATTTTGCAACCCGTATTTTATCGTAATGTTTTGGCAATTGTATATATTTTGTCAGTACTAAATATCATATTGTAAATAAATTGCTTATTTAATCTGATTTACCATTTCAAATCATTATATTTTTATATAGCATGGAGATTTCTTCAATGGCAGAACCGCGGACAACCACGGGATACATAACAATACTTCAATTGATGACATCAAAAATGTAAGTCCACACTTCTGACAATTCAGAGATAACCTATAAATATACATGCCTAGGCACATATCACAATTAATTTATTTTCGTCAGTCTTAACTTCATTAGTGTGCGTGAATAGCCGGTTATAAATAGCAAAATTCTTGAAATTAGTTTATTTAAGCCAGAACCAGCTATACCAGCTATCTTTTAAACGAGTTTATTTGAGTCGGCCCAAACTACAGGAACAAGCATAAGTGTCGCATCAGTACCCGGAATAAGTTTATTCGAGTCAGTTATAAAAGAAGCAAGTAATCGCTATTTATACTCGGATTTTCCAAAATATTGCGTTCTAAATACACCACAGGAGGGTACGCCTGTTGAAGATAGTCGATTTTTTTGTTCGAATCAGTGACAACTACAGGACTACGTGAATGTTGTCAATTGCCAAATTATTTATTTAATCAAGTCAGTTCCAACTATAGGTGCATATGACGGTTTACGTAGCCGTATTCTATACTTATTCCAGTCAGTCTCAGCTACAGGAGTAAGTAACCGTTTTAGATAGCCGATTGATAGCAAAGATCTTTGCTAATATCCCACCTGAAGATGTAATACAACGAAATCTAGGTCGTGGTAAAGAAATTAAAGAAAGTAGAAATAATACTACATCACGTAGTTTCATTTAATTGTGAATAATGAATTTCTATAAAATTAACGCCAAATATATTCAATATTTAACATATGTTGTACCTTACACATAGTTTTCTCGTTCTATTAATTATTTTTCCAATAATGAAACCGTTTTCAACTTAAACTGTATGTTTGCTTGCCTGTTTAACTTTCAAATACTGTTAGTCTGACGTTTAATTTGTACGTACTATTAAGTTTTCATTAATATAAATCATTATTCTCTTTACAATGCCTCTCGTGTATGATATATTAAATAAGAATCGATTACACGTCGTAATTACACCCTAGAAGTGTTTATGGGCGAGGGTTCAAATGTAAAAGAGTTAAGACCTGACGTCAGTGTTCGGATATGATATTGCAAAAGGCGATAGTATCTAATGTATTTGTATATATTTTCTTAATCATTATTTTTACTAATATTTTCCATATGTCACAAACATGTTAATTTCGAACGGAAAAACGTATTTTTAATGTTATTTATAGTATATTTCCTGTGAAATTATAGACATATCGTTCAGTTTAGCAAGTTATTTCTTTTATACGCAAAATTATATGTTGAAAAATAAAAATACATTTAGTGGACCTTATCTATGTATCAAACTTAAATAGTTTTAATGATGTTTTTGATTTGTCTTTAAACTCTAATTTTGTCCATCATAAGTCACCAACGTTGCTATTTTCCTATCCTCGTACCCTCTGAACCAAAATCTTATTTCATAAATTCAGAACGTAAGAAATATTTCTGTGAATATATTTTAACAAATTAATTTTGAATTTTGCAAACTTATAAAACTTAAAAATATTACCGCAAATTACATCTGCAGCTCTTTGAAACTATTATTGATAGGGTACAGAACCACAGACCATTAACGTATGTAACATTAATTATACTGTATTTGAATGCTTAGCTTAAGGAAATGGAATGGAATTAAAATTCCATTTATCAATGAATCTTCAAGGTAAATTCTTGCGAGTTGAATTTCAATAGGAACAAAGAAGTTTTTACCGCTTCGAGTCACAGTAGATACAAGAAATATTATCGAGTAATTTACGAATTATTTAATTTCTTTCAAATAACATCCGCTAGGATTAGGAGATTTATGAGAGTTACTACATTATTCCGTGAAAAATAAATGTTCGCAATAACGAAAAAAATTGTTTTACAAATTAATTGGTAAACAGTAAACATGTTTTAAATATTCATATTTACATTAATTTAAATTTAATAAAACAGTAAATCATGTATATCGTATGCCTTACTTACCTTTTATTGTAACAATTATGTTAGTTTGGTGAAATAGTACCCAAATAGATTATTATACTATTAATGAACATTATGATATTAACACTTCTTGAAACTACTATGTTTAAATGTTATAATTGAAACATGAAACAAACAAAAATTATGAAAGGTGAAGACATTAAATTAATATTATAGCAGAATATTTACAAAACTAAATATTTGAAATAATTTTTTTAGTTATTTACTTTTTCTTAATAATCAAAATATTTTCTTGAAACCAGTAAAATTATTAGATCTATTATTCGATCTTATTTAATTCATTTGTAATTTTTGAATCGTTTCTATTAGTACGTACATTTATCTTTAGAGACATAACTTGCATAAAATAGGTTGTCTATCTGTTTTATGAGAATTATGTGTCTCTCAAATAATTGCATTATTAAAGACTTAATAAAAACTCATTATTTATTAACTAACACTTTTTATCTCAGACTCGCGTTCGTTTAAATAATTTAGGCTTAAGCTAAAGAGCACTAAACTCATTAAAACTGATAAAGTAATTCTTGATTTATAAAATAAACAGACGCGTGAACTTTTCCAATATACCATTATGGTATTTTTCTTATGAGATTTACATGCTATACAATTTTCTATATATACAACATAGGTGATAGACACACACACTTATATACATACATATATATATATATATATATATATATATATATATATACACACACACACATACCTGTTAGTTTCACTGAAAAAATATTTCCTGTTGTTGAAGTTGGTTGTTGTTTAAGATTTAATGATGTGCTTATATGTTTACACCAACGATTGCTCTAATGAACTCGAAAATTTCGTAATCAAATCATGCAAATAATACTATTTGCCTATAGCCTAGAAACAATATTGAAGTATGTTTCAAGTCAATACTGGGTGGGAAAACAGTACAATAAGACAAACAGACCGTTTACTAACAAAATTTAACTGGTTAAAATCGTTAGAAAGTATTATATTCTATGTGATTACAAATATTTACGATTAATTTCTAATTTTTTTTTCATTTTCATTTTATAATTTTTTAAATACTTCATTTTTGTGTTTTTGCTTGACCAAAAAATTGTTAATGTCTGAGATGCTAATGGAGTGGTGGGAAATGGTTATAAAATATTTAATTTAATTATTACTGACTTCTTATCGTCCTTGAAAGGATCTGTCCATCTCGTTTGTACTTACTTATATGATCTGGTACTCTCTAACTTTTTCCAGTACCACCTGACATTTAACACTATCGCCGCTACGTCTCGAAACGTATGCAAACAATTTCATGATGAGAGTTTGTATGATACTGGACAAATACTGCCTGATACCGAATTCTTGGAATATGCAAATGTTAGTAAGGAATTCAGTCCACGACAATCCAAGCATTCTTCTCTAGTACCGACACTATACAAACACAGAAGGTCAAGTATATCGTACGTTATTCAAATTATTTCTCCTCAATAGTGTATGCAACAAAGCAATGAAAAAAGTATAGGTTTATTCAAAATACAGTTTATTAATATATATTAATGATACATACATACACAGACCTACACAAACGTATATATATAATATATATATATATATATATATATATATATATATATATATATATATATAATTTTTACCAATATTACTTTAGGCACATACACTTTTGATTCAGGTTCTGAAATTAATTGTCAAAATAAAATATTGTCAGAAATTAAAAATAGAATTGCAACAGAGCTTTCTATAGACTGAAAAATCTTCTCAGGTCACAATTTATTTCTAGGAAAACAAAATTCCTGTCACACAAAGCACTCATTAGACCAGTTTTAATCTATGGCTCTGAAACATGGACATTAACAAAATCTGATGGGTCTCATTTGAGTATTTTTTAACGAAAAGCTTTAAGATCAATTCTTAATTTGTAAAAAAAATTTTACAAAGAACCTCCATCGTCAAATTTATTAAAATTAATAGACTAAATTGGGTTGCTCATATTGTTCGAATGGAGGATTCAAATCCTCTCAAAAAGATCTTTTTAACAAAGCGCAAGGACTGGGAAGAAAAGGAAGACTAGAAAAGGAAATATTTATATATTTATATATATATATATATATATATATATATATATATATACAAATATATATATATACATATATATATCTATATGTATATATATATATATATATATATATATATATATATATATACACACAAATATGCTATATATGAGTACTACATTGAAAATTTTTGCCGCTTCGTTCGCGACAATCTAGTTTTCATAGGAAAATAACCGAACTTTCCACTACCATTGGACACACGATTTACGTCGAATATGCCTCACTTGTCATAATCATATAATCATATTGACTGAAATCTATGAGTAGATAGACCCAAAATTTCGATGTTACATATTTTGCGACAAAAATCAAATAGCATTTGGGAAAAGTTTGATTCGTGCAACATTTGAACCCATATATCCTTGATTACTTACCCCACACTGATTACTTACGACTTCCAAACCAGTAAACCAGTTTACAGCGAATATGAAGTAAAATTCTAGGCTAATTACGGCCATAAGTGTCCCTTTGGTTCCAATTTTATTTGTAATATCCGTGCAGAGCATATAGTGGCCACGAGATTTGACACTACACGGAACGTATTGGTTCTTCAAAAAGAATTCAATTTATTAAGAAATTTGTTGGTCCTCAAAGGATTAAGCATGAGATCTTAAAAAGTATGTGATGAGCACTCCGAATGATTTTATAAACATATAGATATGCGGCACTTTTACCCGACGGAACCAGCATGCACTTGCGTCCGCGTTGCTCTTAATGACACTGCCTCAGCTACGCCTATCTCTGGCGGTGATCTCGATCTGTTCCTGTCACGGTATTTTCATAAGAGCAGTCGCTGCGTGACTAACTGTAGTCTGTCGCGCGCCGCTCGTTGTCCTTTGTACCGGCGTCATGCATCCCCGGACTTGTCGCGGCGTCTCTTCTTATCGCGTCATCTATCTTGGATGGAGCGTGTGTACCGCGTTCTTCACAATAACACGTAGATTCGATATTTATCAGATGTCTGATGTCTGAATACGATTACCGTAAACTTCTTTAATTTTAGTGCTGAGTAAAATATGGGCATGTTAAAGATGAAATGGGCTCCTTGTAAGATTAACGAAAAGTTTAATTCGTCATTTACAAGTGGAACTATCACATGACTACATAATCCAATATCCACAAAAGTAGCACTCTGTCTTAACTGTATACCTTATTTTGATGGAAGATGATATGAAGCTGAAGATATTACTTTGAGTATACAAACAGTTAAATACTCAAACTTTTTGAAATATTAATTTTTTGCCATCACTAGTATTTTAGTTTTAATGTGGATCCAAATAGTTATAAACCGTTAATAAGGAAAAGAAAGTATATCGGGTAATGTCGCTCATAATTTATGGTCAATAACAATTTCTTCACCAACATTCTCGATTTTTTCAAATTTTCTAACAAAAAAATTTTCGAGACCGTGAGGAGAAAAGTGTTTTTGTGCAAATGATCTGTAGGCATTTTTTTAAATAGTGTTACTAAAAACAATTATATGTTTTTAAACTTCTATTTCAAAACACTTTCATATGATGTCCAATAAAAGTTTGTATTAATCTTTTTATACCCCTCTCACCATTTAAAATGGTCCTTCAAAGTGAAAATTTAATTTTTCCTTCATAAACTGCTACTTCCTACGCCTATATTAAATCTGTACTTTCTATATTGAAAAGTCTGCGGGAAAAAAGGCTGTAACATACAAAAGGTGGACAAACAAGCGTTTTATTTAATTTTGGTACAGAATATTAAAACTACTTATATAAATCAATTTTTGATACAATGTAAATCGATTACATCAAGTTTTTACGCATTTGTTAAATGTTACACGTATATACCTTCTTATATACGTGTATTGATTGTAAATTCCGGGTTTCGGGGTCAAGTATATTTTACGGCTTGAAAAATGTAAACAATGAATCAGAATTCGCAGTGAGCTGTTCCGTGTTAAAACACTAGAAGGATGAGTAAGATTTCGTGTATTTGTTTAAATTTCTATTCAAAAGACTACAGTAGAATTGAATATACGTAAGCCATAATTTTTGGTATAAATTAGACGTCATAATGAGGTTTTTGATCTGGGATTCCGTCTGCTAACTATAAGAATATGCGATGTTTCTGTATATTCCGGTACTTACTTAAATTGAAGTTGAACAGTAGTCAGAATCAAACTAAAGGCTTTAAAGAGCTATACAAACGAACTCGGGTCAGATTTGTATATTGTTTTTTATTGACGTTGGGTACTTATATAAAACTAAGTTAATTATATGTCAGCTTATGCCATATACAAAAGAAAAAATCAATCAGTTTATTTAAAAAGCCATGTGGTGATTGTAGAAACACAAAAGTACTTATCAAAATCATTTATTTTAATATCCACGTCATTATGAGAAATGTAAAAGTGAATTTGATTATTTGTTACGTTTTAATGATCAAACTGCTACGAAAAAGTTATTAAAATTAAATTTTTAACATTAATTTATTGTGAAATTTATACCAACACTTCAGTTGTAAGTCGACTTTAGATTTGACTCACATTTTCCGAGTGCGTTGGTGAGAATACGAGCATCGTTGTTGAGTGATGTCTGTTTTCGTATGGTCATTGGCGCTACTTACAGCCAGGCAGTAGCACGGATGATAACGAAGACCTCACTTCACTTGGGACTCTTATCTGAACTGGTACTCCACAGGAAAGATCATGAGTTTAGGGTTTAATAAATTTCTGAAGATAGGTGATAATTATGTTTTTACGAAAATCACAGTAAGTCTTGCTGATTTTGTTTTGATAAGTTAAGCGTTTTGACAAACAGCATTTAAAAGCAAACAAAACTACCACTAAGTTTTGCCACATTTGCTTGAGATTTTATAATGATAAATTCCAGCCCCATCCTTTTTGCACATCTTTATAATATGTGTGCAATTAATCTGAATTTTGGACTGCATTTTATTTACAATTCCATTTGAAAAAATGTAAAAAAAACAATCCGTGACAGTTTGATGCAATAGTAACAATATTGTTATTTTGACCCTTAGTTACAAAAGTTTTCGGAATATTTTTATAACATATTTCACCCCTAGGACTCCTCTTCATGTCTTCTGAATGAAATGACAGATGACAGATAGTGTTACCGGAAAAAAATTGGGAAGAGAAATTATTTATTAACCTTTTAGTGAGAATAGTATAATGGAAAAATACAATAAGCTAAAATTAAAAAAAAAGAAAGAAAAAAAATATATATATATATCAAAACATCTATCACCTGCAGGTGATATTAGGAAGTAAAGTGTTACGAATGTATGTCTGATTAATAAATGGATTCAAAACTAGGGTTATTAATCTAACCAAGTAAATTCCAGGTAGGGATATGACGGAGAGTTCTCAGCTTTTTCCTATTATCTTACCAGACGTACAACACTTTACAATATCGCCATCCCTTTTTACACAACTCCGCCGAAAGTAATGTTACGTATTCAGGATCTATGGATGTAAATATATTAGATTGAAACAATGATTTAAATCGAATGTAAAGTCCCACTACTGTTATGAATTGAAAAATAATTATCTATTTAGAATACATTATGCTTCAGACAAGTAATATTGATGAAAATTTCAATGATGGAACAGAAATTTCGCTTTGTAGAATACGACATGTTACGATTGAAATTTGTAAGAATCATTAAAATTGTTAACCATAAATCTACTGTAACTACTTATTTTTGTTACTTTTCAGTTCAATTTTTTTGCAAAGACGCGTTGTAATTTTTTTTAAAACCTTTTTTTATTCTTTAACCATTTTTTTCAAAAAGCCAACTTCAATTATATATTTTTAGGGTAGCATTAAGTATGGTTAAATCAAAATACGACTTCTGACTTTTTTTATTCATAAAACAACGTAATTATTACGAAATATCACTACAAATTTTAGTAAAGTGCAATATAATAAGAATTATAAGATTATTTTTCCAAGAAAATTAGAAGACGTATCTTTATAAAGAAACCCAAAATTTTTCTTTACGCACAACATTCATTACTTCCATGGTGCAAAAATAAACATATTATGTTTTGATGTCACACACAAGAGGGGAACGTACAATTGGGCGCGTGAAAAACATTGCACACTGAGATCAATTCCAGCAAAGTTTAAATTCTGGCCATGTGATTTATTTATTGTAATTCCAAATGGCTAGTCGCTAAAAAATTTACAACAACACTATATAAAACCTCCGATATTCTATCTATTTACGCAGTCCATACCAGTTAAGTCAAGTCCATACCAGATTTATGCAGCCAAATATCAGTTCTTTATTTATTGTTATTCCAAATGCTAGTCGTATAAAAAAATGTCAGACAATACTGTCATTTTGATATTCTAACGATTACGCTGCTCATACGCGTCAAGCTTTCCTATGTCAAGATTTTTCCCAACTTACTCGACAATTTTTATCATAGTTCGGCTAAATTTCACAAAATCTTCATAAATCTCTCTCGTGAATCACTCCATCTACTGGTGAAAACTATATGAAAATCCATGTTGTAGTTTTTGAGATAATCGCATTCAGATGAACAGGTACTTTGTTTTATACTATGTAGTGATAAGGCGAGGTTATTGCAATGAAGGCAATTTTCAAAAATTGCCTAGATGGAAGAAGAAAACAACGTTAAATAACAGAAACATAATACGAATAGAGTTAGAGGAATTAGGATAATTACAATTTTTGGGATAACTATTGAAGGTAAATAAAAACGGTACATTTTTGAAACTGCATCCCAGTATTCCATATTTCACGTTATACAAACATCGAATATTCATAGAAAGATGAACAGTAGTAAACAACTTCCTATATATAAATGTTTAGTTATTTAGTATGTAATACGTTTTATATTTTTAGTGATATTTGCATTGCTAGTGTTTGATATGACCTTCATTGCTTTGGTACTGCGTAATAAGAACACATAAAATCTCATTCGCCATGATATCATTGATTAATAATGGTACAAACCCGTTCCTGTTAGGATGATTTATTAATTTATCTTCTCAACATAACAATATCGTAATTAATTTTTTTTTTCTTCGTTAGTGATTCGCGACTACGTCACATTTCAAATCAACAATGTTCTACATGGTTACCTGCATTCTTCTCCTCAGAACATCTGCATACCCGATTCGCACGACGGCGCTCGCATCGTGTGCACTGGACACCGGATGACGTAAGGCGGACGCTGCAAAAAAAAATATGGAACTCATTTGTAACGTCAAATTGCAAATTTGTTGATTAATGGAGTTATTATAAAGCGACTGTAAGCCCCGCCGTTTCCCACGGAAGTCCATCGGGTAGCGTAATGGCAATCAGAGCCGCTAGCGGGTTTTTGGCATTTATTTCCGTTGTAGATAAGATTTAATAGCTATAAAAGTAATAATGTAATTAATAATACTATAAGCTATAATCTTTGTATCAATTACCTAGTGATCTCTTCTCGATCAGCTTTTAATGTTTTAAGTTGACGCATTAGATAAGATAAAAACTTTTGTAACA
Source organism: Druceiella hillmani (assembly GCA_039881145.1). Taxonomy (NCBI): domain Eukaryota; kingdom Metazoa; phylum Arthropoda; class Insecta; order Lepidoptera; family Hepialidae; genus Druceiella; species Druceiella hillmani. The sequence goes on from JAYKKI010000003.1 coordinate 47,735,915, forward strand.
ATGATAGTGTATCTAATATTGCGAGCTTTTTTAGCTATGGATAATCGAGCTTACCTATTATGTACATACCCATCATCCCGCTTGAACCACGTATCTATATTATTGTAATTTTAAGTTTCTGAACCGTTCAATTGATTTTAAAGACTTGAAACTTGAAGTTTAGGCTGTGTAACCGTAACGTAATTTGAAGGAAATATTCTTGATTGCGTAGAGTTTATTTGTAACTGTTTAAATTAAGTCTATTCAAAATAATGTTTATTAATGTTACATGATGCGAATTTCATTCACACGACTTTATGAATAAATATGCACATTACTCACAATAAATATAAAAAGGTTAACGTTATTTTAGGATATTAGTTTGAAAGTATTATTCTAACTTATAAAAATAATTAACAACACCACCTCTGGTTCATTGTTCAAATTTTAACAATAGTTAATAAATAGATTTATTTATAAAAATACTTGTATAAATTAACAGATGGCGTTATGATAGCGTCATAGAAATATGTCGATGAAACACTTGAAGACCTTTAAGCATTCATCTATTAAAAGAAATACTGCACGTATTTCTTTTAATAGATTAAATGCTGAAAGGTATCCTGGATCCATAATAATATTATGTTATTATTACACTTTCAGTACAACAAATTCGTAAAATTGAATGCTAAATAATAACTAAGAACCATATCTAGCCACGCTTTCTACGCAGTTAGCCCGGACTAGTTTAACATATATATATATATATATATATATATATATATATCTTTCTTTTTTTAGGGTTACGGGTCTTTTGGTTAACCCAAGTAAGTCACAAGCTATCATCATTGGTAGTCAAAGACTGACTTCTAAAGTAAACCTACTTGGTTTACCGAAATTAGTGCTAAATATTACAATAATACCATACACGTCAACTGTTAAAATCCTGGGCCTACTAATCGATCAAAATCTTAATTGGCGGCCTAACGTAAATGATGTTAGTCGTCGTGTTTCAACTCTTTGAAACGTCTTCAAAATTTTCTACCGACTAAAACGAAAATCTACCTTTGTCAAACACTTTTATTACGATTAATCGATTATGGAGACGTGTGCTATCCTGATCTTAATGAAGAATATTTGTGCAAGTTGGAACGTCTTCAAAATTTATGCATTCGGTATATCTTCGGCCTCAGAAAATATGATCACATTTCTGAATACAGGTCACTTCTCAAATGGCTGAAGTTTCGTGATCGACGCCAACTTCACATACTTACACTTCTTTTTAACACATTAAAAAATCCTCATAGCCCAAATTATCTTAGTGGCAAATTTAAAGATTTGTCTGCTCACGGCCTTGGGCTGCGATCTCAAAGTTCACACACCCTACTTATTCCTAAACATACCTCTACTACTTACGAAAAATCCTTCATTGTCCAAGCAGCAAAAATTTTTAATCACCTGGATCCTGACATCAGGAAAATCACGTTTATAAATATTTTCAAAGATCGAGTGAAAAACTCCTGCATCTCCTGAAACCTTTTCCTTTGTGTCCTCGCCCTTTCCTGTCTTTCCCATCCCAAATCATGTCAATATTTTGTTTTCTTTTTTAATTTACTTTTGTATTTTTTTTTGTCTAATGTGCTATTAAGAATTTTCACTGTAAAATCTCTAGCAGTCTACCAACTAAATTTCAATACAAATTGTTATGGTTGACTGGAAGAGATTGCTCATGTAGCAATAAGTTCGCTATATGTATTATACATAAAAGTTAATAATATATATATATATATATATATATATATATATATATACATATATATATGTAATAGCAAAATACTCTCGTTCACACGAAGTCGCAAACAAAAGCAAAATACGACGCATTTTAATTAAATTGTTCGGAAACCTTCCGTACAAACTTTAAACTAAATCTTCGCTCACATGTACATAATTAGCACTAATTTTGTAATTACTGAATACACCGTTTCGACGCTTTGTTAAGCCAATTATAACCAGTTTCACTTTCAGGGCATTCCGACTCGCACACTTTGCTCGGATCATTCAACTCTCGCGTCATTTTATTGAGACGGTTGACAGGCGTGGTCGCGACCATTACGCGGGAACAACGACTTATTGTTTCGAGGACCCGCACTCACCGGTTTAACCGCATCCGAGCGAATATGGAGACGGATGTTAATATGTAAGTTATGTCGCCGTGACGCAGGTTTACGTGAACCGTTACATGTAATCATCATAAGGAAGATGGAAGCATCGAACTGACGTGCAGCGAGCGACGCGTCTACGTGGGTAACACGTAATACATTTTCTCATTTCTGACACTTGTTTTTTTCATCTCTTTAGTTTCATAATTACAACTGTCTGACAAATTAATACTTTAGTTTTGTAGACTTAATGATGATAACTGGTTCAAATATTCGAACTATTTAACTTATGAGTTTGCAAATATTTGCTATAATGGCGAAGTTACCAACTCAGAAAAATTATGAAGAAAAATTTATATAAATCGTCACACTAAGATTAACATGTTGCTTTAACATATGATGCACATTTCTGACATTTTTAATCGACTGAAAAACTAAAAAGGTTCTCAATTAGACTGTATTTTTTAAAATAGCTTACTTTATATCTCCGTAGGTCATCAATCAAAATTTGGTTAGAATAGTACAGGAATTGAAAATACAACATAAAATTCTTAAACAATGAAAAACATAGGTGCCGTGATCGAGTTTGGGTAATGTAGGTACAGTTATAAACTATCTACATGTCATAAAATTGTAACAGAGCGAATTCTGTATACGGACAATATTTTAAATACTAATGGATTTAGCGTATAAAAAGATAGTAGAAATCAGAAAACCTATTTTTAGAATTTTTGTCTGTTAGTGTTTTAATTTGTTTTTCAATAATGTCAAACATACTGCATGGATTTTTATTAAATTTGGTATGATAATAATTTGTACCATCGAGCCACATATTAGATACTTTATATATAGATAATACATAAAAACATCCTGATTTGGTGAATATTACGACGTTTGTACTATTAGCGTTTTTAGTAAACATAAAGTTAAAAAAAAGTTTAAAACTAATCCTGAGAGAGAAAAAAACACCAAAAAATCTTAATAAGTTTTCTTATATCGGATTCCACGTAAACGAAGTCGCGTCGGCAAAGCTAGTCTAATAATAGAGATAATATTTACTTACACGTATCATTACTTAATGTTTAAAGCTTTGACATGACTAAGAGTGATACAAACCTGTCCTTCAGCAAAATCAGGGTCCAATGATGAAGCCGAAATGGGTGAATTTAAACTCTTTAGTGATGAGACTCTGACATCTGACTTCTCTTGACGTAGCAAGAAAGTAACAAAGTATGTAGGTAGAAAAGTAAATATAACAGGGGCATGAAACAACCCAGATTTTAGCACAAAGTAAACAGGAGAATCGTTGTCAGGTGAAATGTAGCACTCATCTGTGAATAGGCGTTTGAACGTACGAGCGAGAGAAAGGGAAACGTCGACTTAGCACCGATTTAAAAAATCTCTAGCGGTAGCGATATTTTAAAAATTTATTTATGTTCGAAAACGATATTGTACCGCAACAGTTCCAACTAAATATCGTATTTTTATTATTTTATACTTTTCAATACGCTTTTATTTCGTGGTTATTTTAAGTTAATTAAATTTTGTTATATTCAGTTTCAAGACGTTTCGTGTGAAAATTAAAGTATTTATTTATTGAAATATTATTACCAAGTTCGTTATAAAAGAAATTTGAGTTATTAATATAAAAAAAATGTAAGGGTTGTAATAGTTTTTAATTTAATAAAATAAATTTTCATATTTATTTAAATTTAAATATTTTACTACTCCTCTGTGAACCTATTTAGGAAAAAAAATATTTCTTTCTGTTTTCAGATAAATTATTTACGGCAAACTGAAACGCAAAATTGTTTTCCACATAACTTACATTCATTGCTCAGCCTAACACTTTTAAATATTTTCCAATTAATTTTTCTAAATCAATCCTTCAAAAAATTTAATACCATTTTGCTTAGCATATTGTTATGTTTTATTTCGCTACACTATTTGTAAAATAAACCATTTGAAATATTTAAACTACTCGTGACTCTTCGCATATTTAAACTACTCGTGACTCTTCTTTCAAAGATGATCGCAAACTTAAAACAATGTTTGACTTTCATAAGATAAACAAGAATGACCTCCACGATCATATCAATTTGTATTAAAGTATAATTTAGAGCATCATTTAAGAATAATGAAAGATTGGAATGAATACTTAGAAGATGCAAGCAAAATACGATCAATTTTAGTTCTAATCGCACGATGATATCATTTGAGAAAAAAATACAATGTAAATGAATAGAAACGACTTATTAAATCTTACGTATGAGCAAAGATGTTGATCCTTGAAATGGAGAAGGAAAATAAGAGTGTGATGTCATCACATAGTTTTTTTTATATTAGGTATATCAGGAAATGCTAAATATATCATGTATCTTAATTTACGCCTAAATATATCATTTTGATGTTTTTCTCAAGCTGTGCTTGGTGTGTTTTGTCATGCATACTTAATTTTCATTTTGATTTGTTCATTTACGCCTATTTTAAATGTTCTTTTTTCTGCTATTCTATATTAATTTATTGTATTATATCAATTTAATAAGATAGGAAATTTAAATGATTTAAGTTAATTTTATTATTAATTATGTGCACGATAAATATTTACCAAATGTTCACCACACATTAATACATATTACACAACCAGTGTTTACCTAGCTTCTACTTAACGGATTGAGATAAAATAAATTGTAGCTTTTCAAAACTATTCTTGAACGTACAAATAGATGTAAATTTTAAAATTAATCCAGAATATGATTTGAGGGATAAATCCTCAAATGATATTTTGAAATTCAGATAACGAATACGAAAACATTTTATTTTTGTCAAATTAAGTGTCAAAAATTTAATAAAAGTTACGAAAGTGTCTCTTCTGTCGTTTTTAATAACATACTCTAGCGTACATTTTCAAATCTCTCTTAACCTCTACCTGATTTCCAACAGATTTTAATAACAAAAGTAGTGAAGTATAATTATTGATAATATGATGGTATCGATAATATTTACTTACACGTAACATTACTTAATAAATAATAAAACTTTCCTACAATACGGGGTGAAAAATTAGTGTGGATGTAGGATGAAATAAGTTTACATTGAATATAAAAAGCACTTATCAACGAAATTTATCGATTTCTGCTGAATCTTTTGAGACAAAATATTTATTTTAGTTCGTATTTTAATTTGCTTGAAAAAAGAAAAAAAATAATTAGAATACGTGGTATAATTTACAGAATTTTAATATTTGATTATTTACTCTATTATCAACTTGTTATGTTCTAAATAAAATAGCATGTTTTTTCGTATGAACCATAAAAATAAAAAAAACTGTTAAATACTTTTTAAAATTTTGGTGCGAGATACGTACGAATATATCTCTACGGCCTAAATTTTTAAATTAATATTTCATAAACTGTCAATTGTGAAGAAACTCGCATATTTATATATAATACTGTTATAAGTTACTATTACATATTAAATCTAATCTGTAAAATACACATTTTAAATATTTAGGTGGGTAGTAAAACCTTATATTGGAAACAAATAAAAAATGGGTCATTCCTTAAGAAACTACTCGATTTTCCTGCTGCTCACTGCTCGAGTTGCTAAGTTACAATCTTTTGCATTTATAATATGAGTAGAAATAAAAATTTACCTTAACAACAATTTGTCACATTTCATTTAGAAAAACCAATGAGCCATCACTATAATTTGATGTTAAAAAGGTACCACATCCCTATGTAAGTTTTCATTAAAAATTATTCGATATTCGACATAAAACAACGTGATTACAAAATAAAATGCATCCTTTCAAACTTCGCGCTTCCGTATTCTCACGCAATTTCCTCTCCGTGATACTCGCTATTCCCGTACCAGCTCAGTCGTACTCAGTGCTCCAGTAAGTCACGGAGACCGGGACGCGATGGTTCGCATCCTGGGTTCAACGGCCGGCAGGTGACAGTCGCGGGAATTCGACCGATCACGCTGATCGTTCAAGCGAACCGAGACACGCGGCAAGAGAGGCCGTCAGTTATCTCGTCCGGACCAATTAGCGATTGCGAATGTTCTTAAGTCGGATGGGTAATTCTGTCCGATTCTTAAGTCGAGCGTGAGAGTTCTGAGAATCGAGGGCCTCTCGTTTACTAAGTTTTTAAGTTTCCGTGTTTTCACGCCATTTTGCACCGAGGTGAAATGAATACAGTTAGGAAGAAACGTCACTTCACTTTAGTAGTACGACGTAGTACGTTTCAAATATCGTGAACGAATAAATAATACGGTATAGACAAACTAATAAATCAGGATTTGTATAATAAAAATACTTAATTTTGATTATAGAAATCCTATGAGAAAATCGAGATGAAAAATAACTTTTTTATAACATCTTTAAAATAAAATTTTATAGTCGGACGAATAAAGAGAGCTGCAAGAAAAGCTTACAAAAATTCATTGTTCTTTAATTTTATGAATGTTTTCCAATACTTGCTTTGATTTTTAATAGAATTATACGTTTAGATGAAATAAATTTGGAAAAACCAAAAGTTTCGATAAAATATCTACTCATGGTCGTGTTCGTGGTCGTTTCGAAAACATACTTTTTTAATTCCAAACACACCACCAGTGTCTTAAAAACTTATTCTCTGTCTAAAACATAAAATTCTGAAATCAATTGGGTTACCAAGAAAACATTTTTGATAATTTTTTTCCACATTTATAATTTCTAAAATTTAAATTTTTAAAAACAAATTACTTTAATAAGTAAATAATGGCAATGATAAACAAATGTTTTACAAGAAAACAAAAAAAAATTAACAACAAAAATATAGGGCGAAGGAGTAGGTTTAATTGATCTTGAATACATATCAATATGTGATTTAGATAAATATACAGTTGTATTTGTATGGCAGCACATGGCACCGACATTGCAAAATTTAACTAACTTAGTAATACTACTGTATTCAAAATTAAGACGTCAAAATTTTGATTACATCGAATTCTCGAAATGATCTCCGTCTATCAGATGAGACGTAGATCTGCATAAAAAACGAAAAGGGCCACTTAATACATTCATTGAAAACGGCAATTTTAAAATAGGAGGAAAAGGCTGGTACCAATAATGTAATAGATTATCACTGTTGTTTACTCAGTTTTTGGTGCAGATCGTTGAGACGGTAGACGTTGAGACGTTGAGACGGTATATACGCAAAGGTAAACTAATCTGAAGCAGTGTAGCTAAGCAACAACATCGCAATAATTAATTATTTGTATAGTTTAATCAACAATCAGATCACCTAACGAAATATTGAAAAATATATATTCATTCTGCGTGATTACGAACTGAACAAATCTTATTATAATTTTATCTCACCGTCCATTGATAAATATATCGACTCGTGATAACAAAAACAGATTTCATATATTTTTATGTCTATACATTGACTTTCTAATCGATTTGATGAATTTTCTTTCATTTCTTTCATCACTTTGACGGTGCTTCATCATGGCTATAAATTACATTTCTCACGTTTTACCTTACTCCAAATTTTGTCGATGCTCTTCATTTACAGCCAGTACAACCTGCCATCTATCTGATTCAAGTGGCTACGTTTTACCTTCAAATGAAAGTTTAAATTCAAAGTCTGTTGAAGTCTGGGTAAGTTTCTATCGGACCGTATTACTAATCGAATTACATTTACGGTGTTTTATTAGATATTGTATCCGAACATTCATACATTGTTTTAATAATATTGCCTTATGCTAACTGATTTATATTAATACTTTCATCAAAATGATTAAAGTCATCATCATCATCTTTCATCAAAATGATGCGTTATCTCCAGAAGGGAGTCGATAAAAGTAAGGGAAGAAGACTGTTTTCAAAGGTAAGTTAGGGAATAAGCATGAATCGTATATATGTATCGTATGTAAATCGTATATATGTATATATGTGTTCAAATACTTACAAAGTATGGAGAGAAAATCCAATTGACTACGGTATTTTTATTTTACGGTACGAACAAAGCTGAACGAACAAAGCAGTAAGCTTTTGAGCTCGGAAACTTATTTCGTCCTTGAGATATACCACCTAAAAATTAAGACCCATGCTCCACAAAGTTATAAACTACGAAACTACAACAAATTACAAAAAAAAATTGTATTGGTCATACTGTTTTTAATTATAATCAAAAAAGTAATTCCGAAAGTAACGGTAAAAAACTAAGCTTTTTCCACAAATAAAAATTTACGAGCCGACTGCGCGCGTGCAGTAGAAAAAGATGACTGTCGCGTTAATGTCGTTGGTATGTAAATTTTAAGATCGCTTAAATTCTTTAAGATTGTTCCTTCTTTTATAACTAACATTTTATAGTTGTTGGTTTAGTATTAAATTGTGACCGTGTCATAATTTTATTAGTGTAATTCACGTATCGCCCCATTTTGATGAAAGTTTTATCCGGCTGTACTCCACACCCCTCGTTTTCAATTCGTGTTTGTATTTGCATATTACATATTTAGTAATAAAGACAAAGATTGACAAAGATTTTGGAAAGCTGCAATTTATTTTATCTCAATCCGTTAAGTAGAAGCTAGGTAAACATTGGTTATATAATATATATTAATGTGTGGTGAACATTTGGTAATAATTTATCGTGCACATAATTAATAATAAAATTAACTTAAATTATTTAATTTCCAATCTTATTAAATTGAAGTAATACCATAAATTAATATAAATTGAAGTATAAATAGCAGAAAAAAGAACGTATAAAATAGGTGTCAATGAATACATCAGTCGTGTTGATGATAAGAAAAAACGACGAAGAAGATAAAATTAAGTACGTACAACAAAATACACCAAAAGTTGAAAAAAAATATTATAAACAGTTCGTTGAAAAAAAAAACACTTTATATCTGAACTATTTTTAAAATAATTTTTTTATATTATTTAATAGATATTAGTTTTATTTAATATATATTATAACATAATATATATTTAATAACAATTGAAAGATACATTATTTAAATACATATTAAATACATAGTTAATCGATTTTCACATCCATGGATAAGTAAGTATATGTGGGAAGAATGATGGAAAACTTACTAACAAGCTAAAATTATATTATTTATAATAACTGGTAATAATCTTAAAAAATAAACTTCTGTCTAAACATGGTCCCCTAATTTAAATAGACTGAATGAATGAAACAGTGAATAATGGCCTATTTTTTTAAAAATACTTTTTTTAATTACGTATTCGGCTTAACGCAAACAGACATCTCGAACCAAAACATAATCTGGCCAGCACAAATATTTGAAACGAAGGTTGCAGATTGATGCAAATATTATTTGAGTATACGAGTGTCGTGTGATTGATGAGTGACACGTGAAGGAGATGACATAATCACTTTGCAGGATTCACGGCCGATGCGTTTCGGTCACGCATCCGCGAGCTCAGTTCGTGACTTAGACTGCCGCAAATAAGCAGTTGGTTCAGATGAATTAATCTCATAAATATCTATATCAGCTTCTTTACTGAGGATAAATAAATGTTTGTCAGCAAAATACACCGAAAAAAAAATAAAAATTTCACTGTTTATTAGTTATAAAATGAAATAATATATTGAATATATTTGACGTTTATTATGTAGAAATTTATTATTCACAATTAAATGAAGCTATGTGAAGTATTTTTTCTACTTTATTTAAATTTTTACCACGACCTAGGTTACATTATATTACATCTTCAGGTGGGTTTTTAGCAAAGATAATTTTTAAATATTGCCAAAATTTTGATGCTACGGCTTGGAAACTATCAAAGTAAATTCGCCTGTCTTTTAATTTAGTTAAAAATGAATCTAATGAAATGTTGGCACCAAAGATTATGTTAATCGATTAATCGGTATCTTAGAATGTAAATACCAGAATCGGTAAAGATCTGAGAGAAAACAAAAAATCTGAAGATATTTCAAATTTATTTGTTTCCGAATAAACGGGAAAATAAACGTACTGATATTAATATCACTTATTCCAGATAGTAATATTTCGTTTTAATTTATCTCCGGCAACTTTCAGTATACGTTTCTAGAGTAAACCATCGTTATTTATGTATATCATAAAGAAATTTACTCCCAATATTTCAAATATTTTTATTTCTAGATAAAATCTGTTAACGAGTACGTTAACGGATTTTATCTAGAAATAAAACGTAAAACACAAGGCTGTGTCGGGGACACAGCCTTGTGTTTTACGTGTATACGAGTACGTTAACGGATAATATTTTTTAAGTTTCCAGCATCGCTTTACTTTGTGCTCATGAGAAGCTCTTGACATTGTCGATACTCCGACATTTTCGGCCTCAGAAAAAAAAGAAAAATTTTGTATCCTTAGAAAATTCTAAAAAAGATAAACACTTCGTTTTGTTAGAAAAATTCTACTTAATAAATTCTCATTTTTCTTGTTATTCTCAAATCGAACTCAAAAATTATGATAGTTATGTAATTTAATAAAATTGCGAAACTTTTTACGTAATGGTTATTTATTCCTCAATTGTATGATCCATGTTTGTGTCTTTACTCTAAATTTTTTACTATCCCAACATTCTGCATTTTTTGCTATGAACAGATAAATTAAATGGCTAAAGTTTTTTTATTTTTGCTAAAAATCCGCTGACCAAATCCGGCGAAAACCTTACCCGTATATAGGCACACATTTTCACGGCTGACTGCTATTAAATCGTAAATGCGAACGACGATTATCATATTTGGTCTTCATTAATTGCTTTAATAAACTAACAGACGTCTTGAGACTGTACCGAGGGCGCCGTGTCCGGATCACGTCATCGACTGGCTTTTAATTATGTAGGTGGCTGTGTGGAATCTTGGCCCTCGCGTTCCACCACACATTCATGTGTGCTGGATAAAAGGTAAGTTTTAGAATTATGTAAAATTATTCAAACTTTTATAAACCAAAGATAATGACATGCAGAAGTGGGAATGTATTTAGTCATCTGTTGGCTTCTAGCTTCTGTCCGTAACTTTGTTCGTGTGAATAACATCAAGGTAACGTATGTGCTAAACCAGGTGATTATTTGTCTTTTACCAAAATTTTTTGAAGCAATAGGCAGAAAATTTTGTTTGCTATCCCATTGGAAACACGCATTGTAAGTTATTATATGCTAAAATCAAATTTATAGAATTTTCCTTAAAAGTTAAATGAATACTATGTTATCAAATAGGAATCTAATCAACATCCTAAACGAGGGAATCAAACTCTCAGGAACTACTTCAGATTTCGGTATCAATGATAATTAAAATTATAATATTACTTAGTGCAGGCTATAATCAATTGGTATATAAAATTTATTGCAGATCTGTTCAGAAATTATGGAGTTAGAGTAACAAACATATATCCATCTATTCATTAAAAATTTTACATTCATAATACATGTTAAAATTTTATGTTAATTTATTAAATTTACTATTTGCTATTGAGTTTTTCTTCTAAAATTGTCATCAATTTTAAGAGTAAAAGAGTAAGCGTTTGAGAGTTCTAATAAAAATCAATTTTTATTAAAAATTTAATAATTTTGAAAAAAATAAAAAAATTATACCTGTGCAAACAAAAGTCGATCTTTGTCTATGAGTTCTACAAGTCACATTAGTCTATGGAAAATTAATTGGATCTTAACAAATATATTGTCTTCAATATTTATGTACTTGTTATATCTTTGGCTTTCAAAAATATAAAAATATTTTTTGGGAAAATGTTGCGGATTAGCAGGATATATAACGAACGCAAACAGAGAAAGACATAAAAGATATAGGCTCTTATGTCCCATATATGTGTTAATTAATCATAATAGTACATAACACCTTAGGTCCATATTTAAAATATTTGCTGTTCATAATATCATAGTATATGTTCTGAAAATCTTGATTATTGCTATTAAAAGTTTGTGATGAAATAAATCTGAAATTTGTATATAAATTGTAATATATTTTCTTAATTTTCTCTCTTAATCATGAAAAATTATATTACGAGTGAATTGGCGATTTTACGGCAATGGAAAAGAAACTCCTCCCCAATATGCTGCATAAAGTTTCTTTTATATATATATATATATATATATATATATGTATATATATATATATATATATATATATATATATGTGTATACATAAATGTATATATTTTCTTTTTTTTCCAGGTATACCAAGAAAATACCAAGTTCATATTTAACTTGCAGTCTCTTATTATATTGTTCTACTTATCATGTATTTTTTGGAGACATATGTAAATTTATCTAATTTAAAGTAAAAAAGCACTAAATTCATAATTAATCTGCGGTCCGCTGTTATACTATTCTACCTATCGTAAACTTTTAATAGTATTGGCAAACTCATGTAAAATTATGTAATTAAAAGTAAAAAGGACACTACATTCATCTTAAATGTGAGTTCTATTATTATGTCGTTCTGCCTATCATATATTCACTAAGAAACTTAGATACTATTTAATTTATTTGATGAATATCCGCACATAAACTAACATTTACAAAGATAGAACTAAATGCTGAAAATTCTTCGTACTCAACCACAATATTCTCATTAAAGTCATATTTAGTAGGAATATTGTGGTTAAAGTATGATAACATGATTACGTTGGTAATAACTACAGGTATTCTGAATAGAACCAATAATGATATTATGGGATATCTAATTTCCTTATTGAGTTCGTCGTTTTGTCATCGTGAATTAACGTATTATGTACGTAAAAGAATAAGTATGATGTGTAATATATTGAGTAAATAGTATGAAATGACTAATAAGTACAATATTAGTCACTATTCTGTGAATATCTGGTGTTAGCGAAATCAATATAACTAAAAGTTATGTACTGACGATTAATGGGTTTATAAACCTTGTTAAACCTTGGAAAGGTGTTTGAAATTTTATAGATTTGTGTATATATATATATATGTTAGAAAATGTTTATGACTATTTTGAAGTTATTTAATGAAAGAAGTGAAGTCTAATGGAGACACGTCTTTTGACCTCTTTTACGTCATTACCACTGTTCTCAGGTCAAAGCATTTGTTAAACGATCTGATTGCCAACATCAAACTTAGAGTTTACTGGCTTTATTATTATGTTAGGTTAACATAATGAATATTTTAATATCATTCATGCCACCTGTTAAAAACATACGTCTTCGATCGATCAAAGTCTTATCTAGTAAACTCAATGATGTTGGCTGCCGCATTTATGGAAGAATTTTTAAATTTGTTTATATATTGATATGAAAACTTTTTTCCATCGAATACTCTTGTTTTATTTGTCTGACTACAGAGATAAATCCAATTCAAATATCCCTGGAAATTGTTTTAAAATTTAGAATGCTCTTAACATTTAAGGAGTGGCTATGGGTTAATTGGTCCCAGTACTTCATATTTAGCTTTCTTCTATATTATTAATAACTGCTTTTGCTAATAACTTTTGTATAACCTAATAATATTCGGCATTTCCGACGTGGATGCTCTTAGTAACTTTCAACGATAGTGTAGGCCAGATGAAGTCTTCGGCAGTCATTTAGCGTGCTGTACATGAGTACTACGAACATAAAAGGTGTATATAGGTCCGCTGGACCAAGTAGCGACTAAATGCGTAAGTGATTTTTCCATTTAGTTATTACTATTTATTTATCTATTTTCTTTGTTTTGTGTTATAGAAAATGGCAACCACCTGTTGGTGTGAGGCCTAAAGAGATAGAAGAATATCTTAATGAAGAAATAGAAAACATAAGACTGCTTAGTTGTAAGTTCATATGATTCGGACTCCGAACAAGAAGGCGAATGTATTCAGCTCATTAGCATCAAATCTACACTCTGAACATGAACTAAACTTAAAACCAAGGTAAGGTATCCATCGACATTCAGATTTAGATTGTGTTCCATTGTCGATTTTACAAAAAGGCTATTACATCGGTAAAAAAAATACTTTATGGAGTATTGGATAACCAGGAAGAAATATAAGAACTTGGGTTCATAATATCAGTCCCTATGCCTTGTCAAGAAGCACTGAACTCAACTACGACGTTAGAAACGTTTTGTCTTTTTTTCCCGATCAAAATAATGGATTTTATAAATATTTACATGACTGATCAAGTTCGAGAAAGAGAAAGAGACTGTAAATCTTCAAATATGACAGAAATAAAAGCTTTGTTTGGACTACTTTTCTATACTGGAAAGTTGAGAGGAGCTCACTTAAATACTAGGAACTTGTGAACAACCGATGGCAGTGGATGTAACTAATGTCTGCATAGCAGCTATGTCGAGACGTAGATTTTACTTTTTGCTTAGATGCTTGCGTTTTGATGATGTAAGGACAAGGCAGACTAGAAAGGAAAACAATAAATTGGCGCCAATTCGAGGGGTTTTTGGGAAAGTTGTATCTTATATTAAAAAATACTGCGATGAAATACTGTTAGTGTTCCGTGATCGGTGTCCATTCCGACAATATCTTCCTAGCAAACCAGCAAAGTATGGACTAAAAATATTTGCAGTCTGTGATGCAAACACTTATTATATATCAAACCTTCAAATTTACACTGGTAAAAAAAACAATGGTCTATATCAGATCAGCAAACCTCTAAGCTATGTGGTAAAAAGAGTGGTGGATCCAATAAAAGATTCTAATCGTAATGTCGCCATGGACAATCGGTTCATGAGTGTACATTGATGGCAAATTTATTGGACAACTTTAGCTTAATATGTTTAGGAACTCTTAGAAAGAACAAAAAAAAGATACCTCAAGAGTTTACTGAAACCAGAGGAAGAGAAGCATGAAACTTACTTTGGGCTTCAAGATAATACCACACTACTATCTGACGTGGAAAAAACGTGGAAAAGTAGTTCTCTTAGCATCTACTATGCATCATGATGCTAAAATACATGTAGAAACAGGTGAACAGTAGAAACCTGAAATGATAACCGATTACGATACCTTCAAATGTGGAGTCGATGTAGTTGACCAAATGAGTGGTACATATTCTGTGTCTAGACGAACTCAATTTTGGCCACTTTGCATATTTTTTAGGTTATTAAATATTCGCGGACTAAACACTTACGTTATTCAAAAGACCAAATTACCTTCTGATAATTTCACATAAAGAGATTTTATCAAAACATTGGCTATTTCTCTGATTGAAACACTTCTTCATGAAAGAATTTCTGGTACAAACATTCCAGAGCAGATCAAAAACCGTATCCGAAATTTAATACCAGAAAAGGAACCAATTGCTGCATCTGACCCACCAGTGAGTGGAAGAAAAGTGCGTTGCGATCTATGTAATTGGAAAAAATATAAGAAAATCTAACTTTTTTGCATAAAGTGCAGTGTGCCAATTTATGGAAAATAATCGCCGTAACTAAATTTTATGTACAAGGTATCTAAAGAATATTGACATTATATGATTTTACTCCAAAGAAGATATTTTATTTTTGTTTTTTTTTTCATATTTCTATTAATATTGATAATATTTGTTATTTTGTATAAGTACATTATATTAGTGTAAGAAAAAAAAATTTTTTTTTCAATAAGCAATTGTAGAAATTATAACGATAATACTAAATCTTGTCTTAAAACCAACGCATAATTTTGTATATTTTTGTAATAGTTCTTTGTTTAAATAAAAACAGTAACTATAGGTATTTGATTCAATAATATTTTTCTTTTTAGCTTTTGGGATTATATAATCCCTGTAAGAAAGTAGACATTTAAGTTTATTAAGTAATTTCGAAATAAAATTATAAAAATAAACTGGTTTCAGTGGACTCGGTAGCGACTACTAGAGTAACAAATCAGGGCGCGACTCCCTAAGTGTTAATGCATAGGTATTCGTTATATTTCCAGTATATGAAAATACGAACATATTTCTGAACTGTAGTCATAATTTATAATGAAGGTCTATAATCGACTCTAACTATATATGACTCATTTCGATTTTTTTTCAATATTATAAAAAATTCAAATAGTCCAACATTGTCGATTTATCACTTTGAAAATTTATTCAGTCTCCTTTTTCTCTAAATATTTCAATATTTCCGAGGGAAATTATTTTTCTATCAAATCTATGAAACTTTAAAACAAACTAGATTCTGACATTTCTTCCAGGAATAAAATTACTATACTCGTACTATACTGAAACCATGTAACAAAGAAAAAACATCCAAATGCTTGTCCGCCCCGCGCATCGAGGATTTCGTATATACTTTGAAGTCAAAAAACTATTTTTATGACTAGTTGTGCCCCGTGGTTACATTTGCGTGAAATTCGATATAACAATTTTTTTTCTTCTTGTTCTCATATGTTACTTTTGGGTATAAACTATTACTCTAACAAATTTCACCAAAAACCGTCCAGTAGACTTTGCGTGATTGATGCACAATATGACATACAGACAGACAAAAATACTAAAAAATATTTTTTCGACTTCTCTCATCATAGTGTACGCTAAATCAATTACTCTTTTTAAAATATTTTCTACGTACAGAATTCTTCAAATGTATTATATATATATATATATATATATATATATATATATATATATATATATTTATATGTATATATATATATATATATATATATATATATATATATACATTTCTTCCATAATAAGAAGTTCATAAAATGTAATAAGGAGTTCATAACGTCATAAATTTTAATAACATCATAATCATTAAGACGGTTGGACTTCTAAATTATCCTGAATATCTCAAGAACTATGATATCCAGAATCATCTTTATTATTCTCCCACAACCTTTGCCTTGGTCTTTAAAATCCTAATTTTTTTATAATTTTAGATTCAAAATTTTCAAAAATAACGGGCATATACTATCTTTGTATATTTCTGAAGACATACTATTTAAAATTACGCAGAAAGATTTTTTTGAGACCATTATAAACTAGCCTTTCAAACGATACATATGGAATTTAAAAACAATTTGTGTCTAGTTTTTAATTTGCCCCTAAAATTTTTCACATACTTTCTGAATGTGAGCTAGTGAGATATTTATTAGTAAATACAGTTTATTACTACGCTAAATTTCAAGTTTCTTTGTCAAACTGTTTCATATAAATACAGCTAACAGGTGAACAGATGAACACGAGATTAATTTTATGAGAGTTCTGTTCTTCCTTTTTAGGTACAGAACCTTAAAAGGGTTCCTTGAAACTTACATTTAAAATAAATATAAACACTTATCTATAAACATTTTAATAACCTTTCACAAACGTAGCATAATCAAATAGAACGTCACGTGCATTCACATATCCATATGGGATCATTTCATTTCGTACCATACACCCAGTATCCTTACTGCTACCAAAATAATAAAATATCAGAAAACTTTGTCCTATATCGATAGGTTTGGAATTACCTGCGCTCATTTTTCAAAAATGTGTTTTTTTTCACTCAAAGTACAGTAAAATAATAAAAAAATACCGTAGTATTAAGTACTTATATCGTATGCGACGTACGACCGTAGTATTAAGTACATATATCGTATGCTTTACGACCGTAGTATTAAGTACTTATATCGTATGCTTTACGACGATCTAATCATAACATATCTTAAATAAATCTGATATGTGTATACGTTTCTGTGGTCTTTTCGCGTCCAAGGTACCTCTCTATGGTAACAATGGTAATAAATAAAACATATTTTTACTCGGTTAAGTTACTGGATGCTTACTAAGCAGTAATTGCAAAAATATAACATATGCAAAAAGATTTTAATACCACCGGAATCCACACGACGATATAATCGTAATAACAATTTTAAATAAGTCTGATATGTGTTTGCATTTCTGTGGTCTTTTCGCGTTCAAGGTACCTCTCAGTGGTAATGAAGGTAACAAATAAAACATATTTTTGCTCGGCTAAGTTACTGGATGCTTGCTAAGCTGTCATTGCAAAAATATAACATATGCAATGAGATTTTAATACCACCGGAATCCGCACTGGAGGGGAATATTCTAATTAATGGTATTTAAGATAAGAACAACCTATTAAGATATCCATTAAACCGTCATTGCGTATGGTGGCTCTGACGATGTATCTGTCAATATTTTTTTTATTTTTTAACAGAAAAACCTGTTATATCTACTAACGTATCTTTTTCGTCTCTAGTTATTTTACTTTATTTTCTCAAGTAAAAATATTTATTAAATAAATTATATTAAGAAAATACATTTTTAAAGGAACATATTTAAAAAGTAGCACCTAAACTTGTAACTTCAAATGCTACTTTTTACATATGTTCCTGTAAATCATTAGTGTACGGCATATGATCCAGAAAGGGATACATTTCATTGTCACAAACGTAGAGATTATAGAGTAATTAGGGAAAATTATAATATTATGCCTATTATCGGTCACTATTAAATATTCTAGTGGGAATAAAATTCAAAAGCTGCAGCTGTAATGAATCAGTTTCTTTTTGACTTTGCCTCAGACATATAGTGCCAATGATAATTATAATATTATGTCTATTCCCTGTATAAAAGATTTCCCAGAAGAAAAATTGTCTGTCACTATTAAATATTCTAGTGTGAATAAAATTCAAAAGCTGCAGCTGTAATGAATCACTATCTTTTTGACTTTGCCTCAGACATATATTGCCAATGAAAATTATAATATTATGTCTATTCCCTGTATAGACGATTTCCTAGAAGAAAAATTGTCTGTCACTATTAAATATTCTAGTGGGAATAAAATTCAAAAGCTGCAGCTGTAATGAATTAGTTTCTTTTTGACTTTGCCTCAGACATATAGTGCCAATGATAATTATAATATTATGTCTATTCCCTGTATAAAAGATTTCCCAGAAGAAAAATTGTCTGTCACTATTAAATATTCTAGTGGGAATAAAATTCAAAAGCTGCAGCTGTAATGAATCAGTTTCTTTTTGACTTTGCCTCAGACATATAGTGCCAATGATAATTATAATATTATGTCTATTCCCTGTATAAAAGATTTCCCAGAAGAAAAATTGTCTGTCACTAATAAATATTCTAGTGTGAATAAAATTCAAAAGCTGCAGCTGTAATGAATCACTTTCTTTTTGACTTTGCCTCAGACATATAGTGCCTATGATAATTATAATATGTCTATTCCCTGTATAGACGATTTCCTAGAAGAAAAATTGTCTGTCACTATTAAATATTCTAGTGGGAATAAAATTCAAAAGCTGCAGCTGTAATGAATCACTATCTTTTTGACTTTGCCTCAGACATATATTGCCAATGAAAATTATAATATTATGTCTATTCCCTGTATAGACGATTTCCTAGAAGAAAAATTGTCTGTCACTATTAAATATTCTAGTGGGAATAAAATTCAAAAGCTGCAGCTGTAATGAATTAGTTTCTTTTTGACTTTGCCTCAGACATATAGTGCCAATGATAATTATAATATTATGTCTATTCCCTGTATAAAAGATTTCCCAGAAGAAAAATTGTCTGTCACTATTAAATATTCTAGTGGGAATAAAATTCAAAAGCTGCAGCTGTAATGAATCAGTTTCTTTTTGACTTTGCCTCAGACATATAGTGCCAATGATAATTATAATATTATGTCTATTCCCTGTATAAAAGATTTCCCAGAAGAAAAATTGTCTGTCACTAATAAATATTCTAGTGTGAATAAAATTCAAAAGCTGCAGCTGTAATGAATCACTATCTTTTTGACTTTGCCTCAGACATATATTGCCAATGAAAATTATAATATTATGTCTATTCCCTGTATAGACGATTTCCTAGAAGAAAAATTGTCTGTCACTATTAAATATTCTAGTGGGAATAAAATTCAAAAGCTGCAGCTGTAATGAATCACTATCTTTTTGACTTTGCCTCAGACATATATTGCCAATGAAAATTATAATATTATGTCTATTCCCTGTATAGACGATTTCCTAGAAGAAAAATTGTCTGTCACTATTAAATATTCTAGTGGGAATAAAATTCAAAAGCTGCAGCTGTAATGAATTAGTTTCTTTTTGACTTTGCCTCAGACATATAGTGCCAATGATAATTATAATATTATGTCTATTCCCTGTATAAAAGATTTCCCAGAAGAAAAATTGTCTGTCACTATTAAATATTCTAGTGGGAATAAAATTCAAAAGCTGCAGCTGTAATGAATCAGTTTCTTTTTGACTTTGCCTCAGACATATAGTGCCAATGATAATTATAATATTATGTCTATTCCCTGTATAAAAGATTTCCCAGAAGAAAAATTGTCTGTCACTAATAAATATTCTAGTGTGAATAAAATTCAAAAGCTGCAGCTGTAATGAATCACTTTCTTTTTGACTTTGCCTCAGACATATAGTGCCTATGATAATTATAATATGTCTATTCCCTGTATAGACGATTTCCTAGAAGAAAAATTGTCTGTCACTATTAAATATTCTAGTGGGAATAAAATTCAAAAGCTGCAGCTGTAATGAATCAGTTTCTTTTTGACTTTGCCTCAGACATATAGCGCCTATGATAATTATAATATGTCTATTCCCTGTATAGACGATTTCCTAGAAGAAAAATTGTCTGCCACTATTCAATATTCTAGTGTGAATAAAATTCAAAAGCTGCAGCTGTAATGAATCACTTTCTTTTTGACTTTGCCTCAGACATATAGTGCCTATGATAATTATAATATGTCTATTCCCTGTATAGACGATTTCCTAGAAGAAAAATTGTCTGCCACTATTAAATATTCTAGTGTGAATAAAATTCAAAAGCTGCAGCTGTAATGAATCACTTTCTTTTTGACTTTGCCTCAGACATATAGTGCCTATGATAATTATAATATGTCTATTCCCTGTATAGACGATTTCCTAGAAGAAAAATTGTCTGCCACTATTAAATATTCTAGTGTGAATAAAATTCAAAAGCTACAGCTGTAATGAATCACTATCTTTTTGACTTTGCCTCAGACATATAGTGCCTATGATAATTATAATATGTCTATTCCCTGTATAGACGATTTCCTAGAAGAAAAATTGTCTGCCACTATTAAATATTCTAGTGTGAATAAAATTCAAAAGCTACAGCTGTAATGAATCACTATCTTTTTGACTTTGCACCAGACATATATTGCCAATGAAAATTATAATATTATATCTATTCCCTGTATAGAAAATTTCCCAGAAGAAAAATTGTCTGTCACTATTAAATATTCTTGTATAAATAAACTTCCAAAGTTGCAGGGACAATGGGTATCATTTTGACTTTGCCATAAACTGCAACTATTGTATATGCAGATTAACTAGGTGTGTGCATATCAACGATAGTGACGATCGAGGCAAATAGACTTGACTCAAAAATTTGAGGAATCAACTTAATAAATTTCCATCGGAACTCACTCTCGTTAGCGATGCGACACAAAATGTTGAATGTTGAAATGTGACCGCACGCAAGTTCTCGACGCGGCCGCACATGTCGCAACGAATTTGGAAAGTGTGAATTATTTTAGCAATGAATCAACTAACGATTTCCATACGCCGACGCGGTCGCTTCTACCACAATGCAGATCTGCAGACTGACACAAATATCGCACCGGGTCAGCGCCCACTTGCGTCGCCGAGTCCAATCGCATCACAGCTTGACATATAAAGCAATGTTGCAAAATGTCCTGAATGTACGTCTTCGGAGTATGTGAATGAACATTGACATTTCGACGATGTGATTTACAACGTTGCCTATTTGGCCTACTGTGCACATGTCTATCAAGTCATAAATAAATTTAATCAGTAATTGCGTGAAGCAATAACTTGCTCCTAATTCATACTCTCGAATCAAGATATGTATATACACACACACACACATATATATATATATATATATATATATATATATATATATATATACATATATTTATATATGCATATTCATCCGTATATGTAAACTCTTTACAGATTTCGACAAATTTTAATCGATTTTCCTCAAATTTTCCCCCTAATAAAAAATTCCTGGGGGTATCCTCAACTGCCCGGATGTTTAGCTAACCGTAAAATAAAAGCAGAAAAATGTTTGGATGTAAAATATGTATAATTTTTTGATATAATTTTTAATAAAATATGTATAATTAATATGTATGAACTTTAGAATACGAAATTAAGGAGGTCATCAATGATCGTATGTATGTAATATCATTGGAACTACAAAATATTCAGATCGGCTAGTTCTACTAGGCCTTCCAAACAAAAGTACAAAATTTCACATGTGTATGTATGTATGTATGTTTGTATGGTTGTCCAAGTTTTTCTCAGAAACTAATAATAGGGTTGCAAAAAGGCATGTCAAACCTAAGTAAAAACAAAACAAAAAACTTTCCTTGGCCGGTAAAACCTCAAACGAAATTTGTTAAAAACCTAGTTTTGTTTGGATTTTGAAATGATTCTGTGCGTATTATAACACTTATTATTTCTGCCTTTTATTAAAAGTTATTTTAAATGGCGTAAGCACCTACCTACATTTTGAAGACGGTTTAATTTTTTTTTAAATTAGTTTTTATTATATCATTATAATAATATATAAATATGAATACACGTTTTTGTACGACTTTGAACATAATGAAAACTGAAACATGTTAGGTTTTCTTCAATGTTTATTTGCTATTTTTGACGGCCTGAATACTGGCAGTTGAGAGAAAAATGGCATCCGTCGTTCATTTTGCCCCACTACCAATGCGTATCACTTTTTGTTATGATCATGTTTTTTTACATACAAACTTACAAAACCGTGGTTTGGTTTTCAAAAATTTGTTATGTAAAAACGAATTATGATTTTTTTATGCACAAGTTACATACATATATTTATGATTTTATAATTAATCGTTAATTTAGGAATATAAAAATATAATTATTTCCTGATTTCCTTCCTGGCTTTTAATCAGATCTTTTCTGACTTTTAAAATTTCATGACTTCTAATTAACTAGTTTTTTATTACAGTTTTTTCGCTTTTTATTACAGATTTAATCGCTAGTTTCTAAATAATTATAAAGAAAAATTTTTTTAGTTAAAATAATAATTTCTCAACTCTTACAAATTCATTAGTTAAAATATATAATTTCTTTCAAAAACATCAAGTTAGCTATAATCAAATTATATGTTTCCAACAATAATATTGTTCCTTTCTCTATATATTAATAAAATTCTAACAGGTTGCATTCTGTATATGGAAGATATTTTAAAAAGAGCGATTGATTTAGCGTAAAGAATAATAATAGAATCCAGAAGACCTGTTTTAAGAATTGTTACCTGTCTATCTGTCTGTAAATTTATTCATCAATCACTGATTTTGATGAAATTTGGTATGGTAAAAATATATATCCAAGAGCAACCTATGAGATAAAACAATGTCTAACAACTTCTCTTATTCTGAATTTATCGTGAACTAAATCTTAGGCACAGCTGGTAGCTATTTATATAATTTTATGCAAAACCAAGAGCAACCTATGAGATAAAACAATGTCTAACAACTTTTCTTATTCTGAATTTATCGTGAACTAAATCGCAGGCACAGCTGGTAGCTATTTATATAATTTTATGCAAAACCAAGAGCAACCTATGAGATAAAACAATGTCTAACAACTTTTCTTATTCTGAATTTATCGTGAACTGAATCGCAGGCACAGCTGGTAGCTATTTATATAATTTTATGCAAAACCAAGAGCAACCTATGAGATAAAACAATGTCTAACAACTTTTCTTATTCTGAATTTATCGTGAATTAAATCGCAGGCACAGCTGGTAGCTATTTATATAATTTTATGCGAAACAATGAAAGCTTGGTGATTGCTTCATTTCTCTGTTTTTAGAATTATTTAGATTATTAACTGGAATTTTTTTGTTTTCCTACGGAAAATAAAAAAATCTCAGTTATATTTCAATAAAAATATGTAACTTTTAAAAATATATTATTCTTAACACGAACATTTTTACTTGAGAAATAAAATAGAATACCTAGACATTAAAAGATAAAAAGAACCAAAAAATCAACACATAATACTCAATATTAAAATAAGGTTTATGAATTTCTGATTCATATTAAACTTATTTCAACAATAAAAACAATGAAAGTCAACAATGAAAGTCAGCTCCACCCATTCGACTATAGATAGTAATAATAATTGTACTAAACATTGACATGCAAACATTTTTTCCAATTTTTTATAAAATACTAATCCTTACTGATATTTATTATAAACGGATTTACCTTAACTCGCTTTATAAATAAAGTTTTAATGTCATAAACACGTTGAAGATCTCTCATACAACTGCATGTTTATCTGATAGGTACTTTTACTACATAGCCTTCGACGTGACAGAAGCTGTATCGTTGCACAATATAATCAAAGAGCTTTAATGAGGATTTTAAGCAGATAGAGGCTAAGGGGCTCGCCCATTACTCACAAGTAACTGACAGCAGTACGAAGTTTATCTCATTTTTGCTATCGTCCGTTTCCGAAGTTAGTTTAGTCATAAATTGTGGGTTAAATTAGATTTATTTTAAAGTTTCGTATCTCAGATGATATAAACGTGACCCTCATTGCTAGTTTAGTTCTTCGAGATTCGCGAGGCTAACCATTTGAGATAAAAATAATGGCACATTTTTATTTTAAAGAATTTTTAAGCTTTTATATATAAAAGAGTCGATTCTAAATATATATACTAATAATTTGTATGTAATTCAATACATTATATTATCAGTAATATTGCTTATTGAAATGTGATTGAAGAGTTCAATTTTTAATCATTAATCAATCTATTCCTCAAATGTTTTACATTAATATTGAACAATTATAGAAAATTGATGATTACGTAATTTTAAATGATTAACTGACAGCTCGCTTAAGGTCAATTTTATAGATTGAAGAGGCTATACTTTGATTACGAGACGAATCTGCGAGTAATATTAATCAACAATCTAATTTCAAACTTCTATCAGCCCATTCGTGGGAAGAGTACCCAGCAGTATATTGTGAAACTAACCGTCTTAGGCCCGTTGGAGCCTCGCGTATTCACCGGGTTGCGAAAGGCGACGGACGCGGCGACCGGCTGATCAAATATTGACTCCGGCGGTCGCGCACTGCGGACGAGACCGGGTTACACGTGCCGACCAGGATGGGAAGACGCCTGTGACGAATGATTTCGTGAAGGTAAATGATAAGTTTATTTTTACCTACGAGTTGTCTCTCACAGAAGTGGAAATAAAAGAAATGACTGTCGCATTAAATGTTATCTTTCATACAGCAATCCTTTGTCGCATTAAATGTTATCTTTCATACAGCAATCCTCACAGAAGTGGAAATAAAAGAAGTGACTGTCGCATTAAATCTTATCTTTCATACAGCAATCCTTTGTCGCATTAAATGTTATCTTTCATACAGCAATCCTCACAGAAGTGGAAATAAAAGAAATGACTGTCGCATTAAATGTTATCTTTCATACAGCAATCCTTTGTCGCATTAAATGTTATCTTTCATACAGCAATCCTTTACCTTCCAGTGGGATCGGAGGATATACTTCGTCAGTTTCATCAAACTTTCATTAATTTTCATATATTTTCATTATCATATTCAGTCTCTATTATTTCAGTATTGGGCATAGTTTCCGCGAATTAGTGGATAACATTCTCCAGCGTCCATTCTGACGTTTCATTAAAACTATCCTGCTATGTAATGAAACACTTAAAAAATGACATTTGCCACATTATAGCTACGTCACGTAGTACGTCCTGTAGTTGTGACGCAATACATGCTACTTTTGTAAAATTTGGTTGATTCATAAGGGAGATGTGTCTAGACATTTTACCATATAAGAATGATTTAGGATGAACTCAAAATTATTTTGAACCATGAAGGGCAATTGAAATTACTTGCAAATTGCAATGCGATGCTTGCTACGTGCTCGCTACGTTAAGTGCCGTCCAAAATTGTTAAGAACGAATTGACAAATGTGGGTAAAGAATCTGTATCATTGATTGACGTGCTCTATAAACAAGATTGTTTATGCTTATCGATATTTTTAGGCATTTACGGTTAGATTGATATTGTATTAAGTAGTTTACACAATAACGGATTCATCGGTAATTTGAGTTGGAGTTAAATTTCGTTTAATTTCGATTATTTTTTGTCTAACAATAAATATGGGGATTTTGATATATGAAAACAACAAAATGCTTTAACGTATTTATACTGACGAAACATATTTAGGTTAAAGAAATACGATTTTAGGCAATGTTTTATATTAGTAAGAAAATTTTGAATTACTTATTACATTATTAAAATATTTTAATTAGTTATTATACTATTATTTACATAAATAAAATACGTTTTTATTCCTAGAAATTGCTCATATATCCCTATATCCTGGTAATCGTGAGGTAAGTTGACAAAGAACTCAAAATCTTGGATTGTACTAGATACCAAACGAACCAGTGGCAATGCTTGACCTTCCCACGAATGCTAGAAGATATTGATATATGAATTATAGGGAAGGTACAAATAGATTAAATGAGTAGTCCACTTGCAAACTCCGCTAAGTAAAAAGGAAAAGAAAATCTGTTAAGGCAGCCATTTTATTCGTCTTTAAAATGCTTTCTTATGCACCTATCAATCTCATATAAAACTCGGTATGTTACGCATAAATTCAGGTTAAATATTCAATACTCCTGCAAAACTTGCTACATTGATTTACAGTTCACTTTCAAACAACTCTATGTTATATGTTAACTTTCAAAAGTCGCCATATTACGCAGTGACTCGTGCAAACGCCGCTATCTTGATTGTCAGTGTCAATTGGCGTGAACCCGTTGAATTGCAAGCACGTGCAACGTAATAAAATATTGTTATATTGAAATTATTCTGCTTGTACAAAATGGAAATTCAATAAAAGGAAGTTAATGAGGCACTAATTCGTAGAGGATGGAAAAAATTGCTGATAAATCAACATGGAAGCGAGTTGCAAAGTCGAAGGTAAGGTTATGTTTGGTATTTAATGCTCAGATCATTTTACGATGTTTGTTTATTTCTACTACCTAATAGTTACATAATACTAACTACTAAAAAAAACTTAGGAGCCCTATACTGCCCACTATATTGCAATTCCACTATGGAACTCCCAAAAGAAAGAAGAGGTGGTGTTAAAAAGTCTTTTCGGTATTCTGGTCGTTTTTTATCTGTTAAGGCGTACATAAAGGAACTTAAAACTATAGAATCACATTATGTGCAAGAGAGATCTACTGTGCAATACTTAAACAGCGACCTCGATATAAAAAAAAGTCCATGAGCTTTATAATAATGATCCAGAAAATATTCCAGTTAAGTAATAATTTTCCGACGTATATTTAACAAATATTTTAATTTGTTTTTAAAAAACCCGGCCACAGATGCTTGCTCCAAGTGTCCAAGCTAGAGCAAGTCCAAGCTAACTGGTTTAAAACCCCCAAGATGATGAAATTATGCTATCTTTCGATTGTCAAAAAAATTTGGTTTTACCTAAAGTTTCCTACCAGAGCTCCTATTTTAGCCGTCAGCTATATACATACAATCTAACAATTTGTCAAGGAACTTCCAATGAGCCGCAAAATACTTCAAAAACATTTATCTACACTAAGCTGGAAACCGAAGCCTTGCAAGGATCTAATCAGATAGCTTCAGCATTATTTCATCGACTGATGAATACCACTTCTGAAGACATTGTTAATCATGTCAAATTATTTTGTGATGGTTGGGGGGGACAAAATAAAAATTCAATTGTATTCGGAATGCTGGCCTACTGGTTAAAAACCAAGGCTCCAATAAAAAAAATTACAATAATATTTCCTATTGTAGGGCATTTATTTTGGCCTCCCGATCATATTTTTGGAAATATCGAAAGGGCGACACGACCTCTGGAAGTGATTGCAGAACCAGTGACCTATTTGATATTTTCCAAAAATACGGCATGGTACTGAGACTTGGCCGAGATTTCAATTTTTATAATTGGAAATCGAGCACCAAAAACTTACTTAAATTGCCTGGATCTTGGCGTTTTCAATTTAATGCCTCCAAAAAGTTCTTTTTGAAAAAAGACAGAAATGGTAAAATTGTCGTTAAAGGGGAACCTCATTATGTATCAGAAGTGATTAATTATGGCAATGTTTGTAAAATAGGTAAATTATTAAAATTTGAACATATTGAATCTGCTTTGATAAATATAGGCGTCCCTGTAAAATCAGCAAAATTAATTGACGTGATAAACCTACTGATAATAAATTTCGTAAAGGATTGGGCTACGGTCGATAGTCTAAAATATTGCAGATTTCTCCAAGAAGAACGAAATGAAGCTGCTTTAGAAGAAGAGGTCGATACTGATGAAACTTTAATGGATGATGGAACAGATATAAAGATATAATAATATTGTACGATGATTATTTTATTAGAGCTTTAAGATTTAATTATGGTACTGTTCAAAATTGTTCACGTTAAATTCATACAACTGCAAAAGTATTTATGTTAAAAATACTTTTGCAAAACTCGTTATGTTTAATTTTTAAATACAAATTAAAAGATTACTATTGTATTGTGATTAGTAATAACTCCATTTTAAGACAAGAAGTTTTAATAGATTTTCTAAATTTATTCCTCTATCCACATACCGGACTTTGCAAATGGACTACTCAAATCAAAGATTACAAACGTCAAATCAGAGATTATAATATATAAATATAAATATATAATTATGGATAGAGAAAGTAAGGGCAATGGCATACTGATTACCGCTGAAACAAATTATAGCAATAATATTAAGAGTATACCAATATCTAATGAATCTCATATCGATTTCATGCTCTATTCGATTACGTATTATTTTCTTGGTTCTAATTTAAACTCAAATCGAGGGCTCTTTAAAAGTGATCTGCAATTTACTATTGCGTTTTACAAACACCTACATTTTCTAATAATTATTTGCACAAATAGATACTAACATATATTTAGGTTTCATAAATTTCGAGGTTACTAAATATGGCAAGCCACGACTGGTTTTCTAAGAAAATCATATATTTTACAAACACATTTCTTGCCAATGTCGGAGTTGCGATAATTGCCAGTTGCTTCAAACCGATGGAAATGTTAAATTTATCGTAATATTAGCAAGCAGATGTAATTATTTCTTATCGACTAATCTATAAACCTCAAGTTAGTAACACTCGTGAAAAGTAATTAGTTAGAAAATACCCTTAATAAATAAATACATGTTTCCCCTTAGTGAAGATGTATTAGACTTCGCCTTTAGTTAACTAATGAACTTGGTGCAAAACAGTTAAGTTCTAATTTCACATCCGGGTTATTGACACAATATTGAACTTTTCATATATATATATATATATCATACATTTTTATTTACAAATTCTCAATATCATATTTTATTCCATACTAAAATGAGTGCTTCCTTCATTTATCCTTAATTTACGGTCTGAAAGCAGATACCACTAATTAACACTTAAAATATAGAATATATTTGGCGTTAATTTTGTAGAAATTCATTATTGATAATTAAATGAAACTACGTGTTGTAGTATTATCAATTACAATCTTTGCTTGAACTGAAGATGTTGTAATACAACGAAACCTAGATCGTGGTAAACAAATTAAAGAAAGTAGAAATAATACTACATCACGTAGTTTCATTTAATTGTTTAAAATATA
The DNA here is from genome assembly GCA_039881145.1 of Druceiella hillmani. Lineage (NCBI taxonomy): Eukaryota > Metazoa > Arthropoda > Insecta > Lepidoptera > Hepialidae > Druceiella > Druceiella hillmani. The sequence continues at coordinate 47,765,805 of JAYKKI010000003.1, forward strand.
AATTAATTTAGACAATTACAACTTTCGATGGCAAAAAATGAGTAAAAAGTTTTAAAAGCACAAGCCAAAAAACTTGATTTACTAAATATGTGTTCAATAAAATATTGTTTTGTGTCATACAAAGTGTTTCGTTAAAATAAATTTATGAAGCAAAGAAAGAACGCAACCTAATTTTGTGATACGAATGTGTACAAAAGTCCTTTAATAAACATTTATTTTAAGGCAATTTGTAAGAAAATCCTATCTTGTAGAATTACATTCATTTCTGCATGACTTCTGCAGCGATTTTAATGAAACATCCAGTAAAGTTTAGCTTAAAGCTTGCTTTATTTAGAGAATTTTATAATACGTATATTATATGTATATATAAACTTGTAATTATTATTATAAAACTAATATATAATAAACTTGTAATAGGTATTAGTAATTTTTCGTAATTTATTTCCTGCTGTATCTTTCACACGCGCGTAAAAACATGGTACATGTTTCAAAAATAATACTAAGAGTTAGGATAACGGCTACAGTTGTCATACAAACTTTGCGTAAACTCCTAAAAACATTATTTAACTCATAATTTTAGATTGAGTCGTTTTCGAAATAAGGGGGATATGTTTTTTGCACATTTTGCGCCATACCTATGAAAATAATTTTCCTTTTTCCTCTTATTGTACGAAACCTTAAAACAAATTGTTTTTTTCTTAATCACTTTACAATTAATTTAAAAAAAACATACTGATTTACTACGGTGCATTCATTACCATTAATTTAGTTTTATGTTAACTTTATAACTCTGCTATCAAACACAGTGCCTATATATTAACTCATTTTATTATAAGTATATATTTCACAATCGACTTTTCTTTTCAGTGTGGGTAATTGTGTTGTTGCCAAGTAACTTTTATTAATGAGATATTGTATTTAAATGAGTGCCTTTTTTCATGCGGTCAGAAATTCTGCTAGCAAACAGCTGTTTAATTAAAGAACTGTAGATATAAAAAAAGACATAATTTTCGTAAAGAATTTCAATAAGAATAATTTTTGTACACAAACACGCATACGTGCACACATATACAAACACACAACTATCAAACACATACACATATATAGGATATATCTTTTTTACGAAGTAGGAAGTCAAATTACCCTCGGGTCCCTGATATTATAGCATAATAATATATAAAAAATTTTCTATCGACATTTAAAATATTAGACCGAAGGAAAATGTAAGTACCATAATTATAAGAGACTACGTTTTTTTTTCAAATAGGGCCTAATATTAGGAGGCTAATAAATTAATTTTAAATACTAACGAAACAATAATCAATTCTACCCTGTGACTACATTTTTCTTGTAAAATTTATTTTTTCCCAAGTTTTCTTCTTATATATTGGCAGCAGAAAATATAAGGAAGCATACATATTTAAAAAAATTTTCTGTTTTATTTCGAAGTACAATTAAACAACGTATATATTAATACGTTATAAAATAATAAAAAAAATTGTATCTTCACTTCTTCGAAATATTGTTTTATAATATACTAGCTATGCCCTACAGTTTGATTCGCGTAAAATTACGGTTTCGCTATTATTATTTTATCATTACTATTACTAAAATGCTAAAAGATATCGTTGGCAGTACCAATATCGTAATATCCACCAAGTCAGGGTTTTATTTCAATTTGTAATATCCAGATAAAAATATATCCCATATGTTGCTCGAGAATATAAGCTATTACTGTACCAAATTTCATCAAAATTAGCCCAGTAGATTTCATGTCATTTATGAACAAATTAACATAGACAAGACAAGACAAGACAAATTCTAGAAGCAGGTTTTCTGGCTTATTATATAATTCTATACGCTAAATGAATCACTCATTTTAAAATATTTTTATGTATAGAATTCTCTCTGTTACAATTTTATTATATGACATTTTCGATTGAAATTTTAATTTATCATGTCGAATTCAGAAAAAAATAAAACTTAAATACACTTATGTCCAAGCGGATATATGAAATACAAAATTCTAAAAAAAAGACTGTGATTTATATCACTTTCATTCCCTAATGTATATAACTAAAATATAATATTGAGATGTCTATTCTGATAGTTATACCAATCATGAAATATTTTTTGCATAAATTTTTAAACACTACAATAGAATACAACCGAAATAATACAATAGTAATAAATTATCTAGGGATATTCTGATTCTTCTTTCAAACTGAACACTTCAAATCCCGAACATAGGTAGTATTCTTTATATTTTATAATTTATAGAATCAGTCAAAAAATAAATGGTTTACGATTTCTGCCAGCGCAATCATCACCACTATGTTTAGAATCCGATATGTCGTCGGTGACGCACACCTTCGTCGTTTAAAGCAGAAATATTTTCTCCAAAATACACAAGCTCTGGCGAAAATCATTAGAGGTCATTCCACCGTCACTATGCAAACGCCATGTGTTTGTTCATTACTTTGTCTCTTTGCAAAATCGGGTCAAATTAACACTGTTTTCCCAGCTGATCCGCAAAGCGGCCTTCTGATGCGTGCCATGAGTCACCAACAAAAAACTCGAAGTCCTCAGGAAGCGCCATTGAAGCTGCAGTAATGATAGCATCTTGACAGTTGTATAAATAATCGTTTTTCATCTAGAGAATGTGTTATTTCCGCTTGTTGGCGTAATTGTTGACGTCATTATATGTAATTTACGATGCACATCTTTTTCGTGTCTCAATTATAGCAATGCCGAGCAATGACTACCGTAGCTGAAAAAGCGGATATAGTTTCACAGCTTTGTTGCTGTGCGTCTTCAAGGCTCACTTTAAGTTTATCACAAGAAATAAAAATTTAATTTTCTACTAAACTACGTAATCTTTACTCGCTGCTTACATAAGTTCAGTGGGAAAACTGTTCGTCTTTGATTCGAGTTTTCATCCGTAATTGGACTACATCATATCTCCGTCAGTTTATATGTTCATCTATCTATAGATTATAGGATTCTAACTTCCAAACGAAATAGGATAACGACTTATACTCTCATAAGATATAATTATTTAGCACAAAACTAAAAACTTATACATCTTATAAAATTGTAACAGAGATTCTGCATATGGAAAATATTTTAGAAAGATTGATTAATTTAGCCTATAGAATAATAGCAAAAGTCAGAAAATCTGTTTTTAGAATTTTTGTCTGTCTGTCTGTTAATTCTTCTTCAATCGCGCAAAATCTACTGCACGGATTTTGATGAAATTTGGAATGGTAACAGTTAATACCCTCCAGCAACATGTAGGATTTATCGGGATATTAAAGATAAAAGACTCATTGATACAGGCAATTCCATCTATTAGCGTTTTTAGTAAAGTTAATCCTCAAAGTTTCGAGAGAATAAAATTAAAAAATTAAAACACAAAAAATATTGCTAACAACTTTTTTAAATCGAATTATACCTTAATAAATAATTGTATTTGTGTAAATTTTATTTTATTTGTATTTGTATAAATATTAATTGATATTTTGGACAATAGAATTTTCTTTTTTATTTTAAAATAATTGTGACATGCATGATTTAAATCTTGTGAATTTTTATGAACTTTCAAATGGGAAGTTTTTAAATTTAATGGTCAAAATTGGATTTCATGGAGTAAAAGAAGTTGTATGAAACGTAACCTTCGAAGAAAAGAATCTAGAAACGTCTAGGTTAGAACACTTTGTTAAAGTGTAAAATTCTAAATTTAATTGTTGAGGAAGGATTCATTCCAAGTTTTAATTTTGCTTTAAGTTCCAATGTTTACTTGTACATAACTTCAATTTTATGGATTTTTTTAACTTAAAATTTAATATTTAATCAATATACTTCCTCAAATAGCACTAATAGGAGAAAAATATCATAAAATTATAACATAAAAACATCCATCGCTCAAAGAACAAAATCGTAAAGTGGTCCTTAGAATGTGTTTCTGTGTTGAAATATATCGTTTTTAACTAGGTAATCAACTTGGTTATTATCACGTATAATTATTACTTCGTATATAGAAACCGTACAAAGAGAAGTCAGCTCGTTATTAACTTTTAACCTCGGTCTCGGAGTATTTAATTTACAGCGTAAATTTTATGAGTTACCATTAATGAATCGATCTTGTCTGATGATTGAGTTTTACTATTTCAACATGAGGCTTTAACACGCGGCTACTGTTGAAGCCGGTTGTGGAAATAGTAAAACTATCTTTTAAGACGGAGGAGTTATCTTTATGAAGTTGTTTTTTGTCTTATATTGATGAGATCGTTTTATTTTTTTACTTTTTCGATTGATTTTTATTTTTTTATTTATTTTACAATTTATGGACGAACCATTGTTGTGATCAAATGTTTCCATTGTGATTAATTAGTCTTGTAACCAGCAATAACCTAAATTACAGACAAAATTTACATAATTTGCATAATTTTACATATAAAACTCTACTATGTCTGTACAAGTTATACATTGGTAACTTTTAATGATAGTAAAACATATATATATATATATATATATATATATATATATATATATATATATATATATATATATATAGTCAGCCTATTATTAATTATTTTTTTACCCGGATTTTTATTAGCCGGTCTCTCTCTTTCCCTTTAAGCAGTGTTTGAACTTTGACATTTTCACATTTTTTGTTACTTCTTTACTCCTTATAAAAAAAAAATATATATATATATATATATATATATATATATACTGTAATCTTCTTCAAAATATTGGCTTTTTGAAATAAAATAAAAATAAAAAATAGGACGTATAAATTCAGATATTATTGCGAATCTATACAAATATATATGTTTAATATTATATATTTGTATAGATCGATACAAACACAATACGAAATGTGGAATATTTTTATATTTTTTAAATTATAATTGGTTTTTGATGTTAATTTTAAGAAAAAGGAGGTAAATTTGTTTGTGTTTTTAGATTTGGATTTTATTACTCTTATTAATTATTTTTTATTATTGAAAATCGAATACACCTTGAAATTTCTTCATGTAGTTTTATAAGTGGTGCCTATATCTCATTGTCAATATATAATGAATGTAATTCTTCATTGGTCGGTTAAGAACTTGAAATTCGAGTGCCTGATCAAGAGAACACCGGTTTGAATCCTTGATTAGATGAAGAACCTTCATAGAATCTTCCCTTATATAAACTATAGTTTTACCTTTAATGTATGTTTATGATACTTGTAATTTGCCTAAAGTTAAAGTTTCTTAAACGCCTAAAAATCAAGTTTAAGCAAAATTATATTTCAAACTGATTGTTAAAACTTATTACATTGAAAAATAAATATTTTGACTGAAGTGCGTCGTTGTCACGGTTTAATTGTAAAAAAATGCGTATTTTTGAATTATCATCATTGAAACTTTTTTTATGTAATTTCGCAACATTTTTCGTTTTTTTAATATCTACACACATTAGAATTTTACAGCTATAGTATAATGGAGAGTGCTAATTAAGAAAAGGTATCCATTATCGTTTCGCAATCTTTTAAATCAATTTTTACTCCACTTGTATGCAAAAATTGAGACCAAAACTTAATGTTATCCGTAACAACCAAAAATACTGGGAGATGAGGAATATGTTCATCTTAAATGTGACATGAAAAGAAGTGATGTTTTCAGAGCTGAGAAATATAGTTATATTGCCATCTTCTTTCAACGGTTTATCCCGCTGTATGCAGGAGTGAACTCAAGGTACTATGACTTACGTACAGTATTTTGGACAGTTAGATTTGTTCATTACATTCACTCACAATTCTAAATGGCTGGAATAACAGACGTTTTGTGACAAGGCCATAACTTTACGATCGACATGACATTTCATAAAACATTCCAGAAAAAGGGAAGGGATGAATTAGTTTATAATAAGTTGTCAATGCGAGAACGTCTTGTGCAAATGTTCAGCGAAAAATCTTCAAAATTCAACGTAATCTGGGTAAGTTTCTATTAATTTAATATGAAGAGTGAAGTAACTTTGTAAGAGAATATTGTTAATATGTGCAAGTTATAATTAAATGACACTACGTGATGTAGTATTAATTCTACTTTCTTTACCACGGCCTAGGTTTCGTTGTATTACAATATCTTCAGGTGAGCTATTAGCAAAGATTAACTCTTAGGAACTTATAACAGTATTTATATATTTCACAAACAATAGCGGAAGCCGGGTTTGTGCGGGTTTTTCCACTGCTTACGTTAGTGGGTTTATTGTAGGGGAGCTGTGTAGTTTTTATTATACTTTCGGAAGTTATACAATATACAAAAATTTAAGTAAGGGCAATAAATAAAATTGATGTTATTCTATGAGGTTATACAGTGCAAATGTTCCGGTGTATGTAATAAAATTAAATGAATATTATTCTCAGTAAAATATTTATACAACAGCAAGGGTATATGATAAAACACTGTTATATCACTAATTCTCCATATCTCCCGTTTATTTATTTATTTATTTATTTTTATATATTTATTAATTTTTGTATATTATATTATACATATTTTTTATTATTTTTTTTTTATATTTATTCAGATGTGTAGCCGGGCTGAAACGATTTGAAGTGTATTGCAGTCTCAATGTTATCTAACTATATTATGTCTAAAAGATATTAAGTATGGGTGACGATATTGTATTTAGTTGTTCGTTTAATATATTAACGTTGGTGTCTTTTTTATGTCTGTTTATTTCTAGAAATAATACTACAACACGTAGTTTCATTTAATTGTGAACAATGAATTTCTACAAAATTAATGCCAAATATATTCAATGTGTGCAAGTTACTAAAATTGTATTTTATTTATTAGTTTATAGGTTATAATAGGTATGATTAAATCAATAGTTGACGACAAATCCCTGGAAGTATATAATTATTTCTGAATGACATTGCGACTGAATAAATTTTCAATTCTGACCTGATTGTGTTTTTAAGTCTGTGAAATATATTTTCACATGAAACCTCATAAAATGTCTTTGATCTTTTTATAAGATTCTGGCCGGAAATAGAATAAATTAATATTAAAACATTACTATTTAGCAAGTAAAGGTCATTTAAATCCTTTCACTCCGGCCTTCAAGAAATTGATATCTCCATAAAATCATCATAAAGAAGACATCATAAATGAACAACACGCTTCAACCATTAACCAATGAGGGTATCGTGAAACAACCAACCTTGGTGTTGCCATTAAAAGTGCGGATTACCTACAATTTATTCAACTTACGTTTGAATCATTTTACATAATTCAACACTTTACCATTAATAACTTACCCATTACAGAAGGATGAGATCAAGACCTTAATTATCATAATTATTTCTATGTTTTATAATGTGTTGCTTAGTTTTATATAAGATGATTATATTATTGCACTGATTGCATGGCGCACTCAGATGAAAGTTTCTTATTGCCCATCATATAATCACGTTTAATAATTTTCTTATTATCATGCTGCTGTTTCTGCTTATGTAGTTCCCCTAAGTGTTGAGAATCGTGACCTCTAAGAATCATTTTCTAACTATGCGCTTGTGTTTGGCTCTATACGCTTCTGTTTGGCCCTATATTATGGATGACTGGGTAAACACTGATAGGTTCTTTTAATATTTCCCTTCCACTTTACCAATCACGTGCAACTTTTGAGATTATCCCCTTTCTTCTTTTCAACATGAACCAGGTATTCATATATCTCACGGAGACATGCGATAAAGAGTTTGATAATGCTTTTTAATTCCCCTAACAAAAAATCGTCGTTCTGATAGGTTTCAAATGAACCTATGCATAAAAGTTTTGCTTGGAAGAGGATAAAATCTTGGAATTATAGAAAAAATAGGGAAACCCTTGGAAATCATAGTCTCTTACTTCTTCTTCATAGTCTCTTACTTCTTCTTCTTTTCTCTAGTCTTCATAGTCTCTTACTTCAAAAATCATGTGGTTTTATCTCCTCACATTCGATTGAGTTACAATAAGACATTTTTGCCATAATGACTCGTCTTCGCACGTTTAATTCGCTTGACGTATTACTAATTAACAAGAAACCCAAGTACACGAAACCCAAGTACACGAAACCCTGACGAAAATAAAATTGTCAAAATTTTCTAAATTTAGTGCGTAGATACATACGAACACACACACACACGCGCGCTCGCGCGCACATACACACACACACACACATACACATACACACACACATATATATATATATATATATATATATATATATACACACATCCATTTTAGTTCTGGGCACCCTTGTACAATGATTCCATACCACAAGACGAAACAACTAAGCCGTTATAAGATCACTCATGTGACTATTCGTTGGTCCATTTGTCTGAAATCTGGTTAGAACCGTTTTCCTCAAAACGTATGATACAGCATATTAGCCTTCTCGTATTTATCAGTATCGTGGAGTACATCACTTGAGGGATCAAGTTATAACGAGTCCAAAACCTTTTTTGTTAAGATTTTCTATATGATATTTCCAGGGATATTGTCTGAAATGTCTACAAAATTGTTTTCCCTTTCCCCTCTATCTACGAAACTGTTGAAGTTAAAATTATGGGAAAAGCAGCGTTGGTAGCAAATTACTTAAACTTTACCATAAAATTATAACAATGTTTCTAAATTTTCGTAGTTTTTGAGATAGTGGGAGATACACTATATATATAAGCAAATTATTATTAGCATTTAAAAAGTGGTTTAAAATAGCTAGAAAATATAAATATTCTTATTTTGGCAGGAAAGTAATGAAACACATAGAAAAACTTTTAATTTTATTTATTTATTAACTTATTTAAAACTTTTAATCAAAATTGTAGTCACCGTGTGTATCAATAACTTGTGACCATCTTGAGGACAAAGACTGGATACTATCGGATCAAAAGTTTAGAGGCTGGGGGTTAAACAAATATTTCCTATATTGAATATATTTGGCGTTAATTTTGTAGAAATTCATTATTCACAATTAAATGAAACTACGTGATGTAGTATTATTTCTACTATCTTTAATTTCTTTACCACGACCTAGGTTTCGTTGTATTACAACATCTACAGGTGGGATATTAGCAAAGATGGCTATCTTTGCTAATATCCCACCTGAAGATGTTGTAATACAACGAAACCTAGGTCGTGGTAAAGAAATTAAAGATAGTAGAAATAATACTACATCACGTAGTTTCATTTAATTGCAAATATTTCCTTTTATTTATTTTATTAAAAGATTCTATTCAATATCTTTGAATTCGTAAAACTTTTTTTTGCGTAGAAGGATCTTAAGGGTTCGGAAGAGATGATAATCTGATGGTGCCAAGTCTGGTGAATAAGCTGGGTGAGGTGACGAATCCCAACCAAGCTCCCTAGTTGACAGCGAGAAACTGAACCAACGTGAGGCCGAGCGTTGTCGTGTAGTAAGTGAACCTCGGTTCGTCTCGGTGGTTACGAATTTTTTTCATCCATTTTACTCTTGCCGAGCCCTGCGTGCTTATATACCCTACATGGAGTATATTTCAGAGCATTCTAAAACTTTCTGGCATTACCTAAAACTTAAACGTTCTGGAACGTTATAACATCAAAATATTTAATTATTCTTGTTGCAAATCCAATATACGAAACTATGTCTCTCAATGGGCTAAGTTTGGAAATGTGCATGGTTCTTCTTAAGTAAATCTATCAAGTATGAGAAGAACTCGCTCTACGAGGTTTTCTTCCAAACTTAAGCATATATACTGTTTATATATGCCTAAATATGTACGGAGCCGTCGTGCTGCGATCTTTATTCATACTTAATATCTTTTCATGGCCTGCAATTTTGTAGTGAATTTCATGAAGTTGCTTACCGACATTTTCCAGATCATATCAAATATGACCCCAGATCATATCAAACTTTAACATATGCACTATTCACTAAAGCTTTAGTATACCCATAATATAATTTTAAAAATTCAACCAATTGATAATAAAATTCAGTAACAAATTACCTTATTGTTCTATAAAACGATCATTGGCCATTATTTTGACACATTATAATATTTTTCATACTGTTGTGTTTCTTACCATATACTAATATTAGTTGTATTTATAAATTTGCTTTGACGAAGCTTTTTAACGACGTAAAATACATTTAAATTGACACATTCATTAAAGTTATGAGAAAACAAACATACACGACCGCACTTAAAATGTATATACTTGCTGGAATCGTCAACGCATGCAAAAAAATCAAGTAAACAATTTTTTTTATCGAATTTAGACATCTTTTGAGATAAAGCATTCATACAAACAGGTAAGCATAGGCGTTTCAAGATAAAAAAACCTCTGCTAAATGTATTAAACTTTGACCTAATAACAAGTTGTAGGCAACGGCTCGTCTGCATGAAGGTGACACAAATACAGTCAAGATCAAACATCGGCTGAGACGCGATAATATCACCTGACTCGTCGCGTTTGCATCATTAATATACGATTAGCGCCTTTCGATTTCACAGAGGCGGTGGTGATGTAAGACACGAGCCAAGGATGTCGGAGGAGCGGTGACGAACTGAGATGTGTTGCGGTCGGCCGCGCAAATATGTTACAGGTGATCTCGGCATTCATACTAACTATGAATAAGTGTTAATCATGACAAATCTAATCACTCGAAGATCCGGATAAATAAGCAAAGTTAATAATAAAGTAAATAACTGCATACAATTTTGATGACGCTTTTAGGTAAAAATAAATTTAATATACGACATTGTCCCAAAAGTACATAATTTAATGGGACTTGCTTTAGATATACGAAACAATTGAGGGTATTTACAAAATATGGTTGTGAAATGAGACTCACGAAATACCAGCTCCGAATTATTTTATGTGAAATAAAACTACATATTTCAAGTGAAACAAAACTTGGACTTGTAAATAAGAAAAGATATATATATTAGCCAAAATGAAGTACTTACGATGAATATAATATATAGTACAGATTACAAAAAAAGCACGTATTTTTATTTTTTACAAAGAATTATGGTCGATTAATGTATCCTGCATGCCTACTGAATTATGGTCGATTATATAAACCTTATGTATAAAACCTTCATATAGCGGACATGGCGGTGTCATTGTAGGCAGTCTACAACGTCAATGCGAAGGTTATACGTTAATGAACGCCTGAAATTTTACAAGTAGGTACAAAGGAAAGCATCACTTACATTAAATGTTTTTCACGCACCAAAAACGTACTATCGTTTTTTTATTTTGAAGATTTGTTAGCAAAATGTTAAACTTTTACTTGGTGTGCATTTTATCTCCATCTAATTTTTCACTTAGAAATTGAAAAAATCTAAAAAAATTAAAAATACTAACATTTAATTAGAATCAAATCTTCGATTAAAAATTATCCACTTAACTTGCATCATTAACAATATCCTGCCAACATAGATAGTTACCATACTATTCGCGTATCCCAACACGCACTAGACCAGTTTTATTCGTGCTTTGGATTCGATTTCCAAGCAGAAAATTTATTGACGAGGGGAAAATTATATTTCTTTTCAATTTTTTTTATATTTCAAGCTTTTTAGCTACTTAAAAAATCATACAAATCTCCATCTTTCCGCGTTCCAAAATTGTAGCTCAAGTTAAAGCTTCAATACTTAACTGCATTTAAAATGACAATATTAACTACATTTTTATATTATTTATCTTCAACAAAAGAAGTTGTATATGTTGCTTATGAAAACAAGCAGCTCACTGCAATTATTATTACAGTTTTCCTGTTAAATTCAAGGAAAGTGAAACCTCAAAGGCGCTTGAAAGTAACCGGATACGCTGAATTTAAAAAAAGATTATACATAAGCTACAAAATCAGGCTAATTGGAGAAAAATTCCTCAGCTGTAAAGCAGTTCTCTTGACCCAAATATCTACTCGAGGCGATAGCATCACATTTAATAATTTTGGCACTTAGAAACAATGACGTTAATAAATAATTCATTTTAATAATTAAGTGTTTTCAATTCCACACAATGCGATATTCAATATTATAGATTAGTTTTAAATTAGATACCTTTTAAATCGGTTTATGCATATATTAGTAATTGACATCAGAATTCATGGAGGAATCGGTTAAGTAAAGTTGTTAGGTGTGTTAGTGTATTCTTTATTATATAGCGGAGTTAGATGGTGAAGTTTGGATTTAAGTGTTAGGAATGGTGGAATATTACGGTGTTAAGTTTAGAATTATGGAGTTAGATGATGAAATTATAAAAAACAATATTAGTTTATTTGGTATTAATCTAATACTTGTTTCGTCTGGTATTCATTTGAGTATTATTGGACCTTTCACGGTATTGAATGAATGCAGTATTAAATAACAGACATGAAAAAGTATGATGCAATTCGGTACACACAAATATTATCTCTACTAACATAATTAAATGGAATGTTGTCTATTTATTTGTTTTTATCTTTCTAACACGCTTAGACAGCTTAACAGATTTTAATAAAATTATACATATGGTATATGGATATTTGATTAGAAGATAAGATGCATATAATTAGGCTAATTTGCAGGTACAGAGCAGTGAATATAAAAGCTAAAAAGACATATCCGCGCATGAAAAATTAAGCTCGTCGCTATTAATTTAAAAGTAGTGGAATAATTGTTATGAACCATGTCACCATCGGGTGACATTAACATCGCAACCATATCACCATCGGGTGACATTATCATCGTCATTATCGGGTGACATTACCATCGCATAACTCGTATAACGTACCGCACTGAACCACAACAATGTTAACAGTTAGCTCTGACCAATAAAGTCCAGTCGTAACTACATAACTTGCGTGACTGAAATCTACACCTATTTCTATGAAAAAATGTTTTTACATTTTCCTAATATCATGCAGAGATGTCACGAAGAAAAGCTTCAAATATATGATCCAATTCACAAAAATAATAAAAAAAAATCATCATTTTACCAACTCAGAATATTATCATCACCTATTAGGAGGATAAAAAACAAATATAACGATGAAAAATAACGTTATCGCCTTTAACAAAATTACGAATAAAACAAGTAAAGGAAAAAAAACAAAACGGTTGCGGATGAGGAAATCCACATATTGCAATTAATTAACGTTTGAACAGAAAAAAAAATTTATCAAAAGATTTTATTCAAAGATTATGACGGAATTAAATCTAATGTAAGATTAATAACGTAGTTAACAAAATTATTATATATTACTATATAATAAAATGTATTTAAAAACAACTCATATTTAATAAGAAAAGCATGTTAGGTGACTGTACTACAAAATGATGAACAAACTTTTAGTTCTCTTTAAAGTTCATAAAAATCTTTAGCATTTGTCATCTCCTAGTATCCTTGTAATCTATTGATTATTATACTAATTTGATATTTTTAAGTGTAACAAGAAAAAACAAGTAAAAAGCAACATAGTAACCAATTGTTTCAATGAATGTAAAAAGAGCCTATATGTAAGAACAAGATAAAACAGGATTAAGTAAAAGTAAAACTCAAACCACGAAAATTCCGTACCCGTTTAGGTTTTATAAAGATTTAAAGATTTAATTTAACCCAAATGATTTTTATTAAAAATATTTATACCAAATGTTTTGTTTTTCAGATTTATGCTACACATGGTAAAAGGTTACATATTCGATTATATTTCAAAAGACCTCTTCCGTGAAAAAAAATGTTCATCAATGAGTAAGTTCATCAATGAGTAATATCTGCCCTGCGAAAAGAATTACAATTTTTTTTCTTTATTTCTGCTAGTGCAAGATCCGGTCGCTTATTTCCACAGGAATCTGTTTTTTTTAGTAATAGTTATATATAATGCTGAATAATAATGTAATACATTACTGTCAAGTTTTTAATTAAATATATTGTAATTAATATATTTGAACTACTTCTGACTAGATGTTTTTCAAGTAAATCTAAGGTAATTTGAAAGAAAATTATGAAAAAAATGGTTGCCATCTCTCAGTCAGCCGCAATCCTCGTGTTGCCAGGTGTAATTATATATAAATAAATATATATATATATATATATATATATATATATATATATATATATCTATCTATATATATATATACATATATATAAATATATATATATATTATTTTTAATTATTTACATTCATGGTGCTTTTCAACAAAATTATATACCAAATTAAAGTTTAATTTTCGCTGAACGCGATAACACATGTTTGCCTGAAAAAAAATGGCCGCAAGTAGTGGTTGCTGTCGTTTGAATTAACTGCTCTCATTCTGGATGACTGTGACCGGTAGAGAAGGAATGCGAGCACTGATCATAGACACATTTATGTAATTCATAAAGTAGACAGGCTAAAATAGCCACACTTTTGAAACCAGAGCGCACTGAATTAATCTAAATACCAATAAAATGCTCGTTTCTTGATCACATTCATAGTATTTGTGGTATGTATGAAACCTATATTGTAGACTTAAAATATTCGCAACAATATTTTTTTTATAAAGTGACATTTCATAGAATGAATGTTTTGTAAATATATAGAAAATATTTCCTTTAAACGTCAGTCAGGATTGACACATGACAAAAAACATTTATTCTTATTTAATTTTTAGTCGATAAAATATATCTGTTTCTTTATAATACTATTACCATTACCACAATAAGGCTATTTTGGTTTTGAAATACTAAATTTAATTACTTATGTATATTAGCATTCCAAAATCAAAATAATCATATTAAAAGTATTTATTATTGGGTATCGAAATCGTAATTCTTCATGTATGTGGCAATAAATCTGGGTTGCAAGTCTAAAAATACCGGAAACAGTTATGTAATTGTCCATCAGTTAATGCTAAGCCAAAATTATTATTCCATTTGCACAAGTGCGTGTAATGGTATTATGGTTTGCCAATATAAATAAATTGTATTGTTTTTCATGAAATACTGATCAATATTCGTTATAAATGTATCACGATACTATATGTTTAATGTTTAGTTTGCTTACTTCTATAAAACCTTTTATCTTTTTATACCATATCATGTATAAGAAAATAAGTACCTAACCTCAAAATTGCTAAATATTATCATTAATGTGTTTATAGTTTCTCACGGTCTTATTCATAAAAATATTGCGCACCTTAAAACAGGCTTAAAGTAAGCTTAAACGATCAGAAACGTCCAATAAGGCTGAACCTTACATTATTAGTGTTTTAAAGTTAGTGAGAGTTTAGGCCTTCTTAAAAGACTTATTAGACGTTTTAACCTAACTTTTATTGACATATGTCCCAACTGACACTTAGTTTATTAACTTGCAATTACTTAGCGAAGTTAATTTTTCAAAATTGAAATTAATTAAAAAAATGTTTTTAAAAATTAACACTATTATAGCCATAAATAATATTGTGCAAGTTATTGAAAAAGGGGATGCGACATAGCAAGAGTGACGAACAACTTTAACCCCAATGTACAAACCCCTTCGACCTTCGCGATTTAAATTTTAAACTTAAATATAATGAAACTTAAATATAATAATTTTAAACTTAAATTTAACAAAGAAACCATTCGAGAAATCATAAATTTAATTGAAACTGATATTGTGAAATATACATGAGGCGCTGGTACGTTCTCCGAAATACTTCGAAAAACACTTTTTATAAAATACTTTGTTAACATATGAAACACTTCGAAAATAGTAATAATTTCAATTTATTTTAATGTTAAATTTGCAGTTCAAGTTGGAGAGTTTGGTGTCATAGAGATTTTTGTTTTATTTTTTTATTTTGTCTATGATCTGTGCAAATGAGTTGTTTAACTATACTTTAGCCCTCAATTAGTTAATAGAAGTTTAAATAACTATTGTGAATACAAATTTTTAACAGCGGTTAATAACAGTTCGTTAAGCTTAATGAACGTTTTAGCTAAAGTAGGTTTTAAACCTAACTTAGTATTTTTTTATGAACAAAACCGTTAATATTTGTATTTTCATTATTGTTCATTTATATTTAGACGTGGGCCTGATTACTTATGGCGATTTTCCGAACGCCTTTCATCACAGTCGGTATTAAACTGAACAAGGTATGATGCTGTGACGTACAAATGAATAAATGGACATGAGAAAGTTATAAAAGTTCCGTTTGGCCACTTCGCTATGAAAATCTAAAAGAGAAACAAGCATGGAAATACGAAATGAAGATAACTTTTTTATTTCAGGAACATATGCACTAAAGATTATTTTTGGTTTATAAAAAAAGGTTGTAACATTTTCATGTCAAGTGGCTTTAAGTTTCCTGAAATTTAAAATTTTCAAAGGGGATTTTTATATTTGTATTGATATCTAACATGTTTGTATATTTGTATATATTTAGGTTGTAAATTTAAATTTATCATTACCACTCCTCCATGGATATAAAGATCGAGAGAAACCGAGAAAATCGAAGATTATGAACGTCCAAAATAAGTCCGGATGCCAGTTTCGTAATTAATAACTTATGGACACCTACTCGACACGAACTAATCAGCGATTAATTGAAGCTAACATTAATCGTAACCGTCAAATATATCAAACCCCATGTAATAGTCATCATCCATGGAGTCGCCAATTAAAATGAAATAATATTCCACTTATTTACAAAACGATGTTCTCTAATCAATATGCTAATTGGTTAACCATCTCTCCTTGCAGTCAAACAAATTAATTCACCTCAAATACCGTTCGCGTGCTCAAACCCATTCAATTTAGAACGAAGTAATAACGGTTAACTGACATAACTCCGCGTTAAACTTGACTGTGATTCATGGTTAACAATATATTATTAAACTCGCACCGATTTGAGTTCATCTTTTTAATGATTATGCATATTTTAACACAGTTGCTCATCTGCGCGTGCAGTCAGTTATTTAATTTCGATAAGGTACACTTGAAATGGTGATAATGACCAGGAGAGAAGGTTACTGTAATAGCCAAGGTGTTTTTTTCGTGGGACTGATGTGTTGGGTATCTTATAATACTTTTAGGGTACGTTCATTTTTTATTCCAATGTTTTAGAAACTTTGAAATGAAGCAGTAAATTTATACCCAAAAGTATATTAATTTGCAGCGTCAAATAAATTACTTTGGTGGTATTTTTTTAGCAGAGCACGTTCTTCAAAGCATCTTCAACATTTTAACCTAGTAAAATCTAAAATTTATCCGTGTTCAACACTCTTGCTCCCGTTGTTTGACCATAGGAATGTAAGTAACGCTCAAACAAATTAGAAAGACTTAAAATGTAACTTTAACTGGTTAAAGATTCGCTGCTGGCGTAATATCCACGTCCTTAGTTATTATCTTAACCCGAATTGTCTAAGGTCTAGATTCTCAGCCGTAGGTGCTCAAAGCCCCGTTTTCTTTCTGAAAATTTTCTTACTTTATTGTCCCTAAACATGATACCTCCTTCTACAAATATTCCTTCACAGTTCTTGCAACCAAACTATGAATTAAGTTGAAGCCTATTATCCTAAATACACCATCAATTCACCATTCAAAGGTGGTCCGAAAAAAATCCTTCTACAACTTCTTTTCTCAACTCCTTCCATTGGTTTCCCTTGTAAACCCTGTCCCTCTGTTTTGTTCTTAATGATACGTTTTTATTAATTACTTGTTACCTGTTATTTTCTTTATTAACCTTTCATTTTATATGTTATTTTTGAACAGTTTTTTGCAATTATATACATAACCTGCTACACTTTTCTGCAACGCAATATATTTTTTACTTCATGCTTTAGCAGCTGAACGATTTCCTGTAGCTATAAGTTTACCTTATGTTTTTGTTATAAATTTTAATGCAATTTTATATAACGCTAACGCTATTGTAATGAGTTACCAATAAATTGCAAGTGTATTAGCAAAACAGTTGCAGAGTTCATTATCAGTTTTCATATCATATACTTTCTTCTTAGTTAGCTAGATGTGTTTTCTGTGCCCATCTGGATGCAATACATGCTCTGTATACGAATATTTAGAACACTTTTTACTTTTTAACCCTTAGCAAAAATACTGTCACGAAATATAATCTGTATCCAGTCCGAGACGTGAACGTAAATTAAGTTTTATTACATTTATGTTTCAAAAAAAGCTAGAATAAATATTTACGTTACACGAAATTTCAAGTGTATTTGTTTTAAAACTGGGCTGCATATAACAAATCCACGGTTTTACGTCTGCAGTAGAATATATTTCTTAATAATTATATTTTGTCCTGAACGAGTATAAAAATAACAAGAATAAGGCGAAGGTGCGGTAACTTTACCTTGTTCATATTACTTTAAATGATAGTTTCATTTCAGTCATATATCATAACTAAAATTCTAATCTCATAAATTTTCCGTTTTCTTGTCAATAATTTAATGAATTAGTCGATTCAATAGCTTACGGTATATCCGGTATTTTTCTCATTTCCGTATCGATAATTTATTTTCATCCTCTATAAGATGCACTTTAATTAATAATTACTGCATTATTTTAGCTTTGTGTATTTTGTTACTATCTTGTATTTTTTTATTTTATTTTATTCATAAGTCCAAGTTTAAGATAATATTTACATTTTATTTTGATTTACAAGGTCATTATTTCGTCAATGCTTTTTGGATATAAACACCTAGTAAAGCTGTGAGGCGTGTTCTTGGTTGTGTTGCATTATAATTCACGAATTGGGCTGCCTGTGAACAAATGAAATTACACGAACATAAATATCTATTACAAAATATATCTAAACAACACAAAACTACTGTCTACACTATATATATATATATATATATATATATATATATATATATATATATATATATATACATATATATATATATATATATATATATATATTATCTATTTATTAATAACCAATATCATAAAAAAGCGACCACATTTCAGTCTGGCCCCGCATCGAGAGTTCCGTACCTTGTATGAAGTGAAATTACTTCATTTCATACAAGTCATTACTAATATCGGCTTCCTGACTCAATAAATGTTTCATAATACCTAATTTAAATAAGATGGGGTGGTACCTTGAATCATCGTATTATTTCCATACAACCCTTGCATAGACTTCTCGAAACTCTTTTTTTTTCGAAAATGGTTTTGGAAAAAAAATGAAAAAGGGGAGGCACATTTCTCAATTCGTCTCTTAATTATATATTATAGCATAACTTAACTTAAAATTACGAAAAATAGTTTCGAAGCTCTTATAACTAGCCTTTCAAAGTATATCCCCCACTATAAACAGAATTTTAAAAATTTGTTTTTCAAGTGTTTAATCTCACTAAAATTTCCACATGAATGTATTTGAGTGTAGTTATTGTGCTAAGCTAACCGAATGTGGTTATTAAAATATGTTAACAGAACGTAGTTATTGAAATATGTTAACAGAATGTAGTTATTGAGATATGATAACAGAATGTAGTTATTGAAATATGTTAACAGAATATAGTAATTGAGATATGATAACAGATTATAGTTATTGAGATGCTTTAATTACTATGCCAAACTTCAAGTTTCCATGTAAAGCGGTTTCTGAGAAAAACGGCTATGACACATGTACAGAGAGCCACGTAAGTGCTCTTGTAATTTTTTAATTTTTCCCTTTGAAACACATTTATTCCATTAACCACATACAAACTAGTCAACTTAATAAAATTCCCAATACTTGTTATACCACTATGTCACCTTGTCACTTGTTATACCATTATACCACTATGTTATACCACTATATTATTTTTATCCTTCGTCTCAGAAAATATTCTATGGAAGATATTATGAAAATAGCTATTAGGTAATCGGAATCATAGAATATTAATTGTTATATAATCGGCAATAAAGAATTTTTGTACTATCTTCCATAGAATACTTTCCTGCATTCCATGGAAGTTGGTACAAAAATAGCTATTACGTAATCGGAATCATAGAATATTAATTGTTGTATAATCGGCAATCAAAGGATTTTTATACTATTTTTCTTAGAATACTTTCCTGCATTCCATGGAAGTTGGTACAAAAATAGCTATCACGTATTAAACGCTATTACGCTATTAGGTATTTAACATCACACCTTGACATACTTAGATCGCCACAACAAATGCTTTATTGATTTAATTAGACATAACATTAATACTTATAAATAACCATAAATAATAATATTTATTGAATTTATTGCTCTCGTAATATATGAAAAGTAAATTAATGTTCTAGTCAATGGCTCAGTATTCAAGTATCGTACATCAAACTCATTAATACATGGTTTAAATTCGCGTATTACCTCTTACGATTCCCCTTAACGTGTTTAAGACTTCGTTTAATAACAGTTTTTCATTTAGTACGTTCGTAATGATAATCCAGACTTAACAATTCGGGGCTCTTAATTGAAACAATTCACAAAAATGTGGCTCTCAGAACACGTTTCACACCAGCTCCAACAATAATGGCTCGTTTAAATTACAATGGTTACATTATTTCAAAATGGTAGCAATTAAAAACACTCTTATTCGGATACCGCCCATTAGTAGAGTTGCATCTCCGCCGGAGATAATGGAGACATAGGTACATATACCAGGGGAAGGTGAGACATTCTTTCGTTTGAGCATTCTTTGAAATTTCCCACGGAAACCCAAGTAGTTCGCATTCGCGTCGTTTTAACATCTGTGTGCATTAAATACGTTTGAAATGAATGAAGAAATAAAAGCGCACAATCATTTTTTTCCACCGTGAGGTTATGATAGTAACTTTTTATTTCGAAATATGCTCATTTTAGTTTATCTTTTCAGTAATTTTTTGTTTACATAATGGCTTCATTTTGGTATTCATTAGTATTTTTTATTATATATTCAGTTGCTTATGTTATCAGCCTAAGGATAATCTGTGACATTGTTACTTTATTGTGATTATTTTTTTTTTGTTAATAACTAAAGTATTTGTAAAAAAACCTTAGTCAGAGAATCGGTGCATATATCATATATGTATAAGTTGGGCTAGTGTCATCACGAATTTGTAGAAAAGGAATATGTTAAAGTCATTGTGTTCTATATTGCTATTCGGAAACAATTTGAAAATTATGAACAGACACTGGCAGGTAAGAATTAAATTCACGCATTGAGGGATCCTCGTATAATAAAATATTTACTTACCCAATAAAATGTTTCAATTTGATTTTTAAATCAAAATATTTTTGTAGTAATTTTCACATGAAGACTTTATTTAAAGCTTCAACATCAAAACGCGTAAGAATTGAGACTCGTAGCGTGGCCTCATACGTACGCGTACAGACATATATATATATATATATATATATATATATATATATATATATATATATATATATATATATATGTATATATATATATATATGGACCAGCAGACGGAGACGCATGCTATTTTTCAAAGGTTAATTCAGATTATAACAAACATTTAAAACAATTTTAAATTGATATTGTTTTGTAAACGAAAATCTCCTCGTTCTAAAAAACTATATTAAGAGTTCTTTACTTGAAAATTACTCGTATTAAAATTAGTTCTATTGCTAAAAATGCCCTAGCCGATAATAAAACACACATCCACAAGGAAGTACAACGTTTTATATGTATACAAGTATATATTTCGTCAAATAAGATTGATTATAAATCAGTACATTTAAAACTTCATGATTCAAGCGTGAAGAGAGAAAGAGTGAGAGATACATTTTTGTGTAGTTTTAAGCAAATAACTTTTTACAATATGAAATAATATTGTAAGTAGAGACTGTATACGAGTATATGCAAAGTCTACATTTATTTTCATTACGACACTCGTATTCAAAATTTTCGTGTCCTAATTTTTCGTCATCCAAAATTCAATTCCTGATTATACTTTAATATTGTAATTTAAAATTATATAGATCGTTAAAAACTTACTAACTTTTTTATTATTCAAATTTCCATGGAGATAGCTTTAATAATTTCAAAGAAAATTGAATATGATCGACAAGCAGAAATATCTAGCAACGAATTCGTAACGTGACTCTAACAAAGGTTATGCAAAAAATTTACCTCATTAAATAGGATAAGTACACTCAAGTTATTATCTTTCATCGCCCAGCAAGTGAAAACATATAAATTATTGTGAAATAAAAATTCAACCCTATAATTTATTATTGTATGGTTAGATTATGCCAGATTTAAAAATTAATCATTCATTTGTTCAAGGTCTTTTCTTCGTAGCTCCATAAATCCTAAGTAAGTAAGTATATATGTACACATGGAAGCACCAATAAAGCATTTATATATAATAATTAGAAAAACTTATTTTGAACATTAACGACGCCAAAAACAGTCGACGAGCACGAAAAAAGGGAGTTTTTGTAGAATTGTGTGAATTTTTATATAAGTATTAAATTATTTGACAAATCGTAATGACAGCCAATAAGCTTCTATTCTAATAGTTAGCCAATCGATAGAAATAGAATCACCAAAAACGCTTAAGAAACACGACCTGTAGCATGACTTCATACGTACTCGTACAGACGTACACACACATATATATATATATATATATATATATATATATATATATAGTAGACCGACGGACGGGGACGCATGCTGTTTTTAAAAAACATTTTAAAAAAATTTAAATTGATATTGTTTTTTAGAAGAAAATCTCCTCGTTCCAAAAAAACTATATTAAAAGTTGTTTACTTGAAAATTACTCGAATTAAAATTAGTTCTATTGCTAATACTCGAAGCTGGTGCGCTAGCCGATAATAAAACACACATCCGCAAAGAAGTACAATATTTCACATGTATATATATATTTCGTCAAACATAGTTTGATTATAATTTAGTAATTGATTATATATTAAACTTTCCCGTTTATTGAGATTAAGGCCTAGAAAATTACTCGAGTTATAATTATTTTTATTGCCAAAACTCGGAGCCCGTGCACTAGTCGATAACAAAACACTCAAACTCAAAAATATACAATACTATGCAAGTGCGAACACAAAATTCATCAAACATGGTTTTATTATGAATTATTAATTATTTATATCTCGAATTTTCCCGTATATTAAGATTAAGACCTAGAAAATTACTCGAGTTATAATTATTTCTATTGCTAAAACTTAAATCTGGCGCGCTAGTCGATAGTAAAATACATATCCTCAATAATATATAATGTTATACATGTGCGGGTACATATTTCGTCAAACCTGGTGTGATTATTAATTAGTAACTGATTGTATCTAGAACTTTAACGTTTTAATGTAACTAAAATAGTTAATGCAATTCCCCGCTGTTGTCCGTTCTTTTTAAAAGTCTTCCCATCATTTTCATCCTTCATTCTTTTTATTTCATTATATGTTATGTTCTTTTTTTCTCTTATGACATCTCTCACTAATCCTTTTATAAAAATATTTATTTAAGATTGATTTAAGTTTTAATTTTACAATTTTCAGTTTGCCACATAACTGATTGTTTTAATTAATTAAAAAAATTGATCGGCTTATATCAATTTTATGCGTAACTTATGCTTTAACAATAAATAAAAGAGTTGGATTCCGCACTTTTCTATGTCTCATAAAATTACCGATGCAAATGAAACGATATAATTTCAATTGAAAGTTCTATTTGAATGCTAGTTATTTGAGTTTTTCCAGATTTTTCCAATTCATGGTTGAAAAATTAGCGAATACGGGGGAAAACACATTGAATTTTCAAGTACAGGCCTAAAACTATAGAAGCTATAATGTTGAGACAGAAGGATGCCGGGTGGATGTGATGAAATTATAATGGTTTTTTGTTCAATCACAAAACTTAAAAAAATATTTACTCATAGCAATATTTATTCGCGTCCTTACCTTAATATCTATGTTTACCTCCACGCCTATAGGTGAATATCTCGCCAAACAAGGATTGACCACGAAGTGGTGAGGGGAATTTTGCTTAGAACTTTCCCGTGCGTTGAGGAAGAATCGTTATGCTCATAATACCTAGAATCAAGATGGTTTATGTATATAAGATGGGAATAAGTTTGATTTATTTACAAAACTGCAAGATTTCTTCTATTTCTCGCAATTGGGCAATAAAATATAGTTTAGTATTTTCAAATTTGTGTTTTTCTTTAAATCATTAATATTGATTTCGTCACTCTTTACAAACTGTTACTAAAATACTCAATTCAATAACACTAAATTGACATCTTAAAACAAGTATGGATAAGCGATTAAAGTTTTGAAGACAAATTTTTTGTTGTAAAATATTTTATATTAAACCACAAAAGTTTGTTTGTCAAAAAACCAAAACATTCCGTGCAGTTCTTTTTGCACAACTCACAAAATCAGGTTACTATTTTATTAATCGTATGTGTATAGATTAAATTATATTTATTATTATATTTGAGAAATGGTAAATATATATAAAATCTTTTAAATCGGTATGCTGTGGTGAAAGGGAATATAATACAAAGTAAAGTCTACTAAAAATAATGTAAGATCTATTCAGGTCCAGTTGATAGGTGAAAATATGATCGAAAAATAATGATGTGAATGGTATCAGTGGTAGTTGATCTTTAAATTCAATAGTGTGGAAATGATTAAAAATTATGAGGCAAGTCATTTAAGATGACGTATTTATTACTTTACTGTGAGACAAGGTACAATGATACTCTTTTCGCTGAGTTAATTTTAGGATATATATATATATATATATATATATATATATATATATATATATAATGACAACAACCTTCATACTCTTTTAATAAAATCAAATTTTTCATCTCATCCCATTCGAATGGGAGTCTCTTGTTTGACCAAGTACTCAATATTCGAGTTTTCAACCGACCAATAAACGACTACATTTATTATATGTCGACTAAGACACACTTATAAAACTGTATGAAGAAATTTCAAGGTGTACTGGATTTATACACGGCACATGTGTAATACGAAATAATTAATAAAAGGCTGACGAAAACTTAATAATATATGACTAAGATAGCCATGACCATATAAGATATGTTATATGTATCATATGAGGAACTTGTCTAAAAAAATCTAGCTAAAACTGCGTACAATGTTTACATAGAATCTGACATTTAATTACTATACGTTTAAATAAAAATTTGAAGTTATTTATTATTCTTATTACTTTTTTAAAAATATAACTATTGTTTTAAATCCTTATACGTATTTATATACATAACTTTTAACGTGATATTGTAGCTAATTTCAGTAGACACACATTTTTCTTCACACTCATTTGTTACATTCCCAACGTCCATGAATGTATAATCAATATTCTGAACGATCAAAATATTTCTTTACTTTCTGTCTATTCAAAGGAAATATGTTTTTTTTTCAATACAAACATCTTTTCTTCTGCTATACAACAATAAACCAAATTTCTTCTTTTTTCGTAAATCGTTATTATATATTTAAATGGAAAATATTAAAGTTTTGGTGACAATTCAATTTAATTGGGGTAAAATAAGGTGTTAGAAATATCTAAAATTCATATTTAATTTATTTATAATATATATGTTTTCAATATATTTGTTGTTACTTCTTGAAATTTACAAGGCATATTGTCAGACTTAAATATTAAAAGAATTTCATTTTCAATTATTGAAACTTACATTTGTCTATCCAAATCCAAAAACCAACTCTTTATAATAAAAGTATGGTAAGCAAGTTGAGACGAAGCACATAACTATAGTCCTGTGCAGCCATCAATTTTCTGACAGTGACAGACATCCGATATTTTTTTTATTTCTCTTAAGCATTATTTTCTGGATGATGACGACATAATTTTATATTGTAAAATATAAAATGGTATGAGAATGGGAAAAATATAAATTGGTATAGCATAGATTATAACCGAAAACCATATTCCTGCATAGCTACGACGATATTTTGAAATCTCAAAATAAAGTCTATCTATAAAATTAAAGTCTATCAAATTAAAGTCAACATTTTCAGTTGTGATTAACATAATAGCTTTTATTATTTAAATCAGCATAAAATATAACAAGTAACAAGTAAACGCTAAACCATTGCACAGAAAAGAATTTTAATATCGAAGTATTTCCACACGTTTTCTGTTTTAGATTTATGATTTTAAAATTTTTTAATAATGGAGATTTATGCTGTATTACATATTTTAAGCTTTATTTAAGATTCCACACCTCGAAGACTCGTAACCTAAACAATATATTTTAGGAAGTTTATATGTATATATATATATATATATATATATATATATATATATATATGTATATTTATATATATATATATATATATATTTATTTATGATGTTATTTTCTCCACGTAAATACTTGTTTGTATTTCTCCTAGTGCATCTTGCACCTTTCACAGAAATATCAAAAATATCTTAAGAACTGCAACTTCATAATCAACGGTTTAATTCTTTGGTAAACTTTAGGTAAATTTCTAGTAACGTCATTTACTTCATATTTCAACTTTACCATTTTCTGAAATAGATAGCCAGATGACGGGGTGTGCGAGGTGTTGTTGTTTTCATTTTTGTAGACATTTTCAACAATAGTTCTTGAATTTAAAAAAAAATGTTTTCAAATCCTCGTAACTTGTTCTAAATTTTATCTGACACAATAAACAAAACAAAAAAAAAACTTTTCAGGTATTTAATGTGCCCGTATAAATGTCAATAAAAATAAGGATATATGTATGTTTGAGTCTATTTATACGTATGAATATAGATAAGCTTGAAGAATGGTTTCTAAGAAAATCGACTATGACATACGGACATGTGGGTGATGTTATAAGGGTTACGATTTTCGTTTTGAAGCGTGGAGCCCTAAAAATTAGTAGAATAACTATTGAGGCTTCTCTAAACCAAAAACGCAAAAACTACTAAACGTTCGAGTATCACGTAAATGCTTTTGGACTGATTGCAATGAAAGTTTCACTCGAATGATCCTTAAATTTTACATTAAAACTTGAAGTAATATTTAACACTCTGAAATATTTCCCAAAATAATGTATTTTCCTCTCTGCCTTTTTTCCTGCTTGTCTATTTGTTTAGTCATACCGTATAAAATACTAAACCGATTAGAGTTAAATTGCTATTGAGATACTAGTTAAGATATCAATTAAATCTTAAGTCCTTTATTATCAAATATTTCTTAAAAACATCTAATTTAACTACTAACATTCAAGCATTAAGATGAACGTGCGAGTTTAAATAGAAATTATCGATAGTATTACAGTGTTAACTTTAAGCTAAGACATAAATTATTTTTAAGCCGACCTGAGATATTTTGAAACATTATTATTGGAGAACAATTCTGCCGCAAAAATAAAAATGGACATGAACGAAGCCGCGGACAAAACTCTAAAGACTAATTTAATTCTAAGTTATTAACGAACTATAATAAAAAATAAATAATACGATTAAGATAAAAAAAAAATACGCGATAAGTACACATACAGTCTAAACTCACTAATAATCAGTGAAATTGAATGTGGGAATTGAATTAAACTAACTTCAAATATCATCATATCCATCAGTCTTAACAGTCACAAATATAATACGTGTATGCAGAAGTTACTTAAGTATCAAATTTAAATATTTAAAGTGGCAACAACTTGACCTAAGATCCTTTATTAAACATAAACCTCAGCATACAAACACTCCACTTGTATTGAAATAATTTTGGATATTTCAAAGAGTTGCTAATGTTCAAAATGACGTCAGGTTTCGTGATTAGTTAACTTAAGAGCGGCCAATAAGCCAGTCAAACAGTTGAACCTCTCATATATTTGTGAAACTACAAGTTAATTTAAATTAATAATTAAAACCTTATTGTCATTCAGCTACGCACAACGGCATGGGACCTCGTATTTCTGTCTTCATTGTGCTAACGACTGCCGCTCGCGAAGGCTGCGAATCTAAATAAATCTTTTTATGACTATTGTTTACAACTGCATTAATGATTCATTATCTTGTTTAAAGGTCACGTATCTAGTTGCCAGTTGTTCGTTATGTTTGTGTTACGCTCGTGTTGCTCGTGTGCAGCGAGATGGGTTCATGTGCGATGGAACTATGATGAGCCGAATTCCCTGTTGATGGCGAGGGTGATTGTCGTCTAGGGTGGTCAAATGTTTCATTGTATTCACCCGGATATTATAGAAAGGTACACGTTTAAGTATTTTAATGTACATTTCAATGTTTTCATGTCATATGCTCGCAAAAGCGTAATGATCGGTGACATTGAAACTTCACATGATCCGATACGATTTATCAACACACAGATCGTTATGGTTCCTGGTTTTTAAATATATAATCTGATATTACACTGGTTTAATAAGTCTTGGATTTAATGTAGACCTTTACCAATTATCCTGTTAATAAAGCTTAGATTAATAGCAGTCCGCCCAAATTTTGCTTGGGTAGACAGACACTAAACGTCAATACGTGAAAGCTCGCGAGCATAATATTGTTTACTCGAAAACACAGTCTTAACATTTTGTTAGAAGCTACGGTATAAATTTGATCGATATATGTTGAGGAAAATCGCTGTAAAATTTAGTCCAATAATAATAAAGTGTATTATCTGAGGAATGCACGAAAAAACATTTGTTATAAATTTTATCCCTGTGTTTTATTTCCCAAAGTTATTTTTTGCCGTAATGCTATATCTCTCTTAAAACTACCAAACCAATGATTGAAACATTTTAAAGATCACCTTCACAAGTAATGACAAAAATAGACGAACAATTGAAAATTAAATTTTTTATTTAAATTTTTTATTTCTTTAATTCTCTGTATATTATTTTTCAAAGGTATTTATATTGTAAACAGCGCCATCTTTTGACAAGATTTTATTTAACTTGAAACTTTTATTACTTTTCTAAATAAAATACATTTTATTTACTTATTTTCACTTTATTCGGTGGTTTGCAAATTATTCGCACGGGTGAACTAGTGTAACATACTGTCTATACTGTCTTAGACATTTTAGAACTTTTTAAACAGAACAATGTTGCGATTCATTACTTCTTTGTATTTCTAACGATTTAAGTAGCGCATGCCAAAATATCTCTGGGACAAATGCTTTTTTCCGACTTTACTTTCATCGTCACTGGGCGGGAAATTTTCACAAAATGTTCATAAATTAGACATTTAATGTAGAAGAAGTATTTTTATACATCATTTTCTAGCTATCCGCTTAAGCACATATACTTTTAGTGTTTTATGAAAGCAGAATTAAATTTAATTACGATATAAACTTCGGGCTTATGTATCGGTTACAGCATCATGGTATATTGAGAAAACCACAATTACAAAAAGTGATAACCGGTATTTCCGTCATCCGCCGGAAATCAGCCTTTTATTTATGGCACATTCGTTAACCGAAATGTGGCACACATCTATAACACAAATAGTGTTAGATTTCACAGAGTACATAAATAATGAAATAATGGAGTCCACGAGGCAGATTTCTAAACAGAATCGAAATGATAACCAAATGTAAACATCATAGAATATGAATAAGAAATCATATACTGTATTTAAATATCAAAAACAAATACAGCGATATACTTATATCAGTTTGTTTATTTACGTACAAAATATTAAGAGAGTGTCTAGGCAACTAGCTCATCACACTAAAAGTATTTTTTGTATTACGCACATAAAGGTTTAATACAATGTTTTTTCGACTTATATACTTGAGTTTATTTGATAGTTATATTTGAGTTTCGCAAAATAAGGGTGATGAGTATATTTTGTTTTATTTTTACTATGAACGCAATCATAGACACATTATAATTTTTTGTGCGTTATGGGTTGAGATGTGTTAGTTACCGAAATATACATATTTACGAATTGTGAATTATTTCAACATATATTGAGATAAAAAATGAGTAAAATATAGAAGACATTGAATACGTGGCGCATATAAAAAATAACTGGTTAGAGTAATGAAAACTTTACGATTTTTTCCCAAAACATCAAAACAGGTAAATTTCGTGTTTCTGAAAAAATTAAAGTCTGAAACAATTAGAAAAATGTAGACGAAAATATTTAATAAGGAAGTCGTAAAATAACTGAAAGGGGCTTAGTGAAATATTAGCGGGGTTTATTTAATATTTCCCCAATTTTTAGAGCACGTTTCTTTCCTGATAGATGCTATTTCCATCTTTTAATGATCAAAAATTTAATCGAATTCAATGGATTTATGTTTAATGTTACCTATCAAGACTCCCATAATACCACGTCAATGCAACTGAATAGTGTATAACCTATTAAAGCTCTACTTCAAAAACTAATTCATTGAAATTCGTAATATCCTACTCGACTTATTATATACGCTACTTTATTTAAAAATGTTAGTTTTTATTTTATTTTGTTAATACAGTACTTACCTAAGGAACTATCTGGTTACCCTATCATAATTTTACTTAGGAAATCAAACGGTGTTAGGGTGGTATTAAATGACATAATAAAACGAATCATTTAAAAAATACATGATTATCTCGCAATTTTGAACTTTTTTAACCGTTTATATATTAACTTATTTTGAATAACTTATTATGAACTTGTTGGGAAGACAAACGGTGTGTTAAAATATATATTCTGATAGTATTGATTTATGTGCTACGTGGTCAAATATGCTTTTGAAAGGTTTTCACTTTTTGTATATATTTGAAAATTAAATGAAATTAAAAAAATAACTATTGAAACAAATCCACCTTCTTTTTTGACAATCCAAATTGCATCTCTGTCAATAATCGTCTATATATGGAATGGCTGTCATAGAGTAAAAAGAAAAAATAATTCAACGCAATGACATGTAATTTTTTATAGCTGTTTTATGAATTTTATTATTTAAAAGTAACCCTGTTTAATTTGAAAAACATTACATTTGGCTCTATAACCTTAAATAAAATCATTTTCACATTGTACTCCATTTATTCTGAACATTATTTAAAAGCATTATTTTAAGACTTCGCCCAATTCTGTAAATTCATTTTCCTTCATAATTTTCGTCGATTCATAACATTAATATTATAACATCAACTTGAACTTAGAACATAAAATAATTAAAAACGGCTAGCAAAAATCATACTATATATATATATATATATATATATATATATATATATATATATATATATATATTTATATATGTATATATATATATATATATTTATGAGATACAATTTATATTAAAATAAATATGTAAATTTGATTTCACATGACTTAAATCATTTATGCGAAAGAAAGCGAAACAATTTTTAAATATAAATTGTTCAACCGTGAATACTTCCGAATAATTCCGTATCTGTACATTCATCTATATATTTATAATTTATAGACACGTTAAGCTTGCTATAGCACTTTCCTTGTATCAGTAAGAACAATTTTTGTTCAAATGTCAGGCATACATATAACTTTTAAATGTCACTAACCGGTGATGGACAAAGGAGAAAGTGATCAGCGGTCCGTTTCCTTTCAAGTTAAATTGGGTCCTCTGAATTTGAAAGCGATTCTTAAAACGAATGATCGGATTAAATTAAGATTACAAGCCGAGAATGAATAAATCGTTTCAGGTGATATTTTATCAATGTGATATTTATTTAATTTTTCAATTCTGAGAGTAAATAAGTTAGAGATAAAAATGACGCTTATTTTTGTGCAGTTTTTTTCATAATAATTAGAGCAGAAATAAAAAAATGACACATTGTTTAATCCAGGATCTTCGTAGGTAAAGCCCTGTCTATGACATACAGCACTATCTAGCACTTAAAGTATATAATACTAATGTTACATTTTATGTTTGGAATAAAAAAAGTAATAAATATTTTTTTTTGTTATTACATGATAATAAAATTGTTTCATTTTAATCGCCACAACAGACTAAGTGAAACATGCCTAGTAATCGTAACCATGTATATAATATTTGTAGCATTTAGAGATAAATAGAAAAAAAAATTACAAAACTAAAGTAAGGTATTAAGTCACTACACAATTATTAACATATAAAAACAGATAAACAGAATTTTATTTCTGTGCTTGTTGTCAAATGAAAAACAACTTAAAAATTTCAATATAAAGAATTTAAAGTAAGCTTAACATTTGTAAAGGAAGAGAAGCCTTTTAAAAATAAATATTGTATGATTGATTACCATATGGGATGTGACGTCATCCATTGAAGTGCTGAACGCGTTCGATATTATTTAACTTCAAATATCAGACATGTCTGCGGAATTGAATTGTGCGATGGCTTTTAATATGTTTAAAATGTGGCTTTACAAAGGCAAAGTTATGTAACGAATTAAAATAGAAAAAGAGAAAAACATAAGTTTCTTCTCTGTAAAATTTCGGACTTTTTGTAATCAATTACTTGCATGTCACGAAGATATATTCTTTCCCGTTTTATAATATAATTACATTAAAATGTTATCCTTCAAGTTGACATTCGACGTTTATCACGGCTTAAAGAAGCACCTTGCATGCGTCGTTTTATCCTAGTTAATTGCGTAGGTGTCCTCGTTGCTACCGTATTTTCAATAATTAACTAATAATAATATTATAAGGATAATCAGAAAATATTCATTTACAGGATAGGTATATTTCTTTCCATTCTCGCTTATTCTCATTCTGCTATATAGGGCCGTAAGATCAAATCGAATAAAATCATCGTTAACTCATATCTGGAAAACGGGTTCTATTTAAAACAAGTCTGAAAAGATATATTCAAGAAGCTTTGGGATAAAGTCTTATTAATATCATGCTTACGTGCACAGAAGACATATATATATATATATATATATATATATATACACATATATATGTGTGTGCACACATACATATGCGTAAATTAATTTAAATGTTTGGTATAGTTCATCTCCTAACAGTTTAATGATTTTCAATTTATCGCCTCAGGGGTACAAGCTTCTTACATTTTTTTATACTGTTACTCAAGAAATACTACCAGTGATACATTTTCAAATCGGTGATACATTTTTAAAATATTTAGAATTTGAAATTATTAAGCCTAGTATATGTTTTCCTTTTATCAAATTAACTTTTAAATTTAAGGAAATATGTGAAATATTTTGAAAAATTTCAGGATTTTTGAAAGAACTACATTTTTGAGATATATTTGAAAATGTAAAACATAATATAGAAAAGTGATTTGTTTGCCAACCTTACTTATTTATTATAGGGTTACAAAATGATGGTTCACGAATAATGAATTTTAAAAAGGTACATTGTTCAGACTGTTTCTGATTTTATTTTAAATTTCACAGTTCAATTTCTAATAACAGTTTATGCATTTCTTTTATTACAAAGTTCTAGCAAATACATCAAATTCACAATACAAAAATGTCGTAAAAGTATTCGTAATATAAATTAATATTTTTTATGAAACATGTTGCTAAAAAAAGATTAAATACTTTTTTTGTTTGTGGAAAAATTTATACACTTTAAAAGATTACAAGCAATGAACGAATAAGTCATTTCAAGTTATCAAATGTGATATTTTTTCATTTTTCAATTCTGAGAGTAAAAAAGTTAGAGATAAAAATAACTTTTATTTTTATGCAGTTTTTCTCATAATTATTAGAGTAGAAATAAGTAAATGGCACATTGTTAAATCCAGGATCTTCGTAGGTAAAACCCTGTCTATGACATACAGCACTGTCTAGCACATGAAGTATAATACTAATGTTAAATTTTTTGCACTCTCTAGCACATAAAGTATAATACTAATGTTGATTAATCTAAAACTATCCCCTTTCTAGAAAGTCGACATTTTTATTTCAAATATTGAGTATATTTGGCGTTAATTTTGTAGAAATTCATTATTCACAATTAAATGAAACTACGTGATGTAGTATTATTTCTAATTTCTTTAAGTTCTTTACCACGACCTAGGTTTCGTTGTATTACAACATCTTCAGATGGGCTATTAGCAAAGATTTTTATTTCAAATTTGTTGCCCATTAAAATCAACTTTTCATCCAAATTATTTCTTAAATAACATTGGTATTATAAATATAAATCTGGTTTAATAAAAAACACATCGTGACAAAATAATTTCGGAATAAAAAAAATTGAAACAGATTCAACCTCGTGTATGTATTTAAGATTATTAAAATATAGTCAAAATTAATGTAATGTCCAAGTATTGGAAATTTTCGAAACTATCTGGACAGATATTTATGATTGATCAAACATAAAATGACAAGATTTGAGGGCATAGGTGTCAGGATATATACCATTTCAAATCAAATAATTTATACTATCAGAACAGATTGAGTCAAATAATTGCATAAAAAAATTAAAAAAGAAATAAATTTATTATTGAGAAGGAAGCTACGATTCAAATACTACTACATATTATAAAAAAAACAAATTCTCTTTATAAAGAAAAAACATTATTATAAAGCATCTTGTTTGTAATTCTATATGCCATAGAATTACAAACAAGTTTTAAATTAGTTAAATAATCTAGAGCACAACAAAATTAGATATACTATCTGATATTTAGTATATTCATGTAGAATTCACAGTTTAAAAAATTTGAAATATAGTATGACCACTTCACATATATTCTAATCCTACTTCACCATTTGATGTTCCTTCGTCGCATTCGTGGAAACTGACGTCCATAGTTAAACATGAATATTGATACAAGTGATGAGAGATTAGCCCCGAGGTGGTGCGTCGCTCCACAGGCAGACGCAGCTCATGACAACCTCGTATGCGGCTGAGGTGTCCGAGTGGTTAAGGAGTTGGACTTGAAATCCAATGGGTTATACCCGCGCAGGTTCGAATCCTGTCCTCAGCGATTTATATTTTTATTTCACTTTTTTTAATTACCAATGTAATAAAACCTGTATTCAAATTGAAAGTTAAAAATTGGAAAATTTCAATCACATTAATTACGTTTCTCCTCTAATTTCTGTTTTATAAAAATACCTACATTCGAATTTGTGATATTTTTATTAGATAAGTTATTAGTTTTGGACTAAAAAGGATATCTTAATTAAAATGCATTAAAAAATCATATAAAAAGAACTTGCGAAATTAAATTGAGGTTCCATCCCCTATTTTCCATTTTTAAGCCCCGATCTTTGCGGAATATTAAGTTTCAATGTGAAACACCCTTATTAGTTATTCGACCGTTAATCCTATCCTTTCTAATTTGAACGTACCTTTCTAATCATTCGACCGGTAATATGAAAAATCTATGAAAATTCTTCATGCTAAGCTTTGATTAAAATTTTTCATCAAAATTATTTCGATAAATTTGCCTAAATTTCAAAATGTATAGATAGCTACGTTGACATGATTTTGTTGAGTTCACACCTACTTAGTTACTTTTTAAGAGTATTGTTAATAGCAAAACGATATCATGAACACTTCTCAGTTAACCAATAGCGCCTTTCTTTATCCAAAACTTATTCCTGGAAACCATACAGAGACCTCATTTTAAATTCAGCATCACCTAATTCGAATTTTTGAGTCTATACGTATTTATAATAGTGCAAATTTAGTAATGTTCAACAATATCGAGAAGGATGTCGATAATATTTGTAGGTTCTTAAGAAATTCCATTTTTATGAATTTTAAATTTGACAATATAACTAAAAACAATTTTAAATTGGTGTAACAAATATTTAAAATTAGAAAAAAAGTTAAATCACATCAAGGCAAGAAAATTAAAGCTTTATTTACGTATTTCATTTATATTGAAAAGAGTGTATTATATTAATCTGGAAAAAAACAATTATTTTATTATAACAGGGATAAAGAGTACAAAATCTATTTAAAGATGCAAATATTCTGACCTTGCCGTCATTATACATCTTTGAGAACTAAGTTAAAAAGAATTTAAATTTGTTTGTTAAAGGGTCTGACTCTAAGGGTCCTACTCTTAATACAAGAAATAAAAATAAAATTCATAATCATAAATTCAGATTACAAATTACTAATAAATCTTTCCTGAGTAATGGTGTTCGCTTTTTTACCTGGATATCTGAGGATATAATAAGCCTTCCCATAGCAAAATTTAAAACACATTTTAAACACGTGCTTATTTCGAAAGTTTATTATAGCATCAGGGATTACATTGAAGATAAAGATGTGTGGAGGTTATTATAGTATACAGTATAGTGTAAAATGTACATTTTGACCCTCATCAAGAGGGTCTAATTGTTTGTTTGTATCTATACGTATAGAGAATAAAGGTATTTATTCATAATAATTAGAAGTTAAATCGTGACATGTGAAAAGAGACTTTAATAGTCCTACTTGAAAAACAATTTAAAAAGCTTTAATATTAATAAAACGATAAATTTTAATAATTTCTAATTAGTATTGTACAAGAAACTTCAAATAATTTACAGAGTTACTTTACATAAAATAAATTTAATTTATTACATTTTTTCAATCAAAGTACATCATGAACACTTTCCCGATACAGGAATTTGTTTACGAGGTATTAAGCTTTAAAATAGTTTTAGTTTTGTTTAGTTACGTGGACCCATCACCTACCATCTAAACTGTAGTTTTTGAAAATGTGAAAAGTATTCACAATATTAGTACATATAAGGAAATTATAAGAAAAATTATTATAGCAAAAGTAGGCTCTACTTTTGCTATAATAAATTTTAGGTAATTTGAGAGTAATATTCGACCCTTTTATGACATGTACTTGGGTTTCTAAAAGGTTCGTGGAAACTCCATATTATTATAAACAAATCAACTGCAACAATAACACTACATTTTAAAATGCATATTTATCTTTTAACCTCAATAGGACTTTACAGACCAAAGATTACGTTAATTATGTAAGTGCGTATAAGGAAAAAAATATAGGAGTTATTTAGTATATAGTTTCAGTCGACAGTCATTTAGATTTTGAACAGTGACTCTATATTATGTCAGTGGTATAATATCTGTAATTCAAGTACAAATCTTGATGTGCTACCGACTGTACCTACACTAATTACTACTATTATTTAAAAAAAAGTATTTTATACAAGAACGAAGTTTTATAAAGGTTCAAAATTATCGTCGGAAAGAGGCACGGTTATAACACTGCGTGTTTTTATAACATTTAATAACTATAAATGTAAATCTACAGAATTTTATTATAGGCATATTCGCTAGGCTCTTGGTCATTTTTATAATTTTTTTTTTGATGCTATGACTCAATCTTTCCACATACGCTATTTAAAGATCTAATTCTCATTGCAGCCAAGATTCCTATATAGCATGCAAAGGAATGTCATTCTTTAGCCGTGACGTGTTTCTAGCTTTCGTGCGTGAACTAAAAAGCGACTCATTAGGGTATCATATTTTTATGCACCACGCCTCTATAAATATTAATGGCATATCATAACATCGATAGTTTCTGTGTCAATCAATATGCAGAGGTTGTTTATAAATAAATATATTCCACAAACGGCCCTCCATTCCCAGTATTCGGCGCACATTTTTTGCCGTACCGCAGAACGGTCGGCGAATACATGAGTTCGCAAGGACAAAAATAGCCCAACGCGATTTCTTCAAACGAGACAGGTTGTCATTTCTCAAACGAGACGGATTCCGACAACAAAACGACGCGGTATGTACTAAGGCACAATCCTTCAATGCGTCCGACCATCTTCGGAAACAAAAAATGGCGCTTTATAATTCGCTAATGCATTTGTACCATTAAATTATACAGGAACAATGAGTCGACGTCGAGTTTCGAGACTCGTGAGGGTCAGCCTGTATTATATTCTTACACAGGTAGTCACTTAAGATCGCGGTGGATTTTAACACTTTGCGATGAGGAGAGTCTTTTAAAATATCTTTAGTTATACTAGTCAATTTCAAAAAGAAACACCTGAATAAATTACTTTTATTTTAAACAATATATTTGTAAGGTGCGGATTTTTCCTAGCGAGAGCGAACACCATCAAAATTGCGCTTGACGCGCATATAGAAGGATGCTATCTTCGCAATAACATAAACCTGATAGAGCATATATATATATATATATATATATATATATATATATATATATCGGCATCGACACACAATTACACATACACCATATGCGCAAATAACTCCGTGACGACCACATTCGTGAAAGATCCGCTGTATTCTTGTTAAAATTTCATTGTCCGACGATCTGATCAAGGCTTAAAACATTTCTACTTATATATATATATATATATATATAATTGCTCTCGTTTTATTATTTGTTGGTTCACGCAGAAACTTATTTAATAATTGTCACAGTTTCAGTAACTAATATCTAAATATGTGATTAACATTAAAGCCGTAAATGCTGTAAAGTGCTTAGTGTGTTTTGATCGCTCATTAATCATTTCGTCATCTTCAGTGTATCGATCAAAAAAAGGTAACTACTTTTTAGTTTCAAAATCGAACACCTCATAGTTTCTTTAGTTCTATGGGGTATGTTAACATTTTTAATATACCCTAATGTGTGGAGTACCTGTAGAAGTCTTTTAAATTAAGTTTAGGTCCCATTTTCCACTTTTTTTATCTTTAGCCCATTTATGAAATCTTAAATTGAAAAGTGTCTTGCGATGGCTCATATCCAAACGTGACTATATAAAAATCTGGGAAAAATCCCGAAAATAGGTTTTGATGATTAGTTTCAATCAATAATGTTCAGTTATTTCGAGTAATCCAACTTCATTAGTTTTAGAGGTATCAAAAAAAAATTTAGATACAAGGAAATAATGCTGTTGGTAATTATAGTACGCATGAGCTCACTAGCTTATTTATGATAAATTATTAAAAAAATATTTTATAAATTTATCATAATTAGCAGTCAAGTTCTCTCTCGGAGTATTAGATTCCTTATTTAACTACTATAGATCTTTATTGGCACATATGAGCACTACATAAGAATTTAAAATGTATATGAAATGGTTATTTTATGAAATGGTTACAGATTTAGATATTGTATTTACATACAATATTTATATACAATTTAGGTATTGTACAACATACATTTTATCTATTTTATTAGTTGTTCAATTGATACGATAATTCTAATTATTATTAAAGCCTGTTGATCTTCGTGAAGAGATATTGTAACGAAACTATAAGTAGATGAACTGCAGCGGCAAACTGATGGATTATATTGCTGATAGATTATACGTGACCACAATGGATTATATGTGACTATTCGTCTCGAATAGTGTTAAGCCGATTGTCAGTAATAAAAAACAACCGAGTGTTTAATCACCTCTAAACAAAGCGACTTGCTGAAGTGGAACGCGACTCAAGGCCGCGGCTGGTGTCGTCGCGTGTCATCCGGTGATGTCGGCTCGGCCGCGTTCTCCATCGAGTTCAAGTGCCTCTAGTTAGCGAAGCGCTTAGCATAGATCACTGCATGAAAACAATGCGTAGTTTAAACGGAATTAGGATAGTGTTTGAGGGAGATGAGAGGTGCGAGGTTGATGTCGTGAGCGGGCCTGGGAGGCAGTTTTTGCTCGATGATGAATCGATCAAATTCGCAAGCGTTTGTAATGGGCGTGCCGCTTTTTTGCTGAGAGATACTTGGCTTAGAAAAAGTGTGGTGCTTTTAAGTCCAATGTTTACTTTAGGCTAATCAGTACATTTAACATTTTATTGCGAGTAAATATTTTGGAATTGCCTTACCTTTTGCTATAAGAAATATTATATATAACAGATATTAATTTAATTAGGCAGTATATCATATTTAATGCAACTTATTCATTAGATGAACTTATTTTGTGTAACTTATAAAATAATATGTCTTTACACGTTCTCGAATGCATCTTTTCGTTAAAAAAAATTTCCTTTTTCCTGAAAAAATCGGGTACCTGAATTTTCAGTTATATACCTCTAGCAGGAGAGCAAATATAAGGTCATACTTCCTCATGAAGAAAATACAGTAAATGACCAAAATTGAGCGAAGTAATTTGTTTAAGCGATTTTCTGGTTAAATCTGGGCAGCACACATTTTCATATATCTTTAGTCATGATTTATTAAGTTTTTAATTCATGATAGAAACTTGAGTATTTTTTTGTATTTTCCAACTTCATCGACCAACGCATATAACTTCAATACAAATCTAGCACCTGTGTCTAGCTATATGTAGAAAAGAACACTCTTTAATTATAATGCAATATTATGACATGAATCTTTGAGACTAAAAATGATTTTGTGTCAGTTTACTTTATTGTATAATTAACAAAATATATCGACTAACCAAACTATTTATTAGCTCTACAGTTGTTTCTTAATGTTACAGCACTATGTTCGACACCATCTGAATAAATATTACTTTCGCAATCTTTTTTTCCTAGTTGCCTTGCTACGTTAGCATAAAATGAAGAAATAGTTCTATGTCGATTCTAAGAAGTGAATTTAATTATAAAAGAAGGTAGCGGTTTTCAATATTCTTATCTTGTTTTGAAATTAATATAATTAATCTTTTTCAAACATATATTTAGTTTCATCACCTTTATTCTTTATTTTAATTATCCGGCCATTATGAACTAATACCCATAATCAACTCTCAGTTAAGTGCATAGACGATATAAAGAGAATAACAATAAAAGATAACGATGTTCGTATTTTTTTGATGTTTCGACGCAATGCCAGTTGTGCAGATTGGATATCTAAACTATAAAAATCTCAAGCAATTAGGTCATCGTCACAAGGTTTCTTCATCGAAATTTTCCAACAATGCTTTCACGCCATTTAAAATAACTCCAGAATCTGTATTCATCAGTCCCAAAGGACCAATAATTCATGCGTGACAAAATACTTGGGCATCCTTATTTGATAGACATCCCTTATGTGATAAACGATTAGAAATGGAGATTACACTCAACGATATTATTCAACGCAAAGAGGAGTGCAAACAAAATCTATCACATGAACCACAATTTCCACATCTTCTGTAAATTAGATTAAATCTGTAGGTACTTTAGGAAATAAACTGAAGCTCTTTATTATAGGTGAGGCTACTTCCCGCAGCTACTTGCAATATAAACAAATAATAATGCATAAAAACAATGAACATTGCGAGATTTAATGACTCATTAGGCGTTGAATTAATTTGTCCCACACGCCTGAAGGTCGACAAGGATAAACAGTTTCACATTTGACTATTTCACATTTGTTGTTTCTTTGTTTCATTTTCCATTCAACTCTCGGTTTCCTTTCCGCATAAGGAGAGTGTGGGTGCGGCGCGGTGTGGGCCGGCGACCTTGCGGCTGCGGTGCGACCTACTGCTGCCTGTTACCTCTACTTCGTAATAGGTAGCTGATCAGCGAGTGTCACATCTGTGGCCTCGATTATGTTGAAGATTTGTGACGTGGAGTATGGGTGCCTAGAGGAGAAAAGCAAAGCAATAAATGGAAGCATTGGTTATTTAAGTGATACATAAAATTTATTCATGAAGCACTAAAAATAAATCTACTAATGAGTATAAATATATGATCGGTTGACTGGTTTATCAATTTTGCTATTCTTACTTGATGTTTCGTGTAAGCTAAGAAAGCAACAACCGTACAGAACTGATGATTTATAATATAATTATTTCAGGATATTTTGTTTAAACAATTCCTCTCTTATTCTTTTGAATCTTCAATCTTTTTTGCTACTATAAAAATATATTTCTCTTTTAAACATTTTGAACTGTTGTTTTAGAGATGGAATAAATTTTTTAAATACCTTTCAAGATTTTGTACCATTTAACGAGTATTTTTAAAGCCATATGACGTCTTTGGCTAAAATGTTTGGTATTCATTTAATTATTATCGTCTTTTCTTCTTCAATACTCTTTAAGCTGCTCCAGTAGACCAGTACTCTCTCGTTACAGAAAAGATAAGGGATCTTTGAAGTCAATGAGACAGATACCTTCTGTGCCTCAGAAAACCGGAACCATGACTTTTTCGGCCGAATGCGACACCTCAAAGTTCTTAGGGGAGGAGACTTTTGACAAGTTAAGATGGTCATGAAAAATATTCAAAATTATTGTAGAAGCTACTCCAACAACTTCTCCCAGCTCTTCTTCTTTAATCAAACATCTTCCGATATAAGTTTTTCTTTTTCAAAAATGTTCTGAGCGCGGGTCGTCTTCTATGAAATCTCAGACTTGTTTGAAGAGATTATACCACTTGTAAATTATGGTTTTGCTGATGCAATAGTTCCCATAAACCGATGATTCTCAGACTTTCAGGTAGTCAGGAACTTCATAACAGCTCGAATTCGATAATTTCGTCTAGAATGAGTTACTTGATCGATGATAGCACAGAGATTATAAACAAAATTAAGCTGAAACTTACTGTATAAACTTCTACTAAGTCCTCATTAGCGACTATATGAGTAAGCAACCCCCATCACTCGCTAACCCCTTCATTCCGCAAACTTTTTGACTCACCCTCACATCTTTTTTAGCCAATTGGCAAACTCCACGTTGAGAACTTATAATTTTTATAGAATATAAGAGGCTATTACAATTTACTATATAATTTAAGAGAGCTCTAGATTTTGGCAGAATGTACCATATACCGTAGAAGTTTGGACTATGTATGGGAATAAGGAGAATGAAGGGGGAAGAAAAAACCTATCACGAGTAGAGTTCGCAACAAACGGGTTAAGTGTAAATTTATGTATTTATAAAAATGTAATAGTATTGGTATTACTATTAAAATATTTACAAGATATTAATTTTTCATACTGCTCATATTAAAAAAAATTATAATTTCACATAGAATTAATTGATATTTTTTCGACAATTAAATGAAACTACGTGATGTAGTATTATTTCCATCACGTAGTTTCATTAAATTGTCGAAATTATTATATCCATTACAACATCTTCAGGTGGGCTATTAGCAAAGATCTTTGCTAATAGCCCGCCTGAAGATGTTGTAATACAACGAAACCTAGGTTATGGTAAAGAACTTAAAGAAAGTAGAAATAATACTATATCACGTAGTTTCATTTAATTGTCAATAATGAATTTCTACAAAATTAACGCCAAATATATTCAATGATATTTTTTCATTTATTTGTGCAATAAGACCTGCCATTATGCTGACTCATTGTAGTCGACCGGAAGTATCCTATTGGTTTTGAGGATCACTGATTAAGATTATGGTAAAAATAAGGAGAAAAATAAATTTTAAATGGAAAAAATACTTTTATATCATTGTAAGTCTATAAGTATACAATATTAATTTATTTTGATTTGATATCATAAACCTTTTCTAAGAAAGAAGATTTTAACCAACGAATGGACAACCATATGATCCTGTAAGAGTTCCGATTTTTTTTTATTTTGATGGAGGGAACTCTAAAAAGAAAGATGTTTCAAGTTATTAATTAAAAAAATATTAGTAATGAGCAATTGTTTTAAATATAATTATTAACCCTCCCTTAATCACTGGCAGAAATCAACATATGCAGCATCCACAAGCATGCCGTGTTACGTCACACA
Organism: Druceiella hillmani; assembly: GCA_039881145.1. Taxonomy (NCBI): domain Eukaryota; kingdom Metazoa; phylum Arthropoda; class Insecta; order Lepidoptera; family Hepialidae; genus Druceiella; species Druceiella hillmani. The sequence goes on from JAYKKI010000003.1 coordinate 47,809,351, forward strand.
ATAATCTCTCCGTGTTGCGTGATGTGCTAATTTAACCCTACAAGGCAAACAATTACATTGGAAAGTACACGCGATAAGATTAACGAGAAGCTGCCGCAAGATGGTGAAAGTGGCGCGCCTGTGTTGCGCTTTTTGTCTCATAATGACGCGGTCTTCGATCTTGCCTTGCCAAGGTTTCCAAACTTTCAAAACTTTCTTTCATACTCGAAGTTATCTTTTGCCTCGGATCTCCCACTGGATCCCCTCTCTAATCTTCCTCGTGAGAGTATCAATAGACTTCGATTGAATTGATTTTTAAAAAAGTTTTTTGTTAGCATTAATATTTTTAAGATTTTTTTGGAATAACTTTTTACTTGTTTATTGGTGATTATCGAATATCAAATTCATATAAATTAGCAACGTAGTCAGAAATAGCGCTTTATATTTTTGGTAGTTCTTTATCTTTTCTTTAGACGCAAGAAAATAAGTCTAATAATAATGTAGTACTCAATATTCCGATCTATTTGTAACAGTGGGTTATTACATTGCAAAAAAATCTTAAAACAGAACACTGTATCAACGGATTTTCTAATTAATCGCAGACAAATTAAGTATTTGCATATGTTGGACTGTTACTGTAATGAATCTTAATTTTGGTTCATGTAAATTGTGCAAGAAGGACTTAACGTTAAGAAAATAATATTTAAATTCACGATCTAATATTCTGATTTTATTACTTATTATTTTTTCTATATTTTTTATTAAAATATACTCTTGATAAATGAATATGAATAAAATTTAAATAAATCGTAATATAGAAAAAATAGAAAATTACGTTTGGAAAATACAACAAATTATACTATAAGGATAACTGCTATTTTTAGGACATTAAGTAGCTACAACCTTATAGATTTATAGTAGTAAAAACGTATTTTTAACAGTTGTTTTTTCTTTATCTGATTCATATTTGGAAATCTTTTGATTATATATTTCTTAATTCTCATTTGAGTTAGACTCACATTTTATACAGCGTATTTATTAATATTTAAATATATATGATATATGTAAATGGTATATTTCAATAACAATTCTTAATACTTGATTGATTTTTAATTGATAAGAAAATACTCTATTGAAATACTTGAAAAAAAATATTTAATACTTGATTAAAAAGAAAAAATTACACTTTGAAATATCGGTTGATATAAAATGTTGTTGTCTTACTTTCAAGCACGCGCATATGTCATGCTTCTGTGCATACCACACGCATGGCACGCGCGTCCATATGGTAATTTATAAAGCGAAAACATTTGTTTCTTTATTTGTTCTCTCTTATCTCTGGACCTGTGCGTTCGATCCTAAATATTATATGGTATAGCATATAATATGATTCAGGGCAGGGCAGTAATAAAAATGTGACAGAAGTCGGGGAACGTTGCCTAAACGGTGCAAGGTACCATCCTTAGTATCCGGTATCCGGTAATCTATCTTGTGTATTCCAGACTATATACTCGGAACTATAATATATATATAGTAACTATTTTTCATCCTGCAACATATCCATTTCGTACTATGTAAATGTAGAGAGTGGAAATATTTGAAAAACACAGGTTATTGCGTGTGTTTCGTAAAACATGTCACCATGCACATATATTAACCAATATTTGGCGGAGCGGTAAAACAACTATAAAGGTCACGGTGTCTTATATTTAAATATTAACTTCCATCTGACATTTGAGTAAAAAATATTTTGGTGAAGTGGAAAGTTGGTAAAGTTTAACAGCTAATGAATGCAATAATAAAATAAGTTAAACGTTTATAATGAAAAGAATTATTTTGTTTAATTTTTTTTATCTGTTTTTAAAATGAATATTTTAAAGCTTTAGTAAATTTTTATGAGGTAGAATGGGAATGCAATACGAAAACCGCATTAGGCGAAGTATGAGGGAAGAAGGAAAACTATAGATAATTATAGGAAAGAAGTAGTTAACACAAAAGTAAAGCAATAAGAGACAATGCCTTGAAGCTAACTATCCAAGTATTAAAGTAATATAGAAGCATATAAAATTATATTCTAATGATATAAAGAGGAAAGCTTTATTTATTTGCTTGTTAGAGTGTGAAAAAAACAGATTATTTTACGAGGACTTATAATTATATTGTGCTAATTTAATTATATTAGTTTCGATATCATAGGTAGATGAGAAACATACAATTTTTTTCACTATAATTTTTACTATCACTGTAACACACACTTTGTTATTAATAAACACTTTTAACGTTTTAAGACTGTTTAATGCAATGGACCGATATAAACGGGTAAAGTTGTAAACTTTAGCAAATAAGAAAGAATACTGATGCACCAACACAAACGTAAAATTGCGGGTGTGTGGTATATTATAAGGGAAGCATTAAGTCGGAAAGACCCGACAAGACGCGAAGCTGGCCGAAGTAAGTCGGAAAATTTTAAAATATAAAACAGCTTCGTAATAAGAACACGCCTCATCATATTTATGTCAATTGATGAATGATTTAGTGCGACTGTAAATTGAAGAGTTTATTTTTCTTGCACAAATGTCTAAACATGAATTTAAAATGGAAATTTATAAACCTTGGAATAATAAAGCTCAACATATTTAATTGTATTTTCATACAGAAAATATTGTAAATCAAATTCTCAAAATAGTTTGACAATAAAATTATAAATAGGGAGCAACACTCCTTCATCAAACGTGCAAAATTATGAATATTTTTATGGGTCATAAAACATCAGGGCCAACTTATAAAAGCTTAACTCCATACAGTTCTCAGGCTCGTTAATATTCGTTCAGCCACAAAACAAAACTTTTAAAATGAAAAAAAGACATTCACACATAATTATTGAGAGGAATTTCTGACCATCATAATATCCAAGCTCTCTGGGTGCTTTTATTTATGTTTTATCGTTAAAAACTTCAAGAATCTATGTGTAAGGATACACTTAAAGATATGTGTGTGTGCATACGGATGTGTGCAACAATTTGTGTATGTACAATAAAGAGAAGGTCCGGCTCAGAAGAAGGGGTAGGGAGGGAACACCCGGGTCACGTCTGCAGATGCATTGTTTAGTCTTTTTACTTAAGGCGAGGATGTACTGAAATGATTTTTTTTCCAAATTTGATCATTAGTTCATAAATATTAATTGATGATCATTAGTTTATAATTTTATGATTAATTTATAAATATTAGTTCCGATATTGAAGCCACGAGGACTTTGATTGCACGGTAAAGGGAAATATATAGTTATTAAATTCAAAAGAAAATGTTGTTGTGGAAAAATTGGATATATGCTTAGAAATGGCTAAATAGTTTGAGAATTTGTATCTATAAATATATATCTTGAAATTCTGTATCTATAACGAGTGGCCGTAAGCTGATGTATTGCTGTGAGATGTTGTTACATAAATTCTCCCTTCTACTTATTTTAAAAACAAAAGAATTATTTTTTTCAATTATCAAAAAATAAATTCTATTTTGGGATTAATTTTTATCCTATATTTATCTCTATGATATAGGCTATATACATGCAAAATTTAAAAAAGAAACAAACAATTGGTTTATTAATGTGTATCTGTATCACGTTACCCACAGAGGATATGGTCACTTCTAGTTGGTAAAATAATTATTCTTCCTGCTTATCCACCAAAGACTAAACCTTATTGTGGTTGTTGGAAAAAATGAATATGGTGTCATTGTTCTGCAACATTTTTTTTATTTTTCTCTGAACTAATGAGATCTCCTATCTCCATATAACAATTCTATTAGTGTAATATTACCAAGAATACTATTTTGTTTTCTTTATAATTAAATACTAAGAATTCTCGATTATATTCATTGTTCAATATTTTTCTTCAGTCATTTAATTAAATAAAGGAACAACGTGAAGTTATCGAAATGATTTATGTAAAATTTTCTTATTTTCGCAAAAGTTCATAGGAAATATCTTCAATTTTCACTTTTTCATCTATAAGTCATTGTCTTATGGTGTCTGTCTAAGCTTTGGAAACCGATTCCCCACATTCGCACTATGTTTCAAAATGTATATACCAAATGTCATAAAATAAATAAATTAATTAAAAATTTTGGATGTACTATTCAAATTTTTAAAATAATACAAAAAGGGGACGATTTGGATCATTTTGAAGTTATTCCCAATCAGACAGGAGTCGCATCTTGTACGCATAAAGAAAATGTAAACACACTATTTTCCTCATTTTGGTATTGCCGTTTTCCAAGTATGATATCTTACAATAAATTTTTCCGGTTTCTTAATTCAATTATGTTTTTAGTTATTACCTGGATTATTTTTTTAAGGAATTATCATAATTGAATTATTTTGATGTATTGTTTTTGTTAATGTGTATCCATATCACTGTCATTAGAAATTATTAAAATAATCGTTTTGGTAATAAGCCTACTGGAGCTCAAATATTATCAAAATAACCATTACCACCGCACTCAATGAAACAAGAGACACGTCGTAAGTGTGACTGCGCCCGTTGCCAACGAAGGAGGCACGCGTGCGCGGTCGGCGGTCGTCCGCGGGAATTAGCCCCTACCTCCCCTCCCAACACCGCTGTCTAATTCATTATAGATAATTATTTGTTAGACATTAGCTACATCGTTAATCCGTCGTCATGTCTGTCTGTTGTCGTATGGACAATCGTTACTGTCTGTTGAATGGATTTGATATGATCTCACGTGGGATGCTGAAGTTATTCGATGTCGAAAATACTATTTATATTTAAATATCTATAATGAGCATCATAGTACCATGTTCATTTCCTAAAATGCGATTAGTGATGAGATTATCTGATCGACAGTTAGTTTTATCACGATTAATTATATTTATAATTTTGAGGTACCATTTACGAAGAGTTTTAATATATGAAAATAAGGAACTTTCTGTAATTTATTTTAATAAATATGTCTTTTTTAATACACGTCGCCGAGCCCTTTCAAATAGTAGACATGTTGGTTTTATTTTATGTCGATGGATAGATAACTTAAATACCCTTGTAATAATGCCTGCAGAAACGTTCATATAATTAATTATACTTAAAAGGTACAGCGCAGATGCCACAATAATATTGGTCTTGGTCATTGCTCGAATTTGGATGCATAACCAACAGGGAAAGGAAGTGCTTATAAAACTTTCGAGTTTAGATGATTACACCTAAGTTTCGAATTTTATGTTACATCTCATATTCCCATCACGCGTACGAATATAATATAAGAATAATAATAATTTGATAACCATGAGTAAAGTCATATTCTTTTTATCGTAATTTTATAAGAGCAAACAAGATATTCGATTTTAAGACGACATCCGCCGTTTCTGTTACTTTTATATCCATCATTTTATCTTTTTGAAATGAGTCGGTTCACAAACAACATATTTATAGTTTGGTTCGCCATAATTCTTTAAGAGGAATATGCATTTTGTTATCTTTTCGTAATTATTGGTCGCATTTGTAATCGAAATCATTCTCTTACAGTTACTCATGAGTCAGTAACAGAAGCAGAGCGGAAGAGAAGCCAAGAAATATGAGGGAAATGAAAAACGACCGTGTGATTGGGGTTGATTTTCACGAAATTGTCAACGTTCTACGTCAGACGTAAGTATAATATTTTGTAAACAAATTTCGAATATATTACAGTCTTCATAAAACTAAATCCAATTATCACAATACATCAAATTACGGATTAACTGATAAGAAGTTGTCTTAAAATTTAAAACTTTTATTTAAATTCATAAACACATTGCGTGTAAATGTAAGAGTTTTATTAACGACAATTCAATACAAATATTATATATTTCATATATATTTATATATAAGCTTTCTTACTAATATGCACTAAAACATATATTATTCAATTAAAATTGTACGCTAAAAGTGTCTCGTGATGTAACTTTGGCCATAAATAGTAAATTACTAAAGGATATATCAAAATGAATATTGTTTCGACAATATCTACGAGTATATACGCTAGTCCATAACTTTAACTCTAACTTGTTTTTTTTCTTTTAATCTTTTCTATAAATTTCTATTTTAACCCAAATATCTGTTCTATATATTCTTTTGAGTCTATCTACAAGAAGACAGTAACTTTTTTACAGTCTTCTTTCTCTGATGCTGATTAAACATATACAATTTAAAACTATACTTACTGACAATCATTTTCCAACATTTCCTTTGCGCTAAATCGATTATTTTTCTCATCATCCGAATAGAGTCAGAACAACGTCATTAAACGCTATTACGAGTGCATTAAGAGACGAGCTCCAGTGCGTTAATGCTTCTCAGAACAGCGACTTATGAGCAGTATCACGGACCGCCCTGGCAGCGGATATAAGCTTATGATGGGTTCGTCGGTACCCAGACGTACGTTGGAAGTATCATCGTGGGCTTAATCATTTAAATGCTTTTTATGCAGCTTAAAAATGAACAAAGCTATGTTTAAAAGTGCACGGTGTTTTTGTAGATCCTTAATACGTTCAATGGGCCAAATTTAAAATGACTGAAAACTATTTATTCTTCGGAAATAGACGAAGTGAATAAAGCTCTTAATATACTGCTGCTATTATTAGATGTAATACAGCCTTGGATTCAAACTGGAAACTGAAAAAGAATCCGAACTACCATTTTTGCTTGAAAGTAATAATGACGAGACCAGAAGATACAAACCCCATTTTAATCCGAATTCTACATTTTTTTCAACCTACTAATGTATACTATATCTTTATAACATATAATGTGTTTAAATAGATTTTTATCCGAGTACTCTAATACAAAGAAAAGTGGCAGAAAATCGTATATTTATGTAGCTTTTTTCTGCAATTTTCAACAAAGAATTTTGTAACGCAATTTGTTTCAAATTTCAAAGAACTCCAAATCGTATATTCTTTTCTTCTCGTCATTATCGTGCAAGTTTTCCCTGTTTTTTTTTAAATTGTTTTCTGCCTTTCTTATTAATATACTTACAGTAGAAATAAAAATATATTCTAACCTTATTTTCTTATTAACAAAATTTCTCTGAGCGTGTGAATAAAGAGTTATTTATTCGTAGCGAAAGAATTATTTATCGTATTATTGAATTTAGTATAAAATTTTTAAATCTAAACTGCCCGCCTAAAATTTCAATAGTTATTATAGAATTTACTTGGAAGGTTAAAGTTAATATGAATTGTAGTTGAATATATATATATATATATATATATATATATATATATATATATATTCATTATCACTTAATTTTATTACAAACAATTACATGAAACTACGAGATGTAGCATTATTTCTACATTAACTAAATTCTTTACCACGGCCGTGATAAAGAATTTAAATAAAGTAAAAATAATACTACATCACGTAGTTTCATTTAATTGTGAATAAAGAATTGTTACGAAATTAATTGTATTAACAAGTAAATGAAGTATTATATCTACTTTATTTAAATTCTTAACTACAATCTAGATTTCGTTGTATGACAACATCTTTAGATGGGCAATTTGAAGAGATCAATTGTAGTTTTTATATACAAATAAATGTACCTGTATATATGGATTCAATTAATCGAGTTTACTCCTTGAGAATCGATTTTCATATATAGCGCCCGGTATGAAGTTTTATGAGGAGTAAAATCAGAAGTTCAGAGCGTTAAAAAAAGTGTAACCGTTTGTAAATTTGAATATAAGAGGTAATCTCCGGAACTACTCCAAAAATTCTGTCATCAATATATAGAAAAGACTTCCAGGATAGACATAACTTGTATATTATCCCGTTAAAAAAATTTCATATATTATAAAAAAGTTAAATTTTATACATTTGAATCTAGGAGAGAATCTCCGAAACTACTCATCCAATTTCAAAATTTCTTTCACCGATATTTAGATAAAACCTTCAGGATGGGCGTAGGTTGTATATTATCCTGTTAAATTTTTTTTATAAAGACCAGTTTTGCAACGTAAGTCAACGAAAAAACAGTCGAGCTAATGCGTTTCTTATGAACGATGCCTTAACGGTAAGAAATATATCGATAGATTATATTTATATTTATGTACAGTATTACCTGTTTTATATATTCCAAGACAACCGTAATTAAGGAGTAAACTCCAGTGGCGCGTTGGAGCTGACAAGCAAAATTTTTTCTTGGAAAATCTTTACAATGTCTTAAAATTTTTATACACCATTTGCATATTATCTTTAATTACTTTTCACAGCCTTTCCTCTCATTTTTTTTATCTTTTACAGCCTTTAAATATTTTTTACAGTCTTTATAACTTACTGTCATACTTTGACAATTTTTATATCACATTTTGCTTGGAAAACGCATTAATTATAATGAATTCATCAGAGTTCAATATGTTACTCGTGGAATCACTGACTGTAAACGAGCAAAAACAATTTCTCATTTCCATAATTTGAATTTATATCCATTAAATGTGCTTTAATTCAAATAAGCTTTCAAAAAGGAAGATATAATCTGAATAGGTTAGCCACTTGTCATTGTTAATCGGAATGCCTATGGCTTTCATAATGGCAATTCGTTAACCTTTAACAAGTATCCACCAGTTATTCAGTAGTGAAAGTGATCTCTTATTATATTCTAATTATAAACCTACCAATGCAGAAAAATAAAATCCATCATGCTGTCTTCGTGACCGCATGTACCGACAGTCGGAGTAATGATCTTTGGCGATACGGTGCGTAGCGGCTATTATTTTTCATGTTTCTTCGTAACGTAAATGGGTTACTCCACACTGGTGATACTCACGCACATTCTTTCACATAGTAATACAACAATTAAAGTTACTTTGGAGAGGGCTTTTGAACTGTTTTACTGCCGCAAACGGGTTCTCTTTGCGCTCAGTCGGCGGGAACGCGTGAAGATTGTATCGCGATTTGTTTTAAAAAGTTGAAATTAATTTTGGGCGAAGGGCCAAGTTTTGGATTCAATTTATAGATTACGGAGGAACTGAAAAAGATTCTTTTATTTTTTATTTAATCTTAGATATCTCAGATAATAGGTTTGAAATATTTTTTCTGTTTAAAAGGTTACGCGTTCAAAAGTTTGTGATAATCGTTCCGATTATATAATTGTATTTATCTTATATATATATTATATATATATATATATATATATATATATATATATATATATATATATATATATATATATATGATCCTAACATAACAAGAAAGAAAATATTTGATTATTTTATACTGCATAAATACAATAAATCGTATGATGAAAACTGAATAAAAATCAATTAATTTATTTCTAATTATGACTTTTCAAAATCGATTTATTAGGTTAGAAATATATATATATATATATATATATATATATATATATATATATATTGTTCGATGACCGTATTTATTTAGTTAATAACATAATTTAAGAAGTAGTAATAATACAATGATTTGCAGATAAAAATATTATCAAGTACATTCGACGAATTATCAATATAGTTCAATCAATGTGAATACGACGGCGATATCAATATCAATTATATCGCGATATCAATCACCTAAATTTTTTAAATCATCTCTTTTAGCTAATAGGGATTTTCTGAAAATGTTGCAAGCTCAGGATTTTTATTTGGCTTTATTTAGGCAGGTTTTATACACAATTTGTTAATGGGTTCAGAAGACACAGACCCGTGACAAAGGAATAGTTAAGCCTACTAGGGAACTCTTAAGTTGCTGCACCGCAAAAAAACACGAAACTATATCGAAACATCACAAATGATTTAATTTTATAGCATATATCAATGTCGATATATTTAAGTACTTAACGTACAGGTTTCATATTTAAATTGCTTAAAATGTTACTAAAATACTTTCTTAAACTTGATTTAATAAAAAAATTCAGTAAATTAAATTATTTTTAATATGTAATTAAATAAAAAAGTAATTAATGCACTTTTGATAAATACCAGTTTTAATACAATTATCGATACATGGTCATTGACAAAATCAGTTGAGATCCATTTAGGTATTTTGAACGAAAAGATCAAATCTTGTGAGCATAAAGGAAAATTATGTTTGGAGAAGGAGTTACAACTCAGAAATAAATAAATTTTACAAAGACCCAGAAATCATAAAATGTATTAAAATTAATAGACTAAATTGGGCTGCTCATGTTGATCGAATGAAGGATCCAAACCCTCTCAAAAGGACCTTTTTAAACCGCAAGGACAGGGAAGAAAAGGAAGACCTAAGATGAGATAGGAAGATGCGGTGGAGGAGGATTTTGTATTGCTGAAGGTCCGTAACTGGAAATCGGTTGTCACGCAGAGGACTGCATGGAAGTCGCTTCAAAGAAAAGCCTTGGCCCACCCTGTTCTGTCGAGCTACTGATGATGATGATCGATACAATTAGGTAGTTTAAGAAAATTTTACGATTGTCATAAAATAAAGTATATTGAAATATAAAATAAATAAATTCGTTTTAAGAATCACTTAAAGCAGTGAAGATTCAACGAATAATGAGTCATAAGGTTTTCCGAAAACCATACTTGTGGCATATTCTCATAAAGATATGATTACAGCAAACTTTTATTTCACAGATGTTGGTCTTAAACGGGATACCATGAAATTGAAAATAAATTGATACCATAAAATTGGTATCAATTTATTATAGGTAGGATGACCATAAAATTGAAAATAAACTTTTTTTCCAATTTAGTTTTTTTCCTATTTAAATCTATGCGCAGTACGAAAAAGAAGTGAGTATGTAAATGCTATGCTAATCTTAACATTACTTCGCGACTCACAGAAGCCATAAAAATGCCGCGATCAGATTTGGCTCAACACTGTAGTGGACGACAATTATGACGTCTTAGTATTCGTTTATGCCATTATAAAGTTCCAAAACGGTCGAGTTTTTGCACAATACAAAAAAATATGCGTTCAGTAAACAGTAGGCCGGTTGTGGAGCTGTTTTAATAAACGCGGTCGTTGACAAAATTGTACATATTTGGCAAGCGGCCGCCGAAAGGCGGCGTCTGCGCGGGCCCATGTAGGTCGCGATTCACGAGCTTCTGTTCAAACAGCGGAGGCAAACACACCAGCCGACAATGTATTGGCATCTGTGAATAACGAATTTATGGGAAATAGCACGAATTACATAATGTCGCTTGTCGACAATGGACTCATTGTTACGCTATCGGTTCGGGTCTTTAACCGCGGCGAAGATTTAATTCGTTATGTGTATCGTCATTATTTGTTATTGATGTCACATTTTTTACCTTCATTTATTGTAACAGATGTTTTTGTACTTATACAGTAAGAAATAAGTGTAATATTTAAATTTACACTTAAAACATTTTATTTAAACGTCATATAACGAGATGAGGACCTAATATTTAAGTAGTTAAGCTACGAACTCGTAGACCCTATGAAGAATACTCATAGAATATCAACAAAGATGATGGGTATGTCTGTAATATTTTCTGTTATTTGCTACTAAATTTAAATAGGCAATAATGACGAAGTTCTTTATTTGAGTTAAATACTGGTATAGGAACCTCCATTTTATGAAAGATCTACCCTTTTTTATAAATTTTAATTGGTGTGGTAATTTTTACCCGAGCAAAAAGGGGTTAATATTTTTAGTATATGTATGTGTGTAAGTATATATGCATATATCTAGGTCTTTATTCTCTTCAATAGCCTAACGGCTTCAGGAATTTTTAAAGGTAATATGTGGTTAATTTTATGTGGTAATATTTGCCTTGTTTTAACGAGTTTCACCGACTGTATAATATCGCTTAAAATCCATTACGGCGGATTCCAGAGACCATAACCAATATGTATTTCGATTTTTGTCGTGCAACTTTAACATCTTGATAGATTTTCACGTGTCAGATATCGTATATTCATGCATAACACGGAATATATAACGTCACTTAGAATCTTATATAGAGCAACGATTGTAACCCGCCACCGCGTGAGTATAAACATCCGGTAGACTTGCATAGATACTTGAAAAACGGAATTAAATGAAAAGTTTGAATAAAAAGCACTCTAAAGTTTAATTACTAAATTATTGGGAGCCGAGTCAAATAATAAGTGACAAATCGAAATTCGTGCATATATATATATATATATATATATATATATATATATATATATACTATTAATACATATATCAATGTTTGATTATTGGATATCGACTGTAAATGATCGCTCAAAAAATTGTTACCGCGTTAGTAAAACTCATAGATTTCTTTTAAATGTTTCACACTATAAGGTTTTTTTTATTTTTAATAATATCCATTCGTTTTTATTATGAATATATCAACTGAAGGAAATTTAGCGCAATAAATAAAATGCGATTCCTATTATATTCTTTTATTTTGGATACAGGAAATTATGAGGAACTTGTTAAAGAAAATAGAAATATTTTTAAATGTGAAATATGGTACATAATACTTGCATTTACATAAAAACATGTAATAGCGTGAACCATGCTATATATTGCAAATTTGTATCATTCATATTTTGCCAAAGCATACAGTGGCACCCTCATAATCATCTGTCTTTCCTTACATAAATACCACTGTATGCCTCTTGATATACTGTCATAATCTATACCTATTATCTACTAACACATTACTATAATATAATTTTGTAATATATTGTATATGCATAAAGCGTGCTATTCAACTCAGTGACCACAGAGAAACCGTGGGTTTCCCGCAAGGTCGTTCAGTGTCGTGTGTCGTGGCAGCGGTCAATAACGATGTTGAATTGTTAACGAGTCTCTCTTAAGGAAAAACAATCTAGAAAAGGGCGACCGATTGAAAATTTCGTAAAAATTTGTTTTAACATTACTTTGTTACATTTGGGAATTGAATATTAACAAAAATGCTAATAACAAATTTAAAATAACGAAATAATTTATTAGCGAGTTATATATGCCTTATTTGCTTTATATATTAATATAAGTTCATTAATGTCGTACTATTAGTTCTTGGTATAATTTGAAAAATAGCTCGAATATAGAGAATAAATACAAAAACACTGGCTAATTAAAAAAGTTATAAAGAAAAGTTCTGTAGTTGTCTATGACTAATAAACTTTTCATGCAAGTTAAGCGAAATAATTTTAATGGAAATTTCTAATCAAGGGTCGGTTTCTTTTATTTAATTATGTAATTAGTAAACACAACAATACCGTTGCATATTTTTCTATTACATTTTATTATAAAAACAATAGGATTATATATGTATATATATATATATATATATATATATATATATATATATATATATATATATATATATATATATATGTATGTATATATATTTATATGTACATGGTGAAAAATAACATTTATATTTATAAAATATAAATGTTATTTTTCATTTCAATCGAAATACTATATGTAATACTACGTACCCTTGAATTGACGTATGTAGGGAATATTCGTAATGCAAATTTCACTCATAGCTATTGTCATGTGATGATCACAAAATCAGTAATTATGATATCATATAACGTAATGTTTTGACAACATCTCGAGCGAGTTTTTTTCTTGCCAAAACACATTACGATCGATTCTATAAACATACACGTAGTATAAAGAATAAATATCTACCGATGCCAGCCTTCACCATAAAGTTGAATAACCTGGTAAGCGTATGTATAAGTATATATATATATATATATATATATATATATATATATATATATATATACATACATACATACACATTGCGTCCAAACGGAGATCTTTGTCAAAAAAAAATAGTGAATTATTCCAGTTCAAAATTTAATATTATTGAAACGACTATTTGCGTTTATAGCAAATTATTTCATAGTTATAGCTTATTTAAAACTATTGCGCAGTTGATGACTTAATCGTAGGAATTTCATTTGAATTCCATTAACATAGTTCCGTTGTTGTTCGTGGAAACAATGGTTTAGCCGGCCCACAGACGGCACGGTATATTTTTGCCAAAAGATAAGAAATACTGTTAATTTATGCAATAATAATGGATGCTTTAAATTTCATTCTTGTTTTAAAACAAATATTTACTTAATTATTTTTAACCGACTTGATACACAGTTATGATTTTCAAGTTAACCTGTTTGTATTTTTCTGTACTTTTTCTATCATAGATTTGTCATAAATATACAAACATTGTATAAAATTAGTTATATTTTATATAAAGTAATATCTTTTCTAGCGTGTTTAAAATATATTTAGTCAAAAATATAACCAAATTTAAATAAATAACAGAAAGTAATAATAAAGTTCTAAAAATAATAAATATTGTATTTCAAGGTTATATGGAATTAATTCCTTCAGCGACATATACCTGAGGTTACAATACTCTTCGTGATTAGTTGTTATCACGAAGAGTATTGTAACCTCAGGTATATGTCGCTGAAGGAATTAATTAATTCGTGATTAGTTGTTGTTAAATGTTAAGTAAACCTTATTCACTATATGTCATCATGAAGCACTATATGTTACGAATAATATCTAAGAGCATCTCAAGAATTAAATGATGGAACAAAACCTAGACTCTCCACAAAAACCAATTGATAAATTTATCGAATTGCACATTACGTAACATGTCCTATTTCTACAATCATTCCTTGCAATTCTGTTATAGTTTCGAGTTAACGATACGATCTGCTGAAAAATACCGAAGAGAAGACAAGACGATCTTAGATTAAAAGAAACATCAGTCAACTATTTTGTGGGAGGAAATCACGAAGAGTAACTTCGGAGAAAAAAAAGTGCACGATGCCGGTGAATGTTTTGGACACATGGAACCTTTGCGGGATCTTTAATAGATTCATGCAATTTCTAACTAACTTCCATAAACTTACTAACTCACTTAATTAAACTTAACTAACATACTTTTTCTAACAAACGACTATTGGAATAAAAACTAAGCAATGACACGTCTTTCATTTGAAACTTCCCTCAAGATATATTGATCGAAGTAACAGAATTCCGATAGAGTTTTAGGCATTATTCTGTTTATTTTTTAAACTATATACATCTCTACTGTGTTTAATGCTTTTCTTATTTGGAGTCAAACGTGCGGTTGAATTATATCACAATTTATGTATATAACTAACGGAAGGCAGGTCCAAAATTACAATCAAAATTCGGAGCATCTATTCTCTTAAAAATTTCCAAAAAGTTACTTAACCCAATGTATTTACATTTATTTAAGTATATATGTAAATCCTATAATAGCGGACATCTCCCGGCCGTTCAACCCATATTCCGGTTTAGTTAATGACTTTGTGTAAAGCGGCCTATAAAACCGTAAAAGAAATGATGTTGTCGAGTGCCGAGTACTGAGCGTATCTCTGTATCCTGGCGCGCATGAGCGTAACGAACGGTGTTTATGGCCTGCGCGGGTCGCAATTAAATCTATAAGAATCTCTACGGTAAAGGGTAATTAGTTCACTATGGGAATAGAGAAAGTGAATGGAATGCAATGAAAGTGGGAATCTTAATTGGATAATTAAACGTAACGTTTTCATTTGAAAAACAGAAGGTTAAGGAACATAATGTTTTTATTGCTTTTGTTAAGTAGCTGTTTAAGTGCTTTCAAAGATCGTTTTTAGGGTTCCATATCAAAATAGAAAAAATGGAATGCTTATAATTTATCCTGTTTTTCTATCTTTCTATCTGTTCGTATTTTACATCCATTTTACTCGGCGATTATTGATATTATTAAATAGATGAAATCTAGATGGTAGGGATCTTCTTTGAACCGCCATACAATGAATTAGTGGAATTATGAAACAAATAATAATAGGAGTGGCACTCCACACATGTAACCGAAAGATTAAAAAAATCCTATGCACATAGGCATCTAGAGAATCGTGAGATAGGTCTTAGAAACGAGATATAGACGTTCCAAAATAACATTTTTACTTAAAATAATATTTGATGAGATATGCGCTTCTAAAGTCTTAAAAAGTGTTCAACCCCTAACTTTTCAACAAAAGTGTATAAAATTCTAAAAAACGTAGTAAAACATAAAATAAACTTTCAAGAAAAATTAGTTTGAATGAGATATGACTTGTACTTTTTGTGATACGGGATATTTTCCATACCGACCGCAGCAATGACTTTGTTTTTCACAGTGTTTTTGCAAAATACAAGTTTAATATTGTTTGATGCTGCGGAATCCTTGCATGTGGCAGGTTTTTTTATTTACTTACTACTCCAGTTACTGCTCTGTTATTTTCCTGTTTTGAAACATTAAGTATCATAGCCGGAGCTCTAACAAATTAAATAGTAAAAAAATGTCATCCACTTTATTTCATCGTAAAAGTCTATGTGTATAAGACACAGACTTTTATGATGAAATAAAGTGGTCACAAAAGTAACAAATATACAGTGATGGACCAAAAGATAGGCTGTCATCTGAAGCTAATTTATTTAGGTGCACATTGTGTTATTTATATGTAGTGTATTTCTATAATTATCCACCGTCTTTTCTTTGTTATTTCGGATTAGCACTACGGTCTGTCGAAAAAAACTGAAAGGAAGACCAACTGAGATCAAATTAAAACTGCTGGCAGCTACTTGGTGTAACGGAATCACTAAATTTTCAATGCATTTTTATGTCATTTCACATGCACTTTTAAAATTTTCAGACAAAAACCTTGCAAAAAATAGTCAGTTTTTAACCAAATATTGTTTAAATTTCAGGCTTTTTTTTTCCATAAAGATAACAAGTTCAAAGGTTGGGAAATAAGGTCGTAACGAAAAGTGAAATACATTGGCAGTGGGAAGAGCGAGTGATAAGCATAACTCTCCTCTCCACTGTCAATTACTGAGTGATCAGTTAATAGCAAACCACCAGCAAATTCCTAGTTTCAGTTATCGTTATACTCTCAGTCTGTTACGAATATTTTTCTTTTTAATTGTGCGATTGCCTTAAGGGTCATACCCTTTTGCGACTTCCCAGACTGACTGGCCATCACCTCTCTCCTGTCCTTCGTTAAGTCTGGATCTAGATTTGAAATATTGGCAACCAATTCTGTATATTAGCATTAAAACAAAAATGCAATTGAAATAACTTTCAAAAAAGAAATTAAGAGATGTATACAAATATCCAATTTTATGCATATTTCTGCACGCATTTGTTTTCACTTCGGAATATTAAAACATAAAGAAGTTTCATTTCTACCAAAAGTAGCAGTTATATATACTTTTTTACTGCAGAAGTAATAATAAACATTGTTTCGTTGGCTCTATTTAATGGAAGGAAAAGTGGTTTTATATATTTTTACTGCAACTTAATTATCTAGTACCAGGAAGGTCTTGAAGTTAATACGAGTAATCCTCTTCAACTTCACGTCAGGTCGAATAGGCCTTAGCCATGTCGAGGAGCTTCTCCATAGTAACTTATTCTTGAGTACAAACTTCTCGTTTTTAATTGTGACAATGTGTAAATTTTTTTAAGGCAGTCAGTCCACCTCTGTCTAGATCTGTCTCTAGGTCTGGAGGAAATCGGTGTAAAAAGAAAGATTTTTTTGGTATTTCTATTTTTATTCGTTCGTATTAGGTATACGCTCCACTGCATTCGTTGTATTGTAATGTATTTAATTACATCAGGTCCTTTAATTCGTCTACATAGTTCTATATTTGATCTTATTCGCCATATCCCATTTGTGCTGTATCGAAAACTGCAAGCGTCTTTATTATTCGAAGTTATTGTTTCTGAGGAAATGTTTCTGTTTATGAAATACATCAGGTATCAGTTGTCAGGTATATCGGTTGTCAGAAAATGTTTTTGTTTCTGAAGTCCGTCAGTTTAATGTTTCTGAGGAGTATGTCAGTTTTTCGTGTTAAAAAAATTTATTTCAGATATTTTCTGATTCCATAAAATGCTTGCTGGCTGTGAAAATTCCTTATTGTATTTCAAATTTTAGTTCATTACATTGACTTCAGATAAGATAAGTGAAGTTGTTAATTTTTTCAAACTTCCGGAAGTTGATTTCCAGAAATTTGTCAGAAGTGCCAGACTTACAGCAAGGTAAACATTTAGTTTTCTTTTAATTATATATAAGTTTATTTTTCCTACTTCAACCTCCAAAGCCAAAGACGATTTTTAAGACTATACTAGTAGTACCAACCAAAAAATTGGAAAATTGCTTGTTGAATAGAACCTTAAACGTGGAACCTTAAACGTGGCGCATTGCTCCACTCGTGTAGAAGTACTAATTACTATTGACAGTTAATTTGAACATCTCTCTGACAAAATGATTTTTTTCTGTTTCACAGTGTCACTGCTGTCGTAATGTCATCCATAGCGCTTCGTATATATCTGCCAACTCAAGTAACTATAATAATATGTTATATATAAAAACTTTTTTGGTTAAATACTCTCTGAGATATTGAAAACTAAATTAGAATCGATATAGAACAATTTAAGTTATAAGCAAATAGACAAACACATGCAGACTTTTTGTTTATCGATATTATTATCACCACAATTCGTAAAGATCGAGTCGGTAAGACCGAAAAGACTCTATAAAATGCGTTAGTCCATCAGATTCGCTCCACATGAAAGACCAGTACTTGTGGTTGCGACGCCATTCATGCCACCGAGGGAGAGTCAGGCGACGGACTATAATTCACGAAAAAGTTGTCCGTACAGGTCACGATCTCAGCATTGAAACAAATGATGTAGGGAAGAGATGGAAGCAGCAACTTGTATGACTTTGTTGAAAGTGGTATTTCATATTTATATTTATTTTTTATACGCTTTTGGGGCTTCGCTCATCTTGAAAATAGAGATTTCATTTAAGAATCATTTTCATATTTTTGAAGAAATATTGAATCTTATTTTTTGGAAATGGCTAAGTAGTTACCTGAACGGTATAACCTGAAGAAACTACCTTGATTTCTTCCAAAAATATATAACGAGCAAGCAATGCAGACTTTTCAATCAAACGTTAAGCGGTGGGTTGATTATAATTTAAAATTACAGTACTAGACTATACTATGTAGTACTAATAAGAATATTATATATCCACTTAAACTATTTATCAAAATGAGAGAGTTTTAACATCTTTATAGCAGAATATGGTGATTTTTTTTTATAATGTTGACATTATTTCAGACAAGTTAAAGCTTTAAACTTGTATACAATTACAAATTCCAGAATCAAATCTTGTTAGGTCATATAGAACCTCATAATTTACGTGCTAAAAGATATAACGTTTAAATTATATGTGTATCTGCCGCTAAAACGTTGCAATATTGTCATTATTACCTACTCATATTTTATAAAAACAGAAATTTCTTAGATATGTAGGTATATAAAAAATTGAATATATTTGGCGTTAATTTTGTAGAAATTCATTATTCACAATTAAATGAAACTACGTGATGTAGTCTTATTTCTACTATCTTTAATTTCTTTACCACGACCTAGGTTTCGTTGTATTACAACATCTTCAGGTGGGATATTAGCAAAGATATCTTTGCTAATATCCCACCTGAAGATGTTGTAATACAACGAAATCTAGGCCGTGGTAAAGAAATTAAAGATAGTAGAAATAATACTACATCATGTTTTCATTTAATTGTATATAAAAAATATTATATAATAAAGCTATCGTCGTTATTAGTATCTACTTTAACTTAGTGTAAGAAAACGTATAAATATAAATAAAAAGATTAATATACTTAATTTATTTTCTTTTCTAAGTGAAACTTCTTTGACGATGTCTGAGTCATTCTGTCACCTTAAAATGTGTAACGCTTGAGGAAACAAAAGTGTAACGCATCCGACCGACGGCGGAAACGGCTGAGCGCTAACAAGACGGTCGAGAATGATAAACGGTTTATTTAAATGCTAATCATGGATAAATCGACAGGTCACCACCGATTTTCCCGTCTATACTAGTTTATTTAGTGTTGTGTATGAAAATAATTATAATGAAAAGTATAAGCGATTGTGTAAAGAAAAGTAAAAGCGATTGTGATATTATCAATAACTTAAAAGCTTCGAGTGAAATTTTATTAAATATGTTATTATAAATTGGTGAAAGCATAATTTCAATCAGAAGAAATAGCGTATTTTTATATTACTAATGATTATTATAAATTATTAACTAACATGATGGGTTAAAGAAATATGTAACTTCATCCGTGAATTAATATGAGTGACGTCAACATCTTTATTTTACTACTTTCTTCTTTTTTAATTAGTTTTTAAAAAGAATAATATTTCAGTCAAGAAGACACAAAATAAGTATTGTAATACTCCTGGCAAATCAAACTAAACATTAAGACAGTCGAAATAATTGAATTCGGATACAGAGTGCCGAAATAAATCAAAAAGATATTATTTGTCATTGAATATTTATAATGTCGATATGACCTTTATATTTTTAAAAAATAATCACCTTTTTTATCCGGCTGCGACGCCTGAAGGTGATATTGAGTTTAATAGTCTACATATGTAAATTGATGTTTGTAAAGTTGCAGAATTCAAACTATTTGGTCGAGTTTAATTGATGAGTTGTTAAAAACTTATAGCGGGAATCATCAGTTATATGCAGATTATATAAAAATCGGCATAAATACCTCGAAACTGAACGTAATAAAATCATTTTTACAAAATTATTAAAAAAGAGATATAAATAGTATATAAAAATACTATTCGAAAAATTTATAACTTCTATGTATTATATAAAAGGATAAGATTATACGTAGAGAAAATGAAATCTTAACGGCATTTTATAAAAAATATATGTAAAATTGGACTTCTTTTATTAACTTACTTTTGTTTTACTCGTGCTTTCATTTCTTTTTAAATTTTACAAATTTTTAAACATGATGTTGTTCTCTATCGTATTTTAAAGTGTCACATAGCTCTTTGTCGCCCACTGATAACATTTTCAGGGTAGCTCACTTTATTAATAAAATTTTTAAATGACCAAGTATTTTTACAAATCTTCTATTATTACACTTATAATAATGGTCTACATTGTTACAGAACTGTAATATTTAAGACATATTTTAAAGGAATCCTTTGAATATTTTGTCTGTTCTAATGCAACGAAAAAATTGCTAAAATAATTTTAACGAACTTTTCATTACTTAAAAGCCTATGATCAAACTTAAAAAATCAGGCCAATCATATGTCAACTAAGAGCAGAGTAAAAAAATAACAGTTGTGAAATTTTGAAACTTTCTATGTTCAAATATTATTCATTGCCGTGGTATGTTTGATGTATCACAAACCATGTAGGCTTTGACAGCTCGGTGCACTGCGGAGACCTGTGTTCAATTCTGAGACATAGATAAATAAAAGCGATTAAACATATCTGAAGTAAGTTTTCAGATAAAATTAATATAATTATAATAACAGAAAGATTTTAATTACTAATTACGCTAAATTTTACGAAATCACAAGTAAAATCAAGTGACGTAATTAAAATTACGTTTGAATATATCGTTAACTGCCACAAATGAATATCGATGAACTCATACAGAATTGACCAAACTCATTTTTAATTGAGCAGTTTTTATTTTTCAATATTCGATTAAAGCTCTATTTTCACTGTTATATAGTTTTAGTTAATTAATTTTGAATCAAAACTACTAAATAAATAATAATGTCATACACACTTATAATTTTTACATTATTCACTACAAAAAACTAAATGCAGGACTAAAGAAGTCAAAATCTGTGGTGACCTACGCTTCATCACCTGATTAGCATTTGAATGAACATACTCGACCATTGTTAAAACTTGGTTGGTTCCATCATCGGTCGGATGCGTTCGCAAGCCATTTTCTCAAGCGTTACACAATTTTAACGTGACAAAATGACTCGGTTCTCGCTAAAGAAATTCTTTTATAGGGAAAAAATAACTAATATTTTAGCTTAAATTTTCAGATGGATTGCTCTGAAAGCCAGTTTCTATTCAAAATATTTAAAACCACCCACCAACGTCTTACTGTTTGAACTCTAATAGTCATATTTCATATCCCAAAATATTCTAACGGATTTTTATTACATTTATTTAGCTCAGATTTAACCTAAGTCCCAAGCCCATATCCGTTCTTCACTTTTTGTGTGCCGCTCTAACAAACAAAGTGAAAGAAAAATATACAAAACTTCAATAGACAAACAGTCAAACTTCCCATCAGACAGAGTGGCTTAGCAAATACAGAGACTTGCTCTCAAGGACAGAACTGCTCGAAAACAAATAGACCAAATCCTCAACAGACAGTCGTTCTCAATAAAGAGACAACTATCCTCTCCAAGAGGAACTGCTTAACAAACAATCAAAACACCGAACAGACAGACACGCTCAAAAGAGACAAAAACACGCTATCGGAGGCAGAATTATTTAACAGAAAAAAGCTGAAATTCCTAACAAAGAGACATGCTCTGGGAGGCAAAACAGGTGGGCAGTCGATATTTTCAGTCAGTCTATGACATGCTCAAAAGACGTGCTCTCAAAGACAGAAATTCTCAACAATTACAGAGACAGAACTATTCAACAGACAATCAAAATTGCCAACGAAAGTTGTATTTGGTTTGAATTTTACTGGATTATAATCACACTTCTAACAAAAAATGTCATTGAATAAATACCTTCTTCTCCCCTAAAAAATTTTGTGTAATAATGTATATCAAGGATACCTATTTCTATTTATAAATCAATACTAATATTTTTCTTTTATTTATTAAGTATAAAGTAAACTAAAATAATTATAACCCCATATATACCAATCAGCTGAAAAGAAAACAATAAAGAGTGGTGACAAAGCTTTAATACTTTTTTCCTTCAAAATCCTTCTAATCAAAGCATGAACAAAAAGCTTTACAACCAATCGACTAAATCGAAAAATCGACTCTACCAAAAGGAAACTATCTTCGAACTAACCGACGCTTATAAACCTAATAGCCTATCAGAAACCCTTTCAATAAATCATCCATCCACGCAGCCCACGTACTAAGATTAGTTCCTCTCCAAAAAAAAATCTATTACAGTCCCTCCACATCCATAATGAAATAATTTAAAAATAAATAACAGCACGCGCATTCGTCGCGTCAGACTCCCGCAGGACTCGGCCCGGGTGCCCCAATCATAAACTCCCGATGGAGATGTAATGCACCTTTGTGAGGATGACTCGAGGTTATTCAATAACAGACGCCGGCTGACCGGTGAGATGATTAAGCTGTCAGGACATCATTCTACATTCATTATGGCATTAGAATTCATAAAGTTACTCGATAAATGGCTCGATTGAAACGTTGAAGCGATGATTTGCTCCGAGCTTTGATGGCTAGTTCGTATATAATGGTTACAACTTTTTGTATAGTATTATTATTATCAATTATTGAAATCAATTATTTATTGTTGTATGTAATTGTATTTTTTATATAAATATTAATGTTTTCTTGGTCATTCTCGATATTTTATTTTGCAGTTCTGATGATATATTTGAACCCTACAATTTTTTCCCTCATATTGTGACTCGTTTTGACATATCTAATATTATGTCTAATTTATTACTTACATAGGTATCCATATAACTGGGTTTTAATGAAAATGTATAAAAAGTTTTGTTCGGAATTTTTTTCTTAAACCAAAATACGTTTGAAGTATTTAGACAACATATCTGTCTGTTACTGTCTTCACATCTGTATAATAACATATCTACGAACCTATAAAATTTGTAGATAAGTTATTAGCCAGATTTAATTACATGTTTAATTGCATTGCGACTTAACGAAGCTGAGCAGTTACTTGTGAAACAAGTGAAAGGTAAAAAATGGTCACAATAACTATCCAACGAATAAATTAGGTCAAATTTGTTACTAAGCGATTCGGATATATGGTCTTCGCTTGCATCTGTAAAAAACTAGAATGTTTGTAACTAATATTTATGTGGACTGAGCCATAGATGCAATTAGTATATTATAATACTATCTCCTCAACATTACGTACTGTTCTTGAAGGCATAATAATTGTGAGAGTATAAGATCGCGTAAGAACACATGCGGTAACAGATACATAACGGTGTAACCTAATGGTAAAGTTGAACTATGAACTTTGAAAACATTGTTCTTCAGAAATTTCTATCTGAATAATCTTATATATATATACGAATTTGATCAATACACAAAGTTGGAATAATCTACTGTTCAAATATTGCTAGTCGATGAAATCGGAATCCAAATATTTGGGCAATACGGTTAATCTCTTGCGGCTACTGAGTATTCGCTTTAAGAAGAAATTAATTATATTATTATTATTATAAGCATGCTAGGCAAAATATAATGTATACATACACACACATATATATATATATATATATATATATATATATATATATATATATTAACTTTCATCCTTCCTTCCATCCTTTCCTACTTTACTCATATCCGAACACATACTTAAATAATAGTTATAATACATTATCCAAACTACAATGATCTAATGCATACTGAGCCAGGTACTGGCTCTCTTCTATCTTTTTTCTATGCTATCTTCTATCTGAGGAGGAGAGAAAAAGAAGCAGTCCAAACAAATTATGGAGGAAGAAGCCAAGAGAATTTGGAGACTGGGGATCCTAGTTTGAAATATGGTCTGATGTCAGTGGAGCATCATTGAGTTCGTATGCTCTTCCTAAAATTGACAGGATTTAAGTTAGGTCAAAACCACGACTTCACATATCATCAGCTACAATTATTACTATGGAACATATCCGCAAGTTTGATCTACTTGATTAAATTATACTTACTACACAAAGTGATTTTTACTAATTCGTAGGAAAGTGTACATTACTGTATTTAGAAATAAGTGTTAAGCGAAAAGTGGCACATGATGTATTTTAGCGTAAAACGACAGTTCTTGAATCTGCCAGTTTAATTAATATTTTCATTATATGCTGGAAATTATCAAGAGGATTTGCGCCAAAATGTAATGTTTAGTGCTATAAGGTGCACGCATGAAGTTGTAGTGTTGTTATTTTATTTTTATTTGTCGTTTTGAGTTCAAACTCGACTTTTCATGATACATTGTTCTCTGTAATTAGTTGTTAGCAATTAAATACGTAGTGATTAATTTCGCCGTGTAGTCGTTACTTAAAGAAATTGATAATTGGAAAAATGCATCAATAATGAAATTGGACACATAAACCTCATGTATCTAAATCAAACTGGAAAACTGAGATACTTTCTCTCCACATAACAAAAACCAATGGGAAAATTTTAGTACAGAAAGATATTTATGAAATTGTTAAACAGTTTTTCTTATTTTTTTCCAAGAAATATCCCCAAAATATCATACCGGAGTGATATTCAAACCACAAAATGTTTTCGTGACAATTTTTAAGTTACTGTTACCTAAAAAAATTTAACGTCACAAAAACGGGTCCTCGCTCCTATAATCACTGAACCGATGAAACTAATTTTTATTTACAGAGCCTCATTGAGGTCCTCCGTCGTGATACCATTAAAATTCAAAGCGAAAGAAAGCGGCAACCCCATTGTACATAAGCGGACCTATTTCCTGCATGGCATAATCTTCACCCGCCTAATTCGATTCGAATAATTGTTACGAAATTGTATTTACTCAGGTCGCTCGAGTGAAACGAATCGCGTTCTCATTCCATATTAAGTTGTTTGACAGCGGCAGCGCGGGCCGAGGGTGCGCGAGGTGCGGCGGGGATGGTCGAGGGGCGGCGGAAATGCACGAGCGGCGACGGGGATGCACGAGCGGCGGCGTCGACGCACGAACGGGCGGCCGGCGCGCGCAGGTAGCGGCGCGGAGATGACCGCGTCCAATCTCAATGGCACCGCCGAGCCGCCAACATTTTTTATGACGATTAATTTAATTCCCGGATCCAAAGCTCGAGTTGAGTCCCCCGAGTGTTAAGTGTGGGAGTGTTTTGAGGCTCGCCCGAGTCACCTCTCATTTGCTACGGAGGCGTCGGTGCTCGACGTTGTGTCTAAACGTGATGAAGCGCGAAGTCTTCGTGGTAGATTACAGGGAAATACGTACGTCAGACGAACAATAATATTTAAGTTTTTGTTGTAAATAGATAGTGCATATTCAACTGATTCAAATGTATTTTATATAATAAATAAAAATCCGAATAAATTATATATTGTCTTGCAAAACACATTTTTAAAAATTATACAGGTTTAAAAATTAAATAATTTAATTATAAATTAGGAATACAAATAAAAACGTATATCAACAAATACAATATTTCTTTTAAATGTTCTAAATAAAAAGAAATTTAGTTATTATTTTCTTCCGTTATAAACCTGACTAACCTAAAAGACGAATTAAATTAAAAATTCTAAAATTCTAACTAAAAGAGAGTTTAAAAAAATATAATTAATTGGAAATGTAAATAATTCAATTTAGAAGTTGCCGAGAAAACAGAAAATGAAAACGTTGATGAAAAAAACTTTTTTAAAAAAATATCATGTCTTCAGAAACTAAAAAACCCCTATTTTTTTGGAATTAAACTTGTTCGAAACTTAAATTTGTTAATACGAAACCAAACATAATTAATTTCTGAAAATTTAAAAACATTAAAAAAACCGTAAAATATCGACAAGAAAACTATGTCTGTTTTATTCACAGTTGTAGATGCACTAACTAAAATTAGTACCCAAAAATAACCAAAATCTTTCAAGCATTTAGCATAATAGACCAAACATAAAATTGAAAAGCATTACTCTCCGAACTTTCAGATTTTACTTAATATTTATATTCTTCTTACGAAGTATTTCCGTATATTTTATCAAAAACAAGAACATTTTTTCAAGAATGCTATTTTTAAAAAAAGAGTCATTTTTGCTATATTAAACAAAAATTACCGTTCAGCACAAGAAATTGAAAGAAACGAATTTTAACCGTATAAATTGTTATTGAACTAACTTTCTATTTAGGATTCTTTAACTCAAAAGGAAAAACGACACCCTAAAAATCACTTACTCGATTTTCCATCTGTTGGACATGGCCTTTTTTTTAAACCATTTAAGGAAGAAACTTAAAATTTGGTACAATAAAAAAGCATATTAAGCCCTAATACACTTTAAATATATGGGGCTCAATATGCTTATATATAACACTAAAAAATATTCACATAAAATTTTTCTTAAGAAAAAAATTATGTGCTCACAAAAATATTTCAATATTCCCAAAAACCTTTTCCCCCTAATTAGGTATTTTATACATTTACACCATCATCATCACCAGTAGCTCGACAGTCCTCGGTGGACCCTGGCCTTCTCAAGCAGACCGTTCCAAATCCTCCTTTGGGCGCCACAGTTTTCCAGTTTCTTATGTCGAGAGAACGAAAACACTTTGTAGGCAGTCCGCCTATCTCAATTTGGGTATTCCTCTTCCTCTTGAGCCAGTTGGTTTGGCCAGAAAAATTCGTTTTGTTTTTCTATCTTCCTTCATTCTAATTGCATAGCCGGCCCACTTCATACGTTGAAGTGGGCCGGCCATGTATTAGAATGTTTCTCACATATTATACACTTCAGATATGTACTGAAAAAAAATATATCAGAGTTAGTGGAAACCTACGCAGAGGTTGCGGGAAAACTATAGCGATAATTCTAGATGTCATAATTTTTGAAATATGCAAACACGTTTTTACGCCAGTGAAAAATATAGTAAGCTATATATTGAAATTTTGAAAAATTAAATTAGGAAATAGCATAATAAGATACCTTAAATGTTTTGAAATGCCTAAACGTGTACAGAACCCTATTAGTGTGATGGTTTTACTGATATTTGTTATTTCCGTTTTATTGCGTCAAGGTGAAATTAGTATTTCGAATATTATTTATATCCACGCCTACGGAGCAATATAACATTAATAAATAAATAATCATCCTTAAGAAAAACAATTTTCCACAAAGTTTTACATAATGTAACTCTTTGGACTGTTTAATTGAAATTAATTAAATTTTCAAATCATAAAAACTCGGTGGTGATCTGCGATTTCCTAATAACAACAGAATAACACCTTGATACTTAATCATGTAATTCAATAATTCAATTGAAATTAATTAAATTTTCAAATAATAAAAACTCGGTGATGATCTGCGATTTCCTAATAACAACAGAATAACACCTTGATACTTAATCATATAATTCAATAATTCAATTGAAATTAATCATATTTTAAAATGATAAAAACTCGGCGATGAGCCATGATATCCTAATTATATCTTTCTAGGCTAATCAATCTAGACTAATCTCAATTATTAGTAATTATTTAATTCAAATTAATCAAGTTATAAACTGATAAAAACCCACTGGCGAGTCACAATTTGCTACTAACATCTCAACACTTAATCAATAATTAGGAATTTTTCAACAGAAATTATTTAAATATTAAAGTGATAAAAACCCAATGACGGGCGATGCTTTCCTAATAACGCCTTAATACTTTATAAACGTAGGTGAATCCAAATAAGGTTCAACATCGGAAATCATAATTCAAGTATCGTCAACAATCGCCTGGTTACTTCGATTATAACTATTCAATTTTATTTACAACTCTATTGTAATGAAGTCTTAATTACTGAGAATAAATTAACGACTTGACAGTAAGTGCGACCCGATCTCGTTCCACGTACGAACCAATACGGCAACCGGACTGGAGAGACGCCGACGGCGATTTACATCTGTTGTTGATTTCACCTTCATTTCGTAAGAGCCTCCTACACTGCCCGCCGCCGCTTAAATCAGCGTGACATTTGCTTATTACCATTCACTTCTTCACCCACGTCCCCTGATTATGACGAGTCCGCGTTAAAATAACAGTTGTCGCGTCCACTTGCACCCAATATAGTGGTGGTCCCGTGGTCTAATATTTGGTTTCACCACGCTGTGCATTTGTGGTAACCGTTGTGGGCTGCAGTCTCAGCTGATTGTGACCATCTCGCGAGAGCTGTGCATTCGCGGACTGGTTTCTGGTTATATTGGTGTGCGTTCGCAACGACCTTGCGACGCAGTGAAGTCAGATTTAAAGATAAAGTTGGAAAGGTTTATTTTTAGATTCGGTTCGTTGGAGTTGAGACAAATAATACAATTATGTTGAATAAGTTTGAACGTATTGAATACGTAATGGATTTTTTTCCGCTATGCATTTCAATTTATGCCTTAAATCAAATTCTAACTAAATAGATTTTTATTGTAAATTCTATCATTTTCAGCAACTCTCTCTACTTCTAATACCCCCAAAGTGATAGACACAGATAAGGTACCAATATACAATTTTACTTATTTGAATGCCTATCTTGGTAAGTCGATGAAGTTAGCGCAAGACAAAAACGCCAGTGGCTATAGAGAGAAACATTCCATTAAAATTGACAAGCAATCCTCTTATCGCCTCTGACAGAGAATAAAATTGTGATAACATTCTGAAAATATTACAATATCTGAAGAAGGTAAACGTTTTTGAAATGAAAAAACTTTTTGGATTGAGTGAAACTTTTTTAGTAACATTTGAGTTATTTTCTCACGTTGAAATTGTATAACCAAATGCCAAATACACCCGACCGGCTGTGGACCCAACTAAGCACTAACTATATGCTATTTATTAAACTTCGATAAAATGGCAAGTGGTCATCGATTTTCCTGCGTTTAAACAAGCAAGCTGTGTACGGTATAATGTAAAAATTATGAGATCCAAAATATATACTTCTAGGTAACCAGTAATTATTATAAATTTAACTCTTAAAAAAGAGCCATCCGTGAGTACATGTTGGCTGGGGCTAAAGCTTTTTTTTACTTTTTAAATACAAAGTACAAGAAGTTTCATTGTAATATTGTAGGTTTACTTTATTAGACAAGGGAACAAAAACCAAAGACTTGTACAGTATTTTTACTAATATAAAATATTAACAATTTTTAACCAAGTCTGATGACTATTACAAATAACCTCAATTTTAAAACAACTGTAGAGGCAATGTGGAATTTAGAACGATGATGAAAAATCAAATTAAATAACCCTATTAAAAATTTCTGTCATCAATTGCATAAACTCAATTTAGTCCAATAACATAATAATTATTGTATTATTCCGATTCAAAAAATCTGATAAGAAAAAAGAAATGAAAAATAAAAAATAGTCTTTAAATATAAAGATTTTGGTGAATAGCGAAAGAATGTCTCTGAGGACAAAAAAATTAATGTAAAAAAAGTATGGGGTACCATCAGTGATTGGAAATTTTTTTATCACCAGCTATTTGTAAGAAAAAGAAAATTGAAGAAATTTGAAGAAATTGAAATTGATTTATATGTAATTGGGACACCGGAGTCTTGTATTTTTGTGACAATGAACGTAAAATAATTTTATTGATATTTGCGTACACTGGCCATATCATATAAAGCATCACCATTACATAGAACTCTCCCTGTTAGCTTGGAGTAATCATCAGCAATCAATTTCTTTTATTTGGAGACTATCCTCCAAATAGAACTTAATTGCTCCAAGCTTATTTGAGACCATCCGGGGTCTTATATTTTTTTGACGGGGAACAATATTTAATGTTAGTCTTGTGTATATAATCTGTAACAAAGTTTAGGCATTTTATTTGTGTTGATCATAGTGAAAATACCAAATCATAACTATGAAATTATTGCATTGTCATTGGTTCTTGATAAATGTGTAATAAATTCGGACATCTAGAAGTTAGTAAAAATTTAATTGAAAGATTCCGTTACGTTCATACAAGCATATATATATACAAGTGAAGCTAATATAAAGCGTTTTCAAAATTAAATGAAATTACGTGATGTAGTATTATTTCTACTTTCTTTAATTTCTTTACCACGACCTAGGTTTCGTTGTATTACAACATCTTCAGGTGGGCCATGTTGTAATACAACGAAACCTAGGTCGTGGTAAAAAAATTAAAGAAAGTAGATATAATACTACATCACGTAGTTTCATTTAATTGTGAATAATCAATTTCTACAAAATTAACGCCAAATATATACAACATAAAGCGTTTTAAAAAGAAAAACTATTCCAAAAAAAGAAAAAAATGTTTTACTAAATCATCATGTAAATATAGGATATTCATAGTTTTGCTGTTGGATTAATTATAATTTCACATTTCAAACAAACAATAATGCGAAATCCATTTGAAAGAACAATGAAAACACAAAGTTATTTTTGAATAGATAAACTCAGAATCACTCTAAAATTGTTTACAGGTTAAAACTCTGTCAATATTCCTTGACTTGAGTTGCCGTCATGCATTGTCCATGCATTTCTTTGCGTCATGCATTTACTCGTACTACAATATAAGACCTGTTTCTACCAAATTGATCAGAAAAAATATAAATATTATGTATCGAAAATGATCAAAGTCTGATTTAACCTATTTATCCAGTAAATAACAATAAGTTCGACTAAACCTTTCGAGATATCGGGATATATAGAGTTGTACAAAAAAACCAAATGTTATTTATACAGTAGTTAAATCATTAACTATCTGTCCTGCTTATCGTGCACTGAAGTGGATTAATGGTTATATAAACAAGAAACAAGTACTTATTCGAATAAAAGGCACCAACAAAAAAATAATTAATTTAAATCAGAACGATTAACACATCAAATAAATACTAAGTAACCGAATACCGGCAAAAAACAAATTGACTTGTTTAAATTTAAAAGCAAACACCGGCTATTCGAATACTGAATTGAAACAGGTATTTTGGCCAAAGTACCAAGGATACGCATTAAAAATGCCGTCGAAATAAACATGTAAAAAAAGAATAGATTAAAAACAATTTTCATTTTTGTTTATTTATTTTATATGAACTAATAATAAATACAATGCCGTCAATGATATTTACTGAATGACCTAAAACTATAAGGTTATAATGACAGTATAATTTATGTAAATGTTCATACATTGCGCATTCGGCTGTTATAAACTTCTGTCAGCAAAATGAATTAAAAGAAGTTAGAGACGGACTAAGAAATATTTTTAAAACAGATTTGTACAATATTAAATATAAAATTATATTCTAAAAAATATTTTCAACCATGCACAAGTACAAAGCAGGTGAAGATAGTGGAGACTGATGCCAGCATTCTTAAAATTAATCTCTTACTAAGTTACTCTGATCATTTCTTAAAAATATAATTGTGAGCCCCATTTCGTACTACGTATATTCTTTATTTATATTTATATGCGACTAAAGCCATTGCGATGTACTTCGTTTCTTAAATATTTTACACATCGATGCGATTAATATCATTATGAATAGATTACGATTAGAGTAATTTTCAACAAGGAAGAAAGTGACGAGCATTTAATCTGGCTTTAATACTGGGAGATGTTGAATATATTTGGCGTTCATTTTGTAGAAATTCATTATTCACAATTAAATGAAACTACGTGACGTAGTATTATTACTACTTTCTTTAATTTCTTTACCACGACCTAGATTTCGTTGTATTACAACATCTTCAGGTGGGATATTAGCAAAGATCTTTCCTAATATCCCACCTGAAGATGTTGTAATACAACGAAACCTAGGTCGTGGTAAAGAAATTAAAGAAAGTAGAAATAATACTACATCACGTAGTTTCATTTAATTGTGACTAGGAGATGTTTTATGGTTATACCAATGGAGAAGGAGGTATAAAAAAGATAATTGATTTCCATTATGTTTAACAGATCAAAAAAAAATTAATAAAATTTTTTTTCTAAGAAATTTTACATAAACAAAGAAGTTATCGAGACAAGTGGAAGGATCACACACTAGATTGGTCTATTACTCATCGTTACAAGGTTCTTTATACATTTTGTAGCACCATTATCAGTGCCTGATTACCCCCCACAAAAAAGGATATAACAAACAGGTGAAACAATCATATATTCAAAAGGTCTATTTCCCAATATATAGAAGATCCTTTACCCACATTCCTCCATCATCAGATACCGACTTCAGCATCATTGTATGTTGTCACAGGAAACAAGTATGTGTAATACAAAATAGAACTCGATCACAGCTCAAAAGGTTAGATTTTATGAATGCCATACTATAAGAGTGCTTAAAAGTTTAAGTTACTGTTGAGGGATAACTTTAATTTTGTGAAAGCGTTTTTGTTTGTTTATTTGTTTGTACATAATAGATCTCCAAAAAAATAAATCGATCCTATTCAAAGTTTATATACTAACCGAAGACGTTTCGAACTAATAAATAGAATATATCTTGTGAAAATACATAATTCCGAAAAAAATAATAATAAGTATTTCTTGAGGTTCTGCTAGTTAGCTAGTTTTGCTTTTGCCTTGCTGTTTTACTGAGGATTCTTCAACATTTCTTGGATCAGAGACGTAAAGTTTTAAAGAAATCATTCTTAGTCCTCGTGTTGCTATTCTTTACTCCCCTAGCCCTTCAAGGTTACCAAAATGGTTTACCATGGTTTTTTCTTGTAACTTAAAACATACTTGAGTCATGTACAGCATCTGCAAATTATACATCTATGGAATATCAGATTAAGTCGGTAATCAATATAACAAAATTGGGGATAACAATTGATTAATAATAAAAAATGCGAACCTGATAAATTATCCTGGTAAGCTGGAAGTCAGTTAAGTAGCACTTGAGTACTGAAACCCTTAAAAAATAACCGAACAGAGCGTAAATATAACATAAGCGTGAAAGGAATGTAGAAATTTATGGATGGGAGGGAATACTACCTCTTCTAGGGTGATGGAAACCCCTTAAAAATGACCTGCAGTGAGTCTAATAATACAACGAACTAACAAATCAAAATATATATTAGTAGAGTAGAGAGTAAAGAGATAAGACGAATGACAATTTACACTTTTTAGAG
This sequence comes from Druceiella hillmani, assembly GCA_039881145.1. Classification (NCBI taxonomy): domain Eukaryota; kingdom Metazoa; phylum Arthropoda; class Insecta; order Lepidoptera; family Hepialidae; genus Druceiella; species Druceiella hillmani. The sequence continues at coordinate 47,843,242 of JAYKKI010000003.1, forward strand.
AGGAAAGGAGATATAAACTCCTCGATAGGGATGTGAACTGCTCCAAATAGTCGGCAGTGAATCTGTTTATACAACACAGTAAACAAATCATGCGATACATCAGGAGTAGAGAGTAAAGAGATAAGTAGTATTAATGGAATACAGAAGATATATCAAATGCCAACAAATAGATAACTATTATAAAAATTTATGGCAATTTAATTAATGATTTTGAATATATTTGGCGTTAATTTTTTAGAAATCTCATCAAAGAAACTCCTCAAAAATGGCCGCCATTAAATCATTATATTAATGCAACAAAGTAAATAAATCGAGCAATACGTCAGGAGTAGAGATTAAAAAGATAAGACGCATAAATGAAATACAGAAGAGACATCAATGATCAAAGAAGAAATGTCGTTTGTGAAAGATGATGGAAATTTAAGCAGTTATAGATAATTTTTGAACACATAGATCAGGAGTGCACTGTATATACTTGAATCAAGCAAATTGTATAATCTTCTTGCAAGAACAGTGAAAGATTCCCCATAGAAATTCATTTCATATTGGAGTGTCAGAAAAGTATCTTGTCTCTGAAATGCAATTCAACATTTTATGCTTACACCAGTATATTCAAATATGCTTTGGATATATGAATACGATGACATGAAAATATTATCTAGGATGTTTTACATAATTTTCTTTAAAATCAGTGTTGAAATTCGAAACTTTCTAACAAGTTTGAATAATCATATTTTCAATTTATTTTTCTTTTATTTAAATACACGCATCAATTATGCTAATAATGTATGCTTAACGATAAAGTTTTAAAGTATCACAAAACCAGTTCTAAATAAATGCCTCACATGGTTTTCTTTCATTTACTCAATATAAATAGACTATTCTCATATAAGTATTTGCTACTTGTTGCTCTGATTTGACCGCATTTAAATATTTTCTTCATCTAGTTTGTTATGGACTTGCCAATGAGTGTTACTTTCCTTTTAATTTTTTGTTCAAAAAGTTCCAAAATAATGTAAATCTGTTACTAATACTATTTACATTTTATACCTAACACTTAATTTTTTTACTACTAATCTATTAAGACTTACATATTTAGACAGCAAAAACTTAGGGAATAATTAAGTTTCTTTTTTAAATATTTGCTTGATAATTATCTTTATAGTAGTCATGATTATTTTTTCCTTTCATTTTTATACTACTGATTGATATGAATTATTAATAAATGGTGATAGAATGGTTTTTCAAATGCTTCAATTTTTCTTTTTAAGACAGAAATAAAATATGTACTAAAAATATAAGAACAAATATACAATAGCGAAAATGTATATACACATGAGGCCAAAGGCCAACTGCAAAGTTTTTTTTTATCGGTGATGTTTTTACTCTTCTTTTACGTTTTTACTATCGGTGATGTTTGTGTCCCATTATAATATATTGAAGTATATGTACTCCGGTGATACATGACGGTGAAGAATTTAGCTACAAAAAGTGCTCATTCTTTGTACAGTTCCATGAGAGAAAGTGCATTTTATTTTTGTTACGGTGCTTCACCTTATTTTCAATAAAGAAAGAACAATATAACCAAAAAGCCATTTTCTTCGTTATTTCATAAAATGTAAATGGATTAAAAAATTACCAATCATATATCAAGACTCTAATACTTTCGCTCCTAGACGAATTTGCAGCCCAAAAAGTCCCTTTTTCCTTCTTCCTTTCTCCTTAGAGGATCGAATCAATATCACTGAATAAATTTTATAGAACTTAAATATTTCAGATTTCCTAGTCAATTTCCCCTTATATTTTCCTTATATCGTGGAGTAAAACAAAATGGCAATGAATTAATTTTATTGCATAATTAATTGAAATAATTGATTCTAATTTGAAAGACACATTCCAGTTTCAAAATCTACTTAGTTTTTTTTTCATTTTATTAATCAGTCATAATGAATAAAAACTATTTTCAAGTAAATAATTATACATGACTTGTATCTATTAAAATTCCTTTCTGCTACTATTCAATCAGCACAAATATACCTATAGTGTTTTTATAAAAATAAGAGCAAAATAGATAAAACAAAATAACTTTACCTCGCGGCTTCGCTCACGTGGAAAGGAAAAAAATGGGAGCATAATTAAAAAATAATTTATTATAAAAATATTGAATCTTAACACTGAAAATGATAAGTAGTTCGAAATTTGCAGAATCGAAGAAATGGATAGGCCGACTTGTTGCAGCGATATTTTTTTACATATTGACACGACTACTTGTATTCATAGCCTTAATTTTTATATATTATATATAATAAATATATAATAAATATATAATATATAAAATGGGTTAAGTAATTAAAGCGTGAAACTAAAACAAACAGATTTATTTTTGGATTCATAATATTAACATGATAAGAAATATGCACTTTTATATGCGTATGTAGATTGACAAGTTGTTTCTCATTTTATCCCATTTTATGCAGATTTGTTGCAGCGATATTTTATTACATATACTTATTCACATCATTACTTGTATTCATGGCCTTAACTTTTAGATATACTTCTATATTTATTTACATGCTTGCAAAATTTCATGGAGTTGGATTAAGTAATTAAAGCGTGAAACCAAAACAAACAGATTCATTTTTGGATTCATAATATTAACATGATGCAAAATATGTACTTCTATATGTGTATGTAGTTTAACAAATTGTTTCTCGTTTTATCCCTAGACTAAAGAGAACGAATGCAAGGTTTACGCCGCGACAGTGAGATATTCAGTTCTCCGAAGACCGACGACCAGCGGACGCTACCAAATAAGTAAGTATACTTTCGGTACTTCTCGTAAATAAATCTGACGCAATATAAGATTTCACACGCGGTAATTTTGTATGAAGCTTTTTAGGTAAAACTTGAATGTCATGTTCTGTATTTATTGAAGATCCTTTAAGAAGCTTAATAAAAAATTAACAAATTTAGCCTAATTCCAATCTACATTTAAAATATATCATTTTTAATTTTATTATAATATTTAGACTGACGATGAAGACGTCGCTCAATTATGTTTTTTTTATAATCCGACGTTACAATACGAATAAAACAGATTTTTTTCAATCTATAAATGGAAAAAAATATTCACTTTCATTACAATGCTATTTTTCTGATTTTAGTCGAGTAGTTGTGCAGATTTTACTCGTAACAGATATGGGAAAAATAGTTGTTCAGATGAGTTCAGATAAGGACTTATACAAGATAAGTTCGTAAAACACTCGCTGGACACGCTTCGGGCGCTTTTTACAGATATCATTTTGTGTCATTTTAACCACCTTCCCCTCCCCCATATTTCAGTTAAAATTTCAGATGAATATGTAAAATCTACACACTGTTCTACAAAGCCTCTTGCGGAATACCAAATTTCATTAATATATCTTAAATGACACCGGAATGGGGAATAATAAATTTGGCACTAACTGACTGACTAACTCTGTAACAAGTCGTCAAAACTTTTTGGTCACTTCTAACAATTCAAGCACCATAAAATTTGTCACGTAGATATCTTATATGAAGATTAAAGTCAGTTAAGGGTGAGTTGGATTGATTGCAAACAAATTGATACAATTTTTAGACAGTTTTCTACGTCTCAACTGAATAAAAAATTTTGTTCTACATTTTATTAGTTTTGTTTCATATTTACTCTCCTAAACGTAAAATAAATATATTTATCAAATAAAACATATTTTAATAAAAAAAATCGAAATGGCTTAAAACTCGCATATAAATGGACGCGCCACAAACGCGAGACTTAAGGACTTTCGGCACTCGAATTCAACATATTATTATTGTTGGTGTAATTAATTAAAATATTTGACTTCGACTAAAGACTTACAATTTTGATAGATCTTTTTTGAGATTTTCAATTTTATTGGTACTGGAATATGGAGTTTCGAATTTTGAATTTTATTTTAATTCCTTCTAAGTTATATTACAATAGAAATTGCAAATCTCTCAGTGAATGGTGTAGTTACACCACATAATGTTTTTTCTATGACTCATGATGGCAGCTGTATTGCTATTGCAAATAAATTCTACTCACACAAGTGAGGACCAACATTATTAAGTATGTTGTACAAAATTGGGCAGATTATAGTACCGAAATTGGGCAGACTGTAGTACCAAAATTGGGCATATTATAGACAGATAATACTCGTAACAGGTATGGGAACATCTATAGTTGTCCAGATGAGTATCGCTCTTTTATGTCGAAATGCTAGATTTATGGATCTTCATGATAGATAAGGACTGCAGACGTCTTGTATCCTATAAGGAATGGAATTTATTCTAATAGTACATTTTAAGTTTGGTGTATTTAGAAGTACCTTTAAACTTGGCATTGCTTTGAATTTTAACAATTTTGTTTGTACAGACATTTTTTATTCCTCAAAGAGAACTTGTCCTGGATTTTATAGTACTCATGTTTTTGGAGGAAAGTACTTTATAATAAGTACCTTGAATTAAATTATTCTCAAACCGATGTGCTACGAATATAAATTAAACAAATTGTTCGTTGTTTAATAATTTACTTATCATTATTAGTTAAAACGCGCCCTAAATGCCTACAACATTACTAATCACACTTTAATATCGTGAATCTTTTTAAGGATACTTAAACATACCAGGAAGAAAACAAGCGCCAACGCAACGCCGTGTATAGTTAAATGTTTCATAATTTAATTAACATTTAATTATGAAACGGTACGCGGTCAGCCTATTTGTGAACCCACAATAGCACTCCGTTAAAAAAAAATCAATACGTTAAGTAACAAAAACTCGACATCACGCATGTGGGTAGTCGGAAAAAAACGCCAGTAATGTTAATAGTGAAAACGTCGCTAAGAGATAACATCCGTGCACGTACAAAACGAGACTCGCTTTTTATACTGTACGTCTATTTAGTGTGGCTATTATGGGCGTAGGGCTCTTCTCTCGCGTATGGGGCTCGAGTGCGGACAAAAACAAAAAGGAAAGGCTTGGAATGCGCCCGTACCTTACAAAATGCCCGCGCCGACAGCCCACCGATGCGAAGACTTTCGGTCAGTCTCTCCCTGTACGTATTCATTTCTGTTCTCGATAGTTATCCTTTTCCGTTACACATTTTCTACTTTAATTTGTCTCTTGAATCGGTTTGATTTTTTTGTGTGAGTTTGCAAGGTCAAATTTAACTATGTATCAATTAAAGCAACTCGTATGTATATGAAGCGTTAAATGTTATGTGATTATTGGATTTTTGATGTCAAAAAGAAGCATTAGTCAAATAACTAAAATTAGGACTTAATCGATTAAATGTGGACGAGAATCATTGATAATATTCAAATATGATATATGAATCTGTTTTAAGAACCAGAGTAGATTTTTTTATTGTAATAAACTGGTGAAATCCAACCAGTAGTCTAAAATTTCCTGAAAACGAGCATCATTTTAAGTGCCTCATAATTCTAGCTAGCATACTAAGTTGTATAAGGATTTTTTATGCACTTTCAAACACTTTATAATGCACAAAACAGCTGCAATTAAAATGGCATACTAGTATATAATTTAAAAAAGAGGATGAATGCATTGAGATTTCTTTTAACGTACTCCCCACATCTCTGGATTTAACAAATTCTTATACAGTGGTCTAGTGAAATATTCGCCCACAGGATTACTTATTTCCCACTTAAAATACTAAGTTTCCTTATTTTTTTCTTCTTCGTTAATATCTCACACAGTATCTTCAGGTAAATGGCGATAATCGTAAAATTTTCTTTGAAATAATTTCCTTCTACTTCCTTAATTATGACGATAAATGTTACTTTAATTCAACCAATCAAATTCTTACTAAATTAAACAACTTTAAAATTGTTGTCTTCAATTTATACTCAGCTCGAAAAACATAAACACATATTTGAAAATAGATTGAAACTCAAATTGTTAGAAATTAGCGACTGGTAAAATTTGCAATTTTTATTTGTAATATATTTAATAATATTATCACTCCTGCACATCTTCGATCCAAAATTCAGTACCTGCCAGCTCATAACCTTGAACTACGCCCTGAAGATCTAGACAATTCTTTACTGGCTTCTTCTTCTTTACAAGCGCAACAGCCCCTTTTAGGCCTTGGCTGCCTCTACTATGCGCTCCTTCTAGCTTCTGCTATCAGTTGCGACTCGTTTCCAATTACTTATATTCAAAGTTTTCAAGTCTTTTTCGATATTATCCATCCATCTAGAGGATGGTCTATCTCTTGTACGAGTACCCTCGGGTTTTTTTAATTTTCTCCACATGTGACTAATCCATTTCAATCTGTTATAACGAATTACATAGGTAATTTGTGGTTTTCCAAAAAAATTATACAGGTCAAAATTATATCTCCTTCTACATCTACCCTCTTCTTGTGCTAGGCCAAAAGGTAGCTCTGAGGATCTTTCACTCAAACATGTCCAGTGATCGCTGTGTGTTTGCATTTAGGGTCCATGTTTCTCTTACAAAAAGTCAGACAACTTCTTTACTATCTACTAAACCAAATATAAAAAATATCTGAGTTCAAAAGTCTACACTACTTAACAGCATTGCTATTTATTAATTGCTAGTGGGCTTATAACAATATGACTTATAGTACAAATACTTAAATTTCAACTTTTCCTGACATCAGTGCTTAAAACCAGGAAATAATTGATAAAAGGTTATTTAAAAAACGTATTACAGCTTCATAAAAACTAAAAGAGACAACTAAATATAAATAAATAGTTAACCTATAAGAACAAGGTTCAAACTATAAATACTCAAATCCAAACTTAGTCTGACATCAGTGCTTACAAGCAAGAGATTATTGATAAAAGGTTATGTAGAGAAGTATTGCACCATCACGTGAACTAAAAAAGACGACTAAATATAAATATATAGTAGGCCTAAAACAATAGGGTTCAAACTATAAAAACTCAAATCCAAACTTAGTCTGACATCAGCGCTTACAAGCAAGAGATTATTGATAAAAGGTTATGTAGAGAAGTATTGCACCATCACGTGAACTAAAAAAGACGACTAAATATAAATATATAGTAGGCCTAAAACAATAGGGTTCAAACTATAAATACTCAAATCCAAACTTAGTCTGACATCAGTGCTTACAAGCAAGAGATTATTGATAAAAGGTTATGTAGAGAAGTATTGCACCATCATGTGAACTACAAGAGATGACTAAATATAAATATATAGTAAGCCTAAAACAATAGGGTTCAAACTATAAATACTCAAATCCAAACTTAGTCTTACATCAGTGCTTACAAGCGAGATATTATTGATAAAAGGTTATGTAGAGAAGTATTACACCATCATGTGAACTAAAAGAGAAGACTAAATGTAAATATGTGGAGTGCATCCTGAAGGTTTGGGTTCAAAAACCTTCACTAGTTAATAGTAAATACTATTTGGCCTATGACAACATACCTTAATAAACCAAGAAATAGTTATAAGCATTTACTATAAAAATTGAGACAGTTGTGATATATCATAGCTAAATGACAAATCATGATTTATAAATTTCAAGCTATTTTTATCAATAGGAAAGTATGACATCATCCAACGACACGAAAGTAATATTTTGAAAGATCTTATTTTTTGCAACATCTGGCACTCACACCGATATACTTAAAGGTGACCCGCGGGCTTCCGCGTTGACTGAACTTGCGGTTATTGCCCGTCTCTGAATATCCTCATCGCAGCTGTATATCAAAATTAATCTGTCATTTATTTGTGAAATAAAAATACATACATTTCTAATTTTGCGATTCGAAATGGTTGATAAAATTTAAAATACATGAAAGAGGAACGGATCCATAACGAAGGCGACTCTCAAACTTTAAAATATTATTTGGTTAATTTTTAAACATGAATATTTCGAAAACATTGCAGCGTTTAGAATTTCGCCACCAAATAACAAATGTGCCGAACCCAATCGACTTGTCGTTTATAGTCTTTGACAACATTTATAATAAATGCGTCTCGGCCTGGCAGATTTATGATTATTGATTGGAGGTCGATTTTTCTCTCTATCGATGGCTAGTGGTAACGATTTTTAATGAACCTAGCTTTCTAATTTTTGTTATGCAAAAAAAAATATGAAAGATGAATCTTTAAATAAATATATTATATAGAATATTTATGGAAGAAATCAAATTTAACTAGCTGGTAAACATTCCATTGCGAATGCCTATATCTACTTTAGGAAACTAATTAAGTTTAGAACTTGAACAATATAATGAAATAAATAAATAAATATTAAAGCTTGTATTTGGATAAATATTTGGATATTACCACAGACTAAATTTAGGATAAAAATTCATATTCTGCTGATTACTTATCGGACTTCAATAGTTCGTAAAAAATTAATCTTTTTTTTATTCGTCTATGAATAAGACAAACGTTAGAACTTTTTTTTAATATGACCCAATTTAAGTCAATAAAATAATTCATTATAACATACAAAATTTACAGTGGCGGTTATAACCAATGACGAATTTGAGCTCTTTTATGATTAATGTGTTTAAAAAAATCTGATATTATGAAATTAAATCTAAGAAATATTTAATGGAGTCTAAATATTCAAACAGAAAAACCAATTTATCAAAGTATCTGATTATGAAACACAAGAGTGTATTCGTACATTGTACTACACTTGACGTAAAATAGAATGTACGAGAGATTAATTAAATTAATTACAACTAAATGTAACAACACATCGTAAATGTCACCTTTTTCGAATACAAAAAAACCTCAGTAATATTAGTAAATTTATCGTTCATATACATACAATTTTAGTGCCTCAGCTTTATGGACTCGGATTGCTTCTTTATACTCTACCAAGTGTCATCACTTGGTGTAGTGTGCAGTGAAGTATACCCTATTAACGCTTAGTTCTATGTTTCTCCATAAAACCAACTTTCCTCCTTTATATTTTAGTAGTATTTTCCCGCAGTTCTACTCAAGTAAAAGTTGTCTTCACGAGTGACGATTTTTTTGAACACCTCGTTAAGAAAATAACATCTCCCGCACCCCGAGTGCCATTGCCGTTATCATGCCATCAAGAGCCCTTTGTACCTATCCGAATTCAAGTATATGCCTCACTAATTTTAGCGTAGCTCTATAACCTAATCATCTACGCTAACACTTTATATATAAAACCTTCCTGTATAAGTATAATAAATACATCAAAATTTATTTAGGAGAACTAAAACTATTAGCAGATGGAAAGATCCTGCATTATATTAACATAGAGAGAATGATATGTATAACTATATTTAATGATACGTAGAAAATTCCGTTTTATAATATTAAATCATTTTCAAGTCGATAAAGTTGGAAAACCGATTGCGAACTCAAATGCTCAACCGCTTGATGACAATTTTATGAGAATGTGATTTACGCATATAAATAATCATTGAAGGTAAATTTGTTAAAACGTGTAGTCGTTATTTGTACCCAATATAATGATTAACTTTATCGAAAAGTCAAAATAATTACTGTAATATTTCTGTAATATGTCTGTATTTTAATACGTAAATTAACATTATTTAATATTAACCCTTAATTACCAAGTAAGTTTCTTGTCTTTTTACAATGGTAAAAGAAATGACGTTTATAATATAATGATAAGAATACCGAATGATTTTAGGACTAGCCATTTTTATTTATTTGTTATATAATCGTAATAAAGTTACTTAAGCGAGTCAAATTTGGTTATTTCAGGACATTATTCATAAATACTCCATTCATATACGTATTTCAATGTTGTATTTCTAAACGTACGTGTTTGTATCTGCGAATTAATCCCCTAATGTAGCGTCTAAACCGTTGGATTGATTTCGTTGAGATTTGGCATTCAAGAGTTTCTTATAATTAGCTTCATACTGTTAAGCACAACAATACAATAACACAACAACATTGAACTGCAGCAAAAATGTTTAGGACTCGCATAGCAAAAGAAAGTACAATTTCTTTTGACGTCAGTATCTTTCTTTACCTATAGTATTTTTCATACGCCGCATTACATGTTAATGGTAATCCAACACAATCTTATATGTAAAAGCGCAATTTTTGGGTGACATGACTTAAAAAGTAGTTCTTCATTACCGTTGAGACTAAGATATGTATTTTAAATAAATATATTTCATGTTCCTCAATACTAATAATTGCGGTTCGGTTGTATATAGATACAATATTTCTAAATTCTGTAGCATAGGTGTTATGTAAGATTTATAGTCTTGGGATATTTCTTGTTCAGACGAAATTACGGTTAGTTAAATCCACGATCGATTAAACATCCGCGTACGAGTATAATTTATTTATTTTTTGTATTTAATATAATTATTTATCTCTGTCACGTTTATGATTTTTCATTTTATTTATTAGCAAATTATTCAAATAATCAAACTTTCCAATTAATATTATATGTTCTTAAATTCGTTTGAAAGGCGAACGCGTTAATGACCTTGCAACAACATTCACCAATGTATCTGTTGAAATTTATTATATATAAATATATTCTTCTTGGCATAATCTGTTATGAATGACTGTTCATCACGTTATATTTGATTGAAATAATAATGCTAAAGACTGTATCTGGAATGTTGAATAAAATTTATTTTTTGTTTGTTATTCGTCCATAGTCCACGGAATATTTTTTTTTCGTTTGTTATTCGTCCATAGTCCATAGTTCACATAGCTGACGGAATTTCAAAAGATGAATATAAATTTAGAAATATGCGGGTGCAAGTATCAAGAACGAAAAAGTATTCCCACGAATCGGGAAATAAATAATAGATGAAAGTGTTGACAAGAAATTATATTTACGAAATGAAAATTGTGTAACGAAGTAGCCTTGGGCGGAATAAATATAAATTGTTTATTTTCATTTATTCCTACAAAGATATTTCGGTACATTTGATGAAATATACAAAAAAATTATTTTTATTTAAATTAAATATTTCGGCTTAAAAGACTCTTGGTCGCATTATTTTACATAATTTTTTTTTAAATATTCCACGTTCCGTCACCTCATGAAAATGAATCATTCAAATGAACATATTACGAGTGACAAATAATTAAAATAAAACATTTTCTTCCAACTAGAGTTAAATAATTCATAACGTTTTTATTAATTACATTTCTCGAATTCATTTAAGATCGGTCAAGTTATTAATTGGTGTTCCGTGTCTTCAGCCTCTAGTAATGCAATTCCATTTGTGCTTAAAAAGGGCCCATCTGCCACGCTACCAGTGACAGATTTTCAAAAACATGTAGGGATAAAGGTTTTCTTGGATCGTGAGAATTATTTTTTGTCGTTAAATTTCTTTTCTGGAACCAATGGTTCGACAATTACAAAGAAATAGGCAATTAAATTGTTCATGAAACTTAATCAAGTTGAAATCTTTCAATCCTGGTATTTTCATCCAATCTATACCCAATTCCCAATGTTCGTGATTTTTTCAGATTTTCTTGAGCAATTAAAAAAGTAAAAAGAGTAGGGGCATAAATTTTAAACGTTTTTCCGGAATTTTTTATAAAGAATTCATAAGCAATAGGTCACATAAATGAATTTGGGCTTCAACAAGCTTTCATTTGACATTTTATACAGTAACCTCGAAAGAATTTTTGTTTTGTTATTACTCTGTTTACCCCTGAAATTAAATGCCAAAATCGTATAATTGGGCTGCTTACTCTATTTTTGTAATGATACTTATTCTATCTCTGTAATAAAAATGAAGTTTTTATATAGCATAGTTTCTAAGAAAATTGCCTGTACAGACAGATGGACGAACTTACGGACACCGAAATAATTCTGATGAATGTGACGAAGATTACCTGATTGATTATATGTAAACTTTATAATTTAACGTATTTCGTAGCAACACATTTTCGATCGTTTATCCGTAATATACGTCAACAAAATAACTATCCATAATTTTTTTACCAGAATACTTGCTCAATGTTTCAACTTTACTTGCCCCCAACATGTATCTCCGCCTATATTGACTATATATTTTTTATATTATTTATTGTACCGTATATATATATATATATATATATATATATATATATATATATATATATATATGTATATATGTATGTATACTTGCATATTTCGATTGTTAATATTTAAATTCACCCCTTTGAGATATTTATTATGAATTTTTTATTTTAATATGTTTTAAACAGACAGGGACGATAATATTTTGGTAATTTCGAATACTTGAGCGATAGTTTTATTTCACTAAATATAATAAATTTAAAGCTACAATCTTCACATTCGATATATCTTCGTTTCTTCTATCTTATATCTTCGTTTTTTCTTCGATATGCTTCAACCCTGCATATTTTTCTTGAAAATCAACACACCATGACTCAGTGTAGCCGGCTGCATTAGATTTTGGCCTAATTGATTATTCTTCGTCACATTCATAATTTTTCAAATTTTGCGATTTCATCATTGAAATATCCGTATTAATGCTTTTTAAAAATAGCGGTATTATTTCATTTAAATAATGTTTTAATTCTGTATAAGTTTCATTAGTCAATTTATTCTTAATTGATACTGGAATTATTTCATCAGGATTTAATCGATTAAATCTTAATCATAACTTCAAGCTAAATACTGGTAAACAGAAGATATTAATTTTATTTTGCTGCTAGTAAAATTATTAAAGTGGCGTTATGGCATCATTAACTTCACTGTATTAACCTGATAACCCGTACGTAAATAACACCGATACGTAAATAACAATCCATATATGTTTCACCTTTACTCATTATAGCTTTCATATTTCATAACTTTATTATATGCTAATATGGCGCTGCATTATATTTTCAATATTTCGAAACACAAAGTCATTGCAAAGGAAACAAACTTCAAGATATTTCTTGTGATATTTTGAAACGTTCGATTGTGTATACCAACACGAAGGTCATATAATAACCATGAGCTCCAGCAGCCTTGACCTCAAAGTATTCCATTTCAAAAATTACTCCAAGTAATTAATCAAAGATCATACACTACGAATTGAATAGCCTTTGAGGTACGACATGCGAGTGAAGTCACTGAAGCATGCAAATACCATTACTATTTGCTGAGAACAATATTATATTCTTAACACTTCACATCCTGCCGTATTGGATGCTGGCAAAGTTCATAGACATCTTTTATCGCCAGCATGCTAAACAAATAAGCTTTCAAGAGTCTCATCTTTGTTTATGTTGTCAATTGGAATCGGCCTTAGCAAAGCAAATAGCCTTCTAAGGCCGTGTAAACTGGCACAGATTTCCACACGAATTTTGTGATGTGAAAGTGTAGTCAGTTAGTATAATTAAGTTTAATATAAACTCTTTTTGGCGCTAAATATTCGGAATATGGGAATCCACTAGGCGCGTTTCATTGTTCATCTTATACGGATGAGAATATAATTATTTGGAAGCGGCGACTGTATATACCTGTTATTGTTTTTTTTTCTTCGTAAATAGGGGTTAAAGAACGAGTTAGTAAACTTTATTTCAATTTACAATATTTATCATGATCACTTTTAAGATAATTTTGGTTTGAAAAGAAAGAAGTTACAAAAGATGCATTTTATTAAAAGTTTTACATGATTTTATATGCACTTTGTTGTGCTATTTGTTCTTACTAGACCTAGTAGCTACTAAACAAGTGGCTACTAGGATAAACAATTGTACATATAAGTAATATTCATCAATAGAAAGTTTGGTTCAATAAAATCCAACTAAATAGAAACTTTGGTCTATGTCGCATGATACTCGTTGACCATATGAAATGATTATTGCAATTATGAAAAAAAAAACAAATAGACCGAGAAGAAATACAATAATATTATGTTTTTTTTTCAAATAGTATTTGATACTCATGAGTGCGTCTCAGAGTTAATTTCGAAGCGAATCAAAATTATTGCAGTACATAAAATACCTCGAAAGAAGCAGAATTTTAAATTAACTTTATTCAAAAATATTATATTTTATATATTGAAAGATTTTATTTTTAGATACATAATAAACAATTGTAAAACCTTTTCTAGCTTTTCTTAATAAATATTTTTAAATTAATAATAAATACTTGATAAACTCTCGTTATGTACAGAAAAGAAAATAATTCCAAGTTCGATAAATAATTTCAATATATATAATATATATATATATATATATATATATATATATATATATATATATATATATATATATAACCTTGAAATGTTGCATGACCTGTAAAAAAATAATTCGTTGTCTACATTTTATAGATCAAACCATATAAACTTTAGAACTTAAAACTCACAAAACAAAGTATTTGGTAAGACGCGAACACATTAACATATCTCAGTTACGTTTTATATCAAAGAAATGAGAAAAGTAATGATCATATAGATTCACAAACGACTTAATTGTGCAAAAAAAATGTTCTTGCTTGTCAGTCATGTCTTAAAAAAAATATCATTAGAGCTTTACATAAACACAAAATTTAGGAATACTTAGGAAAAAAGAAATTTGGCAACATGCTTGTGGTAAAAAACTTTTTCAGGCAATAGAAAAAAATTATTTTCATTTTCCAATTTCGAACAAGACAGTAAAGTGCAACCATAGTTTCTAGTTTTCATAAAAAATCTTGAAAACAATTCAGCAAACTGTAATGGGACACAAATTGTCGTCAATTTGTGCTCTACAAAGTTTTTCTTGTAGATACATCCTTTGGAAAGCAGCATCACTAACCAAAACGCAATCTAACCTCTTGTTTTTATAAATAATGAGACCAAAACGTATATATATATATATATAAATATATATATATGTATATATATATATATATATATATATATATTTATATATATATATATATATATATATATATATATATATATATATATATTGGGTTGGCTAATAAGTTTTAAACCCCGAGTTGCTGTCAACAATTTTTGTTAAAAAATTTATATTTTACATTATATTTAATTTAAGTATACACCATTACTATCTTCTACTTGTCACCATCTAGTTGGCAGTGACAATATGCCTTTCTTGTAAAATTCCGGTGACTTTGATTCGAAAAACTGTGCGAGGTCGTTTTGGAGATCTACTATAACGTCGAATTTTTTTCACATAAATGGTTAGTTAGAGCTCTGAATAAATGATGATCAGAGGGCGCAATGTCCGGCGAATATGGTGGTTGAACCCAACCTAGAGTGAGTAGAACCCAGCCAAGCTCTCTAATTTATCACGAGCACGCTTTGCAACATCCTGTTGACTTCATCCTGTTGACTACTCAATTTGTTAGCTAACGGTCCAATTGTTCATAGTAAATATCTGCATTAATTGTAGATCCCTCTGGAAGCAACTCCCAATGAATAATGCCCTTGACATTCATTACTTATTTCGGGTTTTGATACTGAAACTCCTGTTTCTCCGAAACCCAGCCAATGAGGTTTGCGTGTATGGTTAACGTATCTAACCCACTTCTCATCACCAGTAACTAATTCAGTCAGTCTAAGTTGCGTTTCAATGTCAATAAATGTTCACAAGTACCAACTCTGCACTGAAGATGATATGATAACAAATTTTGGGGTATCCACACACCGTATTTTGAAACTTTTCCCAATTCTCGGATGTTTTTATGGTGCCATAACTGCAGTGTAGCTCATTTGCCAATTGATGAGTCGTCAGTCGAGGATCCTCCTTAACTCCTTAATTAGGCATCGTAATCATTGAACGTCCAATTCAACAGGACGTCCGGTACGGGGTTCATCCTCAAGATCGTAGTTCTCATTCCTGAACTTTCTGAATCAAGTCTTTGCCGTCATGTAAGATACCGTAGACTAGCCCATCACAAGACAAATATTATTTGTGGCAGTCTTTACATCGTGACCCAGACGAAATTCTTAAATAGAATCCGTATTTGATATCGATTTATATCCATTATCTTTTATGTAATTCACTTGAAGCTCCGGTGCTGATTGTTGTCAACTGACTGAATTTTGGCCTATTTATACCCCACAGTAAAACCATCTAGAAGTTTCAAGAATCTTTCTAGAATAGTCCCGAAGGTATCGCTAGAAAGTTACTAACCAACGTAATATATGTATATATATATATATATATATATATATATATATATATATATATATATATATATATACATACACAGACACATTAATAAAGCCAATTGACGACCAAAAATTTTTCTGCTTTTTGTGGAATTCACCAAGAATATAACGTGAGAAGACGATTTTTTTGTTCCTGAAGACAGAAAATGGAGAATCCGAGTAAGGCATTGCTTCCGATTTGTCAATTTTTCCATCGCATCTGAACAGCGCAACCTTCACGCAATTGGGGTGTCGCAGAAACTGACACAATCTGAATCTCAAAATATTTCAGCCCAACGTCAAAACCATCTTATCCAAACAATGCAACAAATGATGGAAAATCGATCTAAAACATGAAAACAATAGACGACTATATAAAACAACTCCAAGTCTTTATTGACCACTGCCTTAAAAATATTCTCCGAGTACCTTGGCCCCCGAAAATATCTAACAAAGACTAGCTAGAACTTTGCGGGGAAGTTCCAATTAAGTACCAAATAGGGCACACCATGGAACTGGATTGGTCATACAACCAGAAGGGAATAAATTCGTATCCCTTAACAGGTTTTGGTTGATAGGTCCGAAGTAGACTTGAAGGCAAACTGTGCTGGCCGAACTGAAAATCATCGGCAAGAGCGGGAGTGAAGCAATTCGTGACGTACAGGATCGACTAGCGTGAGGAATCCCCATGGATGCATTTTGCCATACCAAGGGGACGTAGGATATGGAAAAATTATGAATAAAATATCCAGACCACTTAACAATTTGACTAAAAAAACAACGGGTATGCACTGAGAATCATTGGTGAAATAAAGACAAAAACGGATAAGGGTGAAAAATGAAGAAAACTTATCGTTAAAATGTTTCGTTACTTCAGGTGTTTATCTAATTCCTACATACAATCTACCATAATTCAAAACAATAAAACTTGGTAATATTTATTATTTTTATTGCGTAAATCCTGTTTTATAATTTAAAAAAAATGAATTAAAACGCTTAATTTTTTTTAACCCCAATCCGTTTTTAATTTGTTAAAGTACACATCTCACCCTTTAAATCTTTCTTCTGTCATCTATGACAACTCAACTGTCTCTGATCAAAGCAAACTGGGATATAATAGCTAAAGTCAAAGAACATTAATATCTTTGTTATAAACATACGGCCCCTCATTTTATGGTCTATCATCTATCATCAAAGATATTCAAGACTTGTGTCAACCCTCATGCAATAGATATATTTTATCTTTTACGAAGGCATAGGTTCTTAATAGGTTCGGGTTTAAGGCAAGCATAATAAAATGGCAAATACTTTGAATGATAATGGTTAAGTCCCCCCAGTGTAAGAAGGAAAGACATTCGCAAGCCGAGTGCAGGATCGCGACCTTGCTCTCGAGGTCGGGATCAGCTCGCGGAATGTTTACCTGGTTCGTGCAACATCCTACTAACCGTCTGGAAATCGTTCGAGATTTTGCCCGCAATAAATTTTTCTAGTGACAGCGAAACTTTTAGATAATGGCTTTACGTTTTCCGTGTATTGCGGTTCCAAGGAATTTGAATAGACGAAGCGATAAGATGTGAATAAAAAGAAGTATGCGCGATTTCAATTTTAATGATGAGCTCTGATGAATTTGATGCGGCTTGTTATAATTCTTTGTTTATAAGATGTAAATTATGTTAAAATGTAGACAGTTTTTAGGGTTCCGTAATCTAATATTAAAGAAAGTAATATTTATAATTTTGTCATGTCCGTCTGTCTGTTCGCATGACACATCATTTATAACTCTTTTAGTTTGTCACCGATTGTGATGAACATTTACAGAAAGATGTAATTTAATTATTGAAATATACAGAAAGAGGGAAAAATAGTTTCTGAATTATTTTTTATTTCCATCCCTTACATTATACTTGAATGATTTCTTTAATTTACGCCGCTTTTCTAATTTTCTATTTCTATTTTTATTACGCTTTATCTCGATATACAAATCATTTAATACCTAGCAGCAGATGGCTTCGGAAATCTATATTAATACTTGTTCATCTTTTACAACTTTGTCAGATTCTCTTTTTCAGAATGATATTAAATTTGTAAGTACGTTTGGACTAATTATTTCTTTCAGAATGAATTATATATATCGCTTAGATGAATCAGAATAAGACACGAGGTTCAAACTGTACTGAGTGCCTAATGTCTTATTCTGATTCTGATTTACATAGATACTAAGAGCGAAAGTCTTCCAATAGCATCCTATCTTATTGACTTATTTTCGTGCCAAAAACTTCTCACATCGCCATAGCTGCTCATCTGTCTGTAAAGCCACGTTATAAAATTAAACCATAAAAGCTATTTGAAGTGCCTTTACAGCTTTTATGGACGTAGTCAAGAAACAGGTCGTCCTTTTCCCTTTCTTTGACATTTATGATCATGGCTCAGCTTTTTTCAGACACAACATGATTATAATTAACGTATTATTATGATTATACATTATTATGATTATACATATTAAAGTATTACTGAATTCCAAATTATGGGTGTAAAAGTTTCATAAAAATCATCTCAGTAGCTTCTGAAATTAGGCTCTATTTTCAAAAATTAACTTTTTATTATGTAATCTCGTTAGCATTGTAACCGCATAAATTGAACTGTTTTCTGCCAAAACTTTCTTCGAAGACGGAAGCTGAAGATAATGAAAATAATATAACTATTTATTCTTCAACTGCAGTTAGCTTACGAAGTTACGACCTAAGTAATTGAGTGTTACAGTTGATTGTGAGCTTTCAATTGCTTAATATCAAGACTAGTAAAGATACAAAGTTCATGGACACACAAAAGAAAATAATATTTTTGTTAAAACCTTCACTTCTCGAATACTTAGAAAAGCCTGTCGTAAAATTAGGAATGTCCATTGGTTGAGATTTAAAAACTTTTATTGCTGGTATAACTTTACCCGTTAATAATGTCGTACAGGATGCGTCAGAGTTATTAAATATAGTCGGCTACTTAACGCGATAGGCTCGATTGTGATTCAGTCGGCGTCTAAAAGTTCGGCATATGGCTTGCGGGCGGTGTCGTGCGTCACGAGCGCACCCACGCCAACCGCCTTGCGACCGTTTAACGGCTGTGTTTTTTAACGTTTCGAATATTGTAATAAACTTAATTATAGACTATATATAACATTATCATGCTAAATTCAACGAAAATTAAAAAAATAAATGTTACTGATATGTTTCAGTTAATGTGTTAAACCTAAAGATATGCCTATATCTTTTAAATTTCAAATAAAATGTCTATCTTTTTTTAAATCTAAAGAAGATGGCAATCTCTTTTAAATCTAAATAAAAAACTATTAAAACTAAAATGATTATTCAAATGCAGCATTTTCAAAACTATTTTTTAGGTTATGCATGTAGTAAACAATTTGTTTGCATCAATAAATCATAACTAAAAAAATATTTTCCCTGTACATATGTTTCATGGATAACCGTAATGACCATTAACTTTCCTAAATAATGTTACAAAGGCAAAAGTTTATTTATTTATTCTGTTTTCATACCTCAACATACAATTAATTTCCGTGAATTGTTTCATACTTAAAGCCTATGTGGTGGAAATGTATATATATATATATATATATATATATATATATATATATATATATATATATATATATATATATATATACGTGTTTTCCAAAATAGAATTTGTTTTTTTTGGGTAATTTAAAAACCTGTCAAGCGTGAAGTTCCGTACACATTTTGGTATTTATAAACATTTGATGGTACATAATATTCCTATTAAAATATTTACAAAATTTTAATTTTTGTTTTTGTTTAAAATAAATAGCCTACTATATCTTTCAGGCACATATTTAAAAAAAAACATTTTTAAGTGATGTAACTACAAATTAATGATTTTTGGATTTTTTCCTTTACTTGTGCTGTGAGATCTTACTTTTTGCCAAATTCTATCATCCTATGTAACGGTAAGTACATATATAGTTTGATTTATATTTAGTTGATTCAATGTCAATGCAATAAAAAATACGGCCAAAATCAAACTATATACATATATAGTTTGATTTTGGCCGTATTTTTTATTGCATTGACTTAAAGAACTGTTTTTTTTTTACATTTCTAGGGACCGTATTTGATATTAATTTCAACTTGATACCTCCATTCGTTCCTGAAAAAAACGATCTTGACACACAGATAGACAGATGGAAAACGAATGATCCTATAAGGATTACTTTTTTCCTTTTGAAGTATGGACACTTAAAATTCATCCCATTAGAGACAAATGGGTAAATCTAAGTAAGAGCATGAACATGTTCATGTAATAACACACAATATCAATGTACCGACCAACGGCTACTTTCAATGCCTGACCGTACAGGTTTTCACTTTTTTTTTGAAGCGGAACTGCGGGTCAAAGTTATTATCTTTTTCGTTTCGAAATAATTTGGAAATTCCTATGGAATGCTACGAAGGGGTAACCAGATATATTTATTTAAGTCTAAAAATTTAATCCTTATCTTTGATTACAATGCCACGACCCCGATATCAAACCGAATACTAGAACTCAACAATAAAGCCACTCACCTAAACTACATTTCGGAAATCATACTAAAAAAAAGCATCTAATCTAGTTACTATGTAAGTTACTAACCTAGAGCTTATCTACATACATATATCACACAAGAAATTGAAAATAGCGATAGGTTATGAAGACTCATGAAGGGTCTATTTCCCTCATGATGTCGAAGTTCGGACCAATGAAACACGGTTATCACAGTATGAATTTAAATCGGTATCCCTTACACTTTTCTAATAACAGTCCATCAGGAACTAATCAGGGAAGTTATAAAAATTCTCCTCCATCTATTGCTTTCATACCTCAACTACTATCTCAACTGCTATCCTGATCTTAATGAAAAATATTTGAACAAGTTGGAACATCTTTAACATTTATGAATCCGGTACATATTCGGCCTCACAAAATATGATCGTATTTCTGAATACAGGTCACTTCTCAAATGGCTGAAGATCTGTGATCGACGCCAACTTCACATACTTACACTTCTTTTTAATATATTAAAAAATCCTCAGATCCCAAATTATCTTATTGGGAAATTAAAATTTTTTTCTGTTCACGGCCTTGGACTACGATCTGAAAGTTCACTCACCCTATTTATTCCTAAACATACCTCTTACGAAAAATCCTTCACTGTCCAAGCAGCAAAAATTTGGAAACACCTGGTTCCTGGCAGCAGGAAAATTGCGTCCATAAATATTTTCAAAGATCGAGTGAAAAAGTCCTGCTTCTCCAGTACCTTTTTCCTTTGTGCCTTGTCCTTTCCTGTCTTTCCCATCATGTCAATAGTATCTATCAATGTTCCTCCTTTCTTTTCTTGTCTTTCCCATCATATCTATAGTCTGTATTTTTTTTATTTTTGTTGTCTAATGTACTATACATAATTTTCATTGTAAAATCTCTTACAGTTTACGAACTAAATTTCAATACCAATTGTTATGATTGACTGGAAGAAATTGCTCATGTAGCATTAAGTCCGTCATATGTATTATGCATTATAAATAAATAAATAATTTTAAGATCAACCGTATCTAATTGTGTGCAACGTAACAAAATGACGAATATGTTACATTCTGTAAAAGTATGCTTGGAATACCTAGATCTACTTTCTATGAATGTTAGTTTGCACGTCCTAAACCATTACTCCTTCATTGATTCTCAGGCATAACTGATGACTGAGAAACTAATGCCTTGTTGCGAAGGAAAAACTACCTATATATAGTCGATTGATTTTTGACAATGCAACTCAATAGCACCAGGTGGATACCGACAATAGTCTTTAATCACTTCGGAGAGCCAAAAACATTCCGTTACATTACACCTGTTATATCACCAAAGAAAATTGTTTCCCACTTTTATGGCTTCGTCTCACTAATTTATCAACAAAATTACAAAAAAATATGCCTTTTTTCTAACATTGAGTGATCTCATCATTATGGTTCACTTAAACATTTTAAACATTTTCTCAAACGGAGTAGTTATGGAAGTTATATATTTACCTATTTAACCCTTTTTGCATAACTTTCTTCCTGTTTTTTTCTCAAACGGCGTAGTTATGGAAGTTATATATTTACCTATTTAACCCTTTTTGCATAACTTTCTTCCTGTTTTTTTTCTCAAACGGCGTAGTTATGGAAGTTATATATTTACCTATTTAACCCTTTTTGCATAACTTTCTTCCTGTTTTTTTTCTCAAACGGCGTATTTATGGAAGTGATATATTTACCTATTTAACACTTTTTGCATACCTTTGTTATGTTTTTCCTTGTTCTTCTCCTACTATCACGTAAAGGATTTAGATCATCCAGTTATCTGTAGTCCTTTTTCGGTCATGTATACATAACTGTAGTTTCAGTTCAACATTATTGATGTTCGTGTCATATAATAATAAGGATCTGAGATGTGCATCACCAGTTCTCTCATTATACACTTCAATAGCGTGACGTAATGTAAACTAAGCGTGCATGTCCAAAAGCATGTTTTTTTAAGTGCAAACTTCTTTACGTGCACCATGCACATTTTTTTCTAAGCAATGAACGAAACTGAGCCATCACGCTTGGCGGTGACACTGAATCGGATAGACTCGGCTCCTCTCGGCATTGGTCAAGCGAGTTCACTGCATAAAACGGTAAATGTTTCAAGAATTATGTTTTATTTTTAATTATTGATTAATATTTTATTTCTAGTACAATATGATTTATAATTTTTATTATGTATTTAACTATATTTATGTATTTAATTAGAATAATATTTCTAGTGTATATAGTTAGTTTTTAATAGTTTATTTATAATTATTAGATATTTAATTGAATTTTACTGTAAAGAATTTATAACATATTTCAATATAAATTCTTTAGAGCCAAATTAAATTAAATATCAAAAATGCCAGTAAAGTGACAAATATAAATATATATTTCGTAACTATTATTACTGCACTAGTATAGAAATAAGATTAAATAATTGTATTTTAAAATTGTTACTGATACTATATATATATATATATATATATATATATATATATATATATATACACGCCCATTCTTTACTTACTGTAATTTTATTCTGAATATACTAAATTGCCATTCTTTGCAAAACAAGACGAACATTCCTTTCAGGAAATTCATTATTTTATTCTATGAGGGCACAAACCTTGCAGTAAGCATAGCATTTTATTAAACTGATTTATCCTTCGTATTCAATAAATTCTTAGACGTGTGTGTAACTCATCCCTATAAAACACCATCATATAGAATCGATTTAATTTTTCAATTTGTGAAATACATTAGTGGAATATAACTATACGTAATTTGTTAAGGATTACTATAATTTACAAGTATAACTTTGTTCTTATTTTTACATAATGAATAAATTTCAAGCAATAAAATTTCTGTTTCAATAAATATCAGTATGCACTAACACTTTAATAATTATCATATTGTAATATAAGTGCATTATTTCGATAAATAAAATATAAATAATGATTAAATCTCGATGTTTAACTTTCAATCTATTTAATTTTTTATTGTGTGCGTAACTAATGAATTTATACGCAACTTTCAAACGACATACTTGGAACGCCGGCGAACCGTGATCTGTCAATTAATATAAATCTAAAAATGCAACATGATCGATGAGCCGACATAAGTGCTTCGTCATTTAATTGGAATTCAAAACGTAGAATAGTCCAGTCAGTCACACATGGACTGGTGCAGACATTTAAAGGAACAATACCAGCAACTGTCGAGTGCAACATTCCTTCCGCGATAGAGAACGCGAGAAGTCGCGAGTTTTTTACTGCACATTGCGATTACCGTCGCCGCCGATAGACTGGTCCGCCCTCCCTTCGCTTCGAGAGAATGTCACTGTCAGTGGGTCTGAACGTGCTCGCTACGTGCCGGCGTCGAGAACCTCGTTCCGAGATGTGTCGCACATTATTATGGTCGCGTTCCTAGAGATCTCGGACCTACGTTTTCAAGATATCTTCTTACTTTTCAGTGAACATTTGAAATAAATGTGAGTATGCAAGTAACTCACGCCCTTTCTCGTCCTTCTTCCAAATTATGCTCTCGCAACTACTGAAAAATTTGGTAGAACGAGTTGTTAGTAGAAAGAGTTTTATTAATTTAGTTTAAAAACTCTGAATATTTTGTAGAAATGAATATCAGTTAAGTTATAAATACTTTTTTTGATAAAATTCATCGCGAAATCCTTTTAATTATTCAGTACAATATTTACGTAATTATTATATATATATATATATATATATATATATGTGTATATATATATATATATATATATATATATATATATATATATATATATATATATATATATGTATATATATATATATATATATATATATATGTATATATATATATATATATATATATGTATATATATATATATAACTTCAAAAAATATAGTAAACCATCTGTCACAAAAAATATTAATTAGCTGCATTCCTCAATTGACAAACAGATTCCACAATATGCTGAGCATAAGCACTTACCACTTATATTTCAAATCCTCATTCAAGGATTCGTGGTTATTGTTTGAATACTATTTATTATTTTTTTACATACTAAGTTTTTCCACAGTCTAATTTTACAAATCAAACGAAGCTATCGTTTACAGTATTTTTTCTTCGAACGATTTACCACATTTTACCACCAAATATTTATAAAATCTAATTTAACTCAGCCACGGAGGTTAAAGAACACATCCGCTTTTATTTTTAAAGTTTGATAGGAAATATAAATTTCAAATGTTTCTTAACCCCTTTTACTTTCTTTTTTAAACTGTCTTATTAACACTTTATAACTACAAATTTAACACTTTCATTTCTCTAAAAAATAACAAATGAAAGAATCTCAATTAGTTCGCTACATTAAGCAGACGATAATTTACCGTATATTTCAACATTGATGTACTTATTTATCACTTAGTTTACGGATACGCTACAAGTAAGCTATTCGTAACTATAACGAATCAATGACTTAATAAAATTAAAATTTATATATCAGATTCCAACATATAATTATAAAAACAAAACATAAAAGAAAACAACGACACATTCCTGCAAATTTACTTTCACTTATCGTAAACAAATCACATTCTAGTACGGTTGAGCAATTGAATAGCTCGCGAAACTGGAAAGTTTCAGTATAATTCGGTTCTATAGGGTGGTATAACAAAAGAAGTATATCGAGTATACCAATGTCGGGAGAGAAGAAAGAAAGTTTACTCAATAGTACAAAATGTTTATAAATACCCACTCGCTAGGTCGAGTCGAGTATCCTAGTGACAATTCCTTTCATAAATTTAAATTAATTCAATGTTTAATTCTTAATGGTGTACTATAATGTTATATGTATTATGAAAGTCAAAAAAATTCCATCAAAAACATATCAGACGAGTGTCAGTGAGATTTCATTTGCACCCAAGTTTCAGATTTTCATTCAAAAGTCTTTACAGCTTTTATTAAAAAATATTATGTGACTTCGCACTTACGTACTACATTCTGAGGTTATATTTAAAGATATATCAATTAAATCTGTCCGATATACATTCTCAAGGAAGAAGATTTAGCAATGCAGAGTAATAAATATAATAACAAATTTCGCAACCAAATGTTTGTACGAATCAATTAAAGTATAAGATTCTTTAAGCATTTTTTTCTACAACGTTAGACAGAATCTAAAACAAAACGTGACTTAAATTAATCTGAATCTAAAACAAAACGTGATTTAAATTATTGCTTAATTCTCAAAGCAACTGCCATTCATGCGTTATGGTGACACGTTAATGGACAATACTAGTTCACTGGCTAACGTCCACAAGACAGAACTAAATCTCATATATAGTAACTTTTTAATGTCCATCAACGTGTTAAGTATTCGTTAAAATCGATGGCAATTAAAATTCCTCACATAGATTAGCAAAAAGAAGGCTTTTCAACATTTATTCATTCTAGTCATCTTTACGTGCTAAACGTTATCTCAACATCTTCAGGTGGGACATAAGCAAAGATTGCTTATATCCCACCTGAAGAAGTTCTAATACAACGAAACCTAGGTCGTGGTAAAGAAATTAAAGATAGTAGAAATAATACTACATCACGTAGTTTCATTTAATTGTGAATAATGAATTTCGACAAAATTAACGCCAAATATATTCAATAAAATAAATGTAGATTGATCTTCCCTTTCAGAAAATTGTATAATATCTTAATACAATTTAATATATATTTTTTCCGACACCGTGAACACTATACACCGTATAATAATAAAATCATCGGCCTCGACATTTGAATTAGAGGCATGTAGCCACGAAACTTTTTAAAAAATCTAATTTAATCATATAGTGAACAACTAATAAGAGACACTTCGTTCAAATCTGTACAACAGCTGTTATTCAATCTCCAATTCCCATGAACTGTATCACAATATGTTTAAAAAGCCAGGCGTAGGAGCGAGTGAGCATGCTTAACCTCGTTCGATATCGACCTCTCACTCGAGCGGGTGTCCGCCAAACGGCGCCATATTTGGGAAGGCCCCTCGCTAAAAATCTTTCACTTGTTTACGAAGCGGGTGTGGGCCACAGATGACCAGGTCCGGTCGGGAAATTTCCCTTGCACAATGTCGCATCCGCAATCTACACGAGCGAAAGTTTTGTCGACGACGTGAATCAGAGGCTGAATAAAAAATTGCTTTCGTGTGAAAATTGCAATTGTATACATTGTTAAAACAAAGCGACGCATTTCTAATTTACGGTTATGTAGATAATATCATCGCTTATATACTTTTTATTCAGTAGTAATATCCTCATAAACTCTGTCATGAAAAATTTAATTAAGATCGGCCACAATTTCACGGAGCATAAAAAATATTTTATGATTTTTAATTACAGAGATGTATGCCGTTTAGATCTTATGGAACAATTGCCTTACAAATTTAAAAGCCTTCAAGATGTATTTATATGTCCGGCTACTTCGATTTACATTGGATACATAAATACATAATATATAATAAGATACATAATTTGAATTTTCTTTTTGAAATTGCGCTGTATCCTTCCGCTTACATCATAATTCCTTCATGCTAACGCTTTCATTATTATAATTATGAGTTATTTATTTGTATTTAAGAAATTGTTGTTAGTTTTATAGTAACTAAAATATATTGCAATTAATCTCGAAGCTGCTTGATTATATTTTTTAGCTTTGGTTGCTTGGAAGAGCAATAAGTCACATGTATGTGTGTAAATATTACATTAAAGACATAATAAATAAAAATACGTAAATAACAAATGTAAGATTATAATATTTAAATGGGGTAATAATACTAGAAAGCCGCTGATAATCATTTATTTTATTACATATAGAAAAAGGGCCTTAATATTCGATTGAACCCGGTTTCACCAAACTTTTTTATAGAAACGTATTTGTGATGAACAAGCTTTCAACTTGAAGAGAACTTAAATTTGATGAAGTCAGTGAAATTTTTTAATATGAGTTCTGTATGTTTTGACTGAGACAATAATTTTTTTTCGTATTTTATTGCATGTTTTTGTATCTTTACTTCATTGTGTGCCAATCATTTTTTTTATCTATTTTTCTTTTTTCACTCATTTTCCCATTTATTTATTTAATTTTAAAATTTTAAACTGAAAAATGTATCAACTACAAAAACATGCCGTAATTATTATGAAATATTGTGAAAGACAATAGCCCATAGCTTTCGAAATGGCTACAATAAATGAGTTGTATACAACAAATCGTAATATTTTTTTCTTTATGAACATAACTGCATTATCTTCTACTTCCATCAGTTTGATTCTAAATACTTGAAATAAATATGAACACCGCGGAAGAAATTATACTTAGTTTGATGATATGAAACAACACAGTAAACAAAGCTATATATATATATATATATATATATATATATATATATATATATATATATATATATATATATACACATATACAGAGTATTTATAAAATGTTACAATGAGTTATCATTTAATTATCCACAATTTATGATGAAAAATATCGTAAAGGACGAATAGTGAGACAAAACAGCTAAATTATTTTGAACCTAACATACTCGTTTCCATAAAGCTAGCGTACTAAAAACCAATCAAGCATGAATAGAAATCCCTCTGTGATGTTTCCGTACACGTTTAGGCACTTATCAATATTTAAGGGTATATATTACTATATAACCTTTAAGGATACATATTATTTCTAATTATTTAAAAATATTAATTTTTCACAATATAATATATATACATACATATGAATATATGTATTGTCAACTATACCTGTCATAGGTTTAAACACAAATTAAATGAAAGTATATTTCCGTAGAGAATTAGAAATTATTGGTTTATGGACTTTTCTCTTTTTTTTTGCTATTTTATTTTGCAGACTGTTCTCTTCAAGACCTCCCATTATGCCGACTTTCAAAATTGTAGATCAATTAGAAGCACCCTATTGGTTTCATTAATGAGTTATTAAGACTATTGTACGAATTCAAGAAATACGTTTTAAACAGACGTATCTGTTTGTTGCGTCAATCAGAAAACTTGAATTTTTGAAGCAATGTAAGGTTGTAGGCTTCAGTATACAATTTTAGTTTCAATTCGATCAACGGATAAACGGACAACTAACTAATTTTGCGGGACCAAGCCCTAAAACCGAAGCAAGTTTGTGAATTTATCCCAAGTAATAACTTCTCATTGTAGAAAAATTGTATAAAGTTACAAATCAGAAACATATGGTCATATTTACATGCTTGTAAAATTTTTGTTCCATATTGTCTTAAGAATATCAAAATCTCCAAAAAAAGCAATGATAACATAGATAGACACACAATTACAGTTAATCCATTTAAAATATGGGACGTGAAATTCCAAATATAGACTCGATACAGACCGTGCGCTTGTCAATAAAACGATTTGACAGCCACCTAAAAATTGAGACCAACATATTAACAAATCAAGCTCAACGCTCACATATCACAAAGCCGTGCCAAAACTTTCCTTTTGACGTCAATCAGATCAGCGGGTCGTGCGGCATCTACGCCGCTCGTGATACTCCTCCAATTATTTTCGGTCCATCGCCATTAAATGTTGCATTAAAGTGCATACAAGCGTTACGGAGATCCGTTGCCAAACCTACTACACTCAAATAGCGTGCACGTGCATCGAATGCGCTTGTGGAGTCGACAATTACACCGTCTGATATGCGAGCAGCATACGTTATGCGGGCCGCAGAAGTGAAAGGTTGGCGGCCGCACCTGCCGCCGCGTATCACAGCCTCATTTAAATGTTGTTTCGTTAAAAAAACCGCGTTCGCAACCGATGAATCGAAAGATGAATATATTTACATTTATCTCCGCGCATGAACAAACTAACGCGAACTTTGTCTCATCTCGCTTTCGAATCGCGATACAAAGATGTGATGGAATCAAATTAATTCGTCGTTGCGCATATGTTTCGAAGAAGTTATTTAATATTGTGCACGATAAAAAAAATATTTAAACGCATTAAACCGCAAGTTAATATCTTTTTGAAATGATTGACAATGACAGTTGTAATTTTTCTACGTTGCATTGAGTGATGTTATATATCTATAGGAGTTGAAAGCCAAGAAAGTGTTGCATAATTTCTCATTTTTTGAATAGTTTTACATAGCAATTCAAATGGACCGTATGGATGGAATAAATGGTGTCTAATGAATCTAACATATACTAGTTGAACTACAAAATATTTTCTCAAAAATTATTCTAAATATAACGACCATATATTTGACAAGACACTGTAAACAATGTTTCATTAATTAGATGGAGAAAATAAATATTTAAAGTAAATAGCAAATAAATAAGGAAAGAAATAATTTTAAATTTTCCTCTTATATTTGACTTATCCAAAAAATGAATACTTTAACAAAAGTTTAATAATAAAACAACGACACTGGTAGGACTCTGTTACTATTATTATAGTAATTTTTATATATTTATTTATATAAATAATCAATAAAATAATAACAAATTATTTTCTTCAAGAAAAAACCAGCGTAACTATTTTAATGCATTAAAAATTGAAACTGAAGAAAAATCAAATGAATTTTCCAGAAATACAACCTTATCTTAACCATGCTAACATAAATTAGCATTACTCTTTTAAGATCGTGAATAACATTACCAAGTAACTAGGTAATTGAAAATAATAAACTAAAATATATCTATCTCTTTAACTTGGTTCATAATCAATTATTTTGATCAAATACCACATTTATAATTTACACGCTATATATATATATATATATATATATATATATATATATATATATATATATATATATGTGTGTGTGTGTGTGTGTGTGTGTACAAATTAACGAATAACCATAATTAATTGTTTATATTCAATGATGAAATTAAATCCCAAATTTCAATAAATACGAAAAAGTTAAGTCAGGTATTTATGTGGACTTCTTGGAAAGTTAACTGAGAAATCTAGCGTCATAAACATCTCAGTTTCAATTAACTGAGTAATAATAAAATACCTCTGCTAAATTCAGTGTAGAGCGGCGTGGCCAACAGGACAAATTACTTTTTAAAATGTTCAGTGAACGTTCAGTATTGTCCGACATATGAAATATAAAAAACTTAATTCTTCATTTCGTAAAGAAACGTGATAGATATACCGTGCCATTACGGTCAAAGTAATTGATTATGAAATCAGATTTAAGCTTAGTTATATATTTACTATTAGGAGATTGCAAACAAAGATATTCATTCAAGGTTCCGTCGACAAAATCAAAGGTATATAATTGTTTCCAGGTACCCAACTTTTTGTTAATATTTATTTATGATAACATAAAAATAATATTCATAATTTTTTGTATTCGCCACTAAGTTCCGGTCAAATTTTTAGTATAATACATTTATTATTTCGACTCTAGCTCTTTATGATGTAAACGATCGAAGCTTGCTGTTACGATACGTTGTTTATAATTTTAACAATACTTAGAAGAAATTAAAACAACATTAAAAAAAAATATCTAATTAAATATCATATTCTAGTTTGAGGTTCGCCCTGGCTGTCAAAGTAATAATCTACTCGATAAAATTGTTAGCAAAATTATGAATGCTGTTTTTGCAAATTAAAACTTAAAAAACTCAATGAAAAATCTGTTCTACTGGCTGCTTCTTCCGACTTTTTCCGAGCGAAGGGAACAGACAGCTAGTGGACGACGAGAAAAGGGATCATTATTTTATTTTTGGATTAGCGTTTCAATAAACTTTTTGACTTCCTCAACCACCATATTGTTAGCGCTCGTCTGGTTACGCAACCGATAGAATGATTTTTTTCTCAAGCTTACACAATTTTAACGTAATAGAGGAAATTGAACAACATCAAAAAATAAATATCTAAAATGAAATTGAGGTTTAACTCATAATTTTTTCACTTTAAGCTTCGCTTACAAAATATTAAGTTTCACAATAACTTGTCCAATTTCTCAATTTTTAAACTTTAGCATTTGATTATAACATTCAATTATTTTAGTTAACTTGCGTCTACAAATTCAAGAGATAAGGAAAATGCTGGTAATGAGGAATCGTGTTATCTAAATCGTATGCAAATATTCATTTACATACAATTTAGATATATGTACGATAAAAAATATACTTCACGTTGAAAAGATCTGCGTTTACGGTAATTAATTTCATCTTAAACAAAATATGCAAACTCAACAAAGTTTAATGGATGACTTAAGTTAAATGGATGAAACCTGTCATCCATTTAACTTAAGTCCTAAAAACACGAGACACTTTGTTAGATCATCTTCAACATAAAGTCGCGCAGAGTAACGGGGCTAAACGCGCAGACCCAGCACATTCGTAACGCCAATTAAAGCAGCCGGTCTTGTTTCCATCTTGGACGGCGACATGTCGCGCGGCCGACTAGCTGGGCTAATCTTCTTATGTCGGTTAAAAGTGAAACGCTTACCGCCTCATTTCATAATCGCCCGCGCGTAATCAATTGGGACGATTGAATAACAGTATATTATTTATCAAGTAAAGTTTCAAATGTATATTTATTAAAATCTTTAACATATGTACATGTTATCGAGTACTTTACAAGATTACTCAAAATACAACTGATATTTGTAAAGTATTTACTACTAATTTTACAAAATAAAGTTTATTTTAATCAAATTAACTCCAAATGATCTTCCCATTCATAGTGTATAAAGTTCGACCCAAATCTAAAGACTACTGAGTATTTTATATAAAACAATGAAGTAGTTATCGATTTATTGACTAATATAAATGATTAATTTCAAAAATTAGTTGTTTTTATATGGTTTCCTATGTACTTAGCGTTCATGAAAAATTTTGTATACAAAATGAAGATGATAGTCATACTTACTAACTTCCCGTTTAATGTATGTATGAACTCCTAAAAACTGATCTACTCAATACATAATAAATATATCACCTAGCTTATCATATTATTCTCTGCTAGACGGATTTTCTTACCATGTTTTATGTTATTATCAAATAATTACATAGTCAAAAATAAAGTTACCCGCCGCGCCGCGTTTTTCAGTTAAATTAGTATGCGGTTAAGTAACTATTGAACGAATTTTTATCGATTTTCACTGGTGAATAGATTGATTCACAAGAATGTTTTAAATATTTATGAATATTTTGTAAAAATTACCCGACCTAGAACCGTAAACCCTTAACGCGAGAGGAATCTTGGTGTACGCTGCTTAAATCGTTAGAGTTTAATGGAAATAAAGTACTGAAAGGTCGTTCTTCTCAATTAGTTCTACAATAAAGACTGGGACAGCATATATGTACATACTGCATAAAATCCATAATAAACGCTTCTGTTCAAAAAAAAAGTTGTGCGTATACTTATGCACTTGTGTTATAAGTTATACTTCTTTGGCAAAATACAAGAATGACTTTTAGCATGCAAATAATTGAAGGAAATGAAATAATAAAAAGACTGGAACGTGATTATAAATACGGTTAATGAAACCAAAATTCAATCAAATAATTAGGGTTTAAATAATTTTGTAATGCAAATAAATGTATACCGAAACTTAACCTCATTTAGAGAAATACACTTAAAATATATTTTAAAAAGCTTATAATACTATTTCTATTACGAATATTCACAATAAATAAATGTTTTTTGTCATAAGGACCACTAATAAATTTAAATTACTGAAAATATTATTTAAAAGCACAGATATAACTTAGATCTGTATGAATATAAAACACGTGTTGTATATGTACAAATACCTGAATAACTATCATGAATATAGTATCAGTCGGTACACAATGTTTAGTGAGCAACTTCATCCTGTCAATTTTTGTTGCATCGTGCGCGGGCATTGTAAAGTTTCACTCTCATAATTTTTTCATAACGCACCTAAAGAAGCATAACTTAAAAAAAATATCATTTTTGAACTCAATTTTCTGGAACTTATGTGCAAACCAGTTTTAATCCTTGTCAAATTAAATCGTACGATGATAATTCTTAACTTACATAGGTCGAATTTTCCTTGTAAATCGTAGTTTTCCTTGTATAAAGGAAAATTACACTCGCCGATTTCCTGTAGGATACGGTTGAACGAATCGGGGGCGGTAATCGATTGATTTAAAATAATAGAATTTTGAAAACTGTCAACTCTTAATTATGAATATACTGTAGTAAAAAAACTGACCTGACAAATTGAGGCGCGACTCGAATAAGAATGCTGAAAGTCATATGATCCATAAGCACTTTATAGGATCTAATCTATTTTTCATAATCTATACTCTAAAGTAACTGTACGAAATACCATTTACATAGAAATTGAATACAACTATATAATAATCTACTTTGAACCACACCAGAAAGATAACACTAGATACTGGATGCTGTGCGCGAAAAAAATAGTCCTCAGTGAATGTCGAATTCAGCAACATAAATGTGTGGTAGGCTGGTATTGAATCGTATTAATATCTAATCAAGTCACAAATAATTACGCATGTCTTACATCCGTATATAATAATCAAAAGAGTAAAAAATGAGTGTGCTGACGAATAACGCAGCCATGTCCAGTAGCAAATGTAACTGTTGACTTAAGCTATGTAAAAAACTTTAAGCGTAGCTTTAAAAAACAATTATATGTATAATAGTTTTTATACAATTTTTTCAAAGCAACGCTTAATGTTTTTTATATAGGCTAAGTTAAATTTTCAAAAAAACAAATCATATTTAAAAACACAATTTAAAAGTTTCCATACTGTTGTCTGTTAACAAATGTTTTATTAAAACAAAATAATTTTAATTAGTTTAATATTCCGTACTAGCATTTTCTTTATCTATTGAAATTGTAGACGTAAGTTAACTAAAATAATTGAACATTAAAATCAAGTGCTAGAATCCAGAATTGATAAAACAAAGTTAAAAAATTGAGAATAAGTTATTGATAAATTAGATCGTGATAAATAATTTATTAATTATACGACATATTACAGAATTGTTAAAATTTTTTTCAAAACCAAAGTTCAAAAATTGAGAAATTAGACGATATATTATAAGTTATTCTGAAATGTAATACTGTGCAAGAGCAGCTAAAGAAGAAAAAAATTTTATTTTAAAAGCCTATCCAATGGTATCCATTTAATGATATCCGCAAAAAACAAAACATATTTTTAAATATTATGCAACAAATTAATTGAAATCTCTATAAGAAGGATATATTTGCAAAAGTATAATTATACCTAGATACTCGTATATATAAAACTATAAAAAATATGAATTTCTGACGGGTGGATATGACAAAATTATAAGGGATCCCTGTTTCATAGCATAATCCTAAAAAATTATCGACATGAAAATATACATTTGCAAAAAACTTTTTTCAAACGATTCAAATATCACCAAAAATTATAGACCACGAACGTACAAACTGTTGATTCGACAATAATAAAAAAAAGAAAAAAAGAGAATAAAAAAAATGTATAAGTGAAAGGGAAAAAAAGGTACAGTTTTTATAATGCTCGTATAGTGAGAATAATTCAAAATTAGGTTATTAAGGTCAGAACGTGATTTAACTCGTATTATATTATTGATTACTATATAGCACACGCCGTTCACTATTCGCTGCTGACGGAAACGTAACGAACTTAACCTAAGCTACACTTACTTAATCAAGTGAACGTACGTTGACCGCGTAACAGGTTCAAAAACATAGAGTGACTATTACTTTTAAAACATATGTCTATCTGGTGATATTACTGAACCATTTTATTATGTTCGGCCAACGCGCTATTTCGATGTACTATTGCACAATGAGTATTCAACGCACGGTCATTGTGTAAACAACTGTTTTGGCATAATGAGAGCGCACGCGCCTGCCTAGTGGTCGCTATCGTGTCATTCTAGTTTCCTTATATAAAATATATTTAATAAGATTACTTTGGCTGTCTGTAACTTGTAACATGAAAATAAACCTAACAAAAATGTGTATTTCAACTTTCACAAAACAATAAATACAAGAAGGAAA
This sequence comes from Druceiella hillmani, assembly GCA_039881145.1. Lineage (NCBI taxonomy): Eukaryota > Metazoa > Arthropoda > Insecta > Lepidoptera > Hepialidae > Druceiella > Druceiella hillmani. The sequence continues at coordinate 47,879,071 of JAYKKI010000003.1, forward strand.
AAATTTTAAGAGGAAAAGCGTTGGCTATTCTAATGAATTTTATTTGTCATGGAAAACTATTAGTTTCACACAGAGCATATATATATATATATATATATATATATATATATATATATATATATATATATATATATATATACATATAGTGAATACCTGAAATATATTTATTATATTTGGAGTTTTCAAAAATAATTTATCAATTATTTTAAATCATGTTTCCGTAAATTTATAGAGTGCATAAAATGTTTTAATATTGTGACGGAAAAAGTTCCTTACCTACGTTTTATATTTTTTTCAAGTATTTTGAAGCACAAATATAAAAAGGTTCGCCTAAAAAAATACTAAACAAATTAAAATATTAATTTCTGGATATTTTCACCTTAATAACACCAGGTTTAAATATAAACAATACATATATATATATATATATATATATATATATATATATATATATATATATATATATATATTCTAACAATATATATTCTAATATATCTTTCTAAATATGATATGTATCTCAAAACTACAAAATTTTGAAGAAGTTAGTAAAATTACAAATAATGTTGTCATCATCATTTCAGAGATAGAAGTGAACATATTCCGTGAACGTTTTTGAATATACCTCTGAAACTGTCTTAAATTAAATTCTAAATTAGTTACACTTGAACTTTTAAATGATAAAAAACCAACCCGTTTAAAAAATATTTTTCGGCGTTTTACTTCCTCCTTTAAAATTATAATATAGTTTTGGGTCAACTAGTGATATATTTGCGAGTTAGTATGCTTTAAATTTATGCCAAATTTTATATTCAACCCCTAACAGGTTTTGACAAATATGATAAATGGACAAGCAGATCGATGGATGGGGACTTATAAGGATTCTTTCCTTCCCTTTTGAGGTATGGAGCAATAAAAATTGTAAATGAAACCTTAATTTTATTTGAAAAAACATTTTCAATGACATCCTATTCGGTGTGGCAGCACGAGCAGAATTTCTGTCTCCCTCACTTAACGCATAATTCGCACACGAAGCGCACAAAAATATATTCAAAAATCAAATACTTTGCTATACATTACCTAAAATACTGTTTGGAGAATATACTCGCGAAATTCACACACGTAGATCTAAAATTATAGAAGAAAGTCCGTTTTTACATTATAGAACCGTAAGAACTAAGTAAACTAGAAAGTTATTTGAAATGTAACCAATAGTCGAAATGTACAGATATAGGCAATTCCATTTGTACAAAAATCTGCCACTGTAAAATATTGTACTTTGTTGACCGTGAAAAGTTTCAAAAAATAATAAATGCTCCAAAATAAAAATGTTATCTGGCAATCTAAATCAGTTATCCCAGCGGGATCGATCCTCGATACAGTTACCTCGGAGTCGTTAGTTACCGACGCGGTCAAGATCTCGGTGATGACGCGACGCTATTAAATTATAAATTGAAAAGCTCTAACTGCAACTAACTAGTTCGCGACAAAAGAAGTTTTTATCTCAAGTTCTGCAAAGTGCGCAATTACTGTTTTTGCGATTGATTTCTTCAATTGCATTGTATTGGACGCTAAAAAACAGTGTTATTTTCATTAACTTTCGTTCTTAACGATTTGCGGTAGCACTGAATACTAAGCAAGGGGGCTAAATAAAGGATCGCCCAAAAGAGGTTCAACTTAACCAACGAACCGATAAGTGAACGGTTCGCTTAATTTGTAACAACTTCGTGAGCTTAGTTAAAATGTCTAAATTTTTCACGGTGTACGTCTCTCTAGGTTTTACGTCTTTAATCGTTTATTTACCTTTGAAAGCGATAAGATTTTATTTGCTCGCGGAGTCTTCATTTTCCCAATATTTGCGTCGTAGACGCTACCTAAGATCATCTTACAAATTTCCATAGAGAAAACCCCAATTTTATGATATATACAATTAATCTTGTGATATATTATAGAATAAGTGCAATATGTTAATTTTGTCTGAAAATGAACATGAGATAAGAAAATCGACATAAAATATTTAAAATAAAAATTATCCAAAAATATTGTAAAACTTTGTTTTATACGTAAGTCAAAATTATTATGATTTTTTTTTCATTTTTCGAAATAAATACTAAAATATATATGAAATAAATGTATAAAACATCACATCAAAAGCATTGAGAAAATAATTTATTCAAAAAGCACTTTCCCAAAAATTTGGAAAACTTTTTCTAACTATGGTTATAAAATGTGGAAAAAAGTGTATCATATGTAGGTAATATACGATACAATTTTTTTGGCTTTTTCAATGGACTTTTTCGTTCTTTAAATTTTCAATTTTTTTTGCAAAAATCCTCTTATTATATATTGCATTTTTTGCACTAGTCATTTAAAAAAAATTTAATCAACTATAACTACAAATGATCATTTCGAATCATAACAGAACCGAAAAATAAATTCTTTCACAATGGTAGTTTTAAAAGAATGCTATTATATTGGAACCACTGATGTCTTATCCTATTGCCATTAGACAACGATCACACTATCTCCCACCTAGACAGCAGAAAATCTGGGTCAGCAATGGTGATCACCATTCTCCTCTATCCAAATATACTTCTTTCACTTCACTAATTCTAATAAATACTTTCGTATTGAGTCTTCTATTTTTATTTTCACTTGCATACCCAATCTTTCAGGCATCTCTTAATTTAATTAATTCATATATATTTTAATTCTATTGTGTAAATCTATTTTAGAAAAATTAATGAATATTTTTAGGGACTATTTGAAAAAATTATTTCACTCAACTTTCCACGAAAATAAGCTTGTAGCTTCAATAATTTCTAAAAATACTTAATATTCATATTACCAAATTGTTTATTGCATATACATACACATACGCGTGCGTGCTTTTATGTACATACGCACATATGTACATAAAAGCACGCACGCGCACACACACACGTGAAATCTAAATGGTCCTAAAATTAGTATGTGTTCTAGCAATGCGAAAGTTCTAAAGTTCTCACGAAAGTTCACAGCCATTGCTCTCTATTCCTACTGAAAATTATCATGAATATTTGAAAATGACTAAACAATCAAGTAAAGCCAATAGGACGTAAATATACGCAACGATTTAAAATATCAAAACGAATTATTAGTTCATTAACTATAACAAAATTGCGTTCATTATCTACATCAATATAAACGAAATTGACTTTCAATCAGTTGAGAAAGTATGACAGACTTCCGTTCATAATAACTATTTTTACCTACATGATAATTATTTCATCAAGACCTACCCAGCCACGTACACGTAAACCATAAAAAAAGACAGAGAAATAATGACCCACAAAATTACACCGGTTACCAAAGTACAAACGTCTCGTATATTTTAAACATAACAACATGAACAACTTACGTGACGAACGATTAGCCGCATGCAACGATGAGATAATGTGACGGAAAAAACGTAAAACCGTTTATTTGGTCTTGGGTCAACAGCATCACATTCCTTCATAACCTTAGATACAGTAGCGAGTACAGAGAGAATGAATTATCCGGAGGTAATTTCGCGCATAACGTCCCGCTAAACGCTGCAACGTATCTTGGACCGAACAATACAAACAAGTATTCTAGTACAACCCATCACGTAATCATATTAAGCGACCTAATAGAATTTTTATTACTTCTATTGTTACAACGTATTACAAAGTTTCGGTATTAGTATTTACGTACCGAGGAACGGACGTGTTTCGTGACGCCTGGTCTTCTTGTTAAGTTGGTTCAGGATCTCGAATTTATGCGACAGTACCTACGTAAACGTATATACGTGTATGTATGTGCGGCATTCATTTTTTCCTGCAGTTCACGTGTCCAGCTTGTAATCTTATGGTAACTTGAGACCGTTACGTGTAAGCAAGGTCGCCAATAATAAAGGTCGGATTTCATATCGTAATGGGATATAGATCGTGCCTTGGTTTCATTTTTAATATGAAATAAGTTAGATGAATTCGAAAAAGTCTGTTATAAACTTTTTATTAAATTTATTAGTGCGTCACGTGAAATCAAAATTGTTAAATTTGATCGAATCGATGTAAATATAATTATGTATATATTTATTAAATTGAATTATATACGTATTTATTCTAATTATTAATATTAAAAAACCACAATGTATATTTGTAAATGTCTTTTTTCAGCTAATTCTTTGGGTGTTGCCTTCCTTTCTCATGTTTTATACGGAGAGATTGTGACAAATTAAGATTTAGTTTTAAATTAATTTCGTTTTCTTATTTCCTCCAAGTGAGATAACATCTGAAAACCTATAATCTATTATATTTAAAGCTTTTAATGCAAGGTATTTAAATGTGTTCAATAACTATATACATAATGACGCCGAAGTCTCATAAATATTTTTAAACTTAATATTTTTTTCGAAAATTAAAAATTGTAACACATAGTTTTGAATCGCGCCATTTTATGATGTTTATAAACCTATTAAAATTAAATAACTGAAAATTAAATAATAATTCTACTAATTTATGCATAACTTGGTTTTCTTAATATAAGGTAGTGATTACCTAAAAATAAAAGAAAAAGAAAATTCCTTCAAATCCGTTTTCATGAAATGAAAATAAATATGGAATCCATTCTCTCTTTAAAAAAAAACAATCCAAAAATATAAAATGTAATGATTTATTAATTCTTATTTATGGCTTTTTCGATTTCATTGATCTCTGGCTAGTAATTCAAATACAAATAAAATAATAGTGACTAGAAAAGTATAAGATCAAAAGCAGAAAAATATTTTTTTAGAAATACATTACTTTATTGCAATGTATTCAGTAATATAATGTATTTTATAATAATCAGAAAAGTATAAGATCAAAAGCAGAAAAATATTTTTTTTAGAAATACATTACATTATTATGAGGCATTCAATAAAGTAATGTATTTCATAATAATCAGATTTCATTTCCCATCAAATTCAAAAATTTAAATTTACGCTTCATTAAAATATTATTTCTATCGATTTAATATGCTAATATAAAATAGTAAATCGTTTAAAAGTTCAGAGTTTCAAACATCTACAAATATCCGATAAAAACAGATGCCGGGAAAAAATATATACCTTATTTCTGTCACGGTATATCGGTCTGTATGAAAGATAAACGCAAAATAGCGTTTGAACTTAACGCACATGAAAGACGATATATAAACGAAAAATATTTCTTAATAAACGTAACAAATCTAAATTATCTAAATAAAAACCGATATAGAAACGAAAAATCCTTCTTAATAAACGTAACAAATCTAAACTATCTAAAATAAAAGACGATACAGAAACGAAAAATCCTTTATAATAAACGTAGAAAATCTAAACTATCTGAAATGAAAGACGATATAGAAACGAAAAATCCTTCTGAATAAATGTAAAAAATCTAAACTACCTAAAATGAAAGACGATATAGAAACGAAAAATCCTTCTTAATAAACGTAACAAATCTAAACTATCTAAAATAAAAGACAATATAGAAACGTAAAATCCTTCTGAATAAACGTAAAAAATCTAAACTACCTAAAATGAAAGATGATATGGAAACGAACAATCCTTCTTAATAAACGTAAAAAATTTAAACTATCTAAAATAAAAGACGATACAGAAACGAAAAATCCTTCTTAATAAACGTATCAAATCTAAACAAATGACAACAATGGACGATATAGAAACGAAAAACCTTCTTAATAAACATAACAAGTCTAAACTATCTAAAATGAAAGACGATATAGAAATGAAGAATCCTTCTTAATAAACGTAACAAATCTAAACATATAAACACAGTATGCAAATGTACAGTGAGCAGAGTGCTTTACAAGCCCACCATAAATCCACTGGCCGCCTTCATGCGTGCCGAAGTGCTATGCCGGCGTCTGTACGCGGCGGCGTGCCTCGTTCGTCGCCCTCCGCGAAGTACAAATGAACAGTTAGCGCATTTTTTCCGCCAGCGCTCCGCTCAGACGCGACACGCTCCGCGCGCGTTCCAGGAGGTATCCAATTGCGGATGTTCGTATATCGAATGGGATTAAATTACACAGGTACTTCTTGATCGACCGTATCAGGTTTTAATGAATATCTCCCGTGTATTGATGAGGTGAAGCATGTTACGTGCGTGTAAGTTCGTTCGTTTGGAACGACGTTATGAATATGAAAATTGAGTGTGAAACTGAGATATGAAAAGAGGTGTTACTATAATATACCGGTCAAGTACGAATATAACTCGTACTACGAGGATTCCGTATACATTTAGACACGTATATACATTTAAAGATACATAGTATTTCTAATACAATATTTACGAAATATAATTTTTCACAATATAAATATATTCCCTACTGTATGTCTGAAAGGCGTAAAAACATCGTGCATATTTCAAAAAGTATGAAATCTAAACTCTAAATCGCTGCAGTTGTATTGTATGTTGAGTTGAGTGCAGTATTGTAATCTTCTTGTCATATTTTATCAATTCTTTTCATAATTTTTAACTTAATAGTTTAGCAAAAAGAGAACAAACTATGCATTATTTTTACATATATTTTAGGATATTTTTTAAATATACATTTTAAAATTATAAAAAATAATGATATATGAAATAATAATGTACTTCTAATAATAAGCCTTTCCAAATGACGATATGTAAAATAAAATTTTTTTGGAGTTTATTATTTTTAATTCTTATGTGAATATATTAAAAAAATAGCTAGTGTTGAATATGTGGGTTAATAAGATATATTGCTATGCTAAACTTCAAGTTTTTCATCGCACAGTTTCTGGAAAAATCGGCTGTGACACACAGACAGAGATACACGTAAATGATCTTATGAGGCATTCGTTTTTTTCTTTTTTAGATACGGAGCTCTTAAAATTGAGAAAACTATGGTAATAATTTACACTTTTGGTCATTATTTACACTTATCACACCAAATGTTTTTCTTAAGCGTCACCCAAACATAACGTTTATTCGAAATGTTACGTTTATTAATTATTTTAATATAATTGTTTAATTGTTAATTTAGCATATAAAATCTAACGAACTCATATATAACGAGAATAAGTTGAAATTGCCAGTAAATAGTAATAATAATAGTTGAAATGATAAGAGTTAAATATTACCAAGCGAGTGTAAATATGAATTATAGAATTCACTGTAAGGTATTTGCAATATAAGAGGCAAATTTAAGATAACGAATGCGAATAAATAAAATTATGAAGGTAACTCTGGATAGAATATAAGCTTCCATTATAGCTACTCATTTTGTTCGAATAAAAAAATGTAGCAAGAGCAGTCACGCTCCAAAAGATGTTATATATGAAGGTAGCTTATCTCGAAAAAAATCATTGCCAAAAGTACATAAAACAAATTACAAATGCACGTTACACTATGTGTTATGCCCATCTTTGCTAATAGCTCACCTGAAGGTTTTGTAATACAACGAAACCTAGCTTGGGGTAAAAAACGTAAAGAAAGTAGAAATAATACTACATCACGTAGTTTCATTTAATTGTAAATAATGCATTTCTATAAAATTAACGCCAAATCTATTCAATACTATGTGTTATTGATAAGTCAACAAGAAAACCTCTAATAATAGCCACTCGACAGTTCATCACATAGGCCTAAGTACCACTTAAAAGCACGGCGCAAATTCACAGTATTTCACGAATTATTACTAATTCATCACTTTAAATTAATTATATTTAAACGGCAGAGAGTTGGGCGTGTCGATAAGAACTTTGCAGAACGAGTAGTTGGAGTAGAACTTCATTAAAACTAGTTAACGATAATTAGGAAAGATGCGCAAATATTTTTTACAGCCATTTTTTGTACATGGTAATCTAACCTGGCCGTTGTTAAAATTATACACCTCGACATAGGCCTTGAGTTTAATGTTGACAGTTTAATTTGAATACTTACTCGACGAATAAAAACTGAAGAATAACAACGCGTGACGAAATATAAATTCAATTATCAATCTGAAAATTACTTGATAACAGTACACTGCCAGTATTTTTGAATAAAAACAATCCATGGACTTACACCGATAAAACAGTTTATTCAAATATAAAGCTGCTTGCCTACGAGTTTTATATGCTGCACGATAAAAAGTAACTATTTTCCCATTTTCCTTTCGAAATCAAAGTGGAAATAATTGGTAGAAATTTAGGTTTCCACAAAAATGTAACGTCAAAAAATAAAGCTAATTTGCTAGAATTTTTTTAAGGCTAAATTGCTTTTAAGGCAATATTTCGTAAAAGAAGATATTGCTTGCATTGCACCACAAAATTCGCTCCCTTTATTTATTTTTTCTGTGAAAAAAATAGCATTTCGTTGCTTCAAAATTTAATTGTTAATAACTACCTTAAGATGTCTACTTACTGTAAATACTGTCCAACAAATGGATTTCTGGTACTATCTGTACTAAAACTAGGATTAGAAACAGAGTGCTGAATAATTTTATGTTACTTTTTATTATATGAAACTATCTTCCTTCTATATGACATGATCCTATATAATAACAGTACATTTAATAATAAATAATTGTAAACTTGATAATTAAGCATTTTAATTGATGAAAAAAAATGAAAGGTCTTTGATCTTAAAAATCATCACAATTAAAATTTACTATTAATCAATGACATTATTAATTTAATCAACAAATCATCCAGACATTGAGCAGGAAGTGTTATACTCATTTATCCAAAGTAAACACCATATAATAGTTATTGTATGGGCATTGTTATGTCCATACAATAACTATTCTATGATATTTATTTCAATTCCATAGTATCATACTATAACTAAGGAATTGAAATAATACTCTTTGATGCCTATACAATAACTAATTTATAGTATTTACTTCAATTTCATAGTATAGTATAGTATAGTAATCTATAACTATGTAATTTAAAAAATACTCTTTGATGCCCATACAATAACTATTCTATGGTACTTACTTCAATTCTCGCCAACTTATATTATTTTCAACTGTACACATAATATATGTTTCACTTATATATCGGCTACGGATTTTGCCTGTGTGTTACCATATGTTTATATTTATTTGTTTACATTTATATTATTTTTTTTATATCAGAATGGAGCGCAAGAGGAAACCTAATAAAAAGGTAAATAAATTAATAGATAACATCATAATGCTTTATTCGTAGAGAATAATTTATCGATTTACTAACATGAATGATGTCAGTAACAAACGCCATTTTATCAGGCCATATCTTGGCATTCTCCTTTGTGATGTTATTAAACCGGTAGTACTTAGATCACATCTAATCTACAACGTATAATAATTACAATGGAACTCAGTGGTATGAGATGCTTATGGTTGCAATTCTTTATATCAACATTATGATTTTACTTATAATATTAAAAATATATATGTGCCGGTTCATACATCTCATCACATTAACAGTGCTGAGCGCAAAGTATTGTAAGGACGTGGATGATTTTTCTATTGATTTTATCAAAAAATATAGTGAACATCGCTGATTTTTGCCTGTATGAGTGCTTGTATATGTGTGTGTGTGGCGCTATTATATATATATATATATATATATATATATATATATATATATATACACACACACACACACATATATGTGGGTGTGCGTATATTTTGTTTGCGGGTTTGCTATCTCGTCTTCAACGGAAAGATCACTATAAAACGTGCTACCTTAAATCTAAAATGTGTAACATAACATCAATTCTCATTTACGTGTATTGTGCTTACATCGTTTTTTAAATATATTTAAGCTTTATACAAGCCTGGCTTTTCGGCATTGTTCCCAAAACTAGATATTTATGGAAACAAATATTTAATAATATTTCATTATATAAAGAAAACATCTAGCCTTGTTTGTTTATAGTGCGCCTCTTGCGTTAATAAAACACACCACATTAACGAATCGTATAAAGCGAAATTCATTATAAATATATAAAAAAAAATCTAGCCTAGTTTGTTTGTAATGATGACCTCATGCGTTAATAAAATACACCATATTAACAAATCGCATAAAACGAGATTTATTATAAATATATAAAGAAAATATCTAGCCTTGTTTGTTTATAATGATGATCTCATACGTCAATAAAACACACCACATTAACGAATCGTATAAAGCGAGATTCATAATAAATATATAAACAAAATCTTGCCTTGTTTATTTATAATGATGACCTCATGCGTTAATAAAACACACCGCATTAACAAATCGTATAAAGCGAGATTTATTATAAATACATAAAGAAAATAGAGAGCCTTGTTTGTTTATAATGCTAACCTCATGCGTTAATAAAATACACCACATTAACAAATCGCATAAAGCTAAATTTATCATAAATATATAAAGAAAATATCTAGCCTTGTTTGTTTATAGTGCTTGCCTCCTGCGTTAATAAAACATTACATTAACGCATCGAGCAAAACGAGATTAGTACACGTTACGTAATAACTACTGGGAAATCGTGATGACAAATTCATGACATCTTCGTCATTATTAACTTATGATGTATCTGTCTAAAACCACATTAAATTTTCCTCTTATCACAAAAAGCTCCCGCAATGCCTGCAGGAGTGAGTCATTACGATGTTAATATCCAAAACGGAGCATTACTTCACTCACTCCAACATCCGTTCGTATCCGGTTCCATTGAACGGTTCCCAAATAGGCTTCGCCGCCGCCGTATTGTAGCCAGCGTGATTTAATAGTGAATTAGGAATGATAAATTGTACCATTTGTGAGCGGCACCGGTTAAAAGATTAAGGTGTGAAGTTGTGTTTATCGTAATGTTTATTTTATTATGTTCTCAACTTGTAAAAGTCGGGCTTTTGATGTCAATTACGTAGTTAATTTTGTCAAGCGTTGTTTTATTGAAGTTTTTAATATAAGATATGTTTCATTTAATAAACTTATTCGAGATTCATCTTATCTAAGGTGTCGACCATTAGTTTCATTCTTAACTGCGCCCCGAATCATTTGTCTCTTTAACGGCGTCATGCAAAACAAACGCGATGATAGCTCCGTAGCTTTATCTTCAATTGCGTAGTGCTGAGTATAGCTTCAATTTAAAATTATTAGGTTCTATAGAGACCTATAAACGACAACTTAAAGGTATGTTTAGATGAATGTCTTAATAATTGTGTTAATGTTATATATTTATGGGGTAGAGCTCATACTATACACTAGTTTTTTAAAGTAGTAGAAATCATGCCGATGAGAAATTATTTGCAAGAATCCTGTTTTAGTTCTAAGTAATTTTCAGAATAGATTGGTACATGATTGTTCAGAGGTTGAGGCTTACGTTTAGAATAATGTACTAAATGATTTGAAACAAATATAGATCTTTTAATTCTAAGAATAATTCTCCTTCAGTGCTACGTTAACAAGGTTTAAATTTTTAAAAAGCTGTACGTAAGAAATAAATATAAAATCAAATTTGAAAACACATTGCACATCCAACTAGATTCTCACGCTCAGCAGATTTTGACAGTTCATTAGCTTCATCGACTGCTACGGCCGTCCGTAAACACACGCAAAATCGCATACAACTCGTAATATTGCAAAAAGAAGAAAAAATATAAACCTTACACCGTTGCACCGGCTATTTTTGCCTGCATCTTGCATACGAAATATACGCACGTAAATGCAATAAGAACCCGGTAGCGAGCCATTACCAGACGCTCACGTCACCGCAGTTGGAAGACGGCGGGCGCGAACATTACGCGGGCCCCACGCGAATCGACGTGCTGGAATACTCGAGCGCGTGCAGTGTCACATGTGTCACACGCTCGCGCACGGGCAGCGCACTACACCGATGCAGCTATACGGCGACACGGATGCATCTACCCGGAAGATTATGATTGCCGGCGATGTAGATCGTATGAGAAATTAAGCAGGGCCGTTGACCGATGAATTGAATTATTTTTTCATCGACTCGATTTTCATTTAACCCACCATCGTCGGCTGAGTAGTGGCGTCGTTACGTTGCAGTTGGCATGCAACTGTGGGAAAGGTAATTTGCATTAACGGTGCGGTTGTCGAGATAAATGAAATAAATCTTCGTGAGTTACGTTGCGGGTACTCATATGTTATTTTCACGTAATCTCGTTAACGTTTGGGTACTTTTTTATTTTTAAAGAAGTTTGGAATCCATTACATCTGACAAATTAGATTTTTATAATATTCTAATTACACGGTGATGAAAATTGCATTTTTATTAATAAATGAGTTAATAATTAAGCAGTAACCCGAATTGTTATTTAAAAAGGCTACAGAAACACATATACAGAGAACATTCAGACTTGTTTTTGCAAATTCAGGTATTCCCAAAAAAATATACAGACTTATGGTTCCACAAACGTAACAAAATTTATACCTTTGAAATTTGAATTCTTTAAATATACTTAATTTTTATTCACAATTAAATGGGACTACATGATGTAGTATTATATCTATTTTATTTAAATTCTTAACCACGACCTAGGTTTCGTTGTATGACAACATCTTCAGGTGGGCAATTTGAGGACCTAGGTCGTAGTTAATAATTTAAATAAAGTATTGAATATATTTGGCGATAATTTTGTAGAAATTAATTATTCGCAATTTAAATGAAACTACGTGATGTAGTATTATTTCTACTTTCTTTAAATTCTTTATCACGACCTAGGTTTCGTTGTATTACAACATCTTCAGGTAGTCTATTAGCAAAGATATATTTGCTAATAGCCCACCTGAATATATAAACACACACACGCCAAAAATCCATGTGTCCGAAGCCGCGTGCAAAATGTAGTGTAACATAATTAAAACTATTATAATAAAAATAATGTTTTCCTATTTAAATGGAATTTGAATTCGTGTTCGCTTGCTCATAATTTAAATATTAATTCCGTAAATGTTTGAGCCACAACATTACAGTTACTAAAAACTATCGCATCACAACTCTGATTACATTGTCCTTTATATATTTTGCTATCAATAAATTTATTTTATTAATATTGTCGAATGACTGTAACCCATAAAATGGCTGTGTTTATGAATGCATAATACGAACAAATGAATCAGTCACGAACGATGGCCTTTTAGTAATAATGAATTTAAGATATGTTTTAAATAACACTAAAAAATTTTTTATGTGACCACTATAAAATATTTCATTAGAATTGAATATGAAGAAAAGCGTATCAACGACATGCAGAAGAATAAAATAAGATATAAATATTATTATTTTGTATTGTATACATTATTACATTTCAATGTATAAAACAATATCTTAGCTGCATCTTAATTTCGTCTTACCAAAGCACAGTCCTACCATAGTTCGGTTAAGATTTGCACGGACAGAGTTGCTCGAACATGTTTTATTCCTGATATTAGTCCAATTATCTTCTTCAGAATACCTCGTAAAACTTTGTGTATCCACCATAAATTTAATAGGTTTTCTGCATAGCATAATTCATTACGGTATTTGCATAAAATGGGAAACTTTTAATTTTGTAAATTATTCATAAAATTGTGTTAATTAAATGAAACGAAGTTTCGAACATAGACAACCCATATATAGGTGACAAGGTCGTTATCATGTTGAACGAATCCAGCTACTGAAACGAAAAATGAAGTGTTTTATATATATATATATATATATTTATATATATATATATATATATATATATATATATATATATGTTTGATGGATTAACTCATGCGAATACAATCGAAGACAATTTTTGTGACAGATTTAGCATCAGTATAATATTTGTTAGGACAGCTAAATGGATTGCTACATACGTACATGCAGCTTTGAAACCAAAATGCAAAATGTTGAAATCAAAATACAAACTACAAATGGCGTAGTGTAAGCAATGATAATTTTTTCAAGTTCCTATTGAGGAAAAAAATTTCTCTTGTGATGTCATTTTGCTTTATTTTTCATTTTTGGTCATAACTTCCTTATTGCTACTTTTGATTTATAATAAAATGTTCTTTAAGTTATAAGATCAAAATTTGCAAATGTAGTATTGTTGTAAGTGTTTCGTTTTCTAATTTAAAATGCGAAATTCGATAACATTTCAAAACTATAATGCTTTAAAAAAATTCAAAACTATAATGCTTTAAAAAAATTCAAAACTATAATGCTTTAAAAAAATTCAAAACTATAATGCTTTAAAAAAAAGAAATTTTCGACGTCACTTTCGCGCATCTCACTGCGACTTTCTCCAATCTGCTCTCATATTCAATAGACAATTATCAAGATACGCATCTTAAAACCTACATTTTAAATCAGTGCCCGATCTCAACAAATGCTGCGCGTCCATAAAACAATATAAATTACAGCGGTAACAACTCATTCACCGACGAATAGCTCACAGCCCCTCTATTATAAGAATGATAAACTACGATAAAATATATGTCATTAAAGTGATATAATTGAGGACGTAAAAAAGGTTCACAACCGCTTATTATCTGCATCGCCGCTGTCGACATACCCCCCGGCTCCGTGGATAGCGATCGAATGTCATCGCGGCTGCGCGACAGCGCGAACGGATTTGGCATAAGACTCTTAATTAGCCGTGTGTGTGTATGTGTGTGTGCTGTGTGTCTTTTGACAGAGCAGCGTCTTTAAAACTGTCAAATTGCGAATTTATAAATTTAAATAATAATTTGTGTTTTTATGATTTCATAAAATTGCGAAACCTTATAATTTATTAGATTGCGACCTAAAAAATCTACTTTTTGTCAGCGATTTCTGGAATGTTATAGGAATTTCTGGTAGCGTATACGAAGAGCATAATCTTCAGCCTTCTTTTCAGTTAGCATCTGCTTTTCGAAAAATAAAAAACAGACAAAATTTAACAATTTTATAAAGAGAGCAAAGAGTGTTCTTGCTGCATGAATTCCATTTAAGGCGAAAAGCGAATAAATCAACACGAAATATATGCATAACACCGGCGAAACTGCGATCCTCTGTGAGTATTGGCTCTGAAAATCTCTCCAGTAAAACTCATCCAGGGTGATTTCCTACATTAAATATAGAAAAATTTAATAGTCATTACTGAAAGAGATCCTTTTGAAACATATCAAATTTCAGTTATCTGGCGGGTCGGCCCTCATATTCTTATACTGCAATAAAAAAAAGAATTGCTTTGGAGAAGAAATATTCTGTTTGCTACCATATGATAAACTGGGATGGTTTATTATTGCCAACTTCATATATTATTAATAGCCATCCGTTTTTAGATTTATCCGCTTGACATTCGTCAGATAGAGTCTTTTAGATTATATGTTACATAGCAAAATATATATGTTTTATTGCATCTCTTTACACAGGCTGAGTTAAGATGAAAATCTCTTTTTGATAAACCGTATTGGTTGATATATAAATGGATAAGTGTACTAAATTGAAGTCGATATTCCTTAGACTACTTAGATTTTCTTGTTTATCCTATTGAAGCCTCCTTTACGTTCTATAAATTTCGTGCCTCAAAGCAATTTATTTTGGACCTATACAAAATAATAAATTTATAAATAAAAAACCTTAAAAGTAATGCCAGCAGAAAGCATATTTATTTCAATTTACTTCGGGTACCACCAGTTATCTGGAGAACTTATGTCAAGTGCCTGAAAAGTAAATTACTTTAGTTACCTGAAAACGTACCTCAGTTACCTGGAAAGTAAATTACTTAGTTATGTAAAGTTAATCACTTTAATTACTGGATAATTAATTGCTTTATGACTTTAATTTCTCAAATGATTATGAGATCTTTCTTATACGTGTTGTACAATAAGTACTTTATGCACTATTATTACATTTCTCGTTCATTCTCCTTGTTCTTTAATTAGACACTTTTTTTCTTTCATTAGATCCTTTTTATTTAATTAGATACATGTCCACAAACTGCAAATCTGGTAACCCTATAATAAAAGAACGAAAGCTCTATGGGAAGAAAAGAATTGAAAGTTCTTAAAATAGAGATTGAAATAAAACAACTTCGACTAAACGTTGTCTGAATATATACCATCTTTATAACTCTCGACTATGTACACCATATGACATTTTGTATTTTAGTTTAATGGTGAAAATGTATCATATTTTCATTACATTCGCTCTATTCATCGCAACCCATATATAAAGTAAAACTTTTTATGCAAAACTCACTATGATTAATTTTAGTTTAAAAGGCGTTACGAAAATGTGCAACGGAAATAACACATCGAGAGTTGGAATGGAGAATTTATAGTTTCTCTTTTATTGGCGTATGAAGTTCCAGTGTGCATGCTTTGCCTCGAATTTACCCAGTACAATTTAAATAATAACAAATTATATGTGAAAGTGCAAAATAAGTATTAGTCAATATCCAAGTGAATGAAATTGGAAGTTGAAAAAATTACGAAAGTCACACTTTAGTCATTTTATTTATTTCTGAAACTCTTAAAGCAGATTGATTTCAAAGTAACTAAATAAATAATAATAATCTTGATAATAAGAAAATAAAATGTAATAGGGTGCCAAGAACCCAAAGTACACAAGTAAGTTACTCTCACGAAAAGGATAATTAAAATGTGGCAAAACGTCAAGACATAAATAACGCCCAGGTTCTACCTATAGGGGCCTCACTAAAGATGAATTAGTGAATGAACATGGTAACTGAAACGATACACTTCCTCTTACCCGCATGCAACGGCCCATAACAAAAAACAATATCACAAAAAACCGTAAGCTAATGTGACCAAAATGTTATTTAAGGAAATTCAAGGCCAGTTTCGACTACCAATTAAATGAAAGGCCCATGACAATTGCTAAGAACCACCAAAATCTATGAAAATAATATGAAGAGTAAAGTATTTAATACAATATTTCATTATAACTACTTGATTACAAGCCCGGCCTGCTTCTTTTCTTGAGTTGTAATTTCGACCGACCACATGTTACAGACATATGGTTTTATGTGCGATATATGAGATTCTCAGTAAAAACTAGAAACAGTTTCTTAAATAAGAATTTAATTTATAATACAAATTATGAATCTCAAGTTATATTTATGAAACATTATATAATAACTTATAATTTAGCAATGTTTTACTATAGAAAAACAAAGTAAAAGAAGTGGTTTCTTTTTTAAATGTTGAAACATAATTTTTAGTCTCAAACGTAACATACTAATAAAAATTACTTTAGTATTTTAGCCAATAATCTTAGGAACGTATTAGGTAAAATTAATGAAATTTCCTTTTAATTAACCATATATTTTTGACAAAGTGTGTGAAACAGAATTTCCTAATCAATTTGTTTTGTATGACATAACAAAAAGAAAAAAACAGAACAGTTGTCTTCGTTTTCATAATTACAGTTGCTTCTAATTAATATATTCTATCCATTTCTTAACCCTATTTCTTTCCAGCGTTTCCTACTGCCTAATCATTTTCATTATACTCAAATATATTTTCATTTTTATTGCCTTGTAGCTATAAATAAACTCCGTCGTTAGGTGAAATGTAGCGAAAGCTTGCACTGAAATAAGGTATAAAAACTATAACCTTTCAACAAAAATCATAATCTTAGTATTTATATAAAAGTCACAACATTGGTTAGAAAAGCATAAAACAAACACGTCCATTCACGAATTCTGCCTATATCGATAAATACGAATCGTATTCGTCGTCATTCAAGCTCAACCAGACAAAATGTCAAATGCTATCGAATGATTTTGAAAAAATATAAATGTTTAAAGTTAACCGGAGTGTTTAAACCCCATGTTATTTGTCAAAATTTAAAAAAGGGGTACAGTAATCATTTTTAAAAAATACCTTTTTAAATTACTTTTCATATTTTTATTAGCTTTAGTTTTTCGTAATTTTTGGGTATTCTAACATATTGCCTGTAACTAACCTGACTCACTTACCCTGAAGACGTAAATATAACATAAACGTCCACTAAGAATGGGTTCTACTAGTGTGAAAATAATATAATTTGGAGAGATTTCGCTTCCATGATATAGATGTCCACTGAAACTTTTTCCAAAAGGACTGAAGATGATAAAATACTATTTGGTTCAATCATTTTATTATAAATTTTTATAAATGTCAGAATCATCAGAACCCCTAAAGATTTGTCGGAGTAAATCCACTCTGCAAGTCCACCTACTACAAAAAAATAGAAATACACTCTACAAATAAGAACTCTACATGGCATATTAATATTATAGAGATCAAATTTATATCTAAGAATAACTTCCAACATTCAACATCTTGAATCTCATACGAATGAAGTTGCAACGAGTAGCTAATTTTGAAAATAAAATAACAATGAGATTTTCATAAGATTTTCAGATTGTTTTTAAAACATTAATGGATATTAAATCCTTTATGTGGCCAATCTTAACGATTATCAACAATAATATATTTATACAAAAAATAACCAAAATTTTAAACTTAAAAAAAGTCATTTTCATTATTTCTTACACGGAAGGCTCAACGAAGGATCTAAAAATCCAAAATTATACAGGCAAAAACATAATAGAAGCAAAATGATTAATGCAAAAATTTTCTAATTCTAAGATCATGTTATAACAGCTTTATTAAAACTACCACTTCACGACCAGAACCGGATCTTGGAGATCGCTCACAGAGCACAGTTTGTGAACGGTTGGTCTCGCCGCTATAGACGGCTGCTTACGTAAGCGATCGGTCGAGTGGCCGTGCCTTGTCCACCTCGAAGGTTACACTCGGAGGCGTGGGCCGCAGGAAACGTATTTTTCGACTTAAGCGCCTAAGCGGTTTCGTCAAAACACCTCCTTCTCGATTATTCATGGCTGATCGTTTTGGTGTCCGATATCTTGTGTGGGTTTATTACCAAGCGGCCGCCGATTTTTTGGATATTTTCCTCGGTTTAGTGTTATCCGAGCGACTGAGTCACTGTTTAATTTTTATCACTCGAATTTGCATATTGAAAACTGGTCTCGTGTTTGTTGTCTTCTTTACCTTTTTTTTATTGCTAGCCCGAAATTCTGCGCTGTGGGATTTTTAAAGTACATCATCATTTGTTTTCATGGCACACCACAGCTCCTTGACAAAGATGTCTAAACTGAGTACCCGTTAGAATATTAGTAATATATTTACTTCAAATCAAGGTGTGTTCGTCTTTTATTGGATTCGATTTTAATATTTTCATTAAAACAATTTTAATTTCTTAAAACAAATCAATAATTTCCATTGGTGTCTAATAAATTTGTTAAATATTACTTACTTAGTTATGGTTAAACGTTAGTTAGTTGTGATGTTTTAATAAATACATAATAAAGTGTCTTATTTCACAATTTCCTTAATATTTATAAGGATTTGCATTATCTCGCGTTACAGCTCCGTGGAAATTCAACCGAAAAACAATATGAAATATCAGAAAACCGTAATGTGATTGTCTGAATGCGCCTAAAATAAGATTAATGCAAATCGATCAAAATAGCATTTATTGAAAATTTTAATAAAGTATTAGCATTTTATTTTTTTTTAATTTTTCAAATCTATTATTAACAAATTAAAGAGGGGACACATAGTGGACTAATTTCCCCCTTAATTATTTGCGAACGAAACAGGAAATTTAGGAAATTGAAAAATAGCAAATTAAATATAAATTCCATTTTGAAAGAGTTTTCATGACGTACTTTCCATGATCTATGAAGACTTTTACTCTATTTGGTGTAGGAAAAAACAACCTCACTTTTTATACATGAGGAGAGCAATTAAACAATCTATTTATGAAACATTTCGCCAGATATTTTTATCATATTTTTAATTAAAAATATTCTATAACTCTAGAAATAGTGAGGCCATGGTAGAATAATACATCGACAGATATGACGATGTTATAAAGGTCCCTTGTTTCTAAAATCAACTGAATCCGAATACCAGAAACTCGCAGTTTATAAATGTTTTCGAATACCGTCTGAAAATCCTTTCCTCTCTTAATTGCTTAGTTTTACCCTTCATTAGTTCCATTTTCTTTCCCTTTCCTTGTTCGTAACCATGCCATGTCAATATTAGTAATTAAAAATATATTATTCTCTTTATTTTTCTATTTAGTCTAGTTTTTTATTTAGTTATTTTTTTATGATTTTTTTGCTTTTTATTATTATTTTAATTTATACATATTGCAGTAGAGCAGGTCATGAATATCTTTTATAATGTTTCACGTTCTAAATACTCATACTTAATCATTGTGATTCACTGGAAGAAATTACTAATGTAACAATAGGGCCACTAAATGTATGCATTTTACGTGTTACATTTAACGTTGAAAATAAGTAATAATACATATCAAACGCTGCTTCAATTCATAAAACACCTAATTCGCTATCAAGAAGTTACTCATAGCTACCGCAATGCAAGCTCACCTTCAGCTTTTTGCAAACGCGCAATGACATCATCTTGCACTTTAAGTCGTGAGATCATTGATTCTACTAAGTCGGATATACGTGACTTTTCCTTCCTTTTAATTGAAAGAAATCGTTCACGATCGTATAAATTTTAATGTCGTTAGCCACACTCAATATTAATGGAGTATTTTCTGAGAGAACATTTTCTGCACAAACTTATATCACTTAAGCTACGTTCGAAATTTAAAATAAAGTAAATATTAATCACTTAAGCTATATTCTAAATTTAAAATAAAGTAAATATTAATCACTTAAGCTATATTCTAAATTTAAAATAAAGTAAATATTAATCACTTATGCTATACATCATCTTGCACTTTAAGTCGTGAGATCATTGATTCTACTAAGTCGGATATACGTGACTTTTCCTTCCTTTTAATTGAAAGAAATCGTTCACGATCGTATAAATTTTAATGTCGTTAGCCACACTCAATATTAATGGAGTATTTTCTGAGAGAACATTTTCTGCACAAACTTATATCACTTAAGCTACGTTCGAAATTTAAAATAAAGTAAATATTAATCACTTAAGCTATATTCTAAATTTAAAATAAAGTAAATATTAATCACTTAAGCTATATTCTAAATTTAAAATAAAGTAAATATTAAAAAAAAATCAAACGTCAAGCTGATAGCTCACTAATAAGTAGGTAATGTTAAATTCTATAGGTACCTAACGGATAATATCAGCGCCTGTCGGTGATAATAAACTTTTGGCTACAATGCTGTAAGTTTTTCATGTCAAGTGCACATAGCGTACATATGGTAATTGACTAAAATTACTTATAATGCCTGAATATGGTGTGTATAAAAGCATTTTAATAATTCATGAAAACAATGCGGTGTCCCATTTTTCAAAAAATTTTTGAAATTAAAACTTCTCTAGTTGGATAATAGGGTAAACTCGGCTTCCTTTGGCATCGGCCGAGCGAGTTCATTGTCTAAAACGGAGTGAGGCACTTTCTGTCTCATATTTGGCGAAGAAGATAGAGGATGTAGCAAAAAATTCATATGCTTTTTGGATCAAATTTTAAAATACCTTTTCCATGAGACCTCACTCGATGAGGTCGGTGAAAAAAACATTTTTCGTCCCCAAGTTTGAAAAATAAAAAGTGTTCTATGCGTTGAAATAATTAATCTACACGTTCCTGTAATGTTTTATTGCGATTGGATTTAAATTTAAAGCGTTATAATAGGTATTACGAAATTATAAATTTAATGATTTCCACAATTACGCTACGAAACGCTAAAATTTTAATTAACTGACATATTTGAGAGCAGAGAATAATTTTAAAAATATAAAAAAAACATAAGTTTAGCTTTTGATGGTGGAGTGAAAGAAAAAAATGCTCCAGTACTAAGTGAGATTACAGACAAGAAATCGATCCAATTTTTCATTTTATTTTTTTTCATACGCGGAAATAGAAAAGCCTGATAAGCATTTTTACTTTTGATAAGTATGAACATACATACGAGAACAAAACGTGAGCAAGTATAATACATTTTAACGCTCATACAAAGGGGCGTCAGGAGATTTATACGTATATATATAATATATGTATATATATATGTATATATATATATGTGTGTGTGTGTGTGTGTGTGTGTGTATGTGTGTGTGTGTGTGTAAGTATAAAAGTAACCAAACATAATCGTTAAAAAAAAATTAATTTCCAAGTGTGCTCGACCTCACCTTTTTAATATTCTCTATCACATATAAACTGTACCGGGCAATATATTGTTGATAATTACATTAGTTTAAATATGCCATTATTTTTCAAATTTTTTTCTGTTATTATACGCCTTTATTTTTATTATGTAACTTATAATTTTCAACCCTTTTCTCAGTTGCCATTAAATCAAATAATGAATATATTTGGGGTTAATTTTGTAGAAATTCATTATTCACAATTAAATGAAACTACGTGATGTAGTATTATTTCTACTTTCTTTAAGTTCTTTGCCACAACCTAGGTTTCGTTGTATTACAACATCTTCAGGTGGGATATTAGCCAAGATTGTTGGATATTAGCAAAGATCTTTGCTAATATCCCACCTGAAGATGTTGTAATACAACGAAACCTAGATCGTGGTAAAGAAATTAAAGAAAGTAGAAATAATACTACATCACGTAGTTTCATTTAATTGTAAATCAAATAATGTTTTTTTTCATATATCATACTTCATTTATTACCCACAAAACAAGTGAAGAAACAAAACGTTTTTTGATCTCTCAAAATTACCTCTAAAATAAAATAAAAAATAAAAATGTTAAGCAAACATTGCTTTTCATTTTTATTCTGCATTATCCAAAACTGTTTTTATCTTCATCAAATATTAGCTCTTTACTTTGAAATATGTCAGAGAAAAAAGAAATGCTATAAACAGACACAGAAATGGACACTGATTTGATTTCATAAACGTCTAATTTTGGTACATACACTAAAATAGGCTTAAAACCAAAAGAAATGAAATTATTTCGGAGAAATATATATGTGGTACATAATAATATATTTACTCGATATACAACATACTGTATATAATTTTTTACTTAAAAGCAGAAAATTAAATATTTATAATTCCTCAATTTTAATTACTCGCATTATACGACGACTGGAAAAAGTGAACAACACCAACACAATGTACTAACGGCAATTATCAATAACCCAACATGTTTATACTTTCACTTTCTTCCTTTCCTATGAGATAATGACAACGACAACGTGAAGGAAATTACCTGTTATAAGAGCTCTCAGCAATTCAACAATGACGATACATTTGACGCGATTTGTTGCATGTAATGTCATTTTTGAGTTATCAATAGAATACAATTTCAAACAATTAATCAAGATGCCTCCTTGATCCCTCATCTTATTCGCATAGAACTAATATCCATATCTATGCATTAGTGTTATAATATAATTGTAATACTTAGGTATATAAATGTGTTCACAGAAAAAACGAGCAATATATTTTTTGTATAGAGAAATTTCAACATTTTCAAAGAATCAAGTAATAAAAAAGAAATTTCAATATTTTCAAAGAATCAAGTAATAAAAAAGAAATTTCAATATTTTCAAAGAATCAAGTAATAAAAAAGAGATTTCAACATTTTCAAAGAATCAAGTAATAAAAAAGAAATTTCAATATTTTCAAAGAATCAAGTAATAAAAAAGAAATTTCAACATTTTCAAAGAATCAAGTAAAAAAAAGAAATTTCAACATTTTCAAAGAATTAAGTAATTAAATAATCAGATTCCTGTATGGTCAGTACTGTAGTTGACTCCAAATTTGACCTTTGAATAATTAAATTATTATTCTGTACAAAGTGTGTTTACGTTAGTTATGTCACAGGGATGAGTTAACAAAACTTACTGACTTGTTAATATTCTGTAAAGAGTTAATTAAAATATCACAGCAAATAGGAAGCCCATTCCATAATAAAAATCTCCTCATAGAGATGGAAATATGTCTATTGATTTTCAAAATACAAA
Source organism: Druceiella hillmani (assembly GCA_039881145.1). NCBI lineage: Eukaryota > Metazoa > Arthropoda > Insecta > Lepidoptera > Hepialidae > Druceiella > Druceiella hillmani. The sequence goes on from JAYKKI010000003.1 coordinate 47,903,046, forward strand.
GCTTGAATTTTGCTGTTAGCCTTAGTTTCTTTGTCGCGCCTTCCAGGTCTATATTAGCTTCATCTGATCCTTTTTATTTCATATGCTGTCCTGATAAAATCATTACAAATTATAAATATTATTATTAAAATCAATATATCGCTTTTTTATGATCCAAAAATAAAAGGTTATTTTATCAATAAAATTTCAAAACTCAAATACAAATAATCACATTACTTATTTCTTCCTCGTTTACATTGTCGTGCACTTAGCCTTAAAAGTGGTTTCAGAATTTTCTTTTCAGTAGTTGCATCTGTTTCAAGTGAGAACTGCTGTACACTTATACCTTCCCGTGCAATTTATATATTTTTTTCTCAATTGATAGAGTGCTATAGTGAGTATTCAAACTTTTTCTCACAAATCTTTAGGATACAACCTGTAAATTCATCCCCGCTGTCATAGACCCCATCGCTGACACCCCACTCGTGCTCCACATCACGCTTTGTACTTTCGGCAACGTCATTCATTACCGCCCCATTCACGTTGTCACCTGCTATAACAACACTCCTTTTCAAACCACCGCCTCGTCCGAGTCGGCGTTTTTTGTATGTTTTTTATTCGCCCGCCGCTCATCTGAAGCTGACGCCGGCCATCGCTTTGTGAGCGATCTAAAGCGCCACCACTCGCCGCATAATAGACAAGGCTTATAATTAGATTGACTTCTGTTGAAGCAGAGTTGAGGAATTTGTGTAGGTAATTAGTCATCGGACAACGATGCAACGGTTGGAGATGAATGGGTTTTTTGAACTTATACAGATTATGCGCAAGTTTTTGCATTCTTTTTTCTCGAATCGCCATTGCTTAGTATCTTCCCACCAGCTGTTAAAGGATGGTGGTGATCGAAGAATGTCAGCATCGCCAGTCTAAGTAATTGTACATATTTTTGATACGAATCTCTCGAAGTTTAGTATGAAGTTTTAATTAAGTTCATTATTTCAAATAAAAATTCTAATAACTATAAAATAATCCACTATCGTCATAGAAATTACTTTCGAAACGCCCTCGGATTATCCGAAGCACGATATACCTGTTTCGTTATATTTGTCGGTTAAATATAAATCCAAGTACATTACTAAATACCAGCTAACTTTATTCAACTGGACATGATGACTGTTTAGTTTGTTTGAATCCTGCAGGTGATAAAAAAAATAAATATCATCCTAAACATTATGCAAACGTAATCTACCGTTTAACATCAATTTTCAACTCTGTTGGAAACTGCACCTAGAGTGGATGCCGATAAATTTGAATAGGGTCGTAAAACTAATAAATTATATGAAGAGAAAATGATTCCGTTTTCATGAAAAGATAAATAATAAACATCTGCTGTTTTGTTAATTCAGTCTAACCTAATTAGATAAACCGCCGAATATTAGCGCGAGTACACGAGGTCGAATTCCACCTAACTTGGAAAAATTACTTTCGTACTTTTTGATGTTTCTGATTAAACGCGTTTTCAAATGCTTATTTAATAAGATTTAGATGAAAACAAACTTAAGTTTGATTAAACAAATTAGAAAGCCATATATAAATGTTGGGCATCAAATATTTGCTACGTATTAAATCTCAAATAATATAACCATATTTTTGGATGTAAATCAAGTTAGGATTGGACGGAATTAGAAGACCGGCGCAATATAATTATATTCTATGCATTATTTTCAATATTTCGGATAATCTATATAATCATTCCTGTGTTAATTCTATACTCAATGTCAATAACGTTAGATTTTCTTCTCATTCTCATTATTCCCAAACATAATATCATCTTCTATAACTACTCTTCCGTTATACTCCAACAACACTTTGGAAAACATTAGTTTATTAATTTATTACCATTAATTTATTACCTATAGCTAATTTGCATTTTCATAAAATCGTCTTTAAAGTTATTTTCATGTTAGTTCCTATCACTGCTAAAAACCACTGGATTTAAACGAGCTATTGCTTATTATTCAAATAAGCAATAGTTTGTATTTTCTAGTATTACTATAAAGTCTCGAAAACTTTTAATTCATTTAATTTTTCTGTAAAAATCTTGAAAATTTTTTTAAATTGAATGAAATGTTCATTGAAAGCGATTTTTTTTGATCGAATTATAAGCTTCAAAGTAAAAAAATACTTTCAAATTTGAGCGCCTATACTTTTTGCAATAAACATTGCATAACAAGTAGTGTGAAGTTTGAAAGTATGCTCTTCAAAATACTTCAATACAAGTTTAGAAAAAAATATTTAAATGTAAAAAACGCGTTAAAACTATTTCTTCTAATTTTTTAATAAGCTGATTATCGTTTTATCAAAAATGGCCTAATATTAAATGTTGACGTGATTTTTTTAGTTAACAACATCACAAATATCAAATAATACTTTTTAAAATGTTCTATAGCAATGAAAGACAATGAAAAAAAAAATATTTAAATTGCTGTGTCTCCAAGAAAAGTAAATTAATTTCAATGAACCGACAATAATTTTAAAGCTAGTAATTTTCAATTCAATGAGAAGAATCAAAAGTTTTAATCACTTTTCGCTGCTCCGTACCACGTCGGGTACATATGCAAACTCCAAGCATGACCTGGACCTGGCAACTCTACAGTTTAGTTTTCCTCATAGTGCATTGAGAACTAGAGAGTATAAGCTGTCAAATAAGCCCTAGGTCATTCAAATCTAACAATTGTCTGCGCAGATATAATCGTTTACAAAATGTTAAGAACTTATTTGGTTACGATTTATTTTTTCGAGGAGTTTAGTAAATATATGTTACATTTAAAACTTTCCCCGATAGACTATTGCAGACTCTTGTAATAATAATTTCATCCAATGTTCATAAATAATACATTATAATTCACAATGAAATTATAAATAAATATACGTATTGTAACAGTTTCATATTTCAAAATTATGGTGCAAGGATTCGACGGATTTCTTTTTTTTAACCACACCCCTTAATACTTGCAATAGCAACTAGATTTTTAAATTAATTGCATAATAATTGCAAAACAGTCGACGAGACAACCTCTTCATCGATTTCTTTGTCCACCTCATCTTCTATTCGTTTCCCGTCTCGGCTCGATTGTTAAAACTAAACAATGCACAAAATTCCACGAGAAACCCAGACGCCGGCATCGCCGCGCCATTGTGGCCCGTACGAGCGACCACTTAACAACTGACGGACTACGCAAACAAACCTAGACAAATATTCGCGATTTGCTCTCCCAAACCTGTTTCCATTTTTTATCTTCTCCCGCAGCCACCTCGCCCATCCGGACCGCGGAACGGAGCGGATACTGCACGGCCAATTTAATAAATGACGTCAATCTTGAGTGCATCTGAATAATGTGGAATTGAAATAAATAACTAATTCAAATATCAGGCACAATCTTTGGAAAATAAATTTGAGTATTCTTCTCGATTTCTCACCATTTGTTACATATCATCAACAATATTTGAGACTTAGATAAGATTGGTTCCTAAGATATCAGCATCCTTATGGCCACAACTGAAGTCATGGAGTAACTAGATTTATGAAAAATTAGTTTTCTTCGTATAGTATATTTTGTGTATGAAAAATAAAGTTCAGTAATTAGGTGATTCAGAACTATCCTATCAGCTAAAAATATGTTAACTGTTACGTGAAAAGATTTGATTATATTTCAGCGTAATCTCACTTTCATTATATTTTCACGTAATTTAATGTAAGACAGACACTATTACCGTTGTCATCTACAATGTCGAATCAGGTACCTGATTTACAGCTGTAACTCTGTAATTAGAGATTGGTGGTGCGACCGGTGGTTGCCAACTGATATCAGCGTATAGTAAACCATATAATCTCCTCACTTTACTTATCGTGAAGCATGATATCTTATTCTAAGAATATTCCTTCACTGCGTGTGAAACTAAACTGTGGAATAAATTGGTCCATAATATCCGAAACCCGCATTCAGCAGGTAGTCTCAAAAAATTCCTTTCGTAACTCGCCATCATCCCTTCCGTGGTTTTTTTTCTGAGCCCTGCCCCCCTTCTTTTGTTCTTATTAATATATATTATATATTTATGTACATGAATTACTAATTATTAGGTGTTTTTAGGTTGCCAGATTATTTGCTATGGTTTTATTTTGTAATTGTAGTCATAATCTGTTGGTGTCTTCTATAATACATATTTCGCTGTTTGGTGTTTTATATCAAATATTATTCTTGGCTGCCACCAATATTTTAACTGTAATTTAAAAGAAAACAATTAAATTGTTTATAAGAAAAGTAATAGTAACTTTGGAAAGGTTGTATAGAGTTTTCCTTTAATGTCGACGTCATTATACATTTCAGAAAGTATTTCTGAAAATATTTCTTATCCAGAAATGACTTTTTGTCTTTGATGTCTGTAAATTTTTCAAGTTACAAAGTTTAGATTTAATAAGGTTGCTACAAACATCCAGACCGACTAATACTGAGGGGGGATCATAAATTTTTCCTTTCGTATAAAACAATGGAAACGTTAATGAAAATATATATATTATAATAAACCTACGAAAAATATGTAGGACAATGCTTCTCTGTGGTTATGGTGGCGGCCGGTATTACTAAGGAATAATTGTTAAAATCTAAAACGACTGAAAATTCGTTACATATTCGTACAGAGCGTGGATACGATTATAATAATGGTAATAGAGATGAGGCAGCACCTGTTAGTTCGGCCAAGCGAGTAACGCGACAAGACCGTGGACGCCATTAGCAGTAGTATCAGATGCACGGGCGGCGAGTCGCACGAGCGTGAGATGCATCCGCGATGGATGCATTCGGTTGCATAACGAACGCGGACGCATCCGCCGTGCCCTGGATATGCAGTGACCTTCGCCCGCGGTCTACGCTACGCTCGGTGATGCGAGATCATATGAAGGATAAACTGCTACATACGAACGATATGCTCGATAATTAAAATGTGCCTACATTTTATTCATTTTTAAAGTTTCATAAAGAAATAGGGCAATAGCTCCTAATCTTTACTTTTTCAGTGAGTCTACGTGTCTGTAAGATACTAAGAGTTTTAATTATTTTATCTATTATCCTAATATTAAAAACAATCAAATCAAGTAGTTAATATAATTAAAAAGAAATTCATGTAGTAACTATCACAAATGTACTTTAAATATATTATAGATTAATAAACGGTTTCACAGTTGGTTTATATGTATTTATTTATATTTAACATATAAGTACGTAACGCGAACTTATTTCTAAAAAGCCAATATCTCTTTCGGTCAACCTAAGCACCTATTAAAAATGTGTATGTTGTGGAAGACTATAATAGATTGTATGTATTAGTGCAAAAAAGTAAGATAAAGTAGAAGGACAGGATTTAGAAGAAAAAACTAAAGAAGCAATGATGTAGAGTTACGAATGGCAGTTATGGAAGTGAGTTAATAATGAGAGTTAAGGAAGGAGTTACAAATGGTAGTTATGGAAGAGAGTTACGTAAAAGAGTTATGGAAAGGAAACACGAATGGGAGTTACGGAATGGAGTTATGAATGAGAGTTATGGAAGGGAGTTACGAATGGGAGTTATGGAAGGGAGTTACGAATGGTAGTTATGGAAGGGAGTTACGCAAAGGAGTTATGGAAAGGAAACACGAATGGGAGTTACTGAATGGAGTTATGAATGAGAGTTATGGAAGGGAGTTACGAATGGGAGTTATGGAAGGGAGTTACGAATGGGAGTTATGAAAGGGAGTTACGAATGGAAATTGTAGAAGGGAGTTCCTTTTTCAGATGATTTTTGAATGCGTAAATTGACAACGCATTATGGATGTAAGGATCTAATTTATTTTACGTTTTGGTAGCATAAATAGTGAAGGAACATTCATAACAAGAAGTATTATGTTTGAGAAATAGTGAAGTAAAGAAATGTTCACAGTGACATCCAAGAGCACGCCCACATAAGACTGAGAATCTAAAGCTAAGATAATCCGGGCTACGAAAAAATTTCAGTATATTAAGAAAATTGGAAGCGAATCTCTAACCAATTAAGCTGCGCCAGTTAATCAGAAACTTTATAAAATTTCCCGAGGCCGATAATGTAGCATATGCACAAATTTTGAAGTTGTTCTACGCAACCGTGTGTATATATATATATATATATATATATATATATATATATATATATATATATGTATACATATATATATATATATATATATATATATATATATATATATATGTATATATGTATATATGTGTGTGTGTGTATTTGTTTGTTTTTATTTATCGACTTGAAAAAATGTTAATGTATGGAAAATAAATCCTTGTTTATATTTATAAATGTTAGTCTCATTGAATAGCTTTTTATATAAATTAAATAAAGTAGTCGAACACAATTAATAACTTCTTCTTCTCGGTTAGCACTACAATCTATTACAGGTCAAAGCTTTCTCGACAAGCAACTTTCTCCAGCGGATCCGGTCAGCTGCAACGGCCCACCAGCGTTGAATTTTTAAAAGTTTAAAATCATTCTCGACACAATCGATCATCTTGTGCGAGGTTTTCGTCTTTTTCTGGTACCCCCACATTGGCAAAGATTACTTTCTTGACCGGGTTGTTGTCTTCAAATCTAAAAATTTTTTAAATTAATAACTATTAAGTCCAATAATTAACAATAGATGAAGTTATTTAAAAACAATATGTCGAACAAACTAAGAAACATTTTTGTAAATCAATAGATTATTTATATACTAAAACATACTTAGAATCTATTGTGTATATCAAACTCGATTAGAAAATATCATTTAATTTAAAGATTACTTAATTCTTTTAAATTATATCTTCTCCTTATTTATTTTTTATGTGTACTGTATCAGGTTCTTACAAAGAGCAAATGCACTTTTAATAGCTAAATTAGTAAAAATTTATTAAACATTATAAACACGCAATTCGCAAGCGACAAAAAATTTAAAAGAAAAATCTCTTAGTAATATATTCATAATACGAATTAAACAATATATCACCATAGCAACGATAAAAACACGACAACCTTTTTATTCCACACGCGCGACTTTTGGCGCGAAACCAGCCAGTGGCTTCGAGAATATTCGATATAATTATAATGTTATATATAATATAATTACATCCGAATATTCCACTCAATAGAGTGGAATATTCGGGAAACATTCGCAAACTCTTATTTACTTGCAAAGGTGTGTTTTCTGCTTTAACGCTATTTATATGAATTAACTAATACTTGAATATAAATTAATGACAAAACTAATAAATATTAGTAAAACGTAATATTATATATACTATTGCATAAAATAAAATGGACATCCAATTTTATGGGAGGATTTTAAGCTGGTTTTATGCAAACTGATAATAACTAGATGAAATTTCAAAACATGTTCATCCTAACAACAATGTTTAAACTAATCACACATCATCTATCGCATGCTATTAAATAAATTTATGAAATATGATCTGTTGTGTTGGTCTAAATAGATTACGTAATAAATACGTTCAGTAATGATTGTTCACAGACATAACATCAGCTACCGTTACTGAGCTAATGATTACAAGTATGATTATGAGCTCAGCATTGGTAGCTGGTGTAAAATCCTTAGGCATGAGAGGTATTTTGCAGACGAAATATAGACTGATTTGTATGATTGGAAATGCTCATTTTAGCTTAACCTCATTGAGTTCATGAATGTAATGAAATATAGTTAATCACAAACTTTCTTAACCGAAATTTTTCTATATATTTCGTGTTGTTACCAATATAGATACCGAATTATAAAATATGTAACCAATTATATATATATATATATATATATATATATATATATACATATATAAATATAAACATATATATATATATATACATATATAAATATATATATATATATATATATATATATATATAAATATATATATATATATATATATATATATGTGTGTGTACTTATACCAATACTTTGAAATGTTTTAGTGCTTTCAATTTCTTTCATAAATTTCCTCAAGCCAACATTATCCATTTCGAATTCTCAAAAAAAATTTTATATCTCCTATTTAATTATTGTTCATGTGGTGAAAGCTTTTTTACCACAAAAGTTACGTCGTTTTCTTACGACATGCCATTTATTTGGTCAAACCGCGCCTTTATACTTGACAATGCAATTCTTGTTTACATTTTTTTCCATTCGCAAGTGACCGCGATCGGTCAGAATACAAACCAACCCGGAACCTTGAGTTGCCGTTTTGCCAATTCGCTTAAATCGATCATTAAATTGGAGCCTTCGAACGAATTCGCATAGAGCGTGTATTTCGACTTCTAGTTCGATAATAACTGTAGCATGGAGAATTTTTGTGGAACAAAATATAGCACTAACATTTTTTTCCGGAAAAAGATTGAAATACGTTCAAATAAATCAAATTTCGGAACTATAACTAATACGGATTTTTTTTCTCGGGTTATTCAATTTTAATAACTTATAACTTCTTCTTCTATGGACAAAAATGCATTTTCATTTCTCTACGTTACAGAAACTAAAAAACTATTCATTAACAATTGGAAAGTGGAAAATTTTTCAGTTGGAAACAAAGGTAACGTTTCAAGTAATAGTACTACTAACTAAGCAACGATAAATTTCTTGCCGTGGCTTTTCCAAGAATAATAGTTAATTTACTTTATTTGTGCTTTTATTTTCTTCCAGAATATTAAAGCACTTATAACAAAGTAGCTTTCCCGGGACTTTAGCCGCCCGCGTGGGACTCGAATATTTCTAAATAAAAAAAAACTATAGAAGTATGCTCATATCAAAACTTAATATTAAATTATGACAAAAGCACTGGAACTCTCAGAAATCAGTTTTACTGTTCAATTGAAAATGAAATACAAAACCACATTTACATTGTATTTCACAGATTTATTAAATATTCGCGATAAAAATTAGTATTTTCATTATTGTTAATAATATTAATTAAGATTCCATCCCTCAGGACCTTCATAAAAATTAGGGGTACTGTTTATCGTATTGGAATGAAAGTTCCTCCCAGTCATAAACTACCAATAAACTTAAGTTCATAGAGATATGTTGTATGGTTGACACGTAATTATTTAATAAACAGGCATACAGCAAACTTTATCATTTATAATATTAATGAAAATGAAAAAATATCAAAAATTAATTACACTTCAATAATTCGATTATAACTTCGTTGCGTAATATTCTTCTTTAATATCGGTATAACAAATTTACCATAAATCAGTGAAAAGTTCTATCGCAGAAAAGCTCCAGTGAGAACAGCGCAAAAGCTCTTCAGTAAACCAATTATCGATGACGTCATTAACCAAAAGTCATAGACTGATAAACATAAATCAGCCCATACCTACTTTCACTGTCTAAGAACGGTTGCTGTAACAGTTGAAGGTATTTAACGTTGCGAGTATTGACAACCGGTTTTAAATAGTCTACGTTGTAAGAATTATAACACACAGTCTGTGTTCAATGTTAACTTTGCAAAATGATTACCCTTCTCTTTCTAACTTATTCATTACTTGTTTTAAAATAGTAAGCCTTTATTTGTGAAGCGCACTCAGAAATAGATAGACGAATACTTGTTGAAACTATACGATTCGCCAAAAAAAATGTGCAACTGAAATAAAATTAACTTAAAAAAATAATAAATAATGTTATTTAGGAAAAAAATAACTTCTAATGACATAGTTTACATTATTTTTAAAACTTAACGCAAAATAGTCGGTCGTTAAAGTTTAATTTTTCCTGTATTATACAGAACTGTAGAATCATTTCGTAACCTCATAACAATATAGTTGTTCTAATCAATAGGTCAAAAACATCAACGCAAGAATGTTACCCCGCGTTGGACTGGTTCTTTTTAACAATCTTGTTCGGAAAAATATTGTTTTAATGCGGTTTAACTAGTATTTCTCGGGAAAACAATGTATTTACATAAATTAACTAATTAAAGTTGATTTGTGTGGTACTTAAGTCATTTTATACATTTAGTTTTTTTTTATTTACTTACTTTTTTAATAGTTCATCGTTATTCACCTTATCAAACGGAAAAAAATGATATCACAAAAAATTATCATAGACATTATGACTTCAGTCGCTATATAAAAGTGTTGCCATATTTTTAATATTATAATAAAATTTTATTCATAGAAAGTGATCGGTTTTACAACACACTCGTACTTTCATACTATATTTATATACACGCGTATCTTACAAGAACATTAATGATTAGCTCCAGCCAGCAATATAAACAAATATTCACCCAATAATTATTTATTAAGAAAGTTTCTTGATAAAATCAATTTTTTTCTCTTACTATGTTAATACATTGTGGACCAGACATTTTATTACCAACTGTACCCAGTTATCAGCAATCTCTTTTCGTTAAACATTAATTTCACATTTAAATAGTATAATTTATATTTGTTAGTAGTTAAAAAACATTTCCGCATAATATATTTATTTTCCCCTTAACCCCTTAATTAATAACTGGAAAATGCGAAATTCCTTGTCATCCATCCCTGTGTATACTGTGTGAATAGTTATATATATTATACGTCCATAATATGTTAACGTGATTCAAACATACGTCCATAATATGTTAATGTGATTCAAACATACGTCCATAATATGTTAACGTGATTCAAACATACGTCCATAATATGTTAACAGCAACGCCGTTCTCTGAATTGGCTCAATATCTCTTTGAAATAATTGTTGCTATAACGCTACTATTGTAAATCATATGGAAGTAATGGTTGTATTTTATTAACGTTATTATTTAATTTATGTTAACAATCATATAAATATGAAAGCTTTTGTAAAACCCTCGCGTTGAATAGTTCGACCCGCGCGTTCAAGGTTTTCCCGCAAATTGCCTTTTCAATATTATCACCACACGGGGCTCATCTCCGATCGAATCGGACCACCGTCCGCATAACAAACGAGTTTTTGTACAAACAAATCACTTTACATTCCGACAAATTAAACACGTCTTATGTCTTATCTGATGTTCGTCTCTGCGGCCACATCTCACGATAAAGATCGACATTCGAAATTATTGAAATCGGGTTCTGACGTCTCATTCGTACGGTGTTGGGCGCCCGCTTCTTTTTTCTCCGTACACATGTTCCCGTCCCAGTCACGAGCGACCGCCGGCCCCGTACGCAGACGAGAACAATGTAATAATGTAATGGACCGGTCAAAATCGACGGGCCAAACGTATGTAGTGACTCGGCTCGTTCGATGCGAGTGAAAGTTGCATGGACCGAAAATGTGGCCTTTTACTTTTGACGCGAGCATGTTTAGGGAGCCGATGTGTAATGAGGTGTTTATCGATCGCCGTTCATCGTACAGGTGAAGGCGTGTGTTATGATTCAGTATGATTATTTGATATAATTGTCGTCATATGAATTAGCCTAGTTAGTAACGTGGTTTTAATAGAGATATGATTCACGTTATGCTTTACGTATTTTAAAAAAGTAATGGCTTATGAAACTATCTATCATTATATTTTAGTCATTCATATGCCACGTAATTAAATTTCTCTAACACTATTTCAAATCATTGAATTTAGTAACAGTACCATTCAACTGACACGAAAAATTCAAAAGGCAAACGAATGCACTAATAGACGTAAATTAAGGACAAAAGAAAATGTGAAATAGGGAAAAATATTAGCATATTCACTAGCTGCATAAATACTCTATTAGTAAACTACAAAAAAGAAAATTTAACAAAAAATAATGAATAATATACAAAGGCCTACTGAATTATCTTAACATAAAATTTGCATAGTAAAAACGAACTTTATTATGTTCTATTATTTTTTTAACTTAAAAATAACACCCTAGGTTTTGGAAGCTATTATGTTCGCATAGGATACGAAATAAGATCAAAAAAACGACCGAGAGCTCGTTGGAATATATTCGAAATAAGGTTACATTTATCAATATCTCCTGATATTATTGGTACAAGTTAACAAACAAATTTTTATTTCAAAGCTCTAATCAAAAGCTAGCATTTCAAAATTTTTTAAGATTTTCCAAACCCGGTTGATATATTAAAGGTTAAATTGTGTAAACGAAGGTTAATATTTTGCAAACGAAGCTTAAAACGAAAAATAGTAAATGAGTCCTCAATTGAATATGAAAAGATTTATGCAATTATACCCCATAATGATTTTGCCTAAAAATGTTAGCCCCTACTTCGGAACCTTCAAACATTTTTTCAAATATTTTTTAACATTATAATTTAAGTGGTACGAAGCATATATCTACAAAACTTCATTCACAAACATTTAAAATAGTAGAAATTGTAAGGCTATGGCCGATGGACAGTTGTAACGAAGTTATAAGGTTTTCTTTTTTCACTAGGGAATCCTAAAAATAAAATAATATTTAATCATTACTGAAATAGTAATTAATCAATATTTTGGCATATAATTCTTATATTCCATTTTTAGCATTAATTTGTTAACATTTCTGGAATATCATCAAAGTAATTGGCTCTGAAAAAGACATGCTTATTTCAGACAGACTCTTTCCTTTTAAATTTAATATTTTTGATAAAAGTATTGGGATAAAATTATTATTTATTATGAAAAAATTGTTTTTCACCTCGTTTGAAAAATCCTCTTATTAAATACCTACGCTAAACGTCTTTCGAATTATATGTTTGTCGAATCAGTAGAATGGGTAATTTACTAAATTAAAAAAATTTATAATTCACTTTTTCCAACCATAAGGGTGAAATTTTAAAAAAATATACTCTATCTGGGTATGTGGGATACAATCACCAAATCCCATATTTTTGGGGTTTTCCCCAAAACCCTGTTAGTTTAAATTGAGCTTAAATATATTCGTCAGGGTTTATAGATATGCAGAGTTATTGGTTGATTAGTATAGCGACATAACCAACACACTGGTTAATTTCTATACCAAATTTATTTTTTTCGGATTCGTTTAAAAATACAAAACGAAAATAATATACAATCTTTTTTTTAACTTGTGCCTTTATTAGGAACAAACGATATATTTTTTTTAGTAACAAACACCTTTTATTGTTAAAACATTGCCTCAATCGTAATTACGTTTAAACGTTTCGTTATCATAAACAGAAAGGGTAACAATAAACTTAAGAAAAACACTTAATTATCTATATAATAACTCTTTCTTTCTGGTAAATAATACCCTATTATTCATTATTCAAGGTCGAAAAAGATTTTCGGCGCGTGGCATCGTGTATCGCTTCGATAATTCCGCGCGGCGCCCGGTGTGCGTGCACTGCTGAACGCTTAAACTTTGGATTAACGTTCAAATAATGTATCTCGAAAACGGAATAGGATATGTGAAAGAAATTATTGATTACAATCATCTAATTTTGTCCTCAAGAACCCAGGATCCTATGGTATTTTCTTATTTAAGAAGACCTATAGACAGAAAATGAATATTCTCCCTTAACCATATGAAACGTGTTAAAAGCTAAACTTTGTAAGCTTGCCATTTGCATATATGGCGTTACAACCTTGCGTCATTGCTAAATAAATACGTGCATGAGTGTTTCTTCAACTTCTTGAGGAAAAAAAGGATGCCAAGGCGCTACCACTCAGGAATGCAAACATTATGAGCAACCTCTAAGTGTATTCAATTTATGTAAATAGTTTTCAGCCTTGTCTCATAAATATACCGTCACTCGGATGGCTTAGTCCTAAAGTAAATATATATGCGACCCGAAGAACTTACATTTGTTACCTTTAACATTATTACAACATTGTCATTGTAATTTTGTATCAATGATCAAACACGTACGGAATGATTTCATACCCTTTTAAATTCAACGTTCTGTAAGCTTGCCTCTAATCTCAAGAAAATTCCAAAAGTTACGTGGTTTTTGGTTTGCAGTTAAAGTTACGTGGATGGATAAAAAGTTTTGTAAATAACTGGACTATAAATTTGTCGCCTTTACTACAAACGTGTGGCTACGAAATTAGACCTTCAAAGCCATTCTTGAAATGGGATAGTATTTACGACTGGATCTAATTATACCTCCATGTGATATCGATAAATAAAACATGTAAAATGCTATAACTTTAAATTACTTATAATTTTGATTTTACGAATTATATAACTTTATATTTAATCTATATAATTTGAAACGCATTTGTATAGGGTTCGACTATCTTTAACTTTATTTTAATTGTCAATTTATCTTCGCTACGAAGATGAATTGTTATTTGTTTTTGTCGCAATCATTATTTCTTTAAAGCCTTTGTTTTCTTTGAACTTTTGTAACCTTATCAAAGATTATTACTTTAGCATGTTTGAATCTTATTCTGATTTGAAAGTTTAACACTAAAACCATACAAAAAATCAATTTAAACTTTTAACAGCCACCAAAATACGATCATTTATTTTTAAATATAGGATATATTCTTGTCAGTCATATAGGAAACTTAAGTTAAAAAGTGAAAAATCACCTACACGATAACGTACCGTGTCTCACATTCACAGGTAAATTTTGAAAAGACAGAGCTCTCTGTCGGCATATACGTACTAGGTAGCATACTATCGTCAATACCTGCTCCACTTCTGTAAGGGATGACGCGAAAATAGAACTATTTCTAAAATGCGGGGGTGTGTTGATAATAAGATATTACTCTCTTTAATTACATAATTTGAGAAGGATTATATTGAGCATATATAATGTATTGTGATTATATTGAGATCATAGAATGGTAAGAGGAGTTATACAACACACAAATAGAAAATCAAGAAAACATATTATACCCTCAACCAAGAAGACGACGATAACAGAACCTGCACCCCAAAATGTCTTAAACGATTTAAGGAACACATTAGATAAAATTGAAAAACAAAAAACACTGCAAGAAAAGTGTGACTATATGGAGAAAGAACGGGGAAATTTAAACAAATCTTGAACCAAAAAAGAGGAGAAAAACAAATTAGGAGAAGAGACGCTAAAGCTAATGAAAGAGAGGAAAGTAATGCCGGAGAAACGAAAAGATGATCACCAAAACATTACTAATATTAGCAAAAAAATTTCAAACAACGATAAGGAATACCAAAAGGACGGAGAAAGTTAGCTCAAAATAGAAATGAGTGGAAGACAATGGGGGAGGCCTATATCAAGGGACAACCTAACCAATAAACTGGCTGCTGACGAACATTTTATCGTGTAGAGTATAAACTCCACACGTTTATATAAATTAAAATTATAAGTTAAATATGTATATTAAGGTCAGAAAATAAAGGCTTTATTATTTATTATTATTATTTTATATATTGAGCGTATCAAATTTGCACGAGGGTTTCTCAAACTGTTTACGATATTAATTGCTACACCAGGGACAATAAAACAAATTAATTATCAACTATAATCGTAAAATAATTGAATCTTTAGTATTGTTATTTGGTTAAGGTAAAGACGATAAGTAAAATTTATAGTTTAAAAAAATAAAAGCCTGTTTTTATAACCAAAGAACCCATTGAGACAAATTAAACGAGCCAAAGGTTTACTGTTAGCTATTGGGAATTTTCCATGACAACCTCTATCTTCCATTATTAGACCTTCCTAGTCACAATATGTAGCCAAAGGTCTTATTAATTTAAGTCAAACGAGCTCAACTGGATGGGTTTACTGTTAGCTAGTGAGACGTTCCCATAACTACTTCTCGCCTCTATCATCAAATCCTCCTAATCATAACTGATAACCAAAGGGCTCTTGGAGACGAGTTAAACGAATCCAAACTCGACATGTTTACCATTACTCATAGAGTAGTTCCTATGACACCTCTCTGTCCTATGCCATTAGATCATTGATTGTATGGTCATCAAAATTGCATAAGTTTGCAAAGTTTTAAATCGATACGACACTTAAAAATATATGAAAAGTTAGTTATTATGATTTCCTTACAATGTTAGAAAGTTACAGGTCATGTTAACAGAAACGTGTTAAAAACGTTGCAATACGAGCGGATAATTAATTAATCGATATGCGCATGACTTAACAGCGTTTTCTATGTTATTATCATATAAATAATTGCTCATTTCCTTAAATATCTTTTTTTTGTTATTTTATTTTAATTATAAAATATTGATTTGTTTCAATCAAAGATAACCAATATCCCCCCACCCCTCCCCCAAATTTTAACTAATATCAACTCTGACAATATTTTCACACCTTTATCCTTCACAGTTTTGATTATAAAAATACTTTACGTTTATATTCAGATATTTTGCATAAATTTTGAAGTTGAACTATAAAAAACAGTTAAATTTGCGAACGAACGCCTATTACAACATTCCAAAGCTTAATAAACATTTTCAATGACAGCTAGCTTCGACATTAATACCCAACAAGTAACATAATGATTGCTAATCCATGTCTCATATGACGAGACAAGTTATAGTATGGACATGTATACTTACATATCCTCCGAAGATTAAGTGGAAGCCTAATTCGATGCGCCTACCACCATATTCACTCAGAACTGCTGCCCTCCAGTGCTGTGCAATGCAATAAATCAATGCAGTTTATACGCTAAAGCGTGTAGATACGTCTAAGGGTTAATTTATAACAGCGTTTCGTATCCGTTGCATTTAGTTAGTTATTGCCGGTGATAAAGAACGAACGTAATTTATGAATTATTTTTATATCCTCATAAACTCTGTCCAACTACGAGTGAAGATGTCAATTAATAGTTAGTGTACTAAACACGTAAATCAAATATTTTTACCTATCAATGTTCCGTAATTGCCAACTCACAATTAATGATAAAAATGCGAGATTTCCAATGCCAAACAGGCTGTAAGTAATATTTAACTGTACATTGTTATATTCTCTTAATAGTAATATCACAGTTTTTGGTCTTTTTATCATATTGTTATATTCTCTTAATAGTAATATTACAGTTTTTGGTCTTTTTATTACATTGTTATATTCTCTTAATAGTAATATCACAGTTTTTGGTCTTTTTATCACATTGTTATATTCTCTTAATAGTAATATTACAGTTTTTGGTCTTTTTATTACATTGTTATATTCTCTTAATAGTAATATCACAGTTTTTGGTCTTTTTATCAGATTGTTATATTCTTTTAATAGTAAGTTTTTGGTCTCTTTATCACATTGTTATATTCTCTTAATAGTAATATCACAGTTTTGGTCTTTTTATCAAATTGTTATATTCTCCTAATAGTAATATCACAGTTTTTGGTCTTTTTTCACATTGTTATATTCTCCTAATAGTAATATCACAGTTTTTGGTCTTTTTATCACATTGTTATATTCTCTTAATAGTAATATCACAGTTTTTGGTCTTTTTATCATATTGTTATATTCTCTTAATAGTAATATTACAGTTTTTGGTCTTTTTATTACATTGTTATATTCTCTTAATAGTAATATCACAGTTTTTGGTCTTTTTATCAGATTGTTATATTCTTTTAATAGTAAGTTTTTGGTCTCTTTATCACATTGTTATATTCTCTTAATAGTAATATCACAGTTTTGGTCTTTTTATCAAATTGTTATATTCTCCTAATAGTAATATCACAGTTTTTGGTCTTTTTTCACATTGTTATATTCTCCTAATAGTAATATCACAGTTTTTGGTCTTTTTATCACATTGTTAAATTCTCTTAATAGTAATATCACAGTTTTTGGTCTTTTTATCACATTGTTATATTCTCTTAATAGTAATATCACAGTTTTTGGTCTTTTTATCACATTGTTATATTCTCTTAATAGTAATATCACAGTTTTTGATCTTTTTATCACATTGTTATATTCTCTTAATAGTAATATCGCAGTTTTTGGTCTTTTTATCACATTGTTATATTCCCTTAATAGCAATATCGCAGTTTTTGATCTTTTTACCACATTCTTATATTCTCTTAATAGTAATATCACAGTTTTTGGTCTTTTTATCACATTGTTATATTCTCTTAATAGTAATATCACAGTTTTTGGTCTTTTTATCACATTGTTATATTCTCTTAATAGTAATATCACAGTTTTTGGTCTTTTTATCACATTGTTATATTCTCTTAATAGTAATATCGCAGTTTTTGGTCTTTTTATCACATTGTTGTATTCTCTTAATAGAAATATCGCAGTTTTTGATCTTTTTATCACATTCTTATATTCTCTTAATAGTAATATCGCAGTTTTTGGTCTTTTTATCACATTGTTATATTCTCTTAATAGTAATATCACAGTTTTTGGTCTTTTTATCACATTGTTATTTTATCTTAATAGTACTATCACAGTTTTTGGTCTTTTTATCACATCTTAATAGTAATATAACAGTTTTTGGTCTTTTTACTTTTATTTCAAAAGAAATTAGGAACTTATTAAAGGATAAATTCAAATTTCTGGTTCAAATGTTCTGGAGGAATTAAAAAAATTGTTAAGAACTCGCATTACAATAATTCTGTACACACTCAGGTATTTTTAAAAATTTAAGCGTTTGCGGGTACTTAATGCTTTTTTCACTTTTAAAATGTTTGCTTATCGTGTTTTCCACAGGCATAGAAATATCTTATTTTTTTAAAACTGTGTTACTTTTATTACACATAACTTTTTTAATAATTCATAGTTAGCTCTTTTACATACAATGCTTGTTTACATACAACAATTTGAGAATTATGAAAGCCAAATTACAGCTTTTTACGTAAAGGCGTTTTTGAACAGCAGTCGTAAACCTTTTCTCCAAAGATATTATATTCCATGTTCCGAGTTTCAAGTCCATTTTCCATTTTATAAGTAATTTTCCAACATTCAGTCGAGCTATTTCTTTCTCGGATTTCGTAATAATTAATTTATTTATGTGATGTTAGCTCCAAGCACACAATTTTCCAACTGGAGAATCATTTTTCTGTGTGGTACTCTGGAGAGAACTCGCCAGGAAATAAGCTCTTGCCGGCTTACCTCTCGGAGTCACTAATATACTCAGACCTCCGCACCATGATAAAGTAAGAACATCCATCGTGGAGGTTATTACATTTAAGCAACATAATTAAACAACTAACATGGCTGAAGTCTCTTCGCTGAATTTACATTGGTATTTTTTTAATTTTAAATGGCCTACAATGACCCCTTCTTCATTTTCATCTTTTTTCATTAATAAAAGTGCGTAATTCACTTTTTATAAACCATACAATTATCGTCGCATCATTCGTTTGCAGCAATTTGTTGAGTTGCATATGAGTTAAATTTTACAATAAGACGTCTCGGTTTCGCTTCAGGCAATATTAAAAAATATGTATATCTTTCCGGGATTTTTTTACTAACTTATACTGAAATAAGCATCTTTAATGTAAAAAATGTTTAAGGAAAAAACACCTCTTGGTGATATTTTGATGGCAAGTTATATTTCCGAAATAGTCCATGGTTTTGTTTATATTTCTATTCGGTATCAAATACCTATGAATATGTTTACAAATTCAGTGCCAAAGACTTATATAAGCCGTGCTTATAACAGAAAAGTATTTATTGCTATTGTCTTCTATAGTTATACGTATTCATTGTATTCTATAGTTATTCGTTTTGCTATTGTATTCTATAGTTATATATTGTATTCTATAGTGATTAGTACAAGTTTGGATCCTGCCAAATTTTCTCTAGCATTAAATACTTAACAATTTAATCTCAATTACTAAAAAAATTACCATTTGAAGTCACATCACATTCAAAACATTGTTTTTGTTCATCACTTAACTCGTCTTATAACGTCTATGTTTATTATTATAATCCGGTAGTTGACTCATTCTAAATTTTGATATTTTTCGTACAATATTGTGAAATATAAGTTAATTAAAAACCAGTCTTGAAAAAAATTCAAATATTGATTGAAAAATAAGCCAATTATAGGCTTCTAAATTTGAAGATACGGATAGAGTTGGGTATATCCCTGTCTCTTTTCCTGTTGTAGAATATAATGTGCAATATAAAAATTACCTCACAACACAGTATTGCCGTCCTTGTCTAAAGGTTAAATTTAAACTTTTATAACTCGGTCAATTTTTAAGATTATTAAAAAAAAATTCACTCTTCATCAGCTTGTACCTTGAAATTATGATTAATGAAATAAAAAAAAATTTTCAAATACTCAATTTTTGCAAGACCATTGAATAGGTTTTTTTTTAAATAAATAAAATTGCCTTATGGACAGATTTTTAATTCTTGAAACCGATTTTATTACAAACACATATGATATAATTAAAATGTTGTAAATAAATGTAAAAAAATAACTATTTTACCAATAAAATAATTCTTTAAGCGAGTTCGATTTTCTCGCACCGACATACAAAATTTTCTTAATGTGTATACTAATTGTAAGCTAGGTCGCAATTAACGACGTATATGATGAAGATATGGACGTGATTGAGAACAAGGTTCATCGTTTCATTTAATCTGCAGTAAACCTGTCAATACTTTATTTGAAAGTCCATAGATACATCCTCGAATGTCCATTCGAGAGAATAGTGAATGGCGCTGTCCACGCACACTCATGCTTCTCTTCAATATGCTAAAAATCCAGACAGTCTATCTTATTTAAACTTATCATAATCGGAAACTTGCTTGTAGCCTTGATTTAGGTGCTGAGAATTTGTGTGGTTTGTTTTTACTTAAAATAACAACACCTTCTACTAAAAGTCAACTCCTCGTCAAGGTTCAATAAATTTGGAATTGAACGAGTCTTGTCATCTGAAACGTTTTGTCTTCAAAATATGTTTAAGTACTAGTAAAGAAAATATTCTGTCTCACGTAATCCGTTTTCTTTGTCCTAACTATATTTGTAACTATTTTTTTTAAAGTATAACTAGTCAATAAAATATTGTATCTCACATAATCCGTTTTCTTTGTCCTAACTATATTTGTAACTATTTTTTTAAATTATAACTAGTACATATAATATTCTATCTCACGTAATCCGTTTTCTTTATCCTAACTATATTTGTAACTACTTTTTAAAACTATAACTAGTAAATAAAATATTGTATCTCACATAATCCGTTTTCTTTATCCTAACTATATTTGTAACTATTTTTTTTAAAGTATAACTAGTCAATAAAATATTGTATCTCACATAATCCGTTTTCTTTGTCCTAACTATATTTGTAACTATTTTTTTAAATTATAACTAGTACATATAATATTCTATCTCACGTAATCCGTTTTCTTTATCCTAACTATATTTGTAACTACTTTTTAAAACTATAACTAGTAAATAAAATATTGTATCTCACATAATCCGTTTTCTTTATCCTAACTATATTTGTAACTATTTTTTTTAAAGTATAACTAGTCAATAAAATATTGTATCTCACATAATCCGTTTTCTTTGTCCTAACTATATTTGTAACTATTTTTTTAAATTATAACTAGTACATATAATATTCTATCTCACGTAATCCGTTTTCTTTATCCTAACTATATTTGTAACTACTTTTTAAAACTATAACTAGTAAATAAAATATTGTATCTCACATAATCCGTTTTCTTTATCCTAACTATATTTGTAACTATTTTTTTTAAATTATAACTAGTAAATAAAATATTGTATCTCACATAATCCGTTTTCTTTATCCTAACTATATTTGTAACTATTTTTTTAAATTATAACTAGTAAATAAAATATTGTATCTCACATAATTCGTTTTCTTTATCCTAATTACATTTGTAACTATTTTTTTATATTATAACTAGTAAGTAAAACATTATATCTCACGTAATCCGTTTTCTTTATCCTAAATATATTTGTAATTTTTTTTAAATTATAATACGCACCCCTATACCATATATAATATATACTATATAATATATACTATAATATATACTTAATAAAAGATATAAACGCTCGATTCCCTAAAGCCAAGATGTTGCCCTTCTACTACATTTTCTCCTTATGTGTTATAAATAATGACGATTATGATAAAGAGACTATTATTTTCTGTAATTTATACCTATTTTCTGATTGACAAATATTTGCGCCAAATTTCCAAAACCTAGTTCGAAATCCGCCATGCAGACATGACGCTTTCAGCCCCTACGAATGTCGTCTAGTTTTTTCTCTTAGTCTTTTATTTATATACAACTGTAATGAAATGAAAACAAAATGAGCTAATCTATGAAATAAGATTTCTACTACTTACTTTTTAATGATTTAAAAAAAATTATAAAAATGTCATCTTTTTCGCAATTAAATTAAATAAGGATTTTCATCTTAAAATTCGGTCAAATACTATTTTTTTAGAAGCATTATTTGGTGTTTCAATTGGTTTTTTTAATATTAGTAGTTATTTCATTTGCTTAATTTTCTTTTCGAACTGTAAAATTTTTCTACTCTAACAATGAACGTATAATATACAGCGAAGGAGACGCAAAAATGTTAAATAAAATTAGGCCGCAAATACGTTCCGGTTTCCCATAATATAATATAATTTTAGTGACTTCCACTAATCACGTGTGGCAATATCATCAATATTCATGTTTCTAGATTGTTCGTTTAACTTAGGAGTGAACTGCCGTTGCCAGCGGCCGTCTTCCATCTAACGTTCGTGGGACGTTGTGAAATATGTCGGCCCACGCGTCGCCGCTCGCAGCGCCAACTGTATCCGTGACTATGTTTGCTTTTTAATTATTATGCTAAGAGTGTGTGAGGTAACACTCGCTCGATTAGGAAAATACTTTTCACACTAAGCTCGCTGCGTCCGTGTAGGGTACAGCACATACTCCTATAGGGTTTTATGTAGACTTAATCACCATTTGGAATGTTTCTGATCCATGTACTTATTGTCGGCTAGTTTTTGTACGTGTCTTCGCTTGTGCGGACGGGATCCTTGTAAATAAATGCAATAAACTTGTTCGAATCGAGCGGTAGGTTGATATTATGTATATATATATATATATATATATATATATATATATATATATATATATATACATACTATAGCTGATTCTGATTTAGACCGTATTTTATTAACTTATATAGCATTCTGCAGGTCGTATTTTTTAAATAATTGTTCGTCTTTGTAATAGATATATTTATCTCCTTATTGTTAACGATATGAAACACATATGCTACCTGAAACTCAAATTTAATAATTGAGGAATATTAATGTTTAAATAGTTGAATAGTTTTCTTACAATTAGACGACAAAACAAAAATTAAACAGACACCCAAACATAGCGATAAACAATCCGAAAATTATCATTTGTATGACTTTGAAATAGGGCTGAATCATCTGAATCGCGCTGAATTAGCTGAAAATCTGAATATTTCCTGATCCCAACTTTATTGTTTTTGAAGCACCTGCTCTAAAAATATTGATAAAAAGCGATATATTTTTATGACCAACAAATATTTTTATAATTATATTTTTTATTGAAAATAAAGTAAATCATTCACTTTCCATATAAGTGTTTCGATAGTGTTTCCTAAATTGACAAACAAGTACACGGTGGGGAAGAAAGCTTGTCTATGATATCAAGACGATCTTAACATTATGGTACTTACGTATGATTAAAATAATAATTTCGTACATTTTTCATAAATCTATTTCGTAATTAAGATTCTAGTGTGAACTTTTGGATTAAATTCCGGAAACGGAACCAGAGATAAATTCTTGTAGCATTTAAATCCGGTCAAGAAATATTACAAAAATAATAGAT
This sequence comes from Druceiella hillmani, assembly GCA_039881145.1. Taxonomy (NCBI): domain Eukaryota; kingdom Metazoa; phylum Arthropoda; class Insecta; order Lepidoptera; family Hepialidae; genus Druceiella; species Druceiella hillmani. The sequence continues at coordinate 47,926,804 of JAYKKI010000003.1, forward strand.
ATTCCGATATACTGATATCTTCAAATCTCTCGAGTACTCTACATCTGAAATTTCCATATCAATTTAAGGTATGGAAATTGTCTCTACAATATTTCAATTGTTGGATTATTATTAGAATTAAAAATCTGGACTATAAATCAAATTAGTGATATATGTATATATATATATATATATATATATATATATATATATATATATATATATGTATATATATATATATATATATATATATATTTATATATATTACTGTAATTGTCTTAAAAAAAGTTAAAGTATGGTTTTCTTCTAAATTTACGATTGTATCATACATATCTTACGATTATCTTATAGGTAGGTAAAGACTATCCAGGAGAAACGAGAAAAGCTACGCCTCTGACCACATGCAATGAAAGTGCAACGTTGATACTAGCTAGACTTCAGGTTGACCTTTTGATTCATTGACAGGATATAGCCCTACCATTAGTACTATGTCAAAGTACTGATGGACTTTGACATAGGAGTCATGGCTAATATGCTAGGATTATTTAAATTCTGACGAAGTACTGATGGATTATTTCAGCTGGTAAAGAAGAAAGTGACTCCAATATCAGATACGAGATGCTAGACTAGTTCGAAAGTAAAGAATGGAAAATTTTAAAAAACTCCCTGACATATTTGTATGCATCCGTCCGTTATGAGAAAACGACAGTTGGCCAGGTCCGGCGGGCGAATCGAGAGCACTAATCTGGCGGTGTCCAATAGCAGTTTGGCTCGCGCGCAAAAAAATGGGAACGCAACATGTCGCACGGCGTACGAGCGATCGCCGAGAACGAGATCGCCACCATTGTCTCGTGTCGTATCGATGTTGATTCAGCCGACTTTCAATTGCGCTCGGAACGACTCCGCTCCGCAAAAAGGTCCGGCGGCGGCGGGCGGAGGTGAACGCGCGGTTCGAGATGCGGCGGGAGGTTGCGCGGGCGGCGCGGGCGCGGGGCGCGGGGCGGCGGCCGCTCGCTTGCGAACTCAGTCATTGCCCGAGCTCGCGATCGAAAGCACGCGTCGCCGCCACCGCTCGCACCCGACTCTCAACCGACTGCCCCGTTATACGTAAGTGAGCGCGCGGCTTTCTTCATTAGCCGATTGACGCCGAACCCCGTAGTTAGTGTCCGTGCTGTGTGCAGTGCTCTTGTGCGATACATCCGCCGTCTTGCGACGGAGTGCGGCCTTTGTGTGTTTACCAGCCCAGTGTTCAGATATATGCTTGTTCGCCACTAATAGTGGGCCCTGCGACCAGGAATTGGGGGAGAAGTGTGCGACGCGAAAGGGGGAGTTCGGAGGAATGAGTTCGACACACGACTTACTCGCTCACCGATGATCTCAAGGTTGGACTCTAGCGACTTTTATTTTATTTTTCTATTCTTTTTATTTTACAAGAAAATCGCACCTCGCTTAACGAGTTCGACTATAAACGCGAACGAGCGCTCACTCGCTACTCAGCAGCTTTATTACCTCCGTACGTCGGAAAGCTTCTCATGGAGCACGAAATTCGGTTCTTACATAACTGTCTATCGTGGACTATAATTTTTATCTGATTATCGGAAAATTTAATATATTGAAAAGGTTCAAGACCACTGGCGATGAACGCTTTTGCCTTTCGTATTTCCCAATCAAACCGGCTCGCACTTTTCTCATTCTCGCAATAATTCCAATACGTTTCAAATTGGAACCGAATAATGTCAATGTCACTCTGATATTACGAAGTGTCGCGGCTCCACAGTGACTCTCGGCGCCGCTAACCTTTCGATATTAATCAAAAACTTCACACCGTCGTAATGAGCGTTTAGACAGCGCTCGGACAAGTCGTTAATAAGCTGGTCGGAACTGCCTCGACGGTTCATTGTTTGTTTTTATCGAGATCTTTACTAAGTACGATTTATTCCTTTAGTGCAATGGCAAAGCGCTTTGCGGCAATTATTCCATGCTTAACTTGTTCTCTTTTGGCCTCACATTGTCTAGTTCTTGTCCGAAATCGTGCTGTTGTGTGTCACGTTAATGCTTATTTACGTATTTATCGCCTAAATTGAAAAGTCCTTAGGGTAGAGATCTTTACTAAGTACGATTTATTCCTTTAGTGCAATGGCAAAGCGCTTTGCGGCAATTATTCCATGCTTAACTTGTTCTCTTTTGGCCTCACATTGTCTAATTCTTGTCCGAAATCGTGCTGTTGTGTGTCACGTTAATTCTTATTTACGTATTTATGCTCTATGCTCTCATTAAAATATTTAAAATATCATTAATAAATAATTTCTTCAAAATTGTTTAAATTAAACGATTCATTCCTTAATCATTCAAAGCAATATATAAATGTAAATACTTAGAAATTTTAAGAAACATCAAATCTTATTAGCAATATTATAAAAAATCTAATATATATTCGATAATCAATCTGTTTGTACTATATTCGTCTTTATGTAATTTTATTGATGGAAACGAAATCATTCCTAAATTTTAACCGGAATTATCATAAGGTATAATCAACTATGTTAAAACATATTTCAATAAAAATATAACAAATATTGTTTATTATTTTTTTTATTTTCTGTACCAACTCTATATAGAAATTATTCCAACGTATTTATGTAGACCTGCTTGATAAATAAACGCTACAAAAGATGTAACAAAATTACGAATAAAGTTAGATAACCACAAATCATAGTTATAAATGATTGAAACAATCCTAGGTTCGAGATATGTATTCACGTTATTTCGAAAAAAGAAAAAAGCATTTTATTGGTACTAAAATTTAATAAGATTTTTAAGAAATTTAATAATAAGGAATTGAATAATTCCTTTAAATATTTACTCAAAAATATAAAGATTTTTTTTTAATGTTTAACAGAAAATTATACTTTATTTTTGAAAAAAGGAATTATATAAATTAACATTAAAAAGTAGTTAATAATATATAGTTAAATAAAATGAACCTAAAAATTAATTAAGGTATAATAAAATTTTAACAAATCAAATTTTATTTTTGAGGTTTTCGTAAGAGTTAGCAAATATTGCGAGTGTGAGTTAGTGGACAACAACTTAGTTGCCGTCAAGTCTCGGCGCCTCTAACAAAAATATGTAAATCGACAATGCGGTTACGTAAAAAACATGTAACCATAAGGATATATCGACTAGCGTTATTAGACCATACAAATCGTCTTAATTTAGACAATTTAATGAGTAAAATCGTAAAAATAAAGAAAAACTCCGAACCAAATCGGACACTTGTACAAATTTATATACACTTCTTTCCAATGTGGTTATGTAAACATTTGTACGCTTGTTGATAAATGTTATTCATTAATTACCTGAATCCACATAATTACCAAACTTATTGCCTGTCGAATTATTTACAATACTTACCACTAACCTACTTAAAATATAGACTACACGTATAGACTACACTATACGTATAGACTACACAGTATATACCTTTATGGTGTTAATAGGTTGGCGAATTTTAAGTATCACAACTAAGTTCTGTTCCAATAAATAAAATTAATACGATAAGATAATTTCTACTGTAATTCCTTTTTATCAACAAGTATACAACATCTCTCTCTCATTTTCCCGTCGTCTTATATAATTTTCGCAAACTAGTTAATAAAATATATTTTTGAATATTGAATATATTTGGCGTTAATTTTATAGAAATTCATTATTCACAATTAAATGAAACTACGTGATGTAGTATTATTTCTACTTTCTTTACCACGACCTAGGTTTCGTTGTATTACAACATCTTCAGGTGGGATATTATAAAGATACAAAGATGCTGTGATATCTTTGCTAATATCCCACCTGAAGATATTGTAATACAACGAAACCTAGGTCGTGGTAAAGAAAGTAAAGAAAGTAGAAATAATACGACATCACGTAGTTTCATTTAATTGTGAAAAACTATTTTTACTAAAACTTTTTTTCAAACTAGATAATAAAAATCCTCTCTAATGCTAGTGAGAAACATCTATTTACATCGAATGGTTCAATTTCCAGTAGGATTATTTTTCATAATAAATCCTTTTCAATGTATTGAATATTTTCGTTTGACCTCAACTTTCATAACATGATGTTTTCAAAGAGATTTTAAGTAATATGTTTCAAAAACCGGCTAATTTCGTATTGGAATACTCCTAAAGTAGTTTTCTTGTTGTGCATATACTTGAAATTGATAATGCAAGTACCTGTTTTAATTGAAGGTTCTAATAAAAAGCAAGTAACTGTTTTAATTGAAGGTTTTAATAAAAAAAATTCAAGCATTTTTTCACATTTTTCAAACTAAAAGCTGAAAAATCAGGGGTTGGAAATGAGGTTGCACGTAATTTTGTAACCTAATATTTCTTGAACGGGGCTTAAAATAAAAAAAAAGACAAATTAAATAGTAATTTAATTTCGGAAAATACGCGAAAAAAATTCGCATGCACTTTACATGTATGATGGATATAATTTTGTTTTATGATGGATATAAATTTGTTATATGATGGATATAAATTTGTTATATGATGAATATAAATTTGTTTTTATTAATTTTACTGCATAATACTTAAGTACGCTTCTGAAGCAATAACTTGCCAAATTTCGTGCAAATAGATCTAAGACAATGTAGAATCTATAACTGCGACAGACACATGGACAGACGGATGGACATGATGGAATTATAAGAATTACAACATGGATGTAATATTAAACCCTAAAACGAAATTGATTTCAAAATTATTGAGTTATTAACTAGGAATGCAAAATTTTGAGTTGAAACGTCGTATAATAATTAAAATATTCGTATGTCTAACACGTATTTCTACAAACAATTACTTGCTAAGATTAACACTTCTCCTTGCTAAAACGAGCACCTACTTTCTCAATTTTTAGCGACTTCGATATTCTGTAAGCCCACCATTCATATTCAAATATTATATTAGCGGACATTAACAAATTTCTGAGCCTATGAGCGAATATAATACTTAGAATTACTCAAACTAAAGCCGTTCATACTCACCCATTTAAGTTGTATTTCGAGTAACTGCGTAATGACATAGCATTTAGTATGCATGAATGCTGTGAAAGTGTAAAATGTGTGAAACTAATAGCAGGCAATATTAAGAAAAAGCGTTTGTCGAACAATCGTGTCCTGTCTCAAAAAATGATTATGAAAGAGTATCTGAATGACAATATGTCTCGATGCATTGAGCCGTATTGAGATGCAAATGTTTCCCTTTCGCAATGCTGAATATATTAAGTTTGAGCGTTTCTCGCGTCTGACCTCGGCGGGCAAGTGAAACTCCACCATTAACATATATTAGTATGTAAGAGGTTTAGATTTTAAAAAGAGGGACGCAATCTCTCAATAACACACTAATAAAATAAAACCACCCTATTTTCTCACGAAAAAGCTGCATTTAGTTAATACATATTATATTCACAATTAAATGAATCTGTTGATACGGTTTAATTGTGAATAATGAATTTCTACAAAATTAACGCCACATATATTCAACATATTATATTTTAATTCAGGTAAAAACGTGTTGTTTGAAAAAAAAACGAAATTATCTAAACTTCAACCTGCCAATAATCCTAAAAGTTACAATTTTTATTAAAATTTTAATCGAAAAAAATCAAGACTTTATTGTTTCTGAAAATATTTCCTCAAAAATGGAAACCAATAACTTAGTTGATGAAAGCTACAAACCATTGTAACTTATCTTCGAAACGTCCGTGTTTAAAGTTTTTAATTATTTTGTAGAGATGGGTTTTGGCAAACACATCGATACGCTGCATATATTAACTATTTCTGCAGTAAAGGATTAAATGTTCTAAATAATCATATTCCTCAAATGCAAAACCTTATGATAATGAAAATAATCAAAATAGATAAAATAATGAAGTACACTATATTAAACACGTTTTATATTATATCAAAAAATAAATGACAATATCTCTTTCATTAAAGTGAAACCTTTTCATTACAATATTTTAAATCATTATTCCTTTCTTTTACAATTAAATGACTATTTTAATGTCCATATGGTTTAAAAAAAACCATCATGTCCATCCTTGGTTTAAAAACACCAAAATGGCACTAGCGTAACAGCAATGGCACATTAATTTTAAAATATATGCTCATCTCAAATTCGTTAAAATAAATACGTTTCCATAACTTATAATAATTACAAGCACCTTGGATTTAAAAACTGACAAGGCTAGATAACAGATCTTAATACATATTTATTGAATTCTTAGTTCGGATTAAACTCGAATCATTTTTATAAAGAGCTTATGTGAGGCATCGCGCTCCTAAAGGTCAGCTATTAATACAACATTACTCAAATAGCTTTGGAAAAATTGTTAAATGTATTATTGAGACTGACGTAAGTATTTTTAAATAAATTTTAGATATTCCTCTGTATGACATCATATTTATGGAGTTTTGTTATAATATTGATGTAAGTTGACTTATTTGATAAATATCCGATATATTTCAATGAACTTTCATTTTTCGTAAAATTCGTTCAGTTTCTAATTTAAAATAGTATACATACATTTTCTTATCTAAAATAACAAAATTTTAAAGTTTTATTACGATTACATAACAAAACTAATTTAGACAAATATGTTTACTTAAAATTCGCAACTTTATAGTCATTAAAAATACTCACAACTTGCTTTAATTTGAGTTAAGTTCGTGTTAGAAAAAAATTCATAATTATGAAGGTACGTTTCATACATTTTATAAAAAAACTCGATAACTGCAAATATACTCTTACAATCCACACATGATATTCTAATTGTATAGTAATTTGAATAGACAATCAACGATCCTAAAAGTCATAATTTTATAAAACTTTGATTGAAAAAATCTACACTTAATTTTTTTTTAAAATGTTTCCCCAAAAATGGAAACCAGTAACATCATTAAGTTTTGATAAGTTGAAGATGACTTCGAAATGATGGCATTTGAGCAAAAATTTGATTTCAAAAATATCACACTCCAAATTAATTAATTTCATATTTAATTACTCTTTTGGAATAACTTAAATACATAATTATGGCAAAAGCAAAGATTATTTTCCTTTACAAAATATATATTATTTTGAAACTATGTATACAATTAAAAAAAATCTCACACAAAATGTATAATGTAATTATTCATCCAATAAAATTCAAATTGTAAATCCTTACAAGGAATTATTCATTTAAGTTAAAAAAAAGATGCACATATATACTTGGATCATATCAAAAGAATAATGAATTTTACATATCCCATATACAGTTTGTCTATTTACGTAAAATTAATTAAATTTTTTTTTTAATCTTATATATGGCTCATAATTCCAAAATTATATAACATATTCCAAAATTCCTCAATAATTAGTTTTAATTTTATATTTAAAATAAAGAATACAATTAAACGAAAATGTCATGATTAGGATAAAATATTTAATATTATAGCTTCATGCTGTTCCTTATTATTAAAACAATATTTCTCATAATTTTATTTAATTCCTAATCTAAATAAAACTCATTAAATGCACATTGAAATTCGCGAAATTAAAATTCTATAACCATTACGTAAACCAAATGCATTAACGCAAAATTTCAGTAATTTTAAAAAGTTACGTCGTTCATTAAAATGTGGCATACTACCATTTTAAAGGCTAATATTTTGCAAACAATATTTCAAAATTAAAAAAGTCAAAATAACCTCTTCCTTCCATCTTATTTTAAAATACCTATCCTGTGATACTCCTCACAATGGACAAAAACGCAGGATCAATTATCTCCATCAGTTACTATTCTGAACCAGTAGAAATCTGAAAGTTCCTCAAAGCGCTAATGTGGAGCGATAATGAGAGAATGGATATATATTTGTGACTGACTATCAATTACAGACCACGATACTAGTTGCACAATGGTAAATACTAGATAGTCAAGCCTTATCCAGCATCAGCAATTAAGAAAGTATTTAAAATTATCCCAGTGCAGTGGTTAAAGAACATAATGTTATGGATGTATATTTGTGACTGACTATCAATTACAGAGCATGATACTAGTTGCATAATGGTAAGTACTAGATAGTAGAGCCTTATCCGGAATCAGCAATTAAGAATATTTTTAAAATTAGCCCAATGCAATGGTTAAAGAAAACAAGTTTATTTTGCAAAAGGTGAAAGCAGACGTGGACGACCGCAGTTACGTGACGCGATAAAAATGTTCGCCAATTAATATGCCACATTCTAACATTGTCATACAATGTTGACTCGTGTGTTATTTTTCGCAACACATCTTCAAAGATAAACAACTTAATTAATAGAGGAAAAAAATGCGAAGTGTCGCTCCCGCTTAAATGTTTATGCGATTTCTACTTTCATTCGCCGTTCACTAGTGAAAGTATTGATTGAAAAAAGATGGTATTGCACGACATGTGTATTTCGTTGCCTCGTGCGAATTAACGAATACTAGTCACAAAATTGTAACTTGACAAACTCATCGATAAACTGAACGGAATAAACTGTTATTTGCTACATATTTGCTGTCGTTACTGGCTTCGCTGTTGTGTTGCTGAAGACTGTGGGAAATTCTCGCGAGAAAACGTGGGAAAATGATTCATTTAAGAATTTTGTTGTAATAGACATTAAAACTTTATGACGCTAAAGTAGATGTACAAAAATTATTGACGCTTCACTTTTACAATTCCGTTGTTAAACTGTTTTTAAAACTACAACGCAAGTAAAATTTTATAAGATATCAAATATAAATTCAATGGATTATTTATTGAAAACATTTTTTAAATAAAGACATCAAATCATAAATACTGGAATATCACTTTGTAACTTAAAATTTTAAATACGAATTTTAACTGGCCATTTTCTTTTTAATTTCTAAAAATTGAAATTGTATTTTTATCTCTTTTCGCTGTAACTGAATTAACATATTATATAAAACTAAGTCGTGAAAAAATGGTACCATCACTCTCCATCACATGGGGAAAAATTTTATTTTAATTGTTTTCATTGTATATCTTGACAACATAAATAGTCTCTACAACGCCAATATATCTGTTTAAAATTTAAACTCGTTAAAATTTAAAAAAATTGAGCGTTTCGATGAATCTATGATTGCCTTTTTATGAATTGGTTAAACGATTCAAATTAGAATTAATCTATTATAATAAAATGAATTCTAATCCTTACTAATATTATTTCACAAAAAAATATCTATTGATTTAATTAAACGTAACATCAATCCGTCTTGCTTATTACACCGCTATTAACTGAAAATATTTGCTGAGACATTGATAAAATAGTTTTGATAATAATATAAAGATATATATGCGAAAAACGTTTAAGGACAAAGTGTTTTTGTACACATATCTTTAAAATCTTAACCTATCACAACAATTACGTTAATAACACAAAATATTCATCGCCACGTGACGTCATTTCGCCATGCACTTGCGTGCATTACGCTATCCGAAACCTATTGCATCACGTTTCCTCGTCAACACTATCACTTCCTACGACCTTGCATATCAGAGGATCACCTTATTCGCTTTTTACCCACGGCTCTTCCACCAGTCCACAATCTGCAGTCGATCAAACACTGCGCTCTCATCCGTGCTCGTCCATCCGTCGCTTCTTCTTCGTGCACTTTCGTTTACCGCGGATGATGCGTCTTCAGCATCCAAAATAATAACAAATGACCGTCTAATGCAGTAATTAAACGTGAGTAGATCGTTTTTAATATTTTATTTCAATTGTTTTATAATTGTAATGCAAGTAAATTGCATTTTTGCCGCCAATTAAGCTAGTGGGCCACCGGCTAATTCTTTTTGCGCAATCGAAACGTTTCTCATGGAATAATGTTATTATTACGTTCCGTCACATCGCAGTTATGTTTACATTAGGTTTTGTTTAAAACGTACATAATGTACATCGTTTAATAGTTAATGCTACTAAACAGTTAACGATTTTATTAACTCACTTCAAACTGAAATTAATTTTGCTTGTATATATTGTATCAGTATAATTTCAGTATTTATTTATTTGTGTGGATAATTTTCAACTGTTTTGGTTGTTAAACTGAATTTAGTAAATGGTAGCTCCTCTAAAACCAAATTATTGTCTTGTTAAAATTAAATGTATTTTAAATTGTTACTAACTGAATTCAAATTACTGACAATAAATACTTTAAAGTACTTTTATTTATTTGACACATATATTTTAAAAAATGTACTTTTTTATGCTAATAATAAAAATAGTCGCTATGTATAAAAAAGTTATCGATATCACAAACATAAAATAAACTTTAGAGGAAAATTATAATATAAAAATGTTTTAATTTTAAATTACTACCTTTATATATCTATATATTTATATAAGTATTAGAATTGTATATACCACATCGTTATTTACTTTAAAGGTATGTCATTATCTAATGACTTATTATTATCTGATTGAAGTTACGCAAAACCATATTGACACATAAACAAATATCTTATAAACCAAAACTAAAAAAAAACGTAGTTAACTACAGCATACGATGGAGTTAATATAAAATTTATATATTTATATATAAATTTTCGTTTTATCTACAATGTTTTTTTTGTTGTAGATTTTCGTTTTGTCTACAATGTTTTTTTTGTTATAGATTTTCATTTCGTCTATGTTTTTTTTGTTCTTGTAGATTTTCGTTTCGTCTACAATGTTTTTTTGTTGTTGTAGATTTTTGTTTCGTCTACAATGTTTTTTTTGTTATCAATTTTCGTTTTGCCCTATTACAATATTTTAAGTTTGTCCTATTTTCGTTTTGCCCTATTACAATATTTTAATTGTCGTAAAAGGTTAAACAAAAAATTCAGCCGCTTCAATTAAACTTCGACTTCTCCGCTTAAATTATTATTACTCATTGGGTACACGTCATATGTTCATATGGACACGATAAACTTCGCGACGGTGAAAGTTTCAAGCCAATCAATAAGCAGTTTTTCTGCCAAAATTAAAAAAAAACAAACAAAAAAACTGCCCTCTTTATAACATTAGTGTGATTTCTCTTTTATTTCGTTTATACATATATTTACGTATTTTTCCAATATAACTCTAATGGTGCTCTATACATAACAATCGCTATTATCTATGTACCAATATAAATAATCCGCCTCTGATCAACCGTAGCCGAACTAATCATTCTTTCGTAAAGTCATAATTTCGCCATAAATCCAATTAAAGTTTTGAACCATACATGTCTTAACTAATTTCATGCTTACTTTTGTACACATGTATATATGTATACACAAATATATTCGTTTATCACTCTTAACAAATATAATTTTCTTTATCGCCCGCAACAGAGTAGTGTATAACACCGAATGTTATTAACAATCTTCCCTCGTTTCGTCTACAGATATTTACCTATATGTTGCACAATTATAAATTCACACTAATAAGGATAACATTGTATTTAAGACCAGTAATATACGTTCGTTTTTCGAATTCCATTTCCGAACTCGTTTATCGAATCGGACAAATGACACGCGTCCGTTTCGTTTTCGAATGCAATATTTTTCGAACACGCGTTCCTTTTTCGTATTATATTCGGGTTGTCCGATTCGAAAAACGAATTCGGAAATCGAGTTCGAAAAACGAATGTTTCATTAGGCGTGCTCTGCTTCTTTTTTGTGTTACAATATGAAACCCTTTATGACTTTGACAGTCTTCTTGACGTTTAACCTCACAATTTCTATAGTTTTTTTTAATAATTACATTAAAAGACTATAGAAAATTTAAAGAACATTTAAGAGATTAATATAGGACATTTAAAGAACATTTATAGAATATTTAAAGACTATGGAATTTAATTTCTATAGTCTTTAAATGGGAATCTTAGTTACTATGTGGCATGTAAAGGTAGATTTTTTATTACACGCACCCCATCAAGAGCGGTGTCTTTAAACAAATCTTTCAAAATAAATTTGAGGTTTCTTTTACCCTATAATCGTCAATGAAATATTAATCTTGAAAGTGATGTGAAATGCACAAGTCCTCAAATGTTTCAACTGTAGCTTTAAAAAGTACTAGAATTGTATTAGAACTTTCAACTAAAGTTATTCCGATGAACTTACATCATGATATATACACTTACCGGACCCTCTTTCGGACACGTTTCAACAGGCATCTGAGCAATTTTTTTTAAATTTTCTTTCTTTCTGTTGTTCATAAGTATAGTCTTTAAACTACCTTTTTTATTTGCATTATTTTCATAATCAATTTCAATGCGTGAAATAATTGATTAATTAGCAAAAATTGGTTTTAATTCTATGAGTACCTTCAAAATATATTCATTAGATCTACAAAAAGTAAATGAAATGATATTTAAATCGATATCTGTCATTATATCATTAAATATTAAATACGTACATCTTATTGCACAATTAAGATTGTGATGTGAAGAAATGTGTACTAATTGAATCATATTTGTGACTGTATACTCGAAATTACCCCTCTTTTTAATCAATCTTAAGGGACGTTTTTTTCGTTCATTGTATATTAAGTTTGACCAGCGGCTTTGCTCACTTGGAAAAGTTAAAAATTATAACAAAATTGAAAGAAAATCTCCTGGCGATAATTCGATAATGGCAGTGGAAAATGTTAAGTAGTTTGAGGTGGACAGAATCAAAAAATGGTATGAAAAAGCCTGTGCACCCTGAAGTGGTGGGTAGCCGTACATATTGCCGTGATGTAGATACTAATATATACTTATATACAAGGTCTCACTGATGTCTATTTAATTACAAAAAAATTGATGTGTTTGACGTTATATTATTCTATATATAACGTACTGTTATTCTATGTTTGTCTCTATATATACATACATATATATATATATATATATATATATATATATATATATATATATATATATATATATATATATATATAACGTACTATTATTCTATGTTTGTCTATATGACACTGGCTATATATATGCAAAATTCCATGGGCACTGTTTCAGTCGGTATTTAAAATGCAAAAGCAAAAAAAATAAACAAACACACAAACTTACTTTCGCATATATAATATTAATTACATTTCTTGTCTATCTCCTTTCTGCGTCATTCAAATTCCTGCTACATGTATTCTTCCATAACCAGCTTTGAATCACTTTTATTTTTGTCTGATCCTTTTTCTTCACTGTCATTATTAACTTTCATTTTACTTCTCTCATCCGTCCTTACAATATTTTCTTCCATTCCTCCTTCATATTTCCTCCACTATCACTGTGAATTTTTATTAGCTATTCATTTTCAATCTTTACTCTTTACTCTTATTCCAGAAGAGCTATTCCGCATCTCTCCTATATATTACAGTGTAAATTTACTTAAAATATAATTGTCTCGTATCTCATCTTTTTCATCCACCGTCACGCTAAACTTTTATTACGTTTTCCTTTTCAATCTTTACTATATTTCAGAAGAGCTATTCCGCATCTCTTTTATATATTACTGTGTAAACTTACTTAAAATATAATTGTTTCGGATCTCATCTTTTTCATCCATTGTCACGCTAAACTTTTATTATATTTTCCTTTTCAATCTTTACTATATTTCAGAAGAGATATTCCGCATCTCTTTTATATATTACTGTGTAAACTTACTTGAAATATGGTTTTTTCGAATCTCATCTTTTTCATCCACGGTCACGCTAATTTTTTATTACATTTTCCTTTTCAATCTTTACTATATTCTATAAATACCATTCCACCTCTCTATATTACTGCATGAACTTACCTGTACTAGAGTTATTTCAAATCTCACTTTTTCCTCCATTATCACTCTGAATTCTCTTTATGTTCCCTTCTTCAATCATTCCTATATCCCATAAATACCATTCTATCTCTTTTCTATATATTACTTCTTGAGCTTCCTCGAATTTGACGTTTGAAATGTTTATTTCCCACCTCAATTTTTTCTCCATTATCAGTCTAAAGTTACTTTACGTTTTCCTTTTCAATCTTTACTATATTCTATAAGCACGTTGCGTAAATACAATGCGATATTCAAATAACAACGTTTGATTGATTGATGACGTGCGATATTCTATATAATTACGTTAATGACAAAATGGTTCTGGTAAAAATATTGCTACGCTCTTAAAGACGAAATAGTTATTTTTTGAAAACGAATAATAAAACAATAGAAACTTGACACATAAAATTATTAGTATAAATTTTTAAAATATCAATTACTTTATTCCTTTACTATAGTTTAAACTGTTACTCATGTTTATTCATCACCTATTAGTTGTCATTAAATACATGACTTAATAACTAAGAATATTTACAAGATAACTAATAACATTACTGTGAAAGAATAAGGACCATTATATTTGGTTTATATACTAAGTAATAATTTTTTTTTTTTTCAAATAGCATGAAAGGACAAAAAGGAATGTGTCAGATTATCACGACAATACGCGTGTTTATGTCAATGTACAGGTGGTGAATATGACGAATAGATATTTTGTATATAATGAGTAATTTTTTCCTAATAAATTAAAACAAAAATACAAAATAGCCAAGTTTCTTTGCTCGATTGAATTAAAATTTTATCAAGGTTAATAAATATGAACCTATTCTCCGAACTCCCTCTTACTTTGAGACATAAAATGTATTATTGTGATTAGATGCATTTTATTAATCTTATCAAGCGCATCAGGCTTGCATTATTAGTGCATGCGTAGGTGTAGTATTGTGATTATATGAATTCTATTAATCTTATCAAGCATATCAGGCTAGCGTTATTAGTGCATGCGTAGGTGTAGTATTGTGATTAAATACATTTTATGAATCTTATCAAGCGCATCAGACTTCTGTTATTAGTGCATGCGTAGGTGTAGTATTGTGATTATATGCATCTTATTTATCTTATCAAGCGCATCAGGCTTGCGTTATTAATGCATGCGTAGGTGTAGTATTGTGATTATATGCATCTTATTAATCGTATCAAGCGCATCAGGCTTGCGTTATTAGTGCATGCGTAGGTGTAGTATTTTGATTATATGCATTTTATTAATCTTCTCATGCTTGCATTATAAGTGCATACTTAGATGCAGTATTGTGACGACGAAATAATAATTGCGATATTTTGCGCAATTTTCGTCATCAAAATTTTTCTCTTGATTATTATTTTGTACGAAATTTCTTTCTTAAATTCTTTCAAAAATACAAAATAGTAAAGAAATCTTTGCTACTTTGATAAAATTTTAATTCAATCGAATTAACTGTCGGAATGGGTAAGTTTCATTTAACATTTTCCCAATATTACTGCAACTGGTAAACTCTCCGAGTGAAATCGGAAAGACGAACTCTGAAATAATTTCAAAATCCTTAAACCCTTTTCATGTTAATATAACAATTTTAAAACTAACGTGATACAATATACATTTTCGTATATAAACTTCGACAAACATAGCAGGAAAAATTAATAAAAATAATAATATTTTTTTATATAAATCGTACAAATGTCCACTGAAAACTTATAAATTAAAAACTTAGATTTAAGTCTAAGTATAGAAACTTAAATACAACACAAATTTAAAAAAATATTTTCTAAAATATTAATATTCCTAAAACTAAGCACCTTTCACCTTTTTTCTGACAACCATAAATTTAAATAAATATATACTTTAGTTAATATTCATGTATATTTTATGTTCCACGCAGGTGTTTCATATTAGTTTACATTTAACAACTTAAAAATTACAATGAAAATAAAAAATTACAAATATTTACGAAACACAATATTAAAAAAAAGAGTTTGGTGCAAGTATATTAGAGGAGGCTGCCAAAATCTTTTGAATACTTACGAGTACGGAATCCCTAATTGGATTTAAAGTATTTTTACCGTTAACGATTAAAGTGTCATATGACGTATGATAAATGTTTTAGCATATCGGAACAATAATTTATGATCATTTATTAAGCAGTAATTATATATATATATATAACGAGAAAATGAGAGTAAAGTCAAAGTCGTTTCAATAGAACTACTAGGTTCTTCATGCTTGCAATGAACAAATTTGATTGAAAAGTTTCAATATTAAAGAACAATTATCCGATGTGCAAGTTGAATTCAGTCTGTTCAGAAAAAATGTCTTCATAATAAATTTGCGGGTAGGTCGTCTTCAGGTAGTTTCAGCAAATGATGTAATTTAAATAACTACATAGATTAGGTTTTAGTGAAAGGAGCAAGGAAAATGTGTTAAAAATAATGTAACAACACGTAGAATATATCACATGTCGTTTTGTTTACGAAACGTATCATTCTTACACCACACACTAGCTTGCTTCACTGAATAGAGCTGCTGATACACGCTGCGATATTTTTCAAATTACTAAATCCTATATCTAATCAAGAGTATTTTCGGTTATTTTTAACAAATTCACCTTATCAGGTACTTCATTTTTTCGACACAAAAAATCTTTTTTTACATTTTTTATTCTCCGACGGTATATCGTATATTTAAATGTCTCTCCGCGAATACGTTTGAATTTTTCAGCATTATTTATCAATTACTTTCATCGAGTTTTCCCTTTTATTTGTTTTCCTATATATTATAAATCTAATTCTATTTATCTTTAGCAACTAAAGATCGTTTTAAATATTATTTCGGCATTCTATTATTTCTAAAGCAACTATCTTAGTAGAAGAACTGATTGACTCCTGTACCATAATCGCATTACTAACTAGTTCGATTTTTTTATATGTATTTAGTTTTATATTACATAACAAGAAAATTCCGCGGTTTCACCTATGTAGAGTTATCTTTATTATATATTCTCACATCAAAACTTCTCCGCTCACTAAACACCTCATCTTCGTTCACCAAATGACATCGTTTGTCGGGGTCGGGAATACATAAGCGATCAGTCAACAAATAAGCCGGTCCCTTTCTACCTTGCAAGATATAAACAGTGCTCCCCAATTCTTGCTATATTTTTCAAAATTTTTACTCTACCTGTGTAAACTACAATGTAATAATATATAGCCTATAATCTTATATAAAATATTAGCTTTTGAATACAAGAAAATTTTTTTAAATTTAATTTGTGATTCTAAAAATTGATAGGAACAAACATACAAAGAAAACAAAAAAATCCACTTTATGTGTTAGTGTGGATAAATACAATTGAAATGCCTTTATGTAACTAAATATGTACTTATTATAAATTACTCAGATAATTTCAGTATGTATTTATAATATTATATGTTTTTTTTTTAATACTTATATTCCAGATAACCAAGAGAAATAACTATTTGTAAATAAGAATATTCACATAATTAAGAGCATAAAGCCCTATAATCATGGGTTATATCATTTTTTTGTCATTTGAAGCTCGAAATCACGTTAAAGTGTTCGCAAAATACATTCTGCGGTTCGTACTTTTGACACTCTTAATTCACGACATAAACCAGAGTGGACAAAAGACGCTCGCGAATACATACGATGGGAAAACCAAATGAGCAACTCACGGTATCGGCCTAAAGATTCCTTTTGAATGCGACGTCGCGAGTAGTAACGCTCGGTGGACATTAGTGGCGCCTTATTAGTAAGGCTCGAGGTCACAATATTGACAGTTTCGAGCCGGAACTCGACGTTTACTACGGCTTGCCTCGTAGCAACATGACGGGATCGTGTTGCTACGAGTGAATAGAATTACGGCGAGAAGGCGTTTAGACGAAGATAAACTGACCTACATCTATGTAATACGCATTGTGTAAGGCGGAAGAAACATTCATGTCGGTGATAAGAATGGTTGAGGAAAATGGGAAGAAAATTCTGTTCACTTAAACGTAACAAACTGCACTGGCAATATATTTCGTCACAAAATCCCTGTGTATGTCATCAACATTTGTTGTTATGTCCTAGTTATTTTATTGTGATGACGTAATAGATACAAAGAAATAAGCTATATACACAGGCTGACTCTTTAATTTGATTTATAAAAGAAAAATTTAATAGAATAAAAATACCTATGGTTACCATAGTAACTTTTTGTATAAGACTTACGCCCGTATGCACCACACAAGTTCAGGACTCTCAGTCGGACTTACTGATAGTTAGAAACCTATTTTGTATGGATATTTTAGCAATTGGACCGTGCAATAGGGCATGATCGGTAAAGCAGACTCTTATTCCGACTCAACTGACAGTTAATGAGAAACAGAATTACGTTTTTAATTGTTAGTAAGTCCGACTGACTGTCCTGACCGTGTGGGTGCATCTGGGCGTTAATGTAATAGAATTTAATAAAAGATGTACTCGAAATTCTAAAACACATAACAATGTTACTATTTTTTTTTAAATACTTCCTATAAGTCGAATTTGTGACTTAGTATAATGTAATTGAAAATATTGTGTACCATATTTTAATATGGGGTTCCTTCGTGAAATATGAGTTCCCTAATTCTATGTAGTGCGTCTCCAATGGGTTTTCCAATGTAGAAGAAGAGGCACATCTAACTTTCTAGCCGCATAAAATCTGGAAAATGATCTGGAAAAAAAGCGGAATGCCAGCATTTAGTAAATACTTCTTTGAATTAAGGTAAACATAAATAATCAAAGGAGTTATTTGCACAATTAAATATAATATATTTTTGGCGTTAATTTTGTAGAAATTCATTCACAATTAAATTCACAATTATTCACAATTAAATGAAACTACGTGATGTAGTATTAGTTCTACTTTCTTTAAGTACTTTACTACGACCTAGGTTTCGTTGTATAACAACAGAAGGGATTGATTTGCCTCACACCTGTAAAAAGTGTACTAGACAATTCATTTATATCATTAAACAATACGTACCCTTAAATATTTAAACTATTATCTATAGCTAAGTATGTACGGAACACTAGTACGGATACTATTGGTACATAATATTGTTTATTAAATTTGTTTATATTGATTTATATTTTACGGAACAAATATTTTAATAAGAACACCATATTACATATTTACCATCGTGAAGATCACAAAAAAATATGAGTAAAATTGTCTCACGACCTGAATAAAAAATGAACCAAATTGACACTCTATCAACACCATTGCGCATAGATAAGCCAATGAAGGTGGCACATTATCTTTTTATAAGCCCCAACCACTCTAACCCAAAGTTAAATATAGATTTGCAAATATTTTCTTGATAGATCTCAATTGGAATTTGATCTCAACGGAACCCCGAAAACATTAATTGTTATTTACATAAACAAATTAATATTTTAATAAGAACGCTATATTACATATTTATCATCGTGAAGATCACAAAAAATATGAGACAAATTGCCTCACGAACTAAACAAAATATAAAGCAAATTGACACTCTATCAACACCATTGCGCATAGATAAGCCAATGAAGGTGGCAAATTATCTTTTTTATAAGCCCAAACCAATCTAACTCAAATTTAAATATAGATTTGCAAATATTTTCTTTATAGAATCTCTTTGGTCTCAATTGGAATTTGATCTCAATGGAACCCCGAAAAAATTAATTGTTATTTACATCAAATGAAAATAATTAAATACTATTTCGAACGTTCTATTGAAGGAAACGTTTTAAATTTGTTACTACCCATTTATAAGAGCCTAGTCATTCGAATGTAAACGTCGTGATAAGTACAACCGTGCGCAAAACCTTTCGTAAATATAATTTATCAAACGCCGTTCGTTGCTCGTAGACTCTACTTAAATATATTATTAAGTAAGACTTGTAATTGGTACTTGGAATAACACTCGGCCCCAGTCATAACTTATCTGTGTACTTTATTATCGTCAATTTAAATCATGTTCAAGTTACATAATTCACTTTTATGAACTTCTACATGTTTTAATGTCATGTTTCTTTTTCTACTAATTGTCCTAGTTTATTTCTGTAGTACTTTTATCCTACTAGTAGAAGTAAATAGGCCACAAATTACTTGTAACTATAACAGACTCGTTAAAATTTTTATTATTGTTTGAAGGTACCCTCTTTCTGTTGGTTCTTATAGAAAAAGTCATGTCACGGATACGTGGTTTAACAGTATTGTATTAATGGGAAAGTATAATTAAACCGTTGCTTGTTTATGTGCCATAAACTAAAGAATTTAGTATACCTTATATTGAGTTACCATAATATTTGGGTTTATTTATGTTTGGCGGAAAATTGTATTGAAAAAAGTTCAGATCAACAGATTTCGTTTATTTAAAATAGAGTTACTCAAAATGCTCTCAAACATTTACAAGATTAACTCATTTTTGAGTGATTGATAATATGAAGACAGCAATAAATTTTTAAATTTCAATCTATAATATAATCAAAGAATACAGCAATTAATTTAACACAATTGTAATAAATAATATAACTGATTAAAATATAAAACAGTTTAGAACGTATGTTGCTTCATTCTTATCTAACTGTTGTTAGTTGATGAAGTTATGGTTTCAATATTCAGTTATCGTTGTCTATAGATACTGACCATCCAGTACTTGTAGCAGCACCGGACGCGTGTTTCGTGTCTTGGATACTTAAAAAATATTACACATACTTATTTATACGTTAATGATGTGAGACGAAAGCGTGCTTTCTTGATTTGTTACGCTTATGTCTCATTACAGGTAAGAAATATCACGTTGTACACAATTAAATGAAACTACGTGATGTAGTATTATTTCTACTTTCTTAAAGTTCTTCACCCCGACCTAGGTTTCGTTGTATTACAACATCTTCAGGTGGGCTATTAACAAATATAAGTTAAGATCTTTGCTAATAGCCCACCTGAAGATGTTGTAATACAACGAAACCTAGGTCGTGGTAAAGAACTTATAGAATGTTTCATTTAATTGTGAATAATGAATTTCTACAAAATTAACGCCAAATATATATAATATCAGGTTATAGGCTAATCTAAAGTGTATCTTCTAAAAATTATGAAACTGATCTTAATATATTTACGTGAATAACTTTTAGTTTAATAAAATTTTTAATTGATCAATTAGGAAAATAGGATAAATTCTTCATTTAATCAAATTTCTAATCGATTGATTAGGAAAGTGGCATAATTTTGACAATTATCTTACGAAATTATATTTTTAGGGTTCCGTAGCCAAGCTAGAAACCCTTGTAGCTTCGTCATGTCCGTCTGTACATCACATCTATTTTATTCGCAAGCTACATATTATTTCTCAACAAAGTTTCTTTAGTTTTTAAGTTTGAACAAGTGTTTTTTGTCAGTACGCCATATCCCCCTCATCCTTCATCAAGACCAATTGACCAACTATCATTTTGCAGGTTACCTTCACCGCTGATGACTAAAAATAAACAAACAATTCGAAATCAATTTCTTTTCATTTTTCATATATTATTTCTCAAACAATTTTTTGCAATGAGATTTTTATTACCTTTCGCTTTCTTATTTTCACATTATATTACCATTCGCTGACTTGCAAATTATTCGAACGGGCCAATTTGTTAGTACAATAGAGCTGAAATTTAATAGGGTACAACCCTGTTATATTCATAATGCCTACAAAATTACGAGATAAAACTTCGGAAAAAGTTTTTAGTGGTCCTCCACTTCATGTTCATTAAGAGTGATTTTTCAAACACCCCCTTTATTATAATCTATCGCTGAAGAGATCCTTCATCCGTTTACGTAATATTAAAGTTTATAGTAATAATTTTTGCTGAAGTTATGTGTCTCCTCCTTCACCAGCTAAACCGCTATCTTCTTTAATATCTGACAGGTATTCACAATAGAGCATATACAAAGAAATTAAAAGGAAAATTATCATAGCTAAGTAGGCTTTACCAGTTTACGCGTAATAATCGACCAACTTATGCCATGTAATTGGGTCTGTAAAAGGTCATAGAAACTCAGTACAAGTGCCATAAATCAGTTGCAGAAATAACTTTATGCAATTGTATACTTATTATGTCTGTAAAAGATTAGTTGGCAATATATCTACGTTCTAAAAAAATAATGTTGGTAATTAGTTTTATGGAAATAATATGAACCCTTAAATGTCCTAAATGTGTAAGGAACCTTCGTTGTGCGAATTCTACTCGAACTTTATAGGTTTTTAATATTTTAATTTAATTTTTCCCTGTTACTTCGAACGTATGGTTTTTTTATTGTGAAAAGTTTTTTTTCTGATCTAATAGAAATAAATTGAACAATGTTATAGGTTTTGCCACTTTTAACGAAACACTTCAACTATGAGTTCAATATAAACTATTGACAGGTTCAAGTACTAAATTTCTATGATTTGGTAAAAAATAGCGAATTTCATTCTACAGGAATAATACTATTTTCAGGACTAAAAATAACCTATGAATTAATTCAAATCATGAATAATGTTTATATCAAATTCCATGTAAATCTCCTTAAAAGTTTAGGCGTTATTGAGCAACAGACATTCAAAAGCACATTTCCCTTTATTTAGTATTCCCGGCGTGTGACGTAGCGGTAAAATTATCCTTTCATTTTCCTTTAAAAGCCTATATATTACTTCGCCCCACAACATATACACTCATCAAATTTGGGAGCACTCATTCATAGCTTGGTACAGAATTATTAAATAAAAAATAAACTAAAAAAAATTACTTTCGGATACATTTTGATAACAGGATGTACATTTTGAAATGAGATTTCATAATTTCATTACTTCTTTTTCTTGACACATAATTTTTCTTCTAATATCTTTACTGAATTCATAATTTTTTTTCCAATTAATATTTTAATTCTAATCAAAAAACACATTCAAATTTAAACTATATTTCAATATTAAAATAAATAACAAACTTAAGTCACTTTAAAGTGAATCAATGAAACTTAAAAAAAATTCAAATCTAGAATATATTTCAATATTAAAATAAATAACAAACTAAAGTCACTTTAAAGTGAAGCAATGAAACTTAAAAAAAATATTCAAATCTAGAGTATATTTCAATATTAAAATAAATAACAAACTAAAGTCACTTTAAAGTGAAGCAATGAAACTTAAAAAAAATATTCCAAGCTAGAGTATATTTCAATATTAAAATAAATAACAAATTAAATATAATATAAAAAAAATTAATTGAATGAGATTATAACATAGATATAAGCGGAGAGCGAACAATGCGAATAAAACTCATTCCACTAAAAACAGTCGAAATGGTATCTTGTCAAGTCGACATATCTAAGAAAAGAGAAAATGCAATGAACATTGTTAGTGGCAAGGCATTGTTTGAACTAACCCACTTTCAAACTGAAGCCGGTGAGAAAGTAAAATACTCACCGATTCAAGACAGCATCCGTTTCAAAAGATTTTCCTTTCGTTATATTACCTGCACATTAAATAAACATGGATCGTCAAAGCAACTGAATTAACAGTTACGAAAGAAAGTGGTTAAAAATTAAATTTGGTAAAGTTCGGTTTGTTAACAACCTGGTTAAAAATGTAAACATCCATCAAACCACATGATGTCTGCAGATGAAAGGGTTGAACAGTTTGAAGTTTTGAATTATAAGTCATTTTTATCGCAAATAGTTATTGCTGTAAAATGAAAAGGCAAGACTTTACGTGAAACTTCATTATTGAAGAATTGTTTCGAGTTTTTTTATTTAAAAATCTATTTTCAAATTACGATCAATTTCATCCATCGCCATTTTTGGTCTCGAAATATTTTATTGAATAGAATTTCTAGTTGGTTCGTAATTTTTTTCAATGTCCTAAATCAGTTCAATCACGTTTCGGTTGAAACTTGGATAGTACATTTTTATTATGAATCCTATTTTGCCGTTTATTTTAATTTTTAATCCGAATACAAACTGGTCAGTATATTTTCCTTACTATACAAACATTTAAAAATTTGGAAAAATTTCCTGAACAAATAATACAGTCAGTCAGTTGCCAGGTATGTATTAAATCACGATGGAAATTTTTCAAAATCGGAAATGCTGATTATTTCAATCGTAATCAATAGATTATTAAATTGACTAATACGATATTATATATCTCCTTTACGAAAGTTATGATTATATTAAAGTCTAAATAGTAGTAAAATTGTTTATTCTTCATTAATTATTTGAGTTACATACACTCTTTTATCTATGCGGATACTTTATCATGTTACGTAACCATACTAAAAATTCGGTAAACAATTATTAAAATAAGCGTTGCTCCTTAATTCTATTTCTGAATTTTCCAATCTGCCACTAAATTGTTTTAACTTAAAACAATCTTAAGAAAATCAAATATTGATATGTATCTTAGCCTGAAAATGATAAAATGCCAAGTTGGGATAAATTATAATAGATAATACTTCCTTTAAATACACAAGTAACTTTTGATTGTTCAAAATTTATTTAATCCCTACAGAAGGAAATAAAATCGTTAACTTATTATATATATACATATATATATATATATATATATATATATGTATATATATATATATATATATATGTATTTTTATATATATATATATATATATATATATATATATATATATTTATATATTTATATATGTGTTTATGTGTATATATACTCAATCATCTAAGTACATGTTTTTAATATGTCATCGAATATCTAGATTATCATTTTTGTCTATCTTCTGCTATAAACATCTCGAAATATACTGCATAGTGATCAACTGTTCATAGAATAAAAAAAAAATTTTCATGAAAATGCATTAAATTATTCAAAACTATTAAATGAACCCTCGTGACTAAAGTATGTACCAATGAAACTGAAAAAATCTTTTTTATTTCAAGTATTTTGAAATACTGAAAAAACTATACTATATGTGAAATGATATTTATATACTAAATACTTGGCGTTGCCCCATACCTATCATACCTACACCCACCATCCTGCCCCTCGCCCTCCCCCAAATTGCACAGTTATTTTCCAATTTTAGTCTCATTAAACTAATTATTTTCACGTCATATTTTTTTTATTATTATGCTACAAATTTGAATATATTTATTAAGACACATTGATTCAAATTAAAATTACATTTTTATTATCTGTCACATTCTATCGGTATCATCTACTCGTACGGCTTTCTAAAACTATGTTAGTAGAGAAATAGTTCTTAAATTTACAAAAAAGTCGTGACGAAATTTGAAAGTTCAAAAAGAGATAAGAGAGAGCAAAACCTGTGAGTCACGAGAAACAAAAACAATAAATCCTGTTTAAAAATATACATCCCTATAAATATTATAAACCCCAAAGTTGCTTTGTTTGCTGTGGCGATTCCCATCCCACCTGCTTACTCTATCTACTGATAGGGTAGGAATTGTAAACCCCTCCAGATATGTTGCCAGGAGAAAAATGAAAAATCGGTGGAAAATGGAAGCCTTTGAAAAATACACAAACATACGCAACCACATACATACTCAGAGCTTTAAATATAAAGATACGCGTATTGATCATTATCTCATCAATGCGCCACGCACGCACATTCGCTGCTCCTGAGAGCACAATCTCGTGACATTCGTTGCGATCTCGAAACTCGTATTCGGCAAGGTCAAACGTCTTTTTGTAACACAATTCACTTTCACTTCGCCCGTATCATACAGACAGTGTATTGTACATGGATTCATTAACAGCCTTCAAGATAAACCACTTCAATAGTTGAAATACTGTACCAATATTAAGTTCATTACGTAGCAACTTAAAAAAAGTAGTAACATTTATGTGTATATATATATATATATATATATATATATATATATATATATATATATATATATATATACAAGAAATCGTTGAAAATAATATAATAGAATGCACACTCTGCAAAGAATGATAAATAAGCTCGGTTTAAGAACATTTACGTTTTGAATCTATCGTGTTCAAGGTAAGACTTTAACTCTCTTAAAGCTTTAGTGATAAGTCTTCAAAAGATTGAAGCCTAAGTTGGTGACACGGAATGGGGTATTCGTGGTTTCCCGACTACTTTTAGCTGGAAAAATTAAAATTTGGAGTCTTCCAGGTTGTACGGTCTTTTGTATAATCGATATTGCAATTCAAACGAGTTTTATGTAGTATTGAAAAAATAAGAAAATATAGTGAAAATGACGTAATGTATTATGCCTCTATATCTGGATATTTTCCTTTCACCTCGCTAATATTCGTATTTGACCTCATGGATGTTTTACGCACTCCTCATTTATTCCCTTCTCAAACTCGCAAAAACTAGGTCCATTAACGTTTTTCAAGTTTGTCCCGAATATTTATTCATACACAAATTTCGTGTGGGTAAAAAACACATAATAAATAAAGAAAAATCCATTGAAAAGAGCATATAATAAAGAGAGTGAAATGAGATATGTTATTAATAAAACTGGCCAAGTGCAAATCGGATACGCACAAGAAAGGTCCGTAGCACCGAACAATATTACACTTATAAGTTTGTATTTCTCAGTCACTGAATAATATAGTTATTGCTGCGGTCGGTACCGAAAATATCCTATATCTCAAAAACTACACAACATATCTTTTTCAAACAAATTTTCGTTGAAATATTATTTTCAGTATTTTACACACATTAATTGGAAAGATAGAAGCGAGACATACTTTTTAAAATTTTGAAGCACATATCTCAGCAAATATTGACTTAAATAAAAAAGTTCTTTTGGTATCTATATATCATTTCTTTATCTAACGATACCCCACACGCCTATATACATTTGATTTTTTTCATCCCTCAATTATATGTATGGAGTGCCATCCCTAATATATATTTTTTCTCATTATTCTATTATTTCATTATATGGCGGTTTATAGAAAATATCTCTACCATCCAAACTAATATAGTGCTATTAGTCTCCGAGTAAAATGTCGGTGATAAGCAGACAGACAAAAATACGAATAGGACAAAATTACATGAGTTCCATTTTTGGTCATTTGGCTACATAACTCTGAAAAAATCTAACAAACGATATCCAATAATTCTTGTAATATTGTAATAACAGAAATAGGATAGAATGATATCTAATTATTCCTGTAATAACAGAAATATGATAGAAATAGGCTAGAATGATATCCAAAAATTCTTGTAATAACAGAAATGTGATAAAAATAGGATAGAATGATATCCAAGCATTCTTGTAATAACATAAATAATAAAACTAACTTTAACTTGCCTGACATTTATGACGTGAATATTTGTTTATATTTTTAGGATTTTTTTATTTTTTTTTATTATTTACATTGAGATAATTTTACGTTTATTTTAAACTTGAATTTTGTTATTAACTTATTAAATTACGTACATCGTATTTTTTGCAAGAAAAACACACAAAATAATACAACGCGCTGGCTTTTTACTATAGCTTTGTAATACGCAGGCGCAAACACACGTATAATATACACACGTAGAACGCTCGGACCAGAGCAAGTATTGAACAGTGTCTTGTTTCGTTATCGTGACGCATTTTCGTTTCATCGAGTTTCAAATCACAACGATTCTAAAGAATTTCACTTCAAAAAAAGTTATTTATGAAACTTTGCAAAAGAGTACAGCGAAATTTTGACGAAAAACAAAATACCTTTTTGAAATAAAACTTAAGGGCCTATTTGTAGCCCAACAAACATTCCAATTTAGAAATTAGCAGTATTAATGTATGCCATATATCTAGTATTATTTCCAATTAAAACTTAATTAACTCATAAACTTAAACATAAGATTTCAGAATTATTTGTCATAAAGTTTATAAATGAATACATCGGCAGTCGAATGGCAGTTCCCACATTATAAATTGGAGATCATCGATAAAACCGGTGTTCGCGTGCCTGTTTTCTCGCCATTAACTCATGATCTAAAATAGAAACGCTGTAACTTTTGAACTCGCTTTGAAACCGCTTTTATTAAATTGTTTGAATCAATTCTAATTGATAGCATAAAGGGCGGTAACGTTGCTACTTTTTTAAGCGAGCTTTATGGTTGACATTTAAAAATGTCATGGCCAGATATAAACCTGTCTTAACGCGACCCGCTTGTTGTTTGCGCCTAAAACGACTTGTCAAATTATAATTATTCGTTCTATCACTATGTTAAACTTGTTAACCATTTGTTGACGTTAAATTTTCATTATTTTTTTATGCTGCCTACGAGCTGAATCATATTAAAGCGTTTATTTTGGTCGTACTATATGATTTCCAGTTTTAACGATTTACGAAGCATATGGTGTCTTTATACATGTGTGTGTGTGTATATATATATATATATATATATATATATCCGTTTTAGTGCCATAGTTTTTTACTCATATATACTTAAAAATGCCCAAGATTTTTTTTTGTTTTTGATGTCATTTACCCTTGTCTCGAAAAAAAATATATCTCGTCCAAAAATTATCCAATTTTAATAATTTTTTCGGTGTTTTCTTAATAAAAACTTGTACAAAGATAATAAAATACAAAGAAAATTATGAAAATATATATTGTGAACAAAAATTATAACAAATACTGAAATCAAAGTCACATCGTATTTTCGTAGTCCGATACATCCTCCGTATCAGCAAAATAATTGTTATCGTCACTATTATCACTATCACTCAAAATTTGCATTACGCCAAATTATGAGCACACCACAATGTCACTCCCACTATCACTTTCTTCACAACTTGAAAAACGATCATTTTCACTCGAATTATATTCGTATTCCGGGTTAAAAAATTATGGGTTAAAAATTTTCTTTTCCTGGATCCTTTTTATATTGTAATTACTAATAATATTATAATTTGAACTTTATGTAACACGTAGAAAGATAAAAAATTAGCGGCACGTGCGAGCGACTTCCCCTAAACGAATTGATTTCGCAAGCGCCATCGCGCTCATGACAAATTTAGTAAGTACGCGCACTAGTGCGATGGCGCTCGTCGGCACTCAAAGGAATATATATATATATATATATATATATATATATATATGCACATATATATATATATATATATATATGTGTGTGTGTGTGTGTGTGTGACGATTTACTTTTTTGCATTATTCTAAACTCAGAAACTGCTATATTTTAATAGAACCTAATATATATAGTTAAATACATAATATAAGCAAGTAATTCTAGGCGCCTGGGTATCGAATCATATGAATAATCTTCTACTTAATCTTTAGTGAAAAGATATCTTTAGTGCTCTATTTAAAGATTCTTATAAAAAATATACCATAAAACTAAATAGAATAAAGAAACGTTCGAGGATGCCTTAAGGTTAATTTCACATGACAATAAGATCCAAAAATGATTCTAACAATTGAAATAACTAATTTTTCCATAATTTTAATTGTACAATTTTTTGTGAACGATTTTTACCAGAACTAAACGGTAAATTATTTTTAAATTTTAAAGTAAATTAGATATTTATAGTTTGAGTAATATATAAAAAAATCAATGAATTCCGTCGACAACGCCTTGCACATGGTAACTACGTTAAGAACTCAATTACATAACGTTTTAAATATGAGTTTAAGTTATAAGTCAAATTATTATATAATATGTGTTAATTTTACATATATAACTATTTTTTTAAGAGGTAGAGATTTTTAAAAGCTGGATGAACAGCAT
This sequence comes from Druceiella hillmani, assembly GCA_039881145.1. NCBI lineage: Eukaryota > Metazoa > Arthropoda > Insecta > Lepidoptera > Hepialidae > Druceiella > Druceiella hillmani. The sequence goes on from JAYKKI010000003.1 coordinate 47,956,437, forward strand.
GGCGGTGACGATAATAAAGTTCAGTTTCCATGCTTTAACTATGTAACCGAAACAAATAATAAGACTTGTTAATTATGAATAAAATTAGCACCACAAGGGTTCTTAATATCAATAAATAAACTTTAACAATATTAATATTATTTTTAACTATATATACATAACATACCTTCCGCAGATGTAAAATAATTCCAGGTATCAATGACGTTAATATCCCAAAACTATAAGACTTAGAGTTGCTGCCCTAGTTTTCCGGCGAACTTCTGGTGACGCAATTTTTTCATAATTTTAAATTCCACAATATCAGAAATCGAAAGCTGGGGTACACATTTTTTGCGGATATGTTCGAAAATATCTCTGGAATTATCATACATAAAATTCTGATAAAAAATAATTTTGGAATTCTCATAATCTTGTCTTTTGACTATTACCGTAAAATATATAAAATTAAAACAAACAATCACTTAATTTACTTACGATAGTTAGTTAATTTCTTCACAAATATTTTTAATGTTAACATAACTGACTGAAATACATGTGGATTAACAAGCACTATGTATAATTTTAAGTACGTGCGTCAAATGAGTGTTTAAGAAAAACGGGTTAAAATGGACGGACAGACACGTGAATAGATCTTATAATAGTTCCTTTTTTGCATTTGATGTATAGAAACCAAAGTAAAAAAAACAAGAATACAAACAAATATCTTATCAAATTACTATTTTTACTAGTCGTTTATTGCAAAATTAATGTATTTAAAAACGACTAATGTTTATTTTAACTTCTAATTGAATGGAGATACTTTTAATTCAGGGGATATTTATAGAAAATCGTTTCCTGCGCAATTAATATTTTAACAATTATATTCATGGTCGGAAAATCGTTTCTTTTGTAATGTGATCTAACCGCCATTTAAAACTGTAGATAAATCTGATTACCTACACTTATTCGTATTGGAATAAGATTGAATCAGTGTAAACAAATTTTTGAATCTATTATTTACGATAGTTGCACCGCATCTGGATTGCTTTTTTGCTTTTATTTCCTCGCCATTCTTCGTTCTTGCACAAGTTCATGTAAGCACGAATGTTTAATTATCACATCACATGTATATATATAAAATCATATTTTCCCACATGGTACACTAAAACTATTTTCAGATCATTACATAAACGTAATTTTTACATGATTATATAGAACTCAAATTTAGTCGCCATCTATTGTGGTACAATTAACACTTAATAATATGTCATACACAAACTGATTCAGTAGTTTACTCGGTTAGTCTGTACTAGGGATGCGCCGAATACTCTTAATCGTTTTGGCGTATATTCGTAAATTTTTAAGTATTCATACTCGTACACGTATTCGCTGTATCCTAAAGATATACTCAAATTTTAATCGAATATCCAAAGCCCAACGTGGTTAGTAAGTAAAAGAAGTATTCTATAAAAATACTTTACTAACCTTAAAGTTAACTAAAAATGTATCATTAATATGAAAAAATATCTTCAAAATATTTTATTTAAAAAAATAAATATAAACGTTTTGGTACGTACAGAATGTTTGAAATTACTTACGAATATATAAAATAGGTCACTCTTTCGTGTCATATTAAAATTCGCCGTATCCTAAAGGTATACTCGAATATTGATTGAATAGACAAAGCCCAACATGGTTAGTAAGTAAAAGAGGTATTCTATAAAAATACTTTACTAACTTTAAGTTCAACTAAAAATTAATCATTAATATGAAAAAATATCATCCTCAAAATATTTTATTTAAAAAATTAAATATAAACGTTTTGCTACGTACAGAATGTTTGAAATTACTTACGATGATATAAAATAGGTCACTCTTTCGTATCGTATTAATTATACTAATTTAGTAATAATACTTCGTCGTTATTTAATATAATGAGATAATGTTATTTATACTCACAGTTTAAGAAATCAAGTTATATTTTATGAACAGCAATTTAATTACGTTTTCACATCGCCGTCTTATCCATAAAGTATATAAGATTAGGCCAATATTGCTAAACATTGTTCTCTTACTGAAACTTTTTCAAAACTTGCACTTGTAAGAAAATACAAGTGTTAAAGTAATATTCATATTCGCATTTATATTCGCGAATAGTGTTTTTTTTTGCTATTCAAAACATCTCTAGTTTGTTTAAAAAAACAAATCGTTTGTTAAAATTAGCGTTTCTAAAATAAGCATATGATATAAACGTACTGAAAGTATAAAGTTGTCTCTAAAATTTATGAATTTAAATTCTATACTTACACCTAGTCAGATTGGTTATTATTTGAGTTAAAATGTATATTTTAGTCATAAATAGTGCAAATGAGAGTCAATACCTGTAATAAACCAATTGTAATCTAACAATTGATTATTTTACGAGAGTAGATCTAAATGGAATTTACGTAAAAAACAAATTGACTCTGTTTTTAAAATATAATTTCTTGGAGTCTGGGTCAAATTAAAATTCATTCTCGATTAAAATTTACGTTTGCATCTCTTGCACTGCCAGACCCCCTATTGATATCCTGTCGTCATGAAAGTGTTTTGAAAGATCACCACTTCCTATTCTCATCGCTATTCACATTTTCCTCTGACCTCCATTTTAAGGTGCCGAGGTTGACATACCCAGCGTTTTGTCGCTCCTTGCGACAAGCACATAATTGCATTTGTAATACCGACGTTACCGGAGTTACCTCAGTTGGTATTTGACCCTCGGTCTACGGCGAACGAGCTAAATAATTATTTTGACGTACGTTTGACAGACTAAACATATATAACAAAAAAGAACATTTTCCGAGCTGTTAAAGGAATAGCGCAAAAACCACACTTTCGTATATTATATCGTCGATAGGGTTGCCAGATGTCCGGGATTTCCGGAGTTTTCCCGGAATTTGTGATATTGTCCCGTGTCCAGGAATGTAATAAATTTGTCCCGGAAACGTAAAAAATTATGGTAATTTTTTAAAATTGTTTTTATTGGTATTTTTCGTGAACCTATACATGCCATAGCTGTATTACATTTTGCCATTTTGACCAATGGAAAGACCATGATGAGACCAGACGCATGATTACGGATCAAATCAAGGCATAAATTTAAATTCAAATAAATTGCGAAGAGTTAGAATTCAACTTCAATTTATTAAAATAACTAAATCAAAACATGAACATAGTAAATTAAATATTATTGTCATTGTCAAACTACGAAAATTAAGCTTCGAGTTGAAATTAGATAAGATTAATTATTGCAGAACAAATTTGTTTTGCCAAATATTAGTATTAGCTTTTAGTAATTTTGATAAATGTGATTTATTTATTTTTATTAATTGGAATGTTTTTTTGGGTTCAAAAAAACCTTTTGTTGGGTCAAACTAATTTTGTTTCTTAAATCACTGGTAGTTATAGATATAGTAGTAGAAATGTCTCGGAAAAAGCGATTTTACATATGGCAACCCTGATCGTCGATCCGCTGATTAGATGAAAGATACATATCATCCAGATAATTGTTCTCATAAATAAACAAATTTTGCAATATTATGGAAAATAAGACACTTTTATTGTTAACACAGTTTTCTGTAGTTTTAAAATATATCACGAATGAGAGAGCCCGCTCCATGTTTTATTTACTCTTGTCTTTGTTTTGGTTTTTACTTATCAATTTTCTTTATTTTTTCTATTTTCGCTTTTCGCAATAATAGTCTTACACAGAAGATTTAAAATAAAGCAGTTAACTACAATTTCACTATTATTTTTGCATAAACTAATAAATGTTTGTGGAAAATTATGGAACTGTATTTTTTTACAATTACATAATTCGGAGAGCTTTACCCGACTTTAGAAAAATCACTTACTAAGAATTAATTTAAGTTTCATATTTTACGAAATAATTTATATATTTATCCTCTAATGTTAAGGTAGTTATCGTACGACAGTAAGATTCAAGTATTATTATAATTTTTTTTTATTGAAAATTATTTTTTTCCAAACCGTTAATATAACATCATTTTAATTGTTTGGAAAAAAAATATTTTTGTGTTTTTTTATTAAGTTTTTTAAACAAAATGAAGTGTGGTGAAATACCTACTTTTCCTGTAATGTAATGTCTAAAAATTTGCTCTAAACAATTGTACAATTAACAATTGTTAAAAGCGAATTTAATCAAAACAAAATGGTAAATAATTTTATTTTAATTTTAAAGTAAGTTAAATACTCGTAGTTTGAATAATATATTAAAAATTCAGCGAATTTCGTCAACAACACCTTTAACACGACAACTACCTTAATAATTAGAGTATAATAACTAACGATAATCGCTTCGATATTATTGATACGTAAATATGAATAACCATTATTTTGGTATTATTTAATGTCAATAAATAAAAAAGGAGTAAAAGGCACTAACAGTAACAAAAAAATTTACGCTAATCGCTTCAATATTATTAATACATAAATATGAATCATCATTATTTTAACGTTATTTAATGTTAATAATTAAAAGAGAGTATAACGCACTAAAACTAACGAAAAAGTTTACGTTAATAGTTTCAATATTATTGATACATTAACCTGAATAACCATTATTTTGTATTATTTAATGTCAATAATTACAAGAGAGAATAACGCACGAAACACTAACGAAAAAGTCTACGCTAATCGTTTCAATATTATTGATACATTAACCTGAATAACCATTATTTTGTATTATTTAATATCAATAATTATATGAGAGAATAACGCACTAAAACTAACGAAAAAGTCTACGCTAATCGTTTCAATATTATTGATACATTAACCTGAATAACCATTATTTTGTATTATTTAATATTAATAATTATATGAGAGAATAACGCACGAAACACTAATGAAAAAGTTTGTGCTAATCATCTCAATGTTGTTAATGCATAAATTTAATTCTTAAATTTTGGTGGCCATTAATGTAATTATTAAAATATTTATATTGCACTAACACTAATAAAAAAGTATACACTAATCTTTTTTGTATTACTGATACATGAATATGAATTTCCATTATTTTGGGATTATTTATTGTTAATAATTAAAAGAGTATAACGCACTAACACTAACGGAAAAGTTTACGCTAATCTTTTTTGTATTACTGATACATGAATATGAATTTCCATTATTTTGGGATTATTTATTGTTAATAATTAAAAGAGTATAACGCACTAACACTAACGGAAAAGTTTACGCTAATCTTTTTTGTATTACTGATACATGAATATGAATTACCATTATTTTGGTATTATTTAATGTTAATAATTAAGAGAGTATAACGCTCTAATACTAACAAAAAAGTTTACACTAATCAACTCAACTTCTAATTCTTTATAATTCTATTATTATAATTTAAGTATTATTTAATATCAGTATTTGAAAGACAAAATAAGACACTAATACTAATGTAAGAAATGCGCTAATCGTTTATATATTTTTAATACATATTAAAGAAAACTTGTCAAACTAAAAACTTATTTTTTCTTCGTTCTTTTAATCATTGTCTTCCCCCCCTTTTCTACCTACCCTTAACTTACACTACCATAGGAAGTTTGTTTTTTAAACATAAATTTTAATTTGTATTTTAATGATTTCTTTATTAAAGTATGGTTTGAATAATCAATTGCCGGATAATTAACCTTCTCATTTCATGCTCAAACCAATAAGTTGTTCACGGTTACACGAATGAGTTAAAAATTATAAGCACATATATGTAAACGGTGAGCGTCCTTGATTATGGATTCAATATTCATGTTTATTGATTTGAATAAGGTTAACTTCTATTTGCCGCATCTATTTTACCTATTACAGTATAATGAATTAAAGTTTTCTCAAACAAACCAATAAAAGACCTGATCGAATATTTTTGAAACAAATATTTCTATTTACATTATGTCATATTGTCTTTCATCGACATGGAGTAGATTCTGATGACAAAAACAAAAATTAATCTATTAAATAGGAGAAGTTATTAACCTACCACAGTTACGTAAACAGTAAAGTAACTACAAAAGTTTAAACATTTAAGGCTACAGAATATACCATGACACGTGCAGATTTTCATCCATTATAAAATTTAAAATGAAAAGATTTGAAAACAATGAGGTCCCCACACGTTTTGCTCAAACGTTAACGCCATTTACTTCGTCAATTATCTTTGTACATATTTTTATTGCCGAATATTCATAATTGATGAATACGCAGAAACGAGATTTTAATTCCATCAACGTAAACAATTAATAAAAGTTATTTTTGAATATGATTATGTCAAAGCTGTTTGTAACACAGTCTTAACTATTGGCTCGTAGAGGTATTTTATTAAATTATTTGCACTCTCAATACGTTAACTTAATTTTTTAATAAACTGGCCACATAAATGAGAAATACATCATTTTCCGATATTTATTATTGAATTCATTAGTAATGCTTATTAGCAGAGTTAATATCAAGTGTTATTCATCCCTAACATTTTAATATAGTTTAGTATGTAATACTTAAACCAGTTTTTTATTGCGTATGAATGGTATATTACCTCCACCCATCAACACAATTTTGAAATTAAATGTCTTAAATATATCGATACCATTTCCGTTTTGTAATATATGATGAAATAGAGTCATGTACAAACAAGATGACAATATTTAATAATTATTATAAATCTATATTATTATCCTATATTAATTATAGGTTGGCAGCGGTCCCCTTGAATGCGAAACGAATTTTATTGCTTTGCATGCAAGGAAACCATAATAGTAGTGTAACTGATATTTATTTGATCAAATATGTGACTTGTAGGTAATGTACGAAGTACGTAATATATTATCTATATTTTTGGTCGAAAAGTTACAGACGCTTGCAGTTTTTCTTTCACTATATGGAAATGCATTCATTTCTAAAGGTGCCTTATAAGCACAAGGTGTTCCCAATAAGCGTCACTTTCAAGAATTGAAGATAATATCACTTATCAATATGTATTACACCTTCTTCAGAACTTACTTTCTCAAAGGTTTTCAAATTTTCTCCCTTTTCAAACTAAAGTACGCATTTGTAAAACTCTGCTTATGTAGATATATCTTAGATGATGAAAATGTATGTTAGCTAAAGGAGACTAAGAAAAGATGTATGATAATGGAAACTACATTTTAATCGCAAATTACCATTATGCAGGTTTCATAGTTGTTTTCATAGGTATTATCTGGAAACTAAGAAATATTAGTGTGTAAAACAAACCCTTTTATATTCCTGCTGGTAACAATATACAGTTTTTACCGTACTAACGATGTGAACAAAATTAGTAATCATTCAGACTAGTTTTAAGTTAATAATAAATTAATTAATTATAATTGATGAACAAAAGTATCCCAACTAAAACTACTAGTTTTAAATTCCAATTAATACACAGATACATATGTGTGTATATATAGATATATATATATATATGTGTGTGTATATATATATATATATATATATATATATATGTACATATAGAACAAATGTAAAGCTCTTTAGATCTTCAACTCAATTCAAATACTTATTGGCACATGGCTTTTTAAATACGTTTTAAAGCTAAAAAGATCTTTCCAATCCCTCAACACAATATTATATTCTATGGGGTATTGTTTACCTTTTGCGCCCCAAAATCTTAGAACGAAATATATACAAATATAAACAGTGTAACCAACCGCAGAGTCTGTGTTCAAAAGTCGTCCGAAATTCAGATTAAAAACGCTTTTCTAACTCATTCCTCATTATTTCCCTACTCCTAATTTTTGGTGTCAAATTAAAATAAACACTTAACTAAACTTATGAAAGATTTAATTAAATACCTAAATAATCTATTCAGTTATAGTTTTTAATTTCTTTTTTAACTTTTAATAATGCAATTTTTTTATTCGTATAATTAAGCTTATTTTAATCCGACTTAAATATTCGATAAACTTTTTTATTTGCTGTCAAAAACTGAAAACTAAAAAAGTATGAAAAATATTGCACGTGGTCCATCATTTTCAGAGCAATCCTTTTTGAAAGTCATTGTTTTTTTCATTTTATTCAACAATTCTCTCGTAATTATATTTTTGGTCGCATATATTCTTTTTTTTACTATTAACAAATCATAGCTAATAACAAAGCCAAGAAATTCTTTTAATCGCATTTATTATTATGTATTCTTTGCCATATCGGGTTGTTTAAAATAATAACTGCTCTTCTTATAACTATGAAAAACGTTGGATAAATCACATATAATACATATGTAAATATAATACATACCCATATGTAATTTGCGGATGCGTCCAAAAACATCTGAAAAAAACAATACAAAAGTTTTTTCAAGATATGTGGAACTATCAAATTACTTAGCCGTGTATTATAACACTATAAAATATCCGTATACTATAATAAATATTTATATCAATACAAACATTTTTTCACTCGGGTTCAATAATTATTTAAATTCACTTTTCTTTCCAATGCCCAGTGAAAAAATAAAGAATGAAAAAAGTGACTATAAATAAGTCTCATAATAAGATTTGGTCTTGACCGCGCGTTGAATGTTCTTTATCTTATTCAGCGTCTTTCCAAACCGTGTACATCAAACCGTTAAATGACACTTTTTGTATAGACAGCAATTAGTAGCATAATACCTTTCAAATCAGTTTATTTTCATTTGTAAATTGTTACATCTAATGTATTATGAGTATAATATTCTAATTACTTTATTTATTAACAAACAATTTTAATGTTTTTAATATATATTAAACACACTTACTTAACAGTTTTTATATATATTTTGAGTATTTCTTAATTTTCACAATGTAAGTTAAATTTAAATATTTGACTAGTAGGATTATAAATTACATTTAAAATAACATTATTTTTATAAATGTAAACATCAAACTGTCGTCCATTTCTACGTCATAAAGATAACAACGTACTGAATTTATGTGACCATTCGTAAGCAAAGCCTGTAAAATTATGTTTCAGTACCAGCTAATTTCATTATACTTAAACAGCATATTAATTTCATATTTTAAGGGTCTTTAACAAGTTAATTTTATTGACAATAAAATTTATCTTATAAAAAATATCTTTAAGGAAAGACATACATAGATAGAATAAACGGGCCAATACATATCAAAACATAGGTACATAAAGTAAGGTTCTGTTGTTGTATATATATCTTAAAATTGTTGATAACAGCTCACTGAAATAATGTTATTTGTCAGTTCTTATCAAATGCTAGTATTGGAAAGTTAGAAAGAAAGGAGGAGAGACACATTACTTTAAAACTAAGTGTAATGGAAACATATAATGGGAATTACAAATATCGCATAGAAACTTTGTCATCTTGAAAGACCTATCTAATAACAAACCACTCAGTATTACGTATGAAAAAAAAGTTTTATTTATGTGCGAATAAATTAGACTTATTACATAACACCATTTCAGTTTCATATTCTGCGTAAACTAAATCAAATTGGTTGTTTGTGTGTAAATGCACAATAGTGTAGGTTTAGTGATGTTCAGTGATATCAACAATAATGTCGATAACCTTTGTATAGTTTTAACACGATTTCCAATTTTCCATTGGAGTAACAAATATTTAAAAATTAAAAAAAGTTAAATCATATCAAAGTCAAATTAAATCGTTTTTTAATTACTTCATTTAAATTGAGAAGAGTTGGTTGAATCCAATGAATAAAAAAAGAATTAAGTTACTTTATTTCAATAACAATAATTTTAAAATTAAGCCTTAAAATATTATAAAACAAAGTATTTATAAAATTAAAGTTAATTTGTAATATACAAGACATTTTTATTGATTTAAAAAGTTATTTTATTTAAAGTAAATTTAATTTATAGTGTCTTGGATATTAGAGTTTAATAAATAAATATTTTCAAATTTAAAAGTCTAAATTAATTTAAATAAAATACAATAATTATTAAAAATTATATTTCAATCCTTTTAAAAAACCTTAATTTTTCAAGAAATAAATTAAATATTTTTTATAATTATTTGTTATATCATAAATTAATTTATAATTTAAAATAAATTATAAATATTTTAAAGGATTATAGGATTACCTTTAAGAAAAATATTAAATAAGTCATTTAATTTACATTAAATCTAATGTTATTAACTTTTTATAATTTATCAAATTTGTTAATTTTCAATATTATATTTTAAAGGTTATGTCAGAAAATATTCAGAGTAATGATTATGGTATGTTATTATAATCTTATTCGGATTTTTAAAATGTACATTAAAAAAGACGAAAATAATTAATCTAACTAAAAATATTACATGAAATTTTGAATTGTATTTTAAATGACAATTAAAAAAATTCATCTATGCTCTCTTGGATAGGATACGCATCTCAAGCTTTCATGAATTGACTAAATGCATAAAGTTATAACGAAATATGTATAGTAGCAAAATATTTAAAAATGTCATATCTTCTGGGCTGTTATATATGTAGAGAAGGACAAAGAACAGACGTTACGAAATTATAAAGTTCATAGTTTGCTATGGAACTTTAAAAAGGGCAGTGTCTTAATTCTATTGATATAAAATTGCATTTAACAATTAGTTAATTAATTAGCTAAGCCCATTTAATTTTATGGACAAATTATCAATAAAAAGATTTAAAACTAGTGTAAAATTCAAACAATTATCTTGATATAAAAACTTGGTAAATCATGATACATTGATGTACATCTTTATTTTACATGTAATTAGGCATTCTTTACGACTTACCAGTGAAATGTGCATTTACCCGGATTATTTTGATGTGTAGTGCCACAATCAACAACAGAACAATTCATTATTGTTCTAAACACTCCTGTTTTAACAATAGAATAATGGATAAATTCAAAATTTCCAAAAAACAGCGAATGCAATTTTCCGTGCGGCATCAAGTACGACCGACACTACAAAAAATTATTCTAATGATTTTTTTCGCTATCCTTTTCTAACACATATCATCTTTGCTATACACTGTTTAGCTCTCTCTCACATTTGTTTATCTATCTAGTATAATAAGTCTGTAGAATGAACACAAAGTGAATACTCCTCTTATATAACATTAGTAGAAATGCACAATATCAGTATTTTTTCATACTAGGGTATCCTATTATGAGTATATAAAAATAAAAGGTACGTATACCTGTTACTAAAAACTATGCATATGCGACTTGCATATACTTATCGGGGGGTATTCACTTGGGAGGGTACTTGACATAAAGTATTCAATACTGTTTTTTCTTGTTACATACTGAGTTTTCAGCGGTATCAGCGGTTTACAAAATGATGCTACATAAGACATTGAAAACCTTCCTTTATACTCTATACTAGCCTAGTACTGTCTGCTACAGAAAACATCATTTCCGTTACTAGTTAGTTAAAATGGAGATGAAAACATTAATAAACAATGTACTGTAAAGTTTTTATCACTATTTAATCACTATACATATATTTACACATAATTTGAACTTTTGCTTATTTAAATCAAACTAAACAAAATGTTACAAAAATAAAATACATACAAATACAAAAAACATACTGACCAAATTTATTACAAAGTACACACAAAGTACGGTTGTTTATTTGTATATATATCTTGTAATTGTTAACTCAAATTAATCAAAATAAGTTTATTTTTATTAGTATATAAGTTAAGTATAAGTTCTTGTCGAATACAGTTTTAAGGAATTTTTCGCTATTTTCGACCCTATATTAGTTAGAGGGTGGAGGGAGGAGAGGATTTAATTACATTGCACATCAATTAATGTTTCAGACACATAGATTGAAAATGAAAAATAATAAATAGAACCTTTCTTATCTTGAAATAGGTCTCATTTAATGATTACCCATGCAATGAGATGACCAAAAAAAATTTTGCCTCCTTTTATATCTGTGGAGAGGTACATTCAATTATTTTTTAATATTATGATACATTTTAATTAAGATCTCCACATGAAATTTTGCTCATAGATAAATGAGCAAAATTTCATGCAGATAGATCGAAAATTTTATTAATCATGAGGCTGTGGTGAACAGACTTAATAAAATTATAACAAGCAAGAGAAGCAGCTTGTCATGTTATATCCCATCACCAATGTCTTCCACTGTAATAGTAAATATCTATGAATGTATCATTAATACATACGTATCTATGAATGTATCATTAATACATAATTATATTAAAATGTAATAATATTTACTTTTTCTTTGTTACAGCAAAAATGAAAATATTATTGCCGCTTGTGGTCTGGGCATTTATAGCCATAACACCAGTGAGTCATTTTTTATATTAATTCTAACATTACATTTAATTTATTTTTATCCTCTAACAATTATTATGAGATTACAGTTTATGAAGTGATGTACACTCTTTATTATTTTCAGATTATCATATCAAAGTTTCACATATATTTTTTAATGTTTACTTTTAAGAATTGTTTATGATACACATAATCATCTGAAATATCAGAATTAAAATATTTCCCGACATAAAGTTTTAAAAGATTTTTTTTAGAATCTAAGCAGCTTCTCTATTTTTATGCTATAAATAATTTTTTATTACTCTATTCCCCTTCTATTCTAAGTGTCCAATTTATAACATTTTCATACCATTTATTCCAAAAACAAATCTGAATAGGTACTAAAGCATTATGACATTGATGAAAAAAAAACACAGTTCAAGAATTCAATAGCAAGAATTTCTAATATGAAATTATATACTTACCTGCTTAATGCTGTGGTTTTTATTTATATGATATAATTTATTCCCATGTGCCCATATGGTGTAAATAAAGTGATAATTTAAAGGCCATGTGAATAAAATTATCGATCTTACGTTTGGAGGTCAATGAGTGTCATTTATATCAAATTACAATTGCAATCTTTGAATGTATTATAATTTTATTCTTGAAAGCCTTTTTCAATAACGATAATGACATTTCTTGATATATCTCGAAAAATCATAATATTAATAAAATATAATTTACGTACAAAATACATTTCATACCAAATGAATAAACTTTGTATTTTAAGTCTCAAACAAATAAGCAATTTTAAAGTCTATATTCATTTTATTGCTAAATAGTAAAAATTTGTACAGAATTATGTTAAACAATTTTTCAACCAAATTGTCACATTTTAAATAATCAATAAAAAACCTTAAAAGTCAATGATATTTAGAAAAAATTTCAAAGCATTGCTAAAAATTTATATTACAAATACATATTTAAGAACAATTTTCAAAAATTTTCATTTGGATTAAAAATACATTCTGTAATTTTATTCCAACAGCAAATTCATATTTTAACTAACGTATTTCTATATTTTTTTACTAACGATGAAGGACATGTATAAGATACATCCTTCATCAAATGTGATTCTTAATTATTTTACAGGTAATTACACAATCCCAACATGGGATCGGTCTAGGAATAAAACGAGAAGTATTCTTCCTAAATTTAGAAGACGGCTACTTTGGTTGTCAAGTCAATGAATCTACTGAAATATTACAATTGTACGAATTATCTAAATTATGCGATGGAGTATCTGATTGTTATAAATCTTCAGATGAGCTTAGAAAAGAATTGAAATGCTCAGGTATGTTTAAATATTCTTAATATATTTTATTTCAATTATCCTAAAATTCTAAGATATGAATAAATAGTATATCAAAAAATTGAAAACTCATCATTTGATTCTATTTAAATAGATTAAAAAATTGTTTTGAGCTAAATGAACATAAAAGCTACTTAAAATATGAAATGACCAATGAAGTATACCTTTATAACTTCATAATAAAAAGCTGAAAACTTGAATAATAAAAATCATACATAATAATAAATATCAGACATACAGTCCATAAAAAGTATATGAATTGAATATATGATAAAATAAATAAAACTTCTACAAAGTTAAAAAGAAATATATACACCTAAAACTCTGTGTATGATTCTTAAATCATATGCAACATGTATAAAAAAAATTACTTTTTTTGCAGATGATTGTACCAAAGAAGACGGCACAAAATGTATAAACGGTGCTTGTCTAAATGGAGTGTGCCATTGTAACGACGGCTTTGGTGGTTGTAATTGCCAAGAGCCAGGTGAGATTATTATTCATTCAATCATAAAAACAATGTCCTGGTTCAAAATCACTTTTTGCAATATTCATTTGTCTTAAATTAAATTCATCTCATTACTTGCAACACCACTAAAGACTTTAGTGAAAATTGCCGTATTCTTTCTTCATTTAAAAAATATGTTAATCTACAAAAATTCTAATTTAAAACTAATCATATTTTTAAATACGAGAAAGAAATGTTAACAAGAGAATTTTGTATTTCCCTCTTGCTTTGTAAAATCTTATAATCTTTAAATTACTTACCTGAATAATAATAATTTTATGTTTTTAGATGTGAACGAATGTAAACAAAGGCCATGTGATGTGTTTGCACACTGTACAAATACTGTAGGAAGTTTTCAATGTACTTGCTTTCCTGGATATGTTGGCGATGGATTCAATTGCCAAGGTAAAATATCTCACATAAATAACATTTTTAATCTATATTTTTAGACTAAAAGTTATTGGGTTGGACAGACTTGCATCTGAAATTTATTATCTAAACATAACTTCCATAGGAATAAGATTGAAAATCTTCCATCAGGTAGAGGAATTAATACGAAATTAAAGTTGCTTTATTTTTGTACAGTTTTTATTAGCATTTTATTGGAAATCTGTGAATTTGTTGACTCCAAGTTAAAAATTATAAAAAATATATTAAAACGTTTAACTTGTAAAGTATTTAAATTTATAAATTATCTAAGGTTCATAGACATTATTAGGATTACATAATTATTTGTTGTAAATATTATTCAAATATATTGTTAATTTTTGCAAATATATCATTCTGTCAATATTAGATTTAACCTCATCACTTATTTAAATTCATTACATTTCTAGATATCAATGAATGCGAAAATCCTGCAATTAGATCTAGATGTGTTGCAAACGCAGAGTGTTGCAATCTTCCTGCTCATTTCATTTGTAAATGTAATCGAGGTTTTGAGGGTGATGGCGAAGAACAATGCCGAGGTAAAATATTTACTAATTTTATTCTAATTTTTTCCTAATTTATATATCCAATAATAATATTTTTTTTATTAGAATACCTGAAACATTAACAATTTTAAGTGTTTCTTTTTTTTATTTAAATATACGCTTAACAACTCTAGCAAAGACGGATAGAAAATGGCTTAGAAAGTTATTCAATTAGTATATATGATAAATGAAAAGAAGCATATTTTATTGGTTGATTATTCTAATTTTAGATATAAACGAGTGTTTACAACCTGGAGCTTGTGGAAGTAACGCTGTATGTCAAAATTACCCTGGCAATTATACCTGCTCATGTCAACAAGGTTTTACTGGAAATGCACATACTGGAGTGAGTAAATTGTACACTAGCAATGGTATACAGTATTTTTAAATTGATTGCCATCTCCTAATAATAAAATCTAATTTTCAGTGTGTGGACATTGACGAATGTGCATTGGGAACAGCATGTGGCCCTCGTGCAATCTGTCACAATATCATTGGTGGCTTTGAATGTAGTTGTCCACCTGGATTTGAAGGCGACCCTCTGCGAACAGGATGTCAAGACCTGAACGAGTGTGCTAAGAATCCTTGCGGCCGTGGTGCAACATGTTTGAATGAACCTGGTGCATTCCGTTGCTCCTGTCCACCTGGCTCTGAGGGTGACCCGAATGTTGCATGTATTGGTAAGATATAAAACTCAATAAATCAAATAATCGTGTGGTTTGTATGAAAACATAGGCACCGGTAAAACGTGTGTTCTATGTTCATTTGTTGCTAACATTTTTTGCTTGCTCTAACACCGACTGGGTCGGCGGTTGCCAAAACCAACACACCGACAACAACTACCGCTAAAAAGAGATTTGCGGTGGTCTCACTTGCTTCTCACTAACTTTTCTATCGCTCAATAGATGTTAATGAGTGCGAAAGAGGAACGCCTTGCGGTTCCGGAGAGTCGTGCGTCAACACAGATGGCGGCTTCGAATGTCACTGTCCAGCCGGATACGTAGGCACACCCCCAACGTGTGTTGATGACGACGAATGTTCCCGCACCGATATATGTGCCAGAAATGCTCGCTGTATCAATGTTCCGGGATCCTACAAGTGCCTCTGTCTGCAAGGATTCACCGGTCGCGGCAATGAAATATGTGAAAGTGTGTACAGATATAATTGTTACTATTTAATACTTTTGTAGTTTCATTCTTACCTGTGTCTTTTCCTTCTTACAGCTTTAATATCTATTCATTCTTCTTTGTACTGTTCTTATGTGTTAAAACTAACATTTATGCAATCAATATTAATATATCTTTTTCTGTACAGCCTTCATTCTTCACTTTCATTAGGACTTTCCAGGTTGAGGTTTACATGAATGATGTGAGTATGAGCAAATATAAAGGAAACCTGACAGATTATTCCATTGTCATATTTTTTTTGTACCAGACGTGGATGAATGTAAAACTAACCCGTGTGGTGAGAATGCAGTTTGCTCCGATACTATTGGAAGTTTCTCATGCACATGCAAAGAAGACTACACTGGAGATCCGTTCAAAGGATGCAAAGATATAGATGAGTGTACAACTTTGGAAAAGCCTTGTGGAATCCATGCAATTTGCCAAAATGCTGCTCCTGGTTATAATTGCATTTGCCCTCAAGGTTATGCGGCTAAGCCAGACCCACAAGTGGCCTGCGAACAGGTAAGTTTACAATGAGTAAGATTGAAAAAGAAAACTCAATTTCATTGCACAATTTCAAACAAATACTTTTTTCTTTTATAGGTTGATGTAAATATACTTTGTAAGACAAATTACGACTGCACTAATAATGCAGAATGCATTGAAAATCAGTGTTTCTGTAAAGAAGGATTTGTAGCCCAAGGGTCAATTTGTGCAGATATCAATGAGTGTGCACAAAGCGTTGACCCATGCGGTGACAATGCAGTATGTGGCAATACAATTGGAGGGTTTAGATGTGATTGCCGTTCAGGTTATGTAGGTTCACCACCTCGAATTGCTTGCAAAGAACCATGTCAAGATGTTACATGTGGTGATCATGCATTTTGTAAACCAGATGGTACAGAAGCATACTGCATTTGTGAAGATGGTTGGAGTTTCAATCCGATGGATATTGCCGCTGGATGCGTTGATATAAATGAATGTGATCAAAGCAATGGTCCTAATGGCCGATGTGGACGAAATGCTGTGTGCACAAATACACCTGGAGCATTTTCCTGTCAATGTGCTGAAGGCTTTACTGGCGATCCATTCAAACTATGTTCAGACATTGATGAATGTTTAAATCAAGGTGTCTGTGGATCTGGTGCCGAATGCCAAAATTTGCCTGGAACCTATAATTGCATTTGCCCAGAAGGCACTTTACCTGATCCTGATCCTAAAATCAAATGCGTCGATATTGTTACATGCAAAAGTAATAGTGAATGCCCTGGAAATGCAATTTGTGATGATAAAAATAGGTGCCTCTGTCCAGAACCAAATGTTGGAAATGACTGCAGACGTAAGTACAAAATATACGTCCATTAGTTTATGCATATATAATTCTAAATAGTTGTAACTGTTGGTGTATCTATTAGATTTAAATGATACTATTAAGTTTTATTCTTAAAAAAATTATATGTTCTTTCAGATCCTTGTGAAAGTATATATTGTGGCCCCAATGCCCAATGTCTATTACTAGGACAACAAGCACAGTGTGTTTGCAGCAACGGTTACACTGGAAACCCTCTGTCATTAAATGGTTGCCAAGATATTGATGAATGTATAGCAGACTCATGTCCATCAGGGGCGGTATGTAAAAATTTACCTGGCAGCTACCTATGTGAATGCCCAAGTGGAACTGCAGGAGATCCATATCATGAAGGTTGTCTAAGAACCAGTCTTGTACCCAGTTGTAGTGACAGCAACCCTTGTCCACAAGGTGAACAGTGTATTGCCCACAATACTGGAGAAAATGTGTGTATCTGCTTGCAGGGTTTCATTAGAAACTCAAATACCGGCTTATGTGAAGACATAAATGAATGTACCCAAACTATTGGCAAAGTCCCATGCGGCTTAAATGCTATTTGCAAAAACTTGCCCGGCAGCTATGAGTGTAAATGTCCACCAGAATTCGGTGGCAATCCATATATGCTGTGCGAAGTCTGCAATAGTATAGAATGTCAATGTCAACCCCCGTACAGAATAGTGAAAGGAAACTGTGTTCTTTCTGGTTGTACTAATAATAACAAATGTGGAAAAGGTGCTGAATGTATCATTATATCAGAAGGAGTGAGCTACTGTGCTTGCCCTAAAGGATTTACAACATCTGCTGATAGTTCCTGTGAAGATATAAATGAATGCAAATCCGGGCAGCAAGTTTGTGGTTATGGTGCTGAATGTGTAAATACACCTGGTTCGTATCAATGCAAGTGTCCCAGTGGCTATAGTGGTGATCCCTACACAGGTCTTTGTGCTCCAGCCCAAAAACGATGCGAGACCGATACTGACTGTTTTGCTAATGAAAAATGTGTTCAACCGGGTGAATGTGTTTGTCCACCACCATTCTATTTAGACGCATCTGATGGACAGAAATGCAAGAGTCCATGTGAGAGATTTGTTTGTGGAATCAATGCAAAGTGCACACCGAGCGACCCACCAAAATGTATGTGTCTAAATGGATTTGAAGGCGACCCTTACAATGGCTGCTACGATCAGGATGAGTGTCACAGTGCGCCATGCGCATACGGTGCACACTGTTTGAATAAAAAGGGAGGCTATCAATGTGAGTGCCCTGAGGGAATGACAGGAGACGCATATAAATCAGGATGTAAGTACCTGTTTTGTGAATTTCGTAAAAGTATGCAAAATGAGAATAATTTATTTTTTTAATTGAATTTTGAAATGAATTTCTTTACTTAAATTAATTAACAGACTTTGACAACTTTTATTCAAGCTTAAAAATTTTGTTAACAGGCATTTTGATCTCATCATCTACAAAAAGTGAATGTAAATCAGATGAAGATTGTGCTAATACGCTGACTTGCGTTCGAGGTACATGCATTAGCCCATGCAGCAATTTACAATGTGGACCCCATGCTTATTGTGAGCCAGACAAACATGCTGCTTGGTGTCGCTGTGCACCTGGATTTACAAAAGGTCCTGATGGAATTTGTTCTTCGGGTAAGATTTTTTTTATTTAAGTAATTAATTAGATAAATTTGTGTATGAGAAAATTGTCTAATCCGTTGTCAATAAAATAATTTCTTATTATATTTAACTTTGTTATATAGATAGTTATTGCTAGCCGGAAAAAATACACAAAATTCCTACAATGTAAATTACAAAATACAATGAGCCATTTAAAAATACATTTGGTGGCGTGAGACATTATATAGCGTAGAACTTGAGAACTGTCATTTATGAAACTCATGCATCATTTTTCTGGAAAACTATTGACCATATTCCAGAAACATAATGTATAAATTTTGTACCAGTTCCTTGAGATAAAACAAAGTAAATAAAATTTAAAATTAAAAATTGTTGGAATCACTTTTTATATTTATTCCAATAAAGTATTACGACCAATTAAAAAAACCCACAAAAAAATTACACTCCCTTTTAGTTTTTTACAACTTTTTTTACTTATTTTACGTATTATTGAATGCTTTTTCCTTTTTATTCTCATTACACTATTCAAAATACTGATAGAAAAAATAAGATTAAAAATTACCTCAACGTTATATTAATAAAACCCAAAAATCTAAATTTTCACCTAAAAATTCATAATTTTGTTCCTTTAAGTAACTTTTAAAAATAAAATTTCATTTGTTTATTGTAGTATACTACATATTGCCTACAAAAAAATAAATAGTATATTCCATGAGTTTCGAAAAATACACCATTGAAAATTTAAAAAGTTTAAAAAGAAGTAATAGATTCCAACTTTTTAAGTTTTTGCCATCTTTTTACAACTGATTCCTGGTATATTCGAATATATTCTCTACTTTCTCTACTTTCAACAACAGCTTTAATAAGAGTTTGTACAAGTTCTGTTAGTTTAAAAAGCAATAAATTAATTGGTTTATATTACAATTTAATGTGTTGAAGTCAAAATTTGCTTAACCATTCCTTGATTAACTCATACCTTTATTTCAGCTTGTGATAAATTTTATTGTGGCACTGGAGCACAATGTATTGTAACAAAGGATGGCGCTACTTGTAAATGTCCTGAAGGACTCTCTGGTAATCCCTTCCCTGGTGGTGTATGTACTCCAGACATCTGTGGAGCAGGAAGAGCTTGTATAGAACCCCGTGTCTGTGTAACTGGTCGATGCAGAGAGAGATGTGACAATGTTGTCTGTGGTGTTGGTGCATCATGTAATGCCGAAACTGGGAAGTGTGTTTGTGACACATTCTCTGTGGGAAATCCAGATCTGCTTTGTATGCCACGTAAGTGTAAATAAATGTATGACCATGCTTTATTCAAAATGATGTATAATTCTACAATATTTTGAATACTTTGAAGGGACACTATGTGACATTACATTTTTCTCTTTACAGCAATATCTCCTCCAGAATGTCAGCCAGATTGTGGTACAAATGCACACTGTGTTTACGGATCTGTTAACATATGTGCGTGTGATAAAGGTACAACGGGTAATCCTTACAAAAAATGTTTACCAAGACGACAAACCACATGCGCAAAAACATCTTGTGGTAGGAATGCTGTCTGTCAACAGACAAGAACTAGCATTGAGTGTCTGTGTCCACCAGGTTTCTTAGGAAATCCTTATTTAGAATGCCAGGATATTGATGAATGCGCTATACCATCATGTGGCCAAAATGCAATTTGCATAAACATACCAGGCAGTTTCAACTGCCTATGTCGTAAAGGTTTCATGGGGAATCCATATGAGTTATGTACTGAAATGCAAGTAGGCAAGTGCTCAGATCCAAATGTATGTACATGTGCACATAATGCTACATGTCCTGATGGTTATATATGTGAAAGGTCTCGTTGTATCGATGTTTGCCAAAAAGTTTCCTGTGGGCCAAGATCTATATGTGAAGATGGAAATTGCCAGTGCCTACCAGGACACAACGGTAATCCCTCGGATTTAATAAATGGTTGCAGTATTGAAGCACAATGTAAACAAGATGGTGACTGTACTGATTCACAAATTTGTTTCCAAATAAGTAAAGGTATAAGGAAATGTGTTGAAGCCTGCAGCAAATTACAATGTGGTCCAAATTCACTATGCGTTAGTGCTAATCATCAATCATATTGTATTTGTGCAGAAGGATACACAGGACATCCAAGCAATGTCAATGAAGGCTGTCACCTTGAAGAAAGAGTCGCACAAAAACCAGAGCCTGAGTGTGAACACGATGACAATTGTCCAAAAGGACAAGTATGCACAACTCTTGAATATTCCACAAAGACTTGTGTCAATGCGTGCCAAACCATTGTTTGTGGGAAAAATGAACAATGTACCATTAATAACCAAGGTCATCCTATTTGCAATTGTGATCAAGGTTTTATTTGGAATCCTATTACCTCAATTTGTGACCAACCTTCAAAACCAACATGTCAAAAAGATCACGATTGTGAGGACACTGCTCTATGTCAGAAAGACGCATTGGGTGTAAACAAATGCATTGATGCTTGCCTCACTTTCACTTGTCCTCAGTATTCCAGATGTTTGACTAAAGCCCACAAAGGTCAATGCGAATGTCTGCCTGGTTACACAGGAAATCCAAATGACAGAGACGGTTGTTACATCATCAATAAAAATCAATGTACATCTGATGCACAATGCCTGGAGTCAGAGCTATGCAAAATGACAAATGAAGGACAGAAATGTGTAACAGCTTGTCAATCTGTTACCTGTGGGCCAAACGCTATTTGTGTTACCAATAACCACATCGCAAAGTGTGAATGCCCAGCCGGTCCATACACGGGAAATCCAAATGACCTCAAAACTGGATGTAAAGCAGTCCCATGTGTTTATAATATTGATTGTCCACCGTCTCAACTATGTGATAGATTATCACATAAATGTAAAGATGTTTGTGATGAAGATGCTTGTGGAGAAAATGCAGTATGTGTTGCGGATAATTACAGAGCAGTATGTCAATGTCCACCAGGTTTCAAACCTGATCCTATTCCAGATGTTAAATGCAGTGGAGTAAATCTCTGTCAATCAAATCCTTGTCACCCCACTGCAGTATGTGAAACAAAATTATCTGGTTACACTTGCAAATGCCCTGTTGGATTTATTGGAGATCCTGTCGCTGAAGGATGCCATAGAGAGGAAGAATGTCCCAACGGGGATTCTGATTGTCCCTTACAATCTGCGTGTGTTTCAGGTCGCTGCGTAAATCCATGTGCAAATGCATGTGAAGCTAATTCACTTTGTTCTGTACAAAATCGCAAAGCTATATGTTCCTGTCCACGGGGATATAAACCAGATAATAGTGGCAGAAATTGCCTCAGACTAGTGCAGACTTGTTCAAAAGAAAGTGAATGTGAAGATGGCATCTGCGTTAATGGCCAATGTTCAGTAGCATGCAGAAATTCAAACCAATGCTCTGCTGGAGAAAGTTGCCTGAAAAATATTTGTGTTACACAATGTACAGTTCACTCTCAATGTATGACAGGACAAGCATGTATAAATGGACAATGCGTCATTGGTTGTTATGGTGATGAAATTTGCCCTCAAAATGAAGCATGTATAAATAACAAGTGCCAAAATCCTTGTACAGAAGCTCGAGTTTGTGGGCCGAATGCAATATGCTCACATGTAGGACACTCCACGATGTGTAACTGTCCACCTGGTTTTGAAGGTAACCCAACTCCTCAGCAAGGCTGCGTGCGTATGCCGGCATCATGTGTTAAAACCTCTCAGTGCCCATCTGCGCATATGTGCATCGCCAATAGATGTAGTGTCCCGTGTACTGAGAATTCTGCTTGTGCAATAGGTGAGAGATGTAATAATTACATGTGTATGAAAATTTGTTACAGCAGTAGCAATTGTTTACCTGGAGAATACTGCAGTGAAGGGACTTGCATACCTGGATGTAGTCAAGACTCTGATTGTCTTTTGAACCAAGCGTGCCAAAATACAAAATGTCTTTGTCTGAGTGGATTCCAACTCATCAACAATGAATGCAGAGATATAAATGAATGTGATCAATCAATTTGTCACCCATCTGCCAAATGCATCAATACACTGGGCTCATATAAATGCATTTGCTCTTCTGGAACAGTAGGTGATCCCTATGTACAAGGTTGCCTCTTGCCGAATCAATGTCATAAAGATCAGAATTGTGCAGAGGCATTGTCTTGTCAAAACGGAGCTTGTATTAACCCATGCGATAGTTCCTCTTGTGGTCCAAATGCTTTGTGCGTTGTTTCTAATCATCTTGCTACTTGTACTTGCACTGAAGGCTATCTCGGAGATCCATTTAATAGAAAAGTTGGCTGTTTCAAAGTGGAATGCACATCTGATAATGAATGTCCCAGTGATAAATATTGTAACTCAAACAGTTACAAATGTACAGGTACAGTCAATTCTTGTTTAATTATTATATTTAATGTTTTGAATAAGATAAATTGTTTAGTATGAAAAATATTACATAATGAATCCACTGTTGCATTTGCTTATTTTTCGATTTAATATATTTCTATATAAATAAAATTAAATAATCTTAATCTATTTTGTGGAATATGCTTTTTATTGATTTTATTTTTAATTATATACAGACACTTGTGACCATTTGGACTGCCACAAAGGTTCTTGCAAAATATTAAATCATCAACCATTATGCGAATGTCAGGTTGGTTACGAAGTACGGGATGGCATATGTGAAGACATAGATGAATGTCTTGCTAAACCTTGCCATCCGTCTGCGATATGCCAAAATACACCAGGTAGTTTTAAATGTAACTGTGCAACCGGAACTGTCGCTGATCCCAGTGGTAATGGATGTAGAGCTTCAGAAGATTGTACCAGTAATGAAGATTGTCCAGATACCGCTCTCTGTCAAAAAAATAAATGCTTAAATGCGTGTGAAAAGCCAAGGGCGTGTGGCAAAAATGCACTTTGTCAAACTGTCAATCACAAAGTTGCATGTGAATGTCCACCAAAAAGTAAAGGAAATCCTCACAGGGAATGCGTCTTGTTGGAATGTGAAAATAACTCCGATTGTGGTAATGACTTTACTTGTGTGAATTCAAAATGTGTGGACCCATGTTTATTACCTAAAGCTTGTGGTGCTAAAGCTATATGCACAGCAGAGAATCATGTTGGATTATGTTCGTGCGAACCAGGCTATACCGGTGATCCTGTACTTGGTTGTGTGCCAATTCAGTATTGTGTCGATGACAGCAGATGCTCTGCTGGTACACGATGTATTGACAATATATGTGTTGGTACGTTTTAAATTTCACTTTATTTTTTTAATATTTTACTTTCTTTATTTATCATATAAAAACTTATAAAATTAATCCTGACTTTAAATTTCATTATAGGTCTTTGCACAAATTCTAGAGAATGTATTGGGGACCAAGTCTGTATTCAAGGAACTTGTAGACTTACATGCCACTCAAACAGCAGTTGTCTAGATTTCCAATTTTGCTTAAATAATATTTGTACAAAAGAAGTACAGTGTCACACAAATGATGATTGTGCTCAAGGTGAAGTGTGTATGACAAATGCAAAAGGTATACCACAATGCAAAAATGTATGTGAAGGCCACCCCTGTGGGCGGCAAGCTACATGCAAGTCGGAAAATCATGAAGCCACATGCACATGCCGAGATGGCTTTTTTGGCGATCCAAAGATCGGTTGCCGACGTATGCAATGTACTGCAGATAATGACTGCTCAGGTGATAAATTCTGTGACAATCATATGTGCAGGATTGCTTGTCTGGTTAAGAACCCTTGCGGTGAAAATTCATTATGTTCAGCTGAAAATCATAAGCAAGTATGTTACTGCCAACCTGGATATACAGGTGACCCCCAGGTGGGATGCATAAAGGTCAACTGGTGTGCAAAGAACCCATGCGGTCCCAATGCAGAATGTCAAAATTTACCAAGAAGGGCGCAGTGTGTTTGCGCTCCTGGAACAGTTGGTAATCCATTTAAGGAAGGATGCCGCAAAGCACAAGAATGTAATTCAAACAGAGATTGCCCACCGGTCGCACATTGTGTGTCAGTAAATGGTGAACAAAAATGTACAGGTGAGTACAAAAATGATGTCTATAATTAAAATTTAATGGATTAAAATATAATTAAAATACCTATATTTGAATGAATTCAAGTAATTACTCATCAAATGTATTAGGGAAAATGGATATCACGGTGGAACTAAAGCAGCTGTGCAACGCCCAATATTATTTTTCTATTAAAATTAATGTAACGCAGATGGCGTTACATTAATTTTAATTTCAAGTTGTCTTTGTTAAAACAGAAAATATCAGTAAAACTGAGCATTCAAATAGCAAAATATTTCCATCCTCATACACACATGCTACCACCACCTATAACCTATGTGGCTGTATGTACATTATTTGTGTTTATATTAAAAATTTTATTTCCTTTTATTAAAATTAAAAACGCAAACTTTTCTTACTGCTATCAACGTTAAGCTATGGTTTTTATGTTTGTAATGCAAATGTGGATATGTTTCACAAAAAAACATTAGCTAACATTAAGCAACATTAATATAGCATTTTAATCGTAAGTGGTGTTAATTTTCAATACTATACTAAATTTCTACATAAATACTCAAAATCAGAAAGAATACTTATTATTAGAGTAGGAGTAAAGACAAACTATTATGAAATTTATTCCTAATAACTATTACTTACCTCCAAAAAAATTCAAGGTAACCTATTGTACAATAAAATATTTTGTATTTCAGATGCCTGTGAAAATGTAAAGTGTGGTGTAAATTCTGAGTGCATTGCTAATAGACACGTCGGCACTTGTAAATGTCGAGCAGGCTTCACTGGAAATGCAACAAGTGCCATTGGTTGCCAACCACGGGAAGTGCCATGTTCCATCAATAGTGAATGCCCTAAGGACAGTTATTGTCATAGTGGAATCTGTAAACGTAAGTTATTCTTTTTTACCTATGTTTTATTGATTATATTGACTAAAAAACTACACTGAGTTATTTTAGAATTATATGCAAACAATTGATATCTGATGATCTCCTTTTTAGCACCCTGTCTTATGGACACAGAATGTTCTTCTATTGAATCTTGTGTAAGAGGACAATGCATGAATCCATGTGTTCAAGAAGGAGTTTGTGGCCTTAATGCAGAATGTAAAACTCAAGACCACATTGTACAGTGTAGTTGCCCAGTAGGTTTTACTGGCAATCAACATACTGAATGTGTAAGAAGTAAGTACTATTTAAATTTCCAATTTTCTACAAAATATAAAACATTGTATGTAACAGAATATGTTAATGAAATAAAAATTTTAATTATTTCAGTTCCAATTGCCTGCGGAGCGTCAAGTGAGTGTGAATCAGGTGCTACTTGTAAAGACTCAATGTGCCTGCCGATGTGTGGCAGTGATAATGAATGTGCATTTAATGAAAGATGCTCTATGGGGACCTGTGTCTGTAAGTCAAAAATAATGATATTAAAGTAACATTGTTCTTATTTTTGAAAGTAATATTATGAAACATATATAACACAGTATTGATAATAAATTGTTCTTTCAGTAACATGCAGAGTGGATAACGATTGTTTCCTTGGTCATATATGCCTTGGAAATGCTTGTAAATTTGGATGTCGACATGATGAAGATTGTGGATCTGGTGAATTTTGTCGTAATGATCTCTGTGAAAATCCATGTTCACCAAATCTTACGCCATGCGGGCCAAATGCAGCTTGCGTAGTTTCTGACAGAAGAGCTGTATGTTCATGTCCAGTGGGTCTTGTGCCAAACCCATCACCACACATTGGCTGCGTAAGGACACCAGCTGCTCAGTGTCGGGCACATGCAGATTGCTCAAATGGCTGGAGGTGCGAAGATAGCAATTGTAGACCAGGTTGCGCTCCTGGTGGTACAGAATGTCTTCCAGGAGAACGTTGTGAAGCAGGTGTATGCCGTGCTGCTTGCACAAGAGACGATCAGTGTTCAAATGGTGAAGTGTGTGAAGGACGGGCATGCAGAACAGGTTGTCGATCTAATTCAGGCTGTCCTTTACACTTGTCATGTATATCAGGCCAATGTTCAAATCCTTGCGACGGTCCAGCTGCGTGCGGAGCCAATGCATTGTGTCGAGTAAAGCAACATGCAATTTTATGTTCTTGTCCATCAGCAATGAAAGGAGATCCTACTGTTGCATGCCTTAGAGAGCCGTCAGCGTGCGATACAAATGGACGTTGTGCTGACGGATTCACTTGCTATGGAGGAACCTGCCATGCCATTTGTCGTATGTAAGTATACTATTTTATAAGATATTTAGATATTAGTGTTTAGAAAACTAGTATCTGCCTATATCCAATTTGTTGTGATTATATGATATCCAAAATGAATATAATACAATTTTCTGTGTAATTTTCTATTATAAATCAGCATTGATTGCTGCCAAATATTTAGATTACATTAAAAATTGGGAACATTTTCATTTTTATTCCAGTGATAACGGTTGCCTCTCTAATGAAAAATGTATCCGAGGTATCTGCAGAAGTGTTTGTAATAACGATGACTCTTGTAGCAAAGGAGATATATGTGAAAGTAGGCTTTGTAAACAGGGATGCCGTGATGACAACGCTTGCGCAGCTAATGAAGCATGTATTGCTGGAAAATGCAAAGGTATTTTGTTAGGGAATGTTATAAAAAAATTCTACATGTATAAGTTTTCAATTAATTTTGATACAACTTTTGCCATTTTGAAAAAGGAATGTTCTTAAAAATATAAAAAATGTGTTTATAGATTCTTATTGTTTAAAAGTAACACTTAATAAGCCTTTTAATTTTACATCAAATTCCTTTATACAATTTTCACATTGTCTCATGACTTTTTTCCCTGGCAAAAAGCTCAACTGACAACAAAAGAAACAGTTCTCAGTATTTTTGTAGTAACTTTCTATATCATGTTATGAGTACATATAATCGTATGCGTATATATGTTTATGGAAATAAATTAATTTGTACCTTTCAGAGTGACATTTCTTAGTGAAAAACTTCTTTCTTTCAGATCCATGCATGGAGAAGGGTCAGTGTGGTCAATGCGCATTATGTGAAGTGGTGAATCATGGTGTGCAGTGCAGGTGCCCAAATGATTTCTTTGGAAATCCAATAGTTGAATGTAAAAAAGTCAGTCGGTCCTGTGATGGAACTTGCCCCTGTGATGATAGTGATTACTGTATTGAAACTTGCAGTAGCAATAATGAGTGCTCATGCGGGGAAAAATGTGTTGAAGGCAACTGTCGAAGCTCTTGTACATTAGCCAGCAAATGTCCAGAAAGGCAATTATGTGTATTTGGTGCATGTAAACCTGGATGTAAAATCGATGATCACTGTGGAGATAAATTAGCTTGTATCCATGGTGAATGCAAGAACCCATGTAAGGAAAATTCTTGCGGCAAAAATGCTTTATGCCACGCAACACGCCATAGAGCTGCCTGCAGCTGTCCAGTTGGCTATACCGGGGACCCAAGTGTTGCTTGTAAAATATATGAATGTCTACGTGATGACGATTGCAGTACAGAAGAGAAATGTTTGAAAGATGGCATTTGTAAAAACCCTTGCTTTGAACCAAACGCTTGTGGTAAAAATGCCTTATGTCGAACGATACAGCGAAAAGTCAATTGCGCTTGTATGCCTGGCTTCTTTGGTAATCCTGTAACTGGATGCCGTAAAAGTGACATTGGTAGTTGCGAGCGTAACCCTTGTGGTACCAACGCACGATGCCGTGATCTCCGTGACGGTACACATGAATGCAGTTGTGCTCCCGGGTGCATTGGGGATCCACATGAACGATGTGATTGTGGCACCGCTCTAACAGGTCCGTGTGCTTCAACCAAATGTGGGAAAAATGCTGCTTGCCGCATTAATAAAAACGGAATGGCTGAGTGCTATTGTCCAAGAAATTATCCAACTGGAAACCCCAAAGTTGAATGTATGTATAAAAATCATTTTTGAGATTAAATTGTCTATTTATAATTGTTTGTAACATACATCATCTTACAAAAACAGATCTAAAATCATACTATGACAATAAAATTTACCAGTGCCTAAAAAGATCTTAATTTACAGGTGACGTAGAACGGAGCGTTGATTGTCGCACAACAGGTTGTGGTGTTAATGGAGAATGTCTACGAGAAGGGGCAGAGTTTGTATGCCGTTGCCCTCCAGGCACAGATGGACAGGCTGATGTTGAATGTCACACTAGTGAGTATCCGTATGCCTTATTACTATGTTCACATGTAAAAATGCACGAGATATGTAACGTTGTATGAATTTGTCTGTTACATAACATGGGCCTGTTAGTTGCCACTTAAAACCATTGTTAATACATAGTTGCCGTATTACTTTATCTGAGACTGAAACCCCTATTTAGCTCTTGTTCTTAGTTTACTTTGAATTGTACCTACACATGATAATTAATATTTATCTGATCCATATTTGGAATGTTTGAACAGTATCTGGCTCGTAAAAATATGAAGCCGCGCCATATTTCTGTCATTACTAACAACTTTATACAATCATGAAATTGCCGCCGCTGTAATATTTCAACGAGTCAGGTAGTCCTATAGAGGAAGCATTCTCACCGTTCGTGCTTGACTTATTGGTACATCTGCGTGCGGTATTTCAACGGCTTTTTGTAAATATTGCTTGTGTAATATACAATTTAATACGCCTTTTATTATTTCTACTCTCGGGTCTCAACAGAAGCATGCACTATCTTGTGAGAAAGTTTCCCTTTCGCGGCTCAAGGTTCCGCTCTTTTCGACTCCGCTTTCCTTCTTTCACCTCTTCCTAGGTATCGAATGTACGAGCGACTTTGACTGCGCCGCTGACAAGGCATGTTTGAGTCTCGCCTGCTTGGACCCATGTGCTGTTCGAGGAGCTTGCGGCGAGGATGCCCTTTGTACATCAATAATGCACCGGGCACAATGCTCCTGCCCGACCTGTTATGTGGGACAACCGCGTATAGCGTGCTATCCTGATCCGAAATGCAAGAGCCACCAGATCCCAGGACCACCATCTCCATGCTCACCATCAAGACCCTGTCCGCCATATTTGACGTGCAGCCCACAAACTAATGAATGTCACGACCCATGTGCTACTGGCCACACTTGTCGTTCAGATCAGAAATGCGAAGTTCGACATCATAAACCAATATGTGTCTGTCGCGCCGGCTTTGCCTTGAATGAAAGAGGTGAACTAACATGTGCCCCAGAAGATGCAGAATGTACACGAGATGAACAGTGTCCATCAGATTCGGCCTGCCGAAATTCTAAATGCGTCAATCCTTGCCTATCAAATGCTAACCCAGTGTGCCCAAAAGGCAAACAATGTGAAGTATTGGATCATCGTGCAATGTGTATTTGTCTGGAGGATTGTCACCCTTCTGTATCAATATGCTTAAGAGATAATGGATGCCCCAATAACATGGCTTGCCGGGATTTTCGATGTCAAGATCCTTGTCAAGATGCTTGCGGTGGGGCACCGTGCACAGTGGAAGATCATCGACCTGTCTGCAAGTTCTGCCCCAAAGGATTCACAACTGATGACAGATATGGATGTGTTAAAGGTAAATCTACCGAGTTTGGTAGTCCGCTTCAAAAATGTGTCGCACTGAGTATTTAGTTGTACTTCTTATTATATACCTACCTGATATCTTAATAATCTAAACGTCTTCAAATTTCAGGATTATGTTCGGTAGAGCTACGCATATTGTCTTCATGCGGATCTTCATTGAAATCTTAAATCTTTTCTTTCTCTACTTCACTTGTCTTCACTATTATTTTTTTTCTTGCAGTAAGCAGATCTTTTGAATGCTTGTATATATTGCATGATTTAAATTATTTTTCTAACCTAATACGGGTAATGCTTTGATTAATTTTATTTTTTCCTATTTTTACTGTTTTAACTCCATTGGATTGTTTTTATTATGTTTCATTTTAATTATAGACCATAGTTTGGTGGAAGTTTGTGCTGATCTGAATATTGGTGATGGAATGTTGTAAAATAACTATCAATTTATGTCTTTAGAATAGAATTTTAAAAATATGGTATGTTAACCTATTCTTTTATATAAAATATAACATTATACCCTAGTTCCCAATAAGAAAATATCATCTATATATTTTATATACAAACACTTAGTAATAAATGAAAATGCAATTTAAAATATACCATTTCAAACTTCATTTTAACAATTTTAAATTATTTTGTTGTGCATTGTAGTTAATGTAGATGGATCTTCAGTGTTGACCCATTCAAACACTTGTTCATTCCAATTTATATCATGTGTTTATATTATTGTGGTATTTATTTAGCAGAAGATGTGTGGTTTGACAAAAGTTTTTATGCATATGAAAATAAAAAATAATCTTATTCCGTTGTAGCAAAATAGCTTTGTAGAGTATTTGAACTTTATTATGAAGCCTTATATGTATATGAGTCATTTACCATCAACCATAACTGCTGGAAATATCATTCAACAACAATTTTCTTATCAAACAGACCTTGATATTCACCTAAAATTTCTGTTTGATACAAAGTGAATTATAACTATATGTATGATCTTTGACATATTAATTAAAAATTAGTTTCAATTCTGTGCCTGGAAAATAAATATGTTATAGTACATGATATATTGAAACAATTTAATACAAATATGAGAAATAACAAAAAATGTTTTCACATACAGCATTGCAGTGCAGCGCACATGAACAATGTGCTGCCGGTTTGGCTTGCATAGGGGGAACCTGTAACAACCCATGCCAAGGCGGAGGTCCATGTGCCGCCAATCATAATTGTCAAGTTCAAAATCATCAACCTGTATGTGTGAAAGGTAACTTTTTATTAACTGTTCAAATCAAATACCACTAGAAAAAATTGAAATTCAACTATACCATCTGCTTAAAGATGAAAATAAATCCTCTCATTTATTAATATTTAGAATACCTGCTGTATTTTTTCGATGCTCCATTTTACAAATTATAAAGCCAAAAGATATAAGAAGCTGAAATTTTATAGATCTAGATCCAAACAAATCCCAGACATGATAAAATAGAATAATAGAATCAAAAGCAGTATGGAAAACTCTTCCCCGTTACTGTTGTTGGAAAAATTTAATATCCTGGCTGAAATGATATTGAATAAACTATTTGAAATTAAAAATTGTGTAGGAATCACCATAATATAAAATAGAAAATGAAAATCTTTATTTTACATTAAATAACAAGAAATGAAAATGTCGTTTTCTTTTAACAATAATTAACATTAAAAATAATATTTGTATAATTAGCGTTTGCATCTGTTGATACACTAATATTTAAAATATCCATGTTATTTACTTATTTACAAAACGGTGTATAGAGACGGAGTATTTAAGATGATAACTTTTATGAACAACATACGAGAACTAATTTTTTTGAAATATCAATGATTTCTTAAATAAAGGATAGATCATAAATATTATGAATAAAAAGACAATTTATAACTAACCCGTAAGATATAGTTAGATCAGACAAAAGAAAAATTTAAAAAAAGCAAGGTTAAATGGCTTCCTAACACCTATGAAAGTTACAAAATAATACAGATAAAAGCTATACAGAACACTAACAAATATGGCACAGCATTTTTGTTTTTTACCACTTTGATTAGAAACAGATTAATAAAAAAGAATCTGAAAAAATATGTTTTGAAAATTATGTTCAAGATTACTGCAGATGCAATTTTCTGACGAATGGAAATGTTTTTCTTATAAGTAAATTGGTAAATGTATTGTTGAAGATATATTTAGATGAAAATGTATATTTAAAGATTGGTATAATTAAAAGGTATACATATCCATTTAATATCAAACCAATTAATGAGTAGTATTTTTAAAATTTGGAATTATACATAATTTTCAATGCTACTGGGCTCTGGTCACTAAGGCTGCTGCAACTGGTTACAGTTCTTCGAACAATAGCTACAATTAATCAAAAAATTCAAATAAATCCAAAGAAAAAAATTTAATACCTTGTTATAGACTTTTACACTATTTTACTCAAGTTTTTATTAGTCATTTTAAATATTACACATTAATTGCAGTGTGTCAATGCCAACGAGCTGCTGACTGTCCACAAGGATCTAGATGTGATGGTTGTGCTTGTATTAAAGGTAAATTTCATATTAAAATGTATAAAGGGTATTTTTACTATAATTTAAAATTTATTTGTATTTTTTGATAATAGAAAAAATCAAAATCTATTAACCTGTTTATTTTGTACCTACTCTCATAAATGATTCAATTAAGGTATTGACAATTGTGCATTTTTTTATACCTGATCACTATATTTCTTTGAAACATGGAATTTACATTAATATGCAGCATAATAACAGTTTTTTATATGCTCAAGTCAACAGAAAAACAACATCTAAGTAGACCAATACATTAATATGCAAAAATATTAATTTTAAATTTTTTTTTATTATAAATTTAAATCAAATTGAATTTCATCTAAACCTATTTATCAACTTGTTCACAGATCAACAACCCATTTTCACACCTGGTTGTAGTCACTGTCCACCTGGAATACCTTGTGATCCTTTCTCTGGAGCTTGCATGCAAGGTATGATTCTTTATTTTTTAGAAAGGCCGTTTTCTGAAAACTACAACAAAAAGATGCAATTGCTATCCAATCGCATCAAACATTTTTTATTACAGTGTACAAAATTTTCTTATTGTATTCAATATGTGCCACCATTATCTTGTCTATATGAAATAATAATTATTATTTAATTATGTGACCGTTTTCTGTTCCTCAAAACATCACAGCTGAGATATAATGCTACAGCTTACATGTGAAGCGAGTTGACAACTTTACATAGAGAAAACCAACTAACTTCCAGATAAACTGGTAACAATTAGATATCATCGAGAAACTTTGTCCGATAAACGCCACAAAATTCTGGCTGACATTCATCAGGCAGACCCGAAGTATAAACACAAAATGTACTTATTCGTAGTTTTATACTATCACTAAACTTGTCATTTACACATTAATTTTCCATTCATCTAACCTTTGCTTACTAACTTTTTTAATCATTGCATGGTACTTGTATAATAGTATATATGTTTATTTTTAAATAATTTAAATAAGAAAAACCAAGCTAAATTAAAGAGCACTTATTAAAACTGAACAATTAATGATCAAGCTTTATGTAAGTATTAAAAACAATTAGATTTTCAAATGGGCAAGTACAGGAAAGACTATGCTATCCTAATTATATAGAGAAAGCGAAATTCATTATTAACACATATATAAAAAATATCGAAGTTTTGATTAACACATACATAAATATTAAAATATCTAAACTATTGCACTGGAAAAAACATTTCTTTTATATCCAAGGACTAGTTCGATAATATTCATTGTATATATTAATGAAATGAATTGACACGCTTTTTGTTCTTGATCCCTTCATAACAGATCAGAAAACTTCCAAAATCCCACTAACAGAAAACAACAACACAATAACAACGGCGGGCACTGGTACGCATGGAACAACACCCATGACAACAGACATTACCTTTAGTGACACACCTGTTTATAACCCTGAAACACGTGAAATTCCCAATATTGATGAAGTAACACAAGGTGTAGGATATACAACTCAGCCTTCTGTTCCTTCTAAAGAAATAACACAAACATCTATTAGCAGCATAGGAGAGGTTTCTAAAATGTATACAATGGAATCCCAACCCACAACACAAAGTGCAGAATACACAACACAGCCTTCTGTTCCTTCTGAAGAATTAACAGAAACACCCATTAGCGTAGGTGAAACTTCTAAAACATATACAGTTGAATCATATCTCACAACACAAGGTGTAGAATATACAACTCAGCCTTCTGTTCTTTTTAATGAAACAACCCAAACAGCTACTAGCATAGATGAGACTTCTGCAACATATACAATGCAATCCCAACCCACAATACAAATTCCTTCACAAATGGAAAATGCAACTTCGCACACTGAATATATTCTTCCAAAATCTACTCTGTCCAGCAAATTAGAACAAACTACCCAAACATACAAACAAAAAGAAACAAATCCACCAACACAAACTTCGATTGGGAGTAGCAATGACACATATAATACAGAACCGGCTATAACACAACCTACACTTAATGCATGGGAAACTAATTTCACAAGCACATTTTATACAGAATCACCACTAAGTAGTGAAAAAATAACATTACACACGATTGCTTCACCTACTTCATCAGACTTGCAACCTTCATCGGTGACAATTGGAGAAATTTCAAATTTAGTGACAGAAGTATCTTCCACAAAACATTCGTATAATAACAATACATCAAGTGACTTTACCACACAAAAATCTCCAACTCTTGAAACTTCTCAAACTTATACACTGCAATCCCAATCTACAACACAAAGAACAAGTTACACAAGTCAGCCTTCTGTTCCATCTGGTGAGGTAACAGAGATACCTACTAGCATAGGTGAGATTCCTCAGATATACACAATGCTACCCCGAACGACAACACAAGGAACAGGATACCAAACTCGGTCTTCGGTTCCATCTGAAAAGACTTCTAAAACATATACAGTACAATTCCAACCCACAACACAAGGTGAAAGACATACAACTCAACCTTCCATTCCTTCCGAAGAAATTACACAAACACCTACTGGCATAGGGGAGACTTCTGAAATATATATAGTGCAATCCCAACCCACAACACTAGGTGTAGAATATGAAACTCAGCCTTCTGTTTCTTCTGAAGAAATAACACAAACACCTTATATCACAGAGAAAACTTCTAAAATATACACAGTCCAATCCCAATCCACAACACTAGGTGTAGGATATACAATTCAGCCTTCAGTTCCTTCTGGAGAAATATCACAAACACCTTCTAGCACAGAAGAGAATTCTAAAATATATACAGTTCAATCTCAACCCACAATGGGTATAGAATACACAACTCAGCCTTCTGTTACTTCTGAAGAAATAACAGGAACACCTTCTAGCACAGAGAAAACTTCTAAAATATACACAGTCCTGTCCCAGCCCACAACACTACATGTGGGATACACAACTCAGCCTTCTATGCCTTCTGAAGAAATAACACAAAAACCTACCAGCATAAGTGAACCTTCTGAAATATATACAATTGAATCCCAACCCACAACAAAAGGTGTAGGATATACAACTCAGCCTTCTAATCCTTCTGAAGAAATATCACAAACACCTTCTAGCACAAAGGAGTCTTCTGAAATATACACAGTCCAATCCCAACCCACAACACTAGGTGTAGGATATACAATTCAGTCTTCTGTTCCTTCTGAAGAAATAACACAAACATCTATTATTATAGGGGAGACTTCTAAAATACACACAGTCCAATCCCAACCCACAACACTAAGTGTAGGATATACAACTCAGCCTTCTGTACCTTCTGAAGAAATAACACAAACACCTACTAGCATAGATAAGACTTCTAAAATATATATGGAGCAATCCCAACCGACAACACAAGGTGTCGGATATACAACAAAGCCTTATGTTCCTTCTGAAGAAATAACACAAACACCTATTAGCATAGAGGAGACTTCTAAAATACACACAATCCAATCTTGGGATTGGTCCACAACACAAGGTGTAGAATATACAATGCAGCCTTCTGTTCCTTCTGAAAAAACAACACAAACACCTACTAGGATAGGTGAAACTTCCAAAATATATACGACGCAATCCCAACTCACAACACAAGGTGTAGGATATACAACGCAGCCTTCTGTTCCTTCTGAAGAAATAACACAAACACCTACTGGCATAGACGAGACTTCTAAAATATACACAGTCCAATCCCAATCCACAACACAAGGTGTAGGATATACAACCAAGCCCTCACTTCCATCTGAAGAAATAACACAAACCCCTTCTAGCACAGAGAAGACTTCTAAAATATACACAAGGCAGTCCCAACCCACAACACTAGGTGCAGGATATACAACTCAGCCTTCTATGCCTTCCGAAGAAATAGCACAAACACATACTAGCGTAGATGAAACTTCTAAAATATATACAACACAATCAAAACCCACAACACAAGGTGTAGGATATACAACTCAGCCTTCTATTCCTTCTGAAAAAACAACACAAACACCTACTAGGATAGGTGAAACTTCCAAAATATATACGACGCAATCCCAACTCACAACACAAGGTGTAGGATATACAACGCAGCCTTCTGTTCCTTCTGAAGAAATAACACAAACACCTACTGGCATAGACGAGACTTCTAAAATATACACAGTCCAATCCCAATCCACAACACAAGGTGTAGGATATACAACCAAGCCCTCACTTCCATCTGAAGAAATAACACAAACCCCTTCTAGCACAGAGAAGACTTCTAAAATATACACAAGGCAGTCCCAACCCACAACACAAGGTGTAGGATATACAACTCAGCCTTCTATTCCTTCTGAAGAAACAACACAAACACCTACTAGCATAGGTGAAACTTCTAAAATATATACAACGCAATCCCAACTCACAACACAAGATGTAGGATATACAA
The DNA here is from genome assembly GCA_039881145.1 of Druceiella hillmani. Lineage (NCBI taxonomy): Eukaryota > Metazoa > Arthropoda > Insecta > Lepidoptera > Hepialidae > Druceiella > Druceiella hillmani. The sequence continues at coordinate 47,994,385 of JAYKKI010000003.1, forward strand.
CGCAGCCTTCTGTTCCTTCTGAAGAAACAACACAAACGCCTACTGGCATGGAGGAGACTTCTAAAATATACACAGTCCCATTCCAATCCACAACACAAGGTGTAGGATATACAACAGAGCCCTCACTTCCATCTGAAGAAATAACACAAACACCTTCTAGCACAGAGAAGACTTCTAAAATATACACAGGGCAGTCCCAACCCCCAACACAAGGTGTAGGATATACAACTCAGCCTTCTATTCCTTCTGAAGAAACAACACAAACACCTACTAGGATAGGTGAAACTTCGAAAATATATACGACGCAACCCCAACTCACAACACAAGGTGTAGGATATACAACGCAGCCTTCTGTTCCTTCTCAAGAAATAACACAAACACCTACTGGCATAGAGGAGACTTCTAAAATACACACAGTCCAATCCCAATCCACAACACAAGGTGTAGGATATACAACCGAGCCCTCACTTCCATCTGAAGAAATAACACAAACCCCTTCTAGCACAGAGAAGACTTCTAAAATATACACAGGGCAGTCCCAACCCATAACACAAGGTGTAGGATATACAACTCAGCCTTCTATTCCTTCTGAAGAAACAACACAAACACCTACTAGCATAGGTGAAACTTCTAAAATATATACAACGCAATCCCAACTCACAACACAAGGTGTAGGATATACAACGCAGCCTTCTGTTCCTTCTGAAGAAACAACACAAACGCCTACTGGCATGGAGGAGACTTCTAAAATATACACAGTCCCATTCCAATCAACAACACAAGGTGTAGGATATACAACCGAGCCCTCACTTCCATCTGAAGAAATAACACAAACACCTTCTAGCACAGAGAAGACTTCTAAAATATACACAGGGCAGTCCCAACCCACAACACAAGGTGTAGGATATACAACTCAGCCTTCTATTCCTTCTGAAGAAACAACACAAACACCTACTAGCATAGGTGAAACTTCTAAAATATATACAACGCAATCCCAACTCACAAAACAAGGTGTAGGATATACAACGCAGCCTTCTGTTCCTTCTGAAGAAACAACACAAACGCCTACTGGCATGGAGGAGACTTCTAAAATATACACAGTCCCATTCCAATCCACAACACAAGGTGTAGGATATACAACCGAGGCCTCACTTCCATCTGAAGAAATAACACAAACACCTTCTAGCACAGAGAAGACTTCTAAAATATACACAGGGCAGTCCCAACCCACAACACAAGGTGTAGGATATACAACTCAGCCTTCTATTCCTTCTGAAGAAACAACACAAACACCTACTAGCATAGGTGAAACTTCTAAAATATATACAACGCAATCCCAACTCACAACACAAGGTGCAGGATATACAACGCAGCCTTCTGTTCCTTCTGAAGAAACAACACAAACGCCTTCTAGCACAGAGAAGACTTCTAAAATATACACAGGGCAGTCCCAACCCACAACACTAGGTGCAGGATATACAACTCAGCCTTCTGTGCCTTCTGAAGAAATAGCACAAACACATACTAGCGTAGATGTAACTTCTAAAATATATACAACGCAATCAAAACCCACAACACAAGGTGTAGGATATACAACTCAGCCTTCTATTCCTTCTGAAGAAACAACACAAACACCTACTAGGATAGGGGAAACTTCCAAAATATATACGACGCAACCCCAACTCACAACACAAGGTGTAGGATATACAACGCAGCCTTCTGTTCCTTCTGAAGAAATAACACAAACACCTACTGGCATAGAGGAGACTTCTAAAATACACACAGTCCAATCCCAATCCACAACACAAGGTGTAGGATATACAACCGAGCCCTCACTTCCATCTGAAGAAATAACACAAACACCTACTAGCATAGGTGAAACTTCTAAAATATATACAACGCAATCCCAACTCACAACACAAGGTGTAGGATATACAACGCAGCCTTCTGTTCCTTCTGAAGAAACAACACAAACGCCTACTGGCATGGAGGAGACTTCTAAAATATACACAGTCCCATTCCAATCCACAACACAAGGTGTAGGATATACAACCGAGCCCTCACTTCCATCTGAAGAAATAACACAAACACCTTCTAGCACAGAGAAGACTTCTAAAATATACACAGGGCAGTCCCAACCCACAACACAAGGTGTAGGATATACAACTCAGCCTTCTATTCCTTCTGAAGAAATAACACAAACACCTACTGGCATAGAGGAGACTTCTAAAATACACACAGTCCAATCCCAATCCACAACACAAGGTGTAGGATATACAACCGAGCCCTCAATTCCATCTGTAGAAATAACACAAACACCTTCTAGCACAGAGAAGACTTCTAAAATATACACAGGGCAGTCCCAACCCACAACACTAGGTGCAGGATATACAACTCAGCCTTCTATGCCTTCCGAAGAAATAGCACAAACACATACTAGCGTAGATGAAACTTCTAAAATATATACAACACAATCAAAACCCACAACACAAGGTGTAGGATATACAACTCAGCCTTCTATTCCTTCTGAAAAAACAACACAAACACCTACTAGGATAGGTGAAACTTCCAAAATATATACGACGCAATCCCAACTCACAACACAAGGTGTAGGATATACAACGCAGCCTTCTGTTCCTTCTGAAGAAATAACACAAACACCTACTGGCATAGACGAGACTTCTAAAATATACACAGTCCAATCCCAATCCACAACACAAGGTGTAGGATATACAACCGAGCCCTCACTTCCATCTGAAGAAATAACACAAACCCCTTCTAGCACAGAGAAGACTTCTAAAATATACACAGGGCAGTCCCAACCCACAACACAAGGTGTAGGATATACAACTCAGCCTTCTATTCCTTCTGAAGAAACAACACAAACACCTACTAGCATAGGTAAAACTTCTAAAATATATACAACGCAATCCCAACTCACAACACAAGGTATAGGATATACAACGCAGCCTTCTGTTCCTTCTGAAGAAACAACACGAACGCCTACTGGCATGGAGGAGACTTCTAAAATATACACTGTCCCATTCCAATCCACAACACAAGGTGTAGGATATACAACCGAGCCCTCACTTCCATCTGAAGAAATAACACAAACACCTTCTAGCACAGAGAAGACTTCTAAAATATACACAGAGCAGTCCCAACCCACAACACAAGGTGTAGGATATACAACTCAGCCTTCTATTCCTTCTGAAGAAACAACACAAACACCTACTAGGATAGGTGAAACTTCCAAAATATATACGACGCAACCCCAACTCACAACACAAGGTGTAGGATATACAACGCAGCCTTCTGTTCCTTCTCAAGAAATAACACAAACACCTACTGGCATAGAGGAGACTTCTAAAATACACACAGTCCAATCCCAATCCACAACACAAGGTGTAGGATATACAACCGAGCCCTCACTTCCATCTGAAGAAATAACACAAACCCCTTCTAGCACAGAGAAGACTTCTAAAATATACACAGGGCAGTCCCAACCCACAACACAAGGTGTAGGATATACAACTCAGCCTTCTATTCCTTCTGAAGAAACAACACAAACACCTACTAGCATAGGTGAAACTTCTAAAATATATACAACGCAATCCCAACTCACAACACAAGGAGTAGGATATACAACGCAGCCTTCTGTTCCTTCTGAAGAAACAACACAAACGCCTACTGGCATGGAGGAGACTTCTAAAATATACACAGTCCCATTCCAATCCACAACACAAGGTGTAGGATATACAACCGAGCCCTCACTTCCATCTGAAGGAATAACACAAACACCTTCTAGCACAGAGAAAACTTCTAAAATATACACAGGGCAGTCCCAACCCACAACACAAGGTGTAGGATATACAACTCAGCCTTCTATTCCTTCTGACGAAACAACACAAACACCTACTAGCATAGGTGAAACTTCTAAAATATATACAACGCAATCCCAACTCACAAAACAAGGTGTAGGATATACAACGCAGCCTTCTGTTCCTTCTGAAGAAATAACACAAACACCTACTGGCATAGACGAGACTTCTAAAATATACACAGTCCAATCCCAATCCACAACACAAGGTGTAGGATATACAACCGAGCCCTCACTTCCATCTGAAGAAATAACACAAACCCCTTCTAGCACAGAGAAGACTTCTAAAATATACACAGGGCAGTCCCAACCCACAACACAAGGTGTAGGATATACAACTCAGCCTTCTATTCCTTCTGAAGAAACAACACAAACACCTACTAGCAAAGGTAAAACTTCTAAAATATATACAACGCAATCCCAACTCACAACACAAGGTGTAGGATATACAACGCAGCCTTCTGTTCTTTCTGAAGAAACAACACAAACGCCTACTGGCATGGAGGAGACTTCTAAAATATACACAGTCCCATTCCAATCCACAACACAAGGTGTAGGATATACAACCGAGCCCTCACTTCCATCTGAAGAAATAACACAAACACCTTCTAGCACAGAGAAGACTTCTAAAATATACACAGAGCAGTCCCAACCCACAACACAAGGTGTAGGATATACAACTCAGCCTTCTATTCCTTCTGAAGAAACAACACAAACACCTACTAGGATAGGTGAAACTTCCAAAATATATACGACGCAACCCCAACTCACAACACAAGGTGTAGGATATACAACGCAGCCTTCTGTTCCTTCTCAAGAAATAACACAAACACCTACTGGCATAGAGGAGACTTCTAAAATACACACAGTCCAATCCCAATCCACAACACAAGGTGTAGGATATACAACCGAGCCCTCACTTCCATCTGAAGAAATAACACAAACCCCTTCTAGCACAGAGAAGACTTCTAAAATATACACAGGGCAGTCCCAACCCACAACACAAGGTGTAGGATATACAACTCAGCCTTCTATTCCTTCTGAAGAAACAACACAAACACCTACTAGCATAGGTGAAACTTCTAAAATATATACAACGCAATCCCAACTCACAACACAAGGTGTAGGATATACAACGCAGCCTTCTGTTCCTTCTGAAGAAACAACACAAACACCTACTGGCATGGAGGAGACTTCTAAAATATACACAGTCCCATTCCAATCCACAACACAAGGTGTAGGATATACAACCGAGCCCTCACTTCCATCTGAAGGAATAACACAAACACCTTCTAGCACAGAGAAGACTTCTAAAATATACACAGGGCAGTCCCAACCCACAACACAAGGTGTAGGATATACAACTCAGCCTTCTATTCCTTCTGAAGAAACAACACAAACACCTACTAGCATAGGTGAAACTTCTAAAATATATACAACGCAATCCCAACTCACAAAACAAGGTGTAGGATATACAACGCAGCCTTCTGTTCCTTCTGAAGAAACAACACAAACGCCTACTGGCATGGAGGAGACTTCTAAAATATACACAGTCCCATTCCAATCCACAACACAAGGTGTAGGATATACAACTGAGGCCTCACTTCCATCTGAAGAAATAACACAAACACCTTCTAGCACAGAGAAGACTTCTAAAATATACACAGGGCAGTCCCAACCCACAACACAAGGTGTAAGATATACAACTCAGCCTTCTATTCCTTCTGAAGAAACAACACAAACACGTACTAGCATAGGTAAAACTTCTAAAATATATACAACGCAATCCCAACTCACAACACAAGGTGTAGGATATACAACACAGCCTTCTGTTCCTTCTGAAGAAACAACACAAACGCCTTCTAGCACAGAGAAGACTTCTAAAATATACACAGGGCAGTCCCAACCCACAACACTAGGTGCAGGATATACAACTCAGCCTTCTGTGCCTTCCGAAGAAATAGCACAAACACATACTAGCGTAGATGAAACTTCTAAAATATATACAACGCAATCAAAACCCACAACACAAGGTGTAGGATATACAACTCAGCCTTCTATTCCTTCTGAAGAAACAACACAAACACCTACTAGGATAAGTGAAACTTCCAAAATATATACGACGCAACCCCAACTCACAACACAAGGTGTAGGATATACAACGCAGCCTTCTGTTCCTTCTGAAGAAATAACACAAACACCTACTGGCATAGAGGAGACTTCTAAAATACACACAGTCCAATCCCAATCCACAACACAAGGTGTAGGATATACAACCGAGCCCTCACTTCCATCTGAAGAAATAACACAAACACCTTCTAGCACAGAGAAGACTTCTAAAATATACACATGGCAGTCCCAACCCACAACACAAGGTGTAGGATATACAACTCAGCCTTCTATTCCTTCTGAAGAAACAACACAAACACCTACTAGCATAGGTGAAACTTCTAAAATATATACAACGCAATCCCAACTCACAACACAAGGTGTAGGATATACAACGCAGCCTTCTGTTCCTTCTGAAGAAACAACACAAACGCCTACTGGCATGGAGGAGACTTCTAAAATATACACAGTCCCATTCCAATCCACAACACAAGGTGTAGGATATACAACCGAGCCCTCACTTCCATCTGAAGAAATAACACAAACACCTTCTAGCACAGAGAAGTCTTCTAAAATATACACAGGGCAGTCCCAACCCACAACACAAGGTGTAGGATATACAACTCAGCCTTCTATTCCTTCTGAAGAAACAACACAAACCCCTACTAGCATAGATGAAACTACTAAAATATATACAACGCAATCCCAACTCACAACACAAGGTGTAGGATATACAACGCAGCCTTCTGTTCCTTCTGAAGAAACAACACAAACGCCTTCTAGCACAGAGAAGACTTCTAAAATATACACAGGGCAGTCCCAACCCACAACCCTAGGTGCAGGATATACAACTCAGCCTTCTGTGGCTTCTGAAGAAATAGCACAAACACATACTAGCGTAGATGAAACTTCTAAAATATATACAACGCAATCAAAACCCACAACACAAGGTGTAGGATATACAACTCAGCATTCTATTCCTTCTGAAGAAACAACACAAACACCTACTAGGATAGGTGAAACTTCCAAAATATATACGACGCAATCCCAACTCACAACACAAGGTGTAGGATATACAACGCAGCCTTCTATTCCTTCTGAAGAAATAACACAAACACCTACTGGCATAGAGGAGACTTCTAAAATACACACAGTGCAATCCCAATCCACAACACAAGGTGTAGGATATACAACAGAGCCCTCACTTCCATCTGAAGAAATAACACAAACACCTTCTAGCACAGAGAAGACTTCTAAAATATACACAGGGCAGTCCCAACCCACAACACAAGGTGTAAGATATACAACTCAGCCTTCTATTCCTTCTGAAGAAACAACACAAACACCTACTAGCATAGGTGAAACTTCTAAAATATATACAACGCAATCCCAACTCACAACACAAGGTGTAGGATATACAACGCAGCCTTCTGTTCCTTCTGAAGAAACAACACAAACGCCTACTGGCATGGAGGAAACTTCTAAAATATACACAGTCCCATTCCAATCCACAACACAAGGTGTAGGATATACAACCGAGCCCTCAATTCCATCTGAAGAAATAACACAAGCACCTTCTAGTACAGAGAAGACTTCTAAAATATACACAGGCCAGTCCCAAGCCACAACACTAGGTGTGGGATATACAACTCAGCCTTCTGAAGAAATAACACAAACACCTACTAGCAAAGATGAAACTTCAAAAACATATACAACGCAATCCCAACCCACATCACAAGGTATAGCATATACAACGCATCCTTCTGTTCCATCTGAAGTAATAACCCAAACACATTCTAGCGCAGAGGAGACTTCTAAAATATACACAGTCCAATCCCAACCCACAACACCAGGTGGAGGATATACAACTCAACCTTCCGTGCCTTCTGAAGAAATAACACAAACACCTACTAGCATAGATGAAACTTCTAAAATATATACAACGCAATCCCAAGCCACAACACAAGGTGTAGGATATGCAACGAAGCCTTCTGTTCCTTCTGAAGAAATAACACAAACATCTACTGGCATAGAGGAGACTTCTAAAATATACACAGGCCTGGCCCAAGCCACAACACTAGGTGCAGGATATACAACTCAGCCTTCTGAAGAAATAACACAAACACATACTAGCATAGATGAAACTTCTAAAATATATACAACGCAATCCCAACCCACAACACAAGGTGTAGCATATACAACTCAGCCTTCTATTCCTTCTGAAGAAACAACACAAACACCTACTGGTATGGAGGAGACTTCTAAAATATACACAGTCCCATTCCAATCCACAACACAAGGTGTAGGATATACAACCGAGCCCTCAATTCCATCTGAAGAAATAACACAAACACCTTCTAGTACAGAGAAGACTTCTAAAATATACACAGGGCAGTCCCAGCCCACAACACTAGGTGTAGGATATACAACTCAGCCTTCTATTCCTTCTGAAGAAACAACACAAATACCTACAAGCATAAGTGAGACTTCTAAAATATATACAATGCAATCCACACCCTCAACACAAGGTGTAGGATATACAACGCAGCCTTCTGTTCCTTCTGAAGAAATAACACAAACACCTACTGGCACAGAGGAGATTTCTAAAATACACACAGTCCAATCCCAATCCACAACACAAGGTGTAGGATATACAACCGAGCCCTCAATTCCATCTGAAGAAATAACACAAACACCTTCTAGCATAGAGAAGACTTCTACAATATACACAGGGCAGTCCCAGCCCACAACACTAGGTGCAGGATATTCAACTCAACCTTCTATGCCTTCTGAAGAAATAACACAAACACATACTAGCATAGATGAAACTTCTAAAATATATACAACGCAATCCCAACCCACAACACAAGGTGTAGGATATACAACTCAGCCTTCTATTCCTTCTGAAAAAACTACACAAACACCTAGTAGCATAGGTGAAACTTCTAAAATATATACAACGCAATCCCAACTCACAACACAAGGTGTAGGATATACAACGCAGCCTTCTGTTCCTTCTGAAGAAACAACACAAACGCCTACTGGCATAGAGGAGACTTCTAAAATACACACAATCCATTCTCAACCCACAACACAAGGTGTAGGATATACAACCGGGCCTTCGGTTCCATCTCAAAAAATAACACAAACACCTTCTAGCACAAAAAAGGTTTCTGAAATATACACAGTCCATTCCCAATCCACAACACTAGGTGTAGGATATACAACTGAGCCTTCTGTACCCTATGAAGAAATAACACAAACATCTACTAGCATGGGTGAGACTTCTGAAATATATACAATGCAATCCCAACCAACAATACAAGGCGTAGGATATACAACCCAGACTTCTGTTCCTTCTGAAGAAGTATCACAAACATCTACTAGCATAGAAGAGACTTCTAAAATATACACAGTCCAATCCCAACCCACAACCCAGGGTGCTGAATATACAACCGAGCCTTCTGTACCTTCTAAAGGAATGGCACAAACACTTACAAGCATAGTGGCGAGTTCTAAAATTTACACAGTGCAGTCCCAACCCACATCACAAGGTATAGAATATACAACGCAGCCTTCTATACCATCTGAAAAAATATCACATACACCTACTAGCCCAGGAGAAACTTCTAAAATATACACAGTCCAATCCCAAACCACAATACAGGGTGCACAAAACACAACTCAGCCTTCCGTTCCTTCTGAAGAAATAACACAAACTCCTTCTAGCACAGAGGAGATTTCTAAAATATACACAATCCAATCGGAATCCACAACACAGGGTGTAGGATACATAACTCGTCCTTCTGTTCCTTCTGTAGAAATAACAATAACATCTGCTAGCTTGGGGGAGACTTCTGAAACATATACAATGCAATCCCAACCCACAACAAAAGGTGTAGGATATACAACTCAGCCTTCTGTTCCTTCTGAAGAAATAACACAAACACCTTCTAGCACAGAGGGGACTTCTAAAATATATACAGTTCAATCTCAACCCACAATGGGTATAGAATACACAACTCAGCCTTCTCTTCCTTCCGAAGAAATAACACAAACAACTTCTAACACAGAAAAGACTTCTAAAATATACACAATCCTCTCTAAACCTACAACACAAGTTGAAGGGTATACAACACAGCCTTCTGTTTCTTCGAAAGAAACAACACTAACACCGTCTGGCATAGAAGAGACTCCTAGAATATATACATTGCAATACACATCCACAACCCCAGGTGCAGTATATACAACTCAGCCTACTGTTCCTTCTGAAGAATTCACAAGAACACCTATTAGCACAGGTGAAACTTCTGGAACATACACAACAGAATCCCAACCCACAACATATAATGCAGGATATACAATTCATGCTTCTGTTCCTTATGAAGAATTAACACAAACACCTGCTACCACAGGGGAGACTTCTAAAATATACGCTGAGCAATCCCAATCCACAACACAAAGTGTAGGATATACAACTCAGTCTTCTGTTCCTTCTGAAGAATTAACACAAACACCAACCAGCACAAGTAAAACTTCTGAAATATACACAATTGAATCCCAACCCACAACAAAAGGTGTAGGATATATAACTCAGCCTTCTGTTCCTTCTGAAGAAATAACACAAACACCTACAAGCGAAGGTGAGACTTCTAAAATATATACAGTGCAATCCCAACCCACAACACAAGGTGTAGGATATACAACTCAGCCTTCTGTTCCTTCTGAAGAAATAACACATACACCCACTAGCATAGGGGAGACTTCCAAAATACAAACAGTGCAATCGCAATCCACAACACAAGATGCAAGATATACTACTCAGCCTTCTGTTCCTTTTGAAGAATTAACACAAACACCTACCAGCATAAGTGAAATTTCTGAAATACATACAATCGAATCCCAACCTACAACAAAAGGTATAGGCTATGTAACTCAGCCTTCTGTTCCTTCTGAAGAAATAACAATAACACCTATTACTACAGGCGAGACTTCTAAAATACACACTGTGCAATCCCAACCAACAACAAAAGGTGTAAGATATACAACGCAGTCTTCTGTTTCATCTGAAGTAATAACCCAAACACCTTCTAGCACAGAGGAGACTTCTAAAATATACACAGTCCAATCCCAACCCACAACACCAGGTGCAGGATATACAACTCAGCCTTTTGTTCCTTTTGAAGAATTCACACAAACACCTACAAGCGAAGATGAGACTTCTAAAATAAATACAGTGCAATCCCAAAGCACAACACAAGGTGAAGGATATAATACTCAGCCTTCTGTTCCATCTGAAGAATTAACACAAACACCTACCAGCATAAGTAAAACTTCTGAAATATACACAATTGAATCCCAACCCCCAACAAAAGGTATAGGATATACAACTCAGTCTTCCGTTCCTTCTGAAGAAATAACACAAACACCCACTAGCATAGGAGAGACTTCTAAAATACAAACAGTGCAATCCCAATCCACAACACAAAGTGTAGGATATACAACTCAGCCTTCTCTTCCTTCTGAAGAATTAACACAATCACCTACCAGCACAAGTAAAACTTCTCAAATATACACAATTGAATCCCAACCCACAACAAAACGTGTACAATACACAACTCAGCCTTCTGTTCCTTCTGAAGAAATAACACAAACACCTACAAGCGAAGGTGAGACTTCTAAAATACATACAGTGCAATCCCAACCCACAACACAAGTTGAAGGATATACTACTCAGCCTTCTGTTCCTTCTGAAGAATTAACACAAACACCTACCAGCATAAGTGAAACTTCTGAAATATACACAATTGAATCCCAACCCACAACTCAGCCTTCTATTCCTTCTAAAGGAATAACACAAACACCCACAAGCATAGGTGAAACTTCTAAAATATATACGGTGCAATCCCAACCCGCAACACAAGGTGTAGGATATACAATGGAGCCTTCTGTCCCTTCTGAAGAAATAACACAAACACCTACAAGCGAAGGTGAGACTTCAAAAATATATACAGTGCAATCACAACCCACAACACAAGGTGAAGGATATACTACTCAGCCATTTGTTCCTTCTGAAGAAATAACACAAACACCTACCAGCATAAGTAAAACTTCTGAAATATATACAATTGAATCCCAACCCACAACAAAAAGCGTAGGATATACAACTCAGCCTTCTGTTCCTTCTGAAGAAATAACACAAACACCTACAAGCATAGGTGAGACTTCTAAAATATATACAGTGCAATCCCAACCGACGACACAAGGTGTAAGATATACAACTCAACCTCCTACTCCTACTGAAGAAATCACACAAACACTTGCTAGCATAGGGGAGACTTCTAAAATATATGCAACGGAATCCCAACCCACAACACAAGGTGCAGGATATACAACTCAACCTTCTGTACCATATGAAGAAACAACTGAAACATATGCAATCCCATCCCAACCTACAACACTAAGAATAGAATACACGACTGAGCCATATGTTTCATTTGAAGAGACAACAGAAACACCTACTAGCATTGATGGGACTAAAATATATACAGTGCAATCCCAACCTACAACACAAACTACAAGTTACACCACTCAGCCTTCAATTTCAACTGAAAAGATAACAGAGACACCTGCTGGTGGAGATTTGACGTCTCATACATATACTACTGTAAAGGAAATGACAACAATTAACAATTCTATATATTTTAATGATGTTTCAAAATCTCCCAAATTAGATGACACTGGTCATAATATTAAACAGAATATTACCGAAATAACCATGTCAACTCCATCCATTCACATTAATTCTATTGGTAATGATGAAACACTCGCAACGGAAGCTTCAACTTTATTCACTATGAGTACACAACCAAGCTTCGATAGTTCAGTTAAGGTTGAACCATTATATACATCTTCTGAAACTTCCACACTGAACACTTATACATTCACAACAAAACAGTCTTATTCGAATGCAGATGATTCATTTACAACACCCAATTTCCCAACAGTAACAGGGATGTCTTCTTACATTACTGATTACATTTCACGTGGTAAGGAGACAGATATTCAGGCATGGACTGACAGTACACTTACAACAACATACGTGACAGACATAACTACTGACACAACTACTAATCGGCCCATTAACATAACATGTGAGGATAACAATGATTGCGCCTATTACGCTGCCTGCTTCAATGGGGTTTGCGTGAATCCATGTGAAATGGAGCAGAAGCAGTGTGCAGTGGGTGCCATTTGTAAGGCGTTGAATCACACTGCTATTTGCACCTGTTCTACGGAGGAATGTGCAAGAGGTATATGATTAATACTTAATACCTTGAATTTCACTGCTATATGCATTACTGCATCATGGTAATTGACTTTTAATGAATCGTAATAAACAGTACAGTAATAAATTGTAATAAACTGAGATTGAATTATGGAATTTAAAAAGGCTTATTTAATGTTTTTAATCGTTACGAAAACATACAGTTTATTTATTATTTTTTGGCAGTTTAACTACTTTTTATCATCTTAATAATTAGGAGAAGAGCAAATTTATCACAGCAATAATGCATGTACACTGACATTTAATTTTGTGAGGCTAATATACTTATTTATTTTTAAAGTATTTTGTGTTTAAACTTGTAAATACAGTTAATACAGAATTTTAAATGAAAAGACAATTTGGTGGATTATCGGACAAATTTCTTAGATGGTATGAAAAATATACTAACTTTAAATCAATCGTAAAACCAGTGTAACAAATATGGTACGTTAATCATTTAACAAAGTAAACATAGTAATAATTTCAACATATTTAATAATAAATGTAAATGAATTAGCACCACCTGGATCGCCCAAAGCGCCAGAGCCTTGTGTGTCAGATGCAGATTGTATACAAACGGAAGCCTGCTACATGGGATTGTGTCAGAATCCATGTGAATTTGCAAACATTTGCGGGTTTGGAGCCAAATGTAATGCAAAAATGCACAGACCAATTTGCACATGTCCTGCAGGCTATGATGGAAATCCTGCTGTCAAATGCTCACCTTCTAAAGCACGTAAGATATTAACATTTTAACAAAAAAAATAACAAAATTTGTATATGAACCAAATGGTCTGTATACATATGGTAGTATCAACCAAAGTTAAATTCAGTGAAGAAAGCATTGTTTATAATTTGAATGTTATTATATTATACAAAAACAATCAAAAGAATAAGAAGGCATGCAAGTGAACTATTTGGATACCTTATTTTTAATATATGAATTATATTACTTAATGCAAAAATCACAGGTGTATATTACACCAGGTATAACTAAACGCTGAAGTAGTTTTACATAATTTGTTGAAAAAAATTCCTTATGCAATTTTCAACGGAAAGTGATTTTGATTTGTTAATAAAGAACATTAATTATACAGTAGTGTTTACTGATCAATAAGAACAAAATAATTGAACACATTTATTTGTAATAGAATTGAAACACAGTGGTTTTTTTTTATATTATTAGCAAGAAGATGGGTTTTAAAATTGTGTTACCTGTCATAAAATCATTACCTGCTTGACAGTATGTACCAAATGGAATATGAAGAATATTAAAACTACCACCCCATAAAAATAATAAATTACAGGAGAATTTTAACATAAAACCCCTAATACATGGCTACCCATACGTTAACCTTAATTTTGTGCTAAAATAGGCTTCAACTTGATGCTGTACATATTGTTGATAGTATATTACTTTTTAAGTCTTAAATGATTAATATTGCATGACTAATTTAATAAACAATCTGGACCAAAAAATAAACACATTTACAAACGCCAATAATCTAATCCAAAAGCTGTGTGTAAATAATATATTTAAGTAAATACTGACAGAAGTATAACAAACCATAACTGATTTAAAATAAGTTCACAGCTGTTATTTGTGAAATTTTAGGTGTTTTGAGAACATTAAACATTTAAAATTGACTGTTATTACTTTCCGGTATAATATAAACTAAATTGATCAATACCATTTGAATTGATCAATACCATTAGAAGTCATTAAAAATTTCTCTTTAATGACACCGGAGCGTTAAATACTTTCCTATTTTCATAGAATGTGATAAGCTTTTAGTTGTAAAACTGTGTAACTATTAGTATTTTCATTTATATCAATTATTTCTACCACTTTATATAGTAGCATGTTCAATGTCTATAACATTCTGTAAATTACCACCTCAAATAAGTACATTTTGATTTCACTCAGTGGGTTGCAATAGCAATGAAGACTGTCACCTGACTGAAGCTTGTATAAATCACGCATGCCAGCACCCATGTGATATACATAATCCTTGTGCACAATTTGCCATCTGTATAAACACAAATCACGGTTCCGATTGTAGTTGTGCCGAGGGATATCAAGGAAGCGGATACGTTGGATGTGTACCAGGTAAACAAAAAGATTTTGTAAGTATTCAAATTGGCGGTATTACCACTTTAAATACTAGCTCTGATACATGTTTGGCTTCTATTTTTAGTTGAAAAGGATCAGCAAATTTGCCAATATAATGAAGATTGTCCACCAGAGTTCCTATGTGATAGATTGAATAGGATTTGTATAAATCCATGCCGAGAAGATTCATGTGGTGATAATGCTCAATGCTTACCTGCAAATCATGGCATTGAATGTAGGTGCTTCGCCGGATACAGTGGAAATCCATATGTATCATGTAGTCAAGGTAATTGATAATATCTAAATATAATTTTAATTAGATATTCCTATTCCTTTGTTCAAGATTAAAAACAAATAAGAGTGAATAATATGACTCAACTTCTGTGTTTATACCAGTTCAAGGATGCAGATCAGATGGAGATTGCCTCACTTCGGAGGCATGTATTCATGGAAAATGTGCATCACCATGTAGATGTGGATTAAACGCTGTTTGCGATGTTTTAAATCATAGAGCATCTTGTAAATGTCTACCAGGATATACCGGAAATCCAAATATTGGATGTGAAGCTCCATCCAACCCTTGTATTCCTAATCCTTGTGGTATTAATGCACTCTGCGAAATTGATAATGGAAATCCAATATGTTTCTGTCCCAAAGGATTCACTGGAAATCCATTTAAAAATTGCAGTAAGTAATTGCATACAATTATAAACACTACAACTATTCAAATATGAAAAACATTTTATTTTATTCGTTTGCTCAATTAATTTGTTTTGCAAGATTTACTGTGCTGAGTACTGACCGAATTAATTTTTTTATAGTTCCAGAAGGAGACGAATGCCAACCAAACCCATGTGGAGCTAACTCTGGATGCAGAGTCATCAATAAGAAAGTAACATGTTTCTGCCTCCCAGAATTTGAGGGCAATCCACCATACCAACCTTGTACTCTGCCAAGGAATCCATGCAATCCGTCACCCTGTGGACCGAATACTCAATGTACACTTTTGTCAAATGGCTATGCAAAATGCACATGTTTACCTGGTTACTTAGAAAGTCCAAACACTATACGTGGATGTATTGAAGCTCGAAATCCATGTGATCCAAATCCATGCGGTCTTGGTGCTAGATGTGATCCAAACAGGTCTCCAGTTTGTTACTGCCCCGACTCTACAATTGGAAATCCATACAGAGCTTGCCAAGAACCTGTTAATCAACCAAAAGATATATTGTGCCAACCAGGACCATGTGGCAGCAATGCAGAGTGTTTCGTGTCTAACAACAGAGAGATGTGCTTCTGCAAAACTGGCTTTATTGGCAATGCTTACCAAGGTTGTAGACCTCAACCAAAAGATCCTTGTTATCCAAATCCTTGTGGACCTCAAGCTTTTTGTACTGTTATTAATAATGGTCAACCACTGTGTAGTTGTCCCGAGGGTACAACTGGAAATCCAACTAGTTCGGAAGGATGTCGTTCCCGTGAATGTGAGATTGATGACGAATGCAACAGCAACAAAGCTTGTATAGGATACAGATGTAAGGACCCATGTCCTGGTGCCTGCGGACTCAATACACAATGCACGGTTGAATTTCATCATCCAGTCTGCACTTGTCAGCCAGGTTATATAGGCAATCCATTATTATGCTGTCTACCACCAGAAGACAGTAAAAGTTTATGCAATCCAAATCCATGTGGATTAAATGCACTATGCAAAGAAACTGGAAATAAAGTTCAGTGTTCATGTCCACCTGAATATTCAGGGGACCCACAAATTAAATGCTCCCCAGAATGTACATTAAATTCAGACTGCCCTACGAACAAAGCTTGTATAAATAGCCATTGTGTGGATCCTTGTTTAGGTGGGAGTATTTGTGGTCTTCATGCCATCTGCCAATGTATTGATCACTCAGTTTCCTGTGCTTGTCCAGATGATTACTATGGGGATCCATTATTCCAATGTGTACTAAAGCGTAAGTATTAATGTTAGCAGAGGTTTTCAATTAGACATAAATATTTTAATTCCTCTTTATTTACATATAATTCATACTTTCACAGCTACTTACTTACCACCAGTGGCCAACCAGACTCAACCATGTTCACCCAATCCATGCAACCCCAATTCAATCTGCGATGTGTATGGTGACCAATTTGCAGTATGTGACCCATGTGCAGGCCCCAACAGTTGGTCAAACCCAGCTTGTAGACCGGAATGTCTTATGAATTCTGACTGCTCATTTGACAAAGCTTGTTTCAAACAAAAATGTATAGATCCATGCCCGGGATCTTGTGGTGTTAATGCATTATGTCTTGTCCACCACCATGATCCAGTGTGTACTTGTCCCAACGGGTTGGAGGGTAATCCATTTGAGCACTGCACTATACCAAGGACTCGTAAGTGGATGTAATTATTTACTAGAATGTTATCATCAATTACACCTTATAAATTTCTAAAATTAAATTTGTTTCATTTGCAGCTGTTGTTGTAAGATCCTGTAACAACTTAAAATGTGGACCAAATGCAGACTGCACAGAAAGAAATGGTGCTTTAGAATGTGTGTGCAGACCTAATTTCTTTGGGAACCCTTATATGGCATGTCGGCCTCAGTGCGTCACTAATACAGACTGTGCCCGTAGTGAAGTATGCATGAATAACAAGTGTAGTAACCCATGCATTGGAGTGTGCGGAGTTGGCGCACAATGTGATATTGTCAATCACTATCCTGTTTGTTTCTGTCCAACCGGGCATTCTGGTGATCCATTTGTGCAGTGTAAGCCACCAAAACCAATTATCACAGCAGAACCTGAGTCTCCATGTGATCCTTCTCCATGTGGACCAAATAGTATTTGCCGTGTCTCAGCATCTGGATTTGCAACATGCTCCTGTCTGCCAAACTTTAAAGGACTTCCACCTTTATGTCAACCTGAATGTGTTGGCAGTTCAGAGTGTGCACAAACAGAATCTTGCATTAATCATAAATGTCAAAATCCTTGTCGAGGCAGTTGTGGTGTTAATGCTGAATGTGTTGTCATAAATCATAATCCTATATGTAGTTGCAATCCAGGCTTAGAAGGTGATCCGTTTGTGAAATGTTACACTCCTGTTATCGAAGGTGAACCTAAACATCCTCAAAATCCATGCGTGCCATCCCATTGTGGACCTAACTCTATCTGTGAAGTTCGTTCAGGACACCCAGTTTGTTCTTGCCGCCCAAATTACTCAGGAACTCCACCATACTGTAGACCTGAATGTGTTATCAGCCAAGAATGTTCATCAGACAAAGCATGTATTAATGAGAAATGTGCAGACCCTTGTCCAGGAAGTTGTGGGTCCAATTCTAAATGTGATGTTGTCAACCATACACCATTTTGTACTTGTCTTTCTGGATACAGAGGAGATGCTTTTATTGGGTGTTCCAAAATACCACCTCAAAAAGACTTTGATCCATGCAATCCGACTCCGTGTGGAGAAAACACTATTTGTAATACAGTGAATGGAGCTGCGCGGTGTACTTGCATACCTCCAAATATTGGTAATCCTTATGCTGGAGGATGTCGACCAGAATGTACAATTAACTCAGACTGTCCTAGTAACTTGGCATGTTTATCGAAACATTGTCGAGATCCATGCAAGGGACTATGCGGTACAAATGCAGAATGTTCCGTTGCAAATCATGTACCTGTTTGCACTTGTTTCTCGGGTTATTCTGGCGATCCATTCTCATCATGTCGTCGTGAACAAGTTACACGTAAGTTTAAAAATTATTTATATTATTTATGTTTTCATAGTGTAGTTAATGAAATCATAATACAAGTTTAACCCATTTTTTACTTCATTTTCTAGATTTTATAGCCACAATAAATTTTATAGTTATTGAATTATTAACATATTCATATTAAAATATAGGAAAAAACGAATTGTATAAAAATTTAAAAGCCTGGTAGGTATATTTTAATTTCAATTCAAAAGTGTTGTACACTTTTAAATCTTGATAAATGTGTGTTTTCCTCTAATTACATAAAGGTAGTAAATTACCCATCAGATATCTAATAAGTTCTGATTGTTGCTATAGCTCTACCACCAATAAATCCATGTCAACCATCACCATGCGGACCGAATAGTGTATGTCGTGTTTCCAATGAACATGCAACATGCTCGTGCTTAGCTGGCTATATGGGATCTCCACCAGCATGTCGTCCCGAGTGCGCAGTGAGCTCTGATTGTTCCACTGATCGTGCCTGCATCAATCTGAAATGTGTAGATCCATGCCCTGGTACATGTGGTTTTAATGCTAGATGTCAAGTTGTCAACCACAATCCCATATGTACATGCCCTGGTGATCTGACTGGTGATCCATTTATCCAATGTGTAGAAAAAAGTAAGTATTTCATTTCAACAGTACGGTAATAAATTGTACCTACAAGGTGCTGTCTGTTTTAGATAACAGAAATGAATGCCATTCAAATGTACTGGAACAACTTCTCGACAGAAGTTGTTCCAATACATTTGAATGGCGTACATCTCTTTCTCTTAGAATGCTCCCAAAATCTGTGTTTTTACTATCTATTTTTGATCTTAGAAAATATAATTATATTTTCTAAGATTTAAAAATAAATATTTCTGAATATTGGTAAGAATATAAATTTTTATTGTGAGACAATGTATTCGAAATAATCATTCTATTGTCAGTGCATCTAATATTCTGAATTGATGATAGTGTTTAAAAATGAGTATTTTAAAATATTTCCAGTGAAAGAACCAGAAAAACCACCACTAAACCCATGTGTTCCGTCTCCGTGTGGACCTCATTCAGACTGTCGTAGTGAACATGGACGTGTTGTATGTTCCTGTCACATGGGAACATTAGGTGCACCACCAACTTGCAGACCACAATGTGTCATTCACCAGGATTGTCCACCAGCATTAGCGTGCTTATCAGGAACATGCAGAGATCCCTGTGTAGGATCGTGCGGTTTTAATGCACGTTGCAACGTTCAGAATCATCAACCAGTGTGTTCATGTATGCAAGGTTTCAGTGGAGATCCATTCGCCGGTTGCAGTCCTGTTCAAGGTAAGTCTTACTGTAAGCACCATAGTTACCAACCACTAGAGACCTGCAAAAATCACCATGAAATAAAGTAAGTTCCTATTATTGAAACTATATCATGTACGCTATAATGTAGTTAGTTGAAACTCAGTGTGTATTTTTCTAAATATTCTTGTCTTTTGTTTCAAAATTTCCTTCCTTGGGTTTCATATGTGTTGTTTTTCTTACTTTGTAAAGCATGTTGTATTGTTTTCTGCATGTGTTCTATAGTACTTTTTTATTTCATCTGTGTTTCTCCTTCTCTATGCATGTCTTTTCTCCATAAATACTTTCAGTTATTGAAGCACCGAGACATCCTTGTAATCCATCACCATGTGGAGCAAATGCTATATGCAAAGAAAGAAACGATGCAGGTTCCTGTACTTGTATGCCTGAATTTTATGGTGATCCATATACAGGCTGCCGACCTGAATGTGTATTAAATTCAGACTGTGCACAAGATAGATCTTGCATTAATAATAAATGTGTGGACCCATGCTCTGGAACCTGTGGACACAAAGCTGAATGCCGAGTTGCAAATCATGCACCATCTTGTTATTGCTCACCTGGATACACAGGCAATCCTTTATATGCCTGTCATGTCATTGTTGCAAGTAAGATTAAATTTTTTCCTTTCGCCTTATGTTTCTATACTTAATACTCTTCATTATTTTCATATTACACTTCTTCCCATACCAGTTGAACCAGTGGAACGAGATCCTTGTGACCCATCACCGTGTGGATTGTACAGCAAATGTAGAGCTGTAAATGGTCATGCAGCATGCACATGTTTAGAATCATGTGTAGGCACACCCCCTTCGTGTCGTCCAGAATGTATGATTAGTTCAGATTGTAATCAAGATAAAGCGTGTATTAATCAGAGATGTCGTGACCCTTGTACGGGTACATGTGGTGTAAATGCAAGATGTCAAGTTGTTAATCACAATCCAATATGTAGTTGTTTGGAGGGACATACGGGAGATCCTTTCACTCGATGTATTTATGATGAACGTAAGTTACTTTTCAATTCTGAGTTTTGCAACACTCAAACTAGAAAACATATTAATTCATATACTTCCTTTATAGAGCCAACACCCAAACCGAGCGGTAATCCATGTATTCCAAGTCCATGCGGGCCTAACTCGCAGTGCAGGGAAGCTAATGATTTACCAGTCTGTTCTTGTTTACCAAATTATATTGGACGTCCTCCAAATTGTCGACCGGAATGTGTTATAAATTCAGAATGCCCAGGAAATTTGGCCTGTATCGCAGAAAAGTGTAAAGATCCATGCCCGGGTTCATGTGGACCATTTGCATCGTGCTCTGCCATTAAACATGTTCCAATCTGTACTTGCATTGATGGATATATAGGAGATCCCTTCTCAGGATGTTCACCAAAGCCACGTAAGAGTCACTTCAATTGAGAAAGTTTTTAAATGTAATTCTACCTAATTAAACAATTGCTTACGTTCACTACCTTATTTGCAGTTGACTTACCTATTGAGGTTAGTACACCATGTGATCCTTCACCTTGTGGTTCTAATGCAATATGCAAGGAGAGGCATGGAGCTGGGTCGTGCTCTTGTCAGCCAGAATATTACGGGGATCCTTACGTAGAATGTAGACCGGAGTGCGTTTTAAATACTGATTGTTCACGAGATAAGGCATGTGTTAATAATAAATGCAAAGACCCGTGCCCGGGAGTCTGTGGCCTGAATGCTGAATGCCGGGTAAATAATCATGCGCCATCATGTTCGTGTTTACAAGGCTTTACTGGCAATCCATTTACATCTTGCTATAACCAACCAAGTATGTTTAAATTTTATTGAATGTGCTTTATCTCATTCGTAAATAAACAGCATAAATTAATTTCCTCTTCTTTCTTCAGTCGTTCAGACTCCAATAAATCCCTGCCAACCTTCACCTTGTGGACCATACAGTCATTGTAGAGAAGTTAATAACCATGCGGTTTGTTCTTGCTATGAGAATTATATTGGAAGTCCACCTTTATGTCGTCCTGAATGCATGGTAAGCAGCGAGTGTATGCAAGATAAAGCTTGCATCAACCAAAAATGTAGTGATCCATGTCAAGGTGCCTGTGGAATTGAAGCAAAATGCATGGTAGTAAACCATAATCCATTATGCAGCTGCCCACCTAAATATATTGGAGATCCATTTGTACAATGCATCCATGATGAAAGTAAGACAAAAAAAATTAAGAGTAAACTTTTTACCTTAAAATACAGTAAATTGACATACCAATTAACATATAATTAATTTTTTTAGAACCAATTGCAAAACCCAGTGGCAATCCATGTATTCCGTCCCCATGCGGACCCAATTCGCAATGTCGAGTAGTTGGTGAAACGCCAGCATGTTCATGTTTACCAAATTACATTGGTCGAGCACCAAACTGTAGACCAGAATGCATTCTGAATGAAGAATGTCCAAGCAATTTAGCTTGTCAAAGAGAAAAGTGCAAAAACCCTTGTATTGGATCTTGTGGCATCAATGCTGAATGTTCAGTGATAAACCACCGTCCAATATGCCAATGTTCATCTGGATATAAAGGCGATCCATTTGCTGGTTGCATGCAACAAAAACGTAAGAATGTCAAAAGTTATAGTTTAAAATACTTAATCAGTATAATAGTAAATTAACAAACCACATAAGAGATAACAAATAGTTTCAAATATCCATTTATTTTACAGCGGTAGCGCCCATAGAAGATGAAACAAATCCATGTAATCCTTCCCCTTGTGGTTCCAATGCAATTTGCAAAGTGAGAAACACTGCAGGGTCATGTCAATGTTTACCTGAATACTTTGGAGACCCATATATGGGCTGTCGACCAGAATGTGTAACTAATAATGACTGTAATCAGGATAAAGCTTGTTTGAACAATAAGTGCATAAACCCTTGCATTGGCGCTTGTGGTGTAAATGCTGAATGTACTGTGAATCATCATTCACCATTATGCCGTTGTCTCCAAGGCTATGAAGGAAATCCAACATCTTCTTGTACATTACAGCCTAGTAAGAATTTATTTCATTTTATCACAAATATGTGAAATCTTGTTTTAACCATAAAATTCAATAAATCAAAGAGAACAATGTATAACATTTTATCACAAAAGATTTTATAAAACATTCAATTTACCTAGATAATTTTTCAATGAGATCTTCTTAATATTAAATGTATATTTTTAGCTCTAAAAGAAGAGGTAAACCCATGTATTCCATCACCTTGTGGTCCTTATAGTCAATGTAAGGTTATAAATGAACATGCGGTGTGCTCTTGTCTTGATCAATATATCGGCTCACCTCCAATGTGTCGGCCGGAGTGTGTTGTAAGTGCAGAATGTTCACAAGAAGAAGCTTGTATACGACAAAAATGTAATGACCCGTGCCCTGGTACATGCGGAGCCAATGCTCGTTGTCAGGTTGTAAACCATAACCCAATCTGTAGTTGTAACCCAGGTTTCACAGGAGATCCATTTGTAAGATGCTTAAGAGATCAAAGTAAGACTCACTTTATATATTATATTTTGTATTGTATTTTTAGTTATTATATAGTTGTAATATTAGATTTATTTTGTATGTACTATGTATACTATCCTGATATATTTCTTAGTACTTTTCTATTCCTATTCTTTCTGTTCCTAAAATCTTTTTTCTTCTCTCTTAGAACCTATAAAAGAACTTTCTGGGCCTACTGGTAATCCTTGTGTACCATCACCATGTGGTCCTAATTCTCAATGTAAGGTGGTTGGAGATACTCCTGCATGCTCTTGTTTGCCAAACTTTATCGGGCGTGCTCCAAACTGCAGGCCTGAGTGTAAGATTAATGCAGAGTGTCCGGGTAATCTTGCATGCCAAAATGATAAATGTGTAGATCCTTGCCCGGGCTCATGTGGCTTTCATGCACAGTGCTCCGTGGCAAATCATGTTGCGCTTTGTAATTGTTTACCTGGATACACCGGAGATCCGTTCAATGGTTGCTCACAGATACAAGGTAACTTTGAAGTTTTATTGATACAATTTTGCGATTTAATATTTTTAGCTATGAAAGTCATAATTTGAACGAATGCTGTAAATGACTAAGAAACTCCTGGAATAAAAGAATATTACTTATAAAATAGAATGATCAATGAATGCATTCGAATAAATATTGATTATTTCTAATATTTATCTAAACATTGTAAATATAGTGACAAGAATTTAGGCTTATGTCATGACTGAATTTAAAAAGCAATTGATATTCTATTAAACAAAACTTACATAAAATAGTTTATTGTTACCTTTTATAATGACAATTTCAAAAATATATTCAACTCAAAAATATTTTAAAAACCTTGAAATTTGTATATATTTATGCTATCATTCATACTTTGACAGTTCAATCATCTACTGAATCAACTTTGAACCCATGTAATCCATCACCGTGCGGGGCTAATGCTGTATGCAAAGAACGAAATGGGGCAGGTTCTTGTACTTGTTTGCCGGAATACTTCGGAGACCCCTACACTGGCTGTAGGCCTGAATGTGTCTCCAATGCTGATTGTGACAGAAGGAAAGCGTGCTTAAATAACAAATGCACAGATCCTTGCCCTGGAACTTGCGGCCTGAATGCAGAATGCCGTGTGGTAAATCATGCTCCTAGCTGTACCTGCTTGCATGGCTATACTGGAAGTCCACTGACTAAGTGTTCTCCCATAGAGAGAGGTAATATTATTTTGAACATATAGATTTTATGATAATAGCAACTGAACTTGTTTCACTTATTTTAATAATTACAAACAAATGTTTTCTTCATAAAAATATATATTTCAGTTCATCCAACTAAGTAATGGTAAATGAGAATGTCTATCTTATGGAACCTATGAAAAATAATAAACAAATTTTAGTTTAAAAAAAATACTTTTCATAAATTCGTAAAAAAATTATAGTTCCAGAACCAGAAAAACTCAATCCTTGTCAACCCTCTCCTTGTGGACCCAATAGTATCTGTAAAGCAGTCAACAGTCATAGTGTTTGCACATGTGAAGCTGGATATATCGGAACTCCACCTACATGTAGACCGGAATGTGTGGGTAGCTCAGAGTGTCCACAGAATAGAGCTTGTGTCAACAAAAAATGTGTGGATCCATGCCCTAATACTTGTGGCTTAAATGCACGTTGTCAAGTGGTTAATCACAATCCTATATGTAGTTGCACACCAGGTTTCACAGGTGATCCGTTCACGAAATGCTCTCCAGAGGAAGGTAATTAAATATGTTTGAATTCTATAATTCTTATAAAAATAATATAAAATTTTTTTAATAGAAATTGTTACGCGAATTTGTCATTAAGCGTCATATATTTCATATATTGAATGCAAGCTAAGTAAAGGAAATTTTTAACTGAACTGTTATGAAATAAGTTTACAGGATATCATCTTGATAACCATGAAAATACAATGTTTGAAATATTTTAATTAATAATAACAAAAAAGCAATAAATAAAATTTTCCATATAAAAATAAAGTGATTAAAATGGTATATAGCCATTATTTATTTCATTAATTTCTTCTCTAACAACTTCACCTCCTGTGATTCTAAAAGTATATTGATAATATTGGAGTTTACAGGCAGCATTTTTTTAATTTTTTACAACTGCCACTAGCATAAGTATAATTATGTATATCAACATTATTATTTATCTAATACTGATCAACAATAATAATTTTTCAGTACGTGATGTACCACCAACGGATGCCTGCATTCCTTCACCTTGTGGTCCGAATTCCGAATGTCGTATCATTGGAACACAAGCTGCCTGCTCTTGTTTACCAAATTACATTGGCCGTGTGCCAAACTGTAGACCTGAATGCACTATCGACTCGGAGTGCCCAAGTAATGCTGCATGTATCAATGAACGATGTAAAGATCCTTGTCAGGGAGCTTGTGGTCTTAACGCTATCTGTTTGACTGTTGATCATAGGCCTTTGTGTACATGTCAACAAGGTTATTCTGGAGACGCATCTATAGCGTGTCAACAAATTCTTATGGCCAGTAAGTTTTGTAATCCACTTGTATATTAATTATTGGAAAAATTATTTATTAAAGGAGTGTCTGGGATCGAGTAGAAACCAAAACTACTTTTTAGAATTTTTGTTTTTCTTTCTGTCTTTCTGTTTATTAAAGCAGCAAACAAAAGCCACCAAATTGATGTAAATGGAACTTCCACAGAGATGATGCTTGGGATCCAGATTAAAATCTAGACTATCCTTTATCCCGATTTAAAAAACTAAGGGTTATGAGATTCAATTACCGGCATTTACATACACAATAAGAGCTGAGTGAATGGGGTTAAGAATCGATGATTATTTAGTGTGACTGTTACAGCAAGTAAGATTAAAATTCAAATTAAAAAATAACTATGGAGTAGACTTACCACAAAAGAAACTACCTTTTAACTTTTTTAATTTTATGCTAAGAGAACTGGGTTCTTAAAATTGTTTCGGCTTCTTGCAAAATTAAGTCTTACTGCAATTAAATTTTGCATATTTCAAACTTACCTGACATTTTAAGAATTATATTTAATAAGCGATTTTCGTCAAAAATATAATATAAATTAGTTTTTTCAACAAAAAATGAGTTATTCCTCAATAGTAATAAAATGTTAAGTGGGCAAGTAATATACCCGCCTCATTTTTCCAAATATTTCTAGAATGTTGCAGAATCTTCTTGAAAACGTCTTATAGGGTAAATAAAGAACATATTGTTCTGTTTTCTGTTTGGTTAGCAACTAAGTTTCAGTGAGTAAAGAACAAAGAAAATACAGAAATTACTCTAGAATGTTTTTACCTACGGTGTTCAATAATAATTAAAAATAATTTTACTCTTAAAGTATATGATTCTGCCGCTATGAATAATTTAATTATGAACAATGTTTTATACGATGAAAATATTTTCTGTTTTATATATTATATCTATTTATGACTTATCATAAAAAAATCTCATTTTATTATTTTTCTTTTACAGCAACAGAGGAACCTCAAAAGACTAGCCCATGCACACCTTCCCCGTGCGGTCCCAATGCAGAATGCCGTGAGCACAATGGAGCGGGAGCATGTGCTTGTTCAACTGGTTATGAAGGAGACCCATACAGCCTCCATGGATGCAGACGTGAATGTGAATCCAACAATGACTGTGCACCAACTTTATCTTGCCTACGCTTTAAATGTGTTGACCCCTGCCCTGGAACTTGTGGTCTTCTAGCACAGTGTACTGTTGAAGCTCATGTACCAATATGCACTTGTCCAAATGGATTCAGCGGTGATCCCTTCTTCCAATGCAAAGAAGTTTTACTGCCAGGTGAATTATTAATGTACTGCGCATTTCACACATTACGAATCATGCAATCGTTTAAAAATCAGCATGGTTTTCATTAATTAAATATATAATCCTTAATTATTGGTATAAAGAATACATGCTTGCAATATATTTAATTTATTGATATGTAATAATTAGTTTTATTTAAGTTATTATAGCAATGACTTACATAAAATGTAGTAATAAAGCTAACTTCTTTAAGCATGAAAGTTCTTATTACTGACTACTTCATTATTTGTTACTACTTAAGATACTGTTTATTGTTAGATCTAAATCTCTCTTGTACGTTATTGTCTTATTTCATTCATAACTTAATTTTGTAACAGTCAAATTTCTTACACTTCATTATGTATATGAAATTTGATTTACTATCTAGTAACCCCTATTAATTCAGCATGACTTTATAAGGACCCAAATTTTCCTCAGAAAAATACTATCAAATGGTAAAAATCATATTGAAATATGTTAAGTAAGTCTTGATGTTATTAATTTTGATCAAAAAGATGCCTTCTAAGCACCTTATTTTATACAAATATTTTTAATTAAAAAAGAAAATTTTTTATTACCTTCTTTTCCTTAAAATTTTTAAATTGATTCATTTTGGATATACTTTAAACAAAATTACTATTCTTTCAGCCACACCTCCCACATTGCAAAATCCCTGTGAGCCGACACCTTGTGGACCAAACAGCCAGTGTCGTCAAGTCAACATGCAAGCCGTGTGCTCTTGTCTGCCAAATTATGTGGGTTCACCACCATCGTGTCGTCCAGAATGTGTGGTTAATGGGGAATGTGACACTTCTAAAGCCTGCGTCAATCAAAGATGCGAAGATCCATGTCCAAACACTTGTGGTTTGAGAGCACATTGCTCTGTGCGAAGTCATAACCCCATATGTGCTTGTCCACCAGGTTTTACTGGAGATCCATTCCTACAATGCTATCCGATAAGTAAGTTAATACTTTTGTGTTTACAAAAATTTTGCTTCTTATAATAACAAAATATTAAGAAATATTTTGCTTTAAATATACAATTACTTATACTATATTACTGTTGTATATAAAATTTACTACATTGAAATTTATACCATTTCGTTGATTCACAAGCTGAAGGAAAATAATATATTGACAATCACTAACAACCTCTGTAATATTTCACAGTGAATACATCAGTTGCAACACCGACCGAAGCACCACCATCTTGTACCCCATCGCCATGTGGTCCAAATTCACAATGTCAACTATTAGCCACTGGACCAGCTTGTTCCTGTTTACCTGGATTTGTTGGTACTCCCCCAACATGCAGACCTGAATGTACAATAAATTCAGAATGTCCAGCTGCACTGGCTTGTGTAAGACAACATTGTATAGATCCTTGTCCAGGATCATGCGGTGTAGAAGCCAACTGTCATGTACTCAATCATGTGGCGGTATGCGTGTGCAATGAAGGATTTACTGGAGATCCATTTGTACAATGCTCACAAGAACCAGGTATAGATTGAAGGACATAATTTTTAAATTCTACAAAATGTTAAAATTTCAACATTTTTAAATTCATGACTATCTTTTTCCAGTCAAACCGCCGAAGCCAGAGGATCCTTGCAACCCATCACCATGTGGACCAAATGCTGAATGTTCAGCAGGATTTTGCACTTGTTTACCTGAATATATTGGCAACCCTTACGAATCCTGTAGACCTGAATGCATAGCCAGTCAAGAATGCCCCAGGGACAAAGCTTGCTTAAGAAAGAAATGCAGAGATCCATGCCCTGGAACTTGTGGTCAGAATGCAAAATGTGACATCATCAATCACATTCCCATTTGCTCATGCTTTGATGATTATACTGGAGATCCTTTCTCACATTGTCGACCAGTAGAACCTGTCTTGGAAGAGCCACAAAATCCATGCCAACCTTCTCCTTGTGGTCCCAATAGTCAATGCAGAAATGTAGAACAGCATGCAGTTTGTTCATGTCTACCTGGATACCAAGGCAATCCACCTTCATGTAGACCAGAATGTGTTGTAAGTTCAGAATGTCCACAAACAAAGGCTTGTATTAATCAAAACTGTATTGACCCTTGTATTGGAACTTGTGGCGTGTCAGCAAGATGTGAAGTTATTAACCACAGTCCCATTTGTAGTTGCAAGTCTGGTCAAACTGGCGATCCATTCAGAAGTTGCTACGATTACCCAGAAGAAAAACCGACTCCCAAAGATGTTTGCAATCCAACACCATGTGGACCTAACTCTCTATGCAGAGACAATAATGGCATACCATCATGTCAGTGTATTGAAAATTATATTGGACAACCTCCGAATTGCAGACCAGAATGTGTCATTAGTCCAGACTGTCCAAACAGTTTGTCTTGTGTGAAGAATAAGTGTATTGATCCTTGTCCAGGGTCTTGTGGAATTGACGCTGAATGCAATGTGGTGGGCCATACAGTATCTTGCACATGTAAAGCTAAATACACTGGTAATCCATTCGTACAGTGTGTAATTCAACCAGGTCTGTATAATTTTATAAAAAAATATTCCACTTGTTAAAATACAAAAATGTCCATTATATATAATTTCTTTTGTTTGCAGAAGAAGAATACAACCCCTGTGAACCTTCCCCATGTGGACCCAATGCAGTTTGTACTCAGCGAGATGGGGCGGGTGCATGTTCATGCATACCTGAATATCAAGGAAATCCATATGAAGGCTGTAGACCTGAATGTGTGCTAAGTTCAGATTGTTCTGCAGACAAATCATGTATTAGAAACAAATGTGCTGACCCATGCCCAGGAATTTGTGGCTTAAACGCAGAATGTTCAGTAGTAAACCACGTCCCAACCTGTGCATGTAATCGTGGTTTTATTGGAAATCCATTCTCAGGTTGTTCTAAGACTGTTCCTGAAAGTATACCACCAGAAAAAATTAATCCTTGTCAACCATCACCGTGTGGACCAAACAGTATTTGCCGTGAGAATGGAGGTCTTGCATCATGTCAATGTCTCCCAGATTATCAAGGCATTCCACCTGACTGTAGACCAGAGTGCACAGTTAATAGTGAATGCCCATCTAATCGTGCATGCCATCGACTAAAATGTGCAGATCCGTGTCGCGGTACCTGTGGAGCTGGTGCTCATTGCCAGGTCATTAATCACAGTCCTGTATGCAGTTGTCCAAAAGGAATGGAAGGCGATCCATTCTACAAGTGTAGAATAAAGGTCCAACATGAACGTCCACCTTCACCTATTAATCCGTGCCAACCTAATCCGTGTGGGCCTTATAGTGAATGTCGTGCTGTTGGCGATAAACCTGCTTGCATTTGTAGTGAAGGTTACACTGGGTCCCCTCCCAATTGCAGACCTGAGTGCCTTGTTAACACTGACTGTCCATCTCTTCTTGCTTGCATTGCCGAAAAGTGTCGCGACCCCTGTCTTGGATCTTGTGGTCAAAATGCAGAGTGTAGAGTTCAAAATCATGTACCTATATGTACATGTCCTACTCGTTTCTCAGGGGATCCATTTACACAATGCTATCCAGCTATTGGTGAGAAAAAATTTATTTCCTAACAGATTATTTGATATTTCAAGATGGTATTGTTTCTATAATTTATTTCATTCTGTTTTCCAGTGCCAGATCGTCCAACACCACTACCCGATCCATGCAATCCATCTCCATGTGGAAGTAACACAATTTGTGAGCAAGGTGCTTGTTCCTGCTTACCTGGCTATTTCGGAGATGCAAATATCGGATGTAGACCTGAATGTAGTACTAATGGAGATTGCATACCTCAGAAGTCTTGTCTTGGCGGTCGTTGTATAGACCCATGTCCTGGAGCATGTGGTCGCTTTGCCACCTGCGTTGTTAACAACCACGTACCATCATGTGTTTGTCCACCATCTACGACTGGTGATCCATTTACTTACTGTTTTGCTGCTGTCGGTGAGTTATTTAGACTGTTAAATTATATTAGTAGACAATTTCACAAGTAAAAAATATACTCAAATTTTCATTACAATGTACAATTATTTCTGTTCCGTTTGCAGAGCAACCAATAACACCCAAAAATCCTTGCTCACCATCACCCTGTGGGCCATACAGTGAATGTACAGTATCAGCCTCAGGAGCACCAGCTTGTGCATGTCGAGCAGGTCATGTGGGGGCACCTCCTTCTTGCCGCCCTGAATGCTTAGTCAGTGCTGACTGTGATCTAAGATTAGCTTGCATTGACCGTCACTGTAAAGACCCATGTGAAGGTGCCTGCGGCCGTTCTGCACGCTGCCGTGTCATAGCGCATGCACCTATCTGTACTTGTGACACAGGATTTACCGGAGATCCATTTACTGCTTGCTATCTTCAACCACGTATGTTTTTCTAATCTCTCTTTTTCTTTCACAAATTTATACTTTCATTTTTTAGAAGTATTTCATTAGGTAATAAAGTTGTGTAAAACTCTGGTTACCCTGAAATAAGTACTGACTGACACTAATTGCATCAAACCCAATTTCCTTATCAGACAAAAATTGAATGAAAGTGGGTACAACATTTTCCCTGTGCAAGTTACGGTGTGTTAAAAATTCTATATAACATTCCATCAAGATCGAGGGTATTAATTTGAATCTAAATTCGGCTACCATAAGTTTTGCCCTGAAAAATATTTTAAGGAACTTACAGTTTCGCAATAAGTTTGAATGCTGGATTTTATAATTAAAGTCTTATAAATACGAGTTTCATACACCTACAGCAATCCAAGAAAGTCCAACGGATCCATGCCAACCATCACCATGTGGACCAAACGCACGGTGCATAGCCAGCGGGGAATCACCAGCCTGCAGTTGTATGCCGGGCTATGTGGGTGCGCCCCCGACATGCCGACCACAATGCACTGTAAATGCTGAATGCGGCGCTGCACTTGCTTGTGTGGCACAGAGATGCCGTGATCCCTGTGCTGCAGCCTGTGGGCCTAATGCTGTCTGTACTGCCATCGACCACCGCGCATCTTGCGCCTGCCAACAAGGCTATGTTGGGGATCCATTCATTGGTTGCGTCCATGCACCAGGTATGTCCACATCTTTTATTTCACTAACATTGGCTATTGTTATTTTCATTACTAAAATTTGGTCTTGAGATTATTGCAGAAGGCAGCAATTGAAATGTGGAACAGTATTTGTAAAATCTTTCACAATTAAGATTTGATTTGTAAAATAGTACTACACAGATGGTGTTCAATAATATTCCATACTGAAGTGCACATACGGTAGTCGAATGAAGAGTTCATAGAATATTCTTATATTACAAAAGAATGTCATAAAAATATATAAGGAAAGAACATTACTAATTCATAATTTTAATCATCAAATTCATAATCATTTAATGCAATTGTAACTGGTTGGAAAAACATAACAGCATATCATTTTTAAAAATCATAAAAATGTAATTAAATTCTGATACAAACATTACAAGTTCGAAGTTTGCTCTATATTTCCAATAAATAGGTAAATATTACAAATCCAAACATCGAGCTGTAAATGTTTGTATAGCATGACACGCACAATGCGTCGCTTTTGCCATCACTGAAAAGGCAAGCTTTGATATTGACACACAGGTAAGTTTTAACACAGGGAAAATTTAAAAAAATATTGGAATCGGCCTCTAGCATATTAAGGTTCCACTAATAGTCCCGGGAGGCAAACGCGGTTAGACGCCGCGCAAGTGCCCCGTGACCATGCCCACTCGTGTTGCTTCACACGGCGTACTAATCGCATTTGTTCACCCGGTGATGCCTAATATTAACAACAAGCCTCGTAGATTACTGAAAAAGAAACGCTGAATGAAATGCTATTAAAACCAACAAAATATTTTAGGCTTAATTAAAAAGGTGATTGATCATAATAATGCAAGGATATATTAATAATATGCTTTTTTTATCGGAGCACGCAGTGATAACCATTCACATTTGATATACTCGCTTGGAGTCGTACAGCGGACGCTTTTAAACGATGAACCTGCGCTTTGGTATCGTCCACGGTAGGTGATTGACCGGAACGAGGGGGAACACGATGTCGTCGTCGAGCCACGCTTCAACTAATGCTTCCACATAATTAAGGAATGTGGTAAATATGGTGGTTAGTCATATCACAACAAAAAATGGGAAATATAGAGGGAGACATATTTGCAGTTGCCAACATCGTCAGTGAACAACTTAATCCGTGCGAACCATCACCTTGTGGAGCTAACGCCGTCTGCAAGGAACAAGGAGGTGCTGGATCCTGCAGCTGCTTGCCTAATTACTTCGGGGACCCATATCAAGGATGTCGTCCGGAATGTATTACGGACGCAGACTGCAAATTAAGTTTGTCTTGCAGCCTGAACAAATGTATTGATCCATGTCCTGGCCTTTGCGGTTATAATGCAGAATGTTACGTCACAAATCATAAGCCCTCTTGCAATTGCAAGATTGGTTTTAGCGGTAACCCATTTACAATGTGTTCCAAGGAGCTTGAAGGTGAGACTATTTAATACTTTTATTATAAGATACATATTGATTATTCAGTTATGAAGCACAAGCCACTGTAAAATTTTTATTGAAATATTCAACTCAGAATATTCAAGAGTGTAAATTGCTATTAAAACTGACTGAATTTGAACTTTTAAAAAATTCTTATAGAAAATTAGGATTAAAATCGATCTGTAGACATAGCAGAGTCATATAATGTATACATCTGTCCAGTTCTTTGCATAAAATCATAAATACATTAATATATATACTGACTTTCAGTGACATTCGATGAAACTAAAAACCCTTGTCATCCGTCGCCATGCGGTTTGAACAGTCAATGCAAATCATTAAATGGACAAGCAGTGTGCACATGCATACCAAATTACATTGGTTCCCCACCCAATTGTCGACCGGAATGTGTTGTAAACTCAGAATGCCGACCCAATAAAGCATGTTACAATCAGAGATGTACAAATCCCTGCCCTGGACCTTGCGGACAAAACTCAGACTGCAAAGTAATAAACCATAGCCCAATCTGCTCTTGCAGGACAAGATTTACTGGAAATCCTTTCACAAGATGCTATCCAATTCAAAGTAAGATTATGGTTATTTTAGATTCTATATCAGTGTAAAACATAATGTTATTATCGTGTTAATAATTAATATGACAATACATTATGTTATAATAATATTATGTTGTAACTTTTTTTTTACAAATTTCAGACCAAATTGCAGTTGTCACAGATACACCACCAAATCCATGTGTACCATCCCCATGCGGGCCTAACTCTTTATGCAGAGATCTAGGAGGAGTGCCATCATGCTCATGTCAGACAACTTATATTGGTTCTCCACCACATTGCAGACCAGAATGCTCCATTAATGCTGAATGCCCCAGTAGTCAGGCTTGCATTAATGAAAAATGTCGCGATCCATGCGCAGGATCATGTGGCTTGAATGCACAATGTAGTGTTATCAAGCACATACCTGTCTGCATATGTCCCAATGGTATGATGGGTGATCCATTTACAAATTGTTATCCTAAGCCAATAGGTAAGTAAAAAATAATTTTCCAGTTTAAGTGAATATTTCATTTCCTGTATTATGAATTATTTATCATATCATATCAATATTTGGAAAATTTTCCCAAATTTCCATTATTTTACTACCGTTGCAGAAGAAGAGCCAGTAGAGCGGAATCCTTGTTCACCATCCCCCTGTGGTTCAAATGCTCAATGCGATAATGGCATATGTACCTGCTTGCCAGAATATCAAGGGGATCCATATTTTGGTTGTCGTCCAGAATGTGTCCTCAACTCAGAATGTTCCCGAGAGAAAGCTTGCATCAGCAAAAAATGTGTCAATCCCTGCATCGGAGTTTGTGGCTTTAATGCCCTGTGCGAGGTGGTTAATCATATACCAATGTGCACGTGTCCTATCGGAATGGCTGGTAATGCATTTGTTGAATGCCGTCCTGTAAGAGGTATGTTGTATTTTAAAATGCAAATATGATAAATTACTAATAAATTATGTACTTATTGAAGTTTTATAAAAGTTGAATTTGAGTCACTAAATATGTATTATGTAAGATTAATTTATCTTAACTTTTGATAAATAGTTCCAGCTGTGACCAACCCATGTCATCCATCACCTTGTGGACCTAACAGTCAATGTCGGGAAATTAATGGACAAGCTGTGTGTAGTTGCGTCGTAGGGTATCAAGGCAGTCCACCAACCTGTCGACCTGAATGTGTCGTCAGTGCAGAATGCCCAATGAATGAAGCTTGTACTAATCAAAAGTGTATAAACCCATGTGTGGGCTCCTGTGGTATCGGGGCTAGATGTGAAGTTATAAACCACAATCCTATTTGTACTTGTCCATCGCAATTTACAGGAGATCCGTTTGTTCGCTGTCAATTACTCCGTAAGTGTCAGTCAATGTTACTGATTCAACTAAATTCAAACCAAAGGTTGTTTATGAGAATATTAATTTTGTTTTTATTATTTTTATAGCCGAGGTCAAACCTGTGCAAGTAAATCCATGCCAACCATCGCCATGTGGGCCAAATGCAATTTGCAAAATTGTTGGCTCAAATGCACCAACTTGTACTTGCTTACCCAATTATATCGGAGTTGCACCAAATTGCCGTCCTGAATGTGTAAGCAACAGCGAATGTTCGAGTCATCTAGCTTGTGTTAACGCAAGATGCAAGGACCCATGTCCAGGTGCATGTGGTTCGAATGCTGAATGTAGGGTAGTAAGCCATACTCCTATGTGCGTCTGTTTGATCGGATTTACTGGCGATCCATTCAATAATTGTGTCCAAGAACAACAACCACAAGTTTATGAAGAAGTCAAGCCATGCACACCATCACCATGTGGTTCCAATGCAGAGTGTAGAGAAAGAAACGGTGCTGGTTCATGCTCTTGTCTACCAGATTATTTTGGTAATCCATATGAGGGATGCCGACCTGAGTGTATATTAAATTCTGATTGCCCGTCAAACCGTGCTTGCGTTCAAAATAAATGTCAGGATCCATGTCCGGGAACCTGTGGACCTAATGCCGAATGCCAAGTTATTAGCCATCTACCCATATGTAATTGCCGATTAGGTTACTCAGGTGATCCTTTCCGCTACTGCAGCATCGTAGAGGAACGTAAGTACTATTTAATATTATTTAAAAATTATCTTTATAGGACAAGTTGTATTAAATCTGTACTATAAAATTTGTTATCAGTGTTTATGAAATTATGTTATAATTGTAATTCAAATTTCAGCTATAATTCCTACAAACCCATGCACACCATCCCCATGTGGTCCAAACAGTCAATGTAAAGAAGTTAATGAACAAGCAGTATGTTCTTGTCTACAAAACTACAGCGGATCTCCACCAAATTGCAGACCTGAATGTGTTTCTAGTTCTGAATGTCCTGTACAAAAAGCATGTTTCAACCAAAAATGTGTGGATCCATGTCCAGGGCCTTGCGGCCTGAATACCGATTGTCATGTAATCAACCACAGCCCAATCTGCTCATGCAAGAGACAATACACTGGCGATGCATTTACAAGATGCTTTGCTATTCAGAGTAAGTCTCAACTAATATTATATAATATATTATTATAAAAATAAACACATTCACAAGAGTGTGAAAGTGGTGAAAAATAATTGAAACTTTAGCAACTAAAACCAATAAATAATTTTGCTTCATAATTTCTAGCTGTACCTATTGTGTATGAAGAAGAAAAGAAAGATCCTTGTGCACCATCACCTTGTGGTCCTAACTCACAATGCAGGGATGTTGGAGGTGTACCATCTTGCTCATGTTTGGAAACTTACATCGGAAGTCCGCCCAACTGTAGACCTGAGTGCTTAATCAACCCAGAATGTGGCAGTAGTAAAGCTTGTATCAATAAAAAATGCCGTGATCCATGCCCTGGAGCTTGTGGTTTAAACGCACAATGTAATGTGGTATCACATACTGCAACATGTACTTGTATTGAGGGATATACCGGAGACCCATTCACTAGCTGCAGACCAAAACCACTAGGTATGTATGACTGTTTCACTTCATTATTATAATGTTGTATGACTGTTTCACTTCATTATTATAATAAAATAATAACTACAATAAACATTACATAATAATATCCGTCATATTATTGTAATGATGTAGATGCATAAATGAATTTCTATAAACATTATTTTAAGAAATTAAAGGTAAACTAATTGTTTTTAGAAATTGAGACTACCATAGTTGATCCTTGTAACCCATCGCCTTGCGGAGCAAACACTCAGTGTGATGATGGTATCTGTACATGCTTGCCGGAATATCAGGGTGATCCATACTTTGGCTGCCGTCCAGAATGTCTGTTGAGTTCAGACTGTCCAAAGGAAAAAGCTTGTATGAGAAGTAAATGTGTTGATCCTTGTCCAGGAACGTGTGGACAAAATGCATTATGCAATGTATTC
The DNA here is from genome assembly GCA_039881145.1 of Druceiella hillmani. Classification (NCBI taxonomy): domain Eukaryota; kingdom Metazoa; phylum Arthropoda; class Insecta; order Lepidoptera; family Hepialidae; genus Druceiella; species Druceiella hillmani. The sequence goes on from JAYKKI010000003.1 coordinate 48,032,736, forward strand.
AATCACATACCCATGTGTAGTTGTCCCCCAGGATTTTCAGGAAATGCCTTTGTGGACTGTCGGAAAATTCAAGGTTAGTTACGAATGATATCTGTTTTTAATTTTGTTATTTAAGCAGCTGTAATTAGCCCACAAAAACATATAAAGTAGTAAAATAAACATTATTGCATGTATATTTTTTTAATAATGATAAACATTGATAAAATATAATAAATCATAATTGTTTTTCAGTTCAAATCATAACAAATGTATGCAACCCGTCTCCTTGTGGACCTAACAGCCAATGTAAAGAGGTTAACGGACAAGCTGTATGCTCATGTGTACCAAATTACCTGGGAAGCCCGCCAACATGTAGACCAGAGTGTATTGTCAGTGCCGAATGTTCTTTGGACAGAGCATGCAGTAATCAAAAATGCATCAATCCATGCATCGGTACTTGTGGTATTGGCGCCAGGTGCGAAGTAATCAATCACAATCCAATATGCACCTGTCCTGACCGGTATGAAGGAAATCCATTTACACAATGTCAACCGATGGGTAAGAAATAAGACATAATGCATTTGTACAATGTTGCATTATTACTGTATTGTTATCGATACTCTATTAAATTTGTTAACACTTTTGTTTCAGCTGAAGAGCCAAAACCACAAGTTAATCCATGTCAGCCTTCACCGTGTGGCCCGAACTCTCTCTGCAAAGACATTGGAGAATCACCTGTATGTACTTGTTTACAAGATTTCGTAGGCTCTCCGCCTAACTGTAGACCAGAATGCGTGAGCAATTCAGAATGTCCAAGTAATCTTGCATGCAAGAATCAAAAATGTCAAGACCCATGTGTAGGTGTATGTGGAGCGAATGCAGAATGCAGAGTTGTCAGTCATACACCGATGTGTATCTGCAATGCGGGATTTACTGGCGATCCATTCTTTCAATGTAATACAGCAATATCAATTCCAAATGAACATCTGTCACCTTGCACTCCATCTCCATGTGGCTCCAATGCAATTTGTAAAGAACAAAATAATGCAGGGTCTTGCACTTGTATCCCAGACTATTTTGGAAATCCATATGAAGGATGCCGACCTGAATGTGTAGTGAACACAGATTGCTCATCAAACAAGGCTTGTGTGAAGAATAAATGTGTAGATCCATGTGATGGCACTTGCGGACATAATGCTATATGCCAAGTAATTAATCACATACCTCAATGTAGCTGTCAAATAGGCTTTAATGGAAATCCATACCAACAGTGCAATCCCTACCAAGGTATATTGATTATATCAATTTTACTACTTATATAGATTTATTTCTAAATCATGTATATATATATATATATATATATATATATATATATATATATATATATATATAATACATATATATATATATATACAATTTATTAATTAATAAATGATTAATATATACGGGATTCTGATATTAAAAGCAGTTCATAATGTTTATTTACAGAACCAGTAAATGTAGAACCGACTGATCCTTGCCAACCAACACCATGTGGGGCCAACAGTCAGTGCCGAAATATCAATGGGCAAGCAGTCTGTTCATGTTTACCTAATTTCGTAGGATCACCACCACAATGTAGACCTGAATGTACTGTTAGCTCTGAATGTGATTCTAGTAAAGCATGCATAAAGCAAAAATGTACAAACCCTTGCCCGGAGCCTTGTGGACAAAACGCTCAGTGTCAAGTGATTAACCATAACCCGATCTGTTCTTGCCTGGACCGTTATACTGGTGATCCATTTACACGCTGCTATTCTATTCCTCGTGAGTACAATGCTAACAGTAATAGTTCATTTTTATTCTACTTTATTTGATGTTGGCAACTAATTATAATATGTATATTATATAACTAATTACAATAATTCAATAAGTGCTCATGTCGATTAAATCATATTTGGATAATATTTATATTAATAATTGTGGAACATAGAAACATTTCTATTACTCGTGAATTTATTTAACTTTAGTTTATGCCAAAATATCAACACTTTAATCTTACTGATAATATCGCAATATGAAATAACTAACTAGATTGTTAATTCTATCTCTCATATTTATTTTTCAGCACCAGTTCAAAGTATAGAGCCTGAACCACCACGACATCCATGTACACCATCGCCATGTGGACTATTTTCAGAATGTAAAGCAGTCGGTAGCATACCATCATGTTCTTGTCTGCATAACTATATCGGCAGTCCACCAAACTGTAGACCTGAATGTACCATCAATTCCGAATGCCCCAGCAGCCAAGCTTGCATGAAGCAAAAATGTCGGGACCCATGTCCTGGCTCTTGTGGTTTGAACGCTCAATGTTCTGTCTTGAATCACATACCAATATGCACCTGTCCAGATAAATTCATTGGAGATCCTTTTGTCAATTGTCAATACAAACCAGATAGTGGTATGTAATAATATAAACATTTTCATACAATTTGTAAACACAGATATCAATAAGTAATGAATTATTCAAAAAACGTTTCTTCTGATTATTTTGCAGACGTGCCAGTTGTCACAAATCCATGTGAACCATCACCTTGTGGACCGAATGCAAATTGTGATAATGGAATATGTACTTGTGTACCAGAATATCATGGAGATCCATATTTCGGTTGTCGACCTGAATGTGTTATGAGCTCAGATTGTCCAAAGGACAAAGCATGTATGAGGAATAAATGTACTGATCCTTGTCCAGGCACCTGCGGTGAAAATGCTATATGTGAGGTTATTAACCACATTCCAATGTGTAGTTGCCCCTCTACTATGACTGGAAATGCCTTTGTCGGATGCCAGCTAGCAACAGGTAAGATAATTTTGTAATACCTTCCTTTTTTTAAATGTCCTATTTACCTGTATTGAACCATTATGCTTTTTTGAAAACATTCTATAGATGCATATTTCTTGCCATAAAATAACCATGTTTTCACATTGACAGTATTTGTACATTAAATTATTTATTCCGTTTTATTTCAGTGCCCACAATAACTAATCCGTGCAATCCAAGTCCATGTGGACCAAACAGTCAATGTAGAGAATTGAATGGACAAGCAGTTTGTTCATGTGTACCTGGATACATTGGTGCACCACCAACTTGTAGACCCGAGTGTATTGTCAGCTCAGAATGTCCACTTAATGAAGCATGTAGCAATCAAAAATGTGTAAATCCTTGCATAGGAACATGTGGTGTAAACGCTAAATGTCAAGTCATTAATCACAATCCTATTTGTTCCTGTGAACAGCGATTCACTGGAGATCCATTTGTACGTTGTCATCCCCAACGTAAGTGGCTATGAGTTTATTAGTGCTTAAATATTTTTAATTTAGTTACCCGAAGATCGTAATACAAAAATATGTTTAATTTCAGCCGAAACACCACCACCGCAAGTAAATCCTTGTCAACCATCACCATGTGGGCCCAATTCACTTTGTAAAGAAATAGGAGATACACCATCCTGTTCTTGTATGTCTGAATTTACAGGCTCACCTCCATACTGCCGCCCCGAATGCATTTCTAATAGTGAATGTTCAAACCATCTGGCTTGTGTGAACCAAAAGTGTAAAAATCCATGTGAAAACATGTGTGGTACTAATGCCAACTGTAAAGTTGTCAGTCACACACCCATGTGCACGTGTATCACTGGCTATGTTGGAGATCCATTCATTCAATGTAACATCCCGGTTGCTCAAATTCTCCAGGAAAAACCCACGCCATGTACACCCTCACCCTGTGGAACAAATGCTATCTGTAAAGAACAAAATGGGGCTGGTTCTTGTACTTGCATTCTCAGTTATTTTGGTAATCCATATGAAGGCTGTCGTCCAGAATGTATCCTAAATTCTGACTGCCCATCAAATCGAGCCTGTATTAGGAATAAATGTGAAGATCCCTGCCCAGGGTCTTGCGGACCTAATGCAGACTGCCAAGTAGTTAAGCATTTGCCATCCTGCACATGTCGAATTGGGTTCACTGGCGATCCATTCCGATATTGCAATCCACAAATAGAACGTAAGTATTTTATATGTTACATTAAACAAACTTCAAAATATTTTTAAAGTTTCGTACAGCAGTAGGCCAGATGAATAATTAAAATTCTTTATTTTAATTGCAGCTTTGAAAGAAGAACCAACAAATCCTTGCCAACCAACACCTTGTGGTCCTAATAGTCAATGTCGAGAAGTCAACGGACAAGCAGCATGTTCCTGTCTACCTAATTATGTTGGATCTCCTCCCGGCTGTAGGCCAGAGTGTGTTGTGAGTTCTGAATGTCCAACACATGAAGCTTGCATCGGTCAAAAATGTGTTGGCCCTTGCCCCGGTCCCTGTGCTCAAAATACTGATTGCAAAGTTATTAATCACAGCCCTATATGCACATGTCGCTTTAAGTACACTGGAGATCCATTTTCGAGATGTTATCCAATACCAGGTAATCTATACATATAATAAAATTTTACCAGAATGATTTCTGTACATGGAAAATATTTTAAAACGTGTGATTGATTTAGCATATAGATAGTAGAGGCCAGGAAACCTGTTTTTATAATTTTTGTCTGTCTGTCTTTGTGTTAATTTGTTCTCCAATCACGTGAAATCTACTGCACAGACTTTGATGAAATTTAGTATGGAAATAGTTTATACCCTCAAGCAACATATAGGATACCTCTTATCTGGGTATTGTAGGTATAAAAACACCTTGAATTGATGAATCTTACGATATTGGTACTGCCACTATATTTTTCACATTTTTAGTAAAAATTCTGAGAGAAAAAAATTTCCAAAAAATTCCTAATAACTTTTTATACACCGAATTCCATACAAATGAAGCCACATAGTGTGAAATAATATAATATTTTTGTCATAATGTAACAATTTTAATTTATTATACAAAACATATTGTATGTTCGTTAAAAAAAATTATTAATATTTGATTTGTTTATTTAAAGAATTTATTGAAATTGTTTTGCATATGAAAGTTTTTAACACATGCGTAATTATTATTTCTTAGTTTACTTGATCTATATAATAGTGGATTTCTTCTTTTAGCCCCTATATCACCCATAACGGAGGAGCCTGCCAAGGATCCATGTATACCCTCACCCTGTGGTCCTAACTCTCAATGTAGGAATATTGGTGGTACCCCATCATGTACATGTCTGCCAACATACATCGGAAGTCCTCCCAATTGCCGTCCCGAGTGTTCCATCAATCCAGAATGTTCAACTAATAAAGCTTGCATTAGGGAAAAGTGTATTGATCCCTGCCCGGGATCATGTGGGTTAAATGCTCAGTGCAGAGTTATAAACCACACCCCGACATGTTCCTGCTTGGACGGTTACATTGGTGACCCATTTACCAACTGCAATCTTAAACCTATTAGTAAGTATTTACCAAAACATATTATAATCAATCCATTAATATCGTATTTACAAATTGTATCTTAACAATATGTGTCCAAACTAGTATTAATATCAAATAGTTTTAACCAATGTATCTGTAACACTAAAATTATTTTTCATTTCATACATACAATTCATGTACAGAGTTTATAACTCTAAGCGAGCATTTATTGTTTTAATATACTTTTATATATAATGAAGTTATATTTAAATACATGATAAGGGTATAACAAACAAAAAAAAGTTAACAAGTCTAACCTTTTCTTACTTTATAATAATTCTATAAGCAGACACATTGTTCTTATGACTTTATATTTATATATAAAATTTAGGAGTAATTCTTCAAGACAAGTGCAAGTGTCATACATATACAAGGGTCGATATGAATGCTATAAAATTACACCGATTTTTTTATATTACACATAAATGATAAACTAAATTTTTTTTATTACAGAGGAAGAACCACAAGTATTAGACCCTTGCAATCCATCGCCATGTGGAGCTAATGCTGAATGTGACCAAGGTACCTGTACATGTTTACCTGAATACCAAGGTGATCCATATTTTGGCTGTCGTCCAGAATGTGTGTTGAGTCAAGATTGTCCCAGAGAAAAGGCATGCGTTCGTAAAAAATGTATAGATCCATGTCCTGGAACATGCGGGCAGAACGCTATATGTGAAGTTATTAATCATATCCCAATGTGTAGCTGTTCACTTGGCACCACTGGCAATGCATTTGTCGATTGCCGACCAGTGACAGGTATGTGAAGAGGAAACTTAATTTTTGTGTTAAAACATGGTCGGTAAAGAATATGTTTTCCTATGTATAAAATATTGCATAATGTTATACATATTTACATACTTTTCAGTGGTTGAGATTAATCCATGCAGTCCATCGCCGTGCGGTCCTAATAGCCAATGCAGACAGGTCAATGGGCAAGCTGTTTGTTCATGTATTGTCGGATACATTGGTGCACCACCCACATGCAGACCTGAATGTATTATCAGTTCCGAATGTCCCCTTAACGAAGCTTGCAGTAATCAGAAATGTATAAATCCATGCAGTGGCACATGTGGTATCAATGCAAGGTGTGAAGTTGTTAACCACAACCCAATATGTACATGTCCACCCAGGCATACAGGAGATCCATTTACAAGATGCATAATTATTGGTAAATACAGAAATTTTTTTTAATTTTGAGTAACAACTACAGTACTTAAGTATTACCACATATACTTAAGTGTGATTATTCATTTTTGCAGCTGATACGCCACCACCACAAGTAAATCCATGTTTACCATCACCTTGTGGGCCAAACTCTGAATGCAGGGAAGTAGGAGAAAGTCCATCATGCTCATGTCTTGCTAATTTTATTGGAGCACCACCTAACTGTAAGCCAGAATGTATCAGCAACAGTGAATGTCCAAGCAACAATGCCTGTATCAATCAAAAATGCAAAGATCCTTGCCCTGGTTCCTGCGGTACAAATGCTGAATGCCGTGTTGTCAGCCACACTCCAATGTGCATATGTCTGAGTGGATACATTGGAGATCCATTTGTACAGTGTAACATACAACAACATATTCCCGCTGAAAGGCCTACTCCATGCACACCATCTCCGTGTGGAGCGAATGCCATATGTAAAGAACAAAATGATGCAGGTTCATGTGCTTGCTTACCTGACTACTTAGGAAATCCATACGAAGGTTGCAGACCAGAATGTGTTTTAAGTTCTGATTGCGCATCAAACAGAGCTTGCATAAGAAACAAATGCCAAGATCCTTGTCCCGGAACATGTGCACCAAATGCTGACTGTCAAGTCATAAATCATCTTCCTTCGTGTACTTGTCGATCTGGTTATTCAGGTGATCCATTCCGATTCTGTACAGTGGAACAAGGTAATTTTAAAATTTCATTTCTTTATACTATAATTTAGTTAAATTCTTTGAATAATATTTTTGAATAGTACAACATGTTCTCCATAAAAAATGTTTTCTATAAATTTTTAAAATAAACATTAATTTTTTTTTCTAGTACCTGTAGAAGTAGAACAGAAAAATGTATGCCAACCATCGCCTTGTGGACCAAATAGTCAGTGTAAGGAAATAAATGGCCAAGCTGTTTGTTCATGTTTAACTGATTATGTGGGAACACCACCAGGATGCAGGCCTGAATGCACCGTTAGTTCTGAATGTGACAGTCAAAAAGCGTGTTTCAACCTTCATTGCGTCAATCCATGTCCAGGACCATGTGGCCTAAATTCTGATTGCAAAGTAATCAATCATAGTCCTATTTGCTCATGTAAACCAAGATATGCAGGAGATCCTTTCTCAAGATGTTATCTGGTACCAGGTGAGTAGAAATAAATTTTGATTATGAAAAAGATTTTAATAACATTAAATCACCAGCACTATGCTACAAATACAAGACCCTTGTTTAAATTTTATTTAATTTTTATGTTATATTTAGAAAAACCACAACAAATTGAACCAGAGTTACACAGGGATCCCTGTGTGCCTTCGCCTTGTGGACCGAATGCTGAGTGCAGGAATGTCCGAGATACACCAAGTTGTTCTTGCCTCCCTACCTTCATAGGAAGTCCGCCTAATTGTAGACCTGAATGTACTATTAACCCAGAATGTCCTAGTGATAAAGCTTGCATGAATAAAAAATGTCGGGACCCATGTCCCGGTTCTTGTGGACTTAATGCTGAATGCAGCGTCCGTAATCACGTTTCCGTGTGTACGTGCATAGAAGGTTATACTGGTGATCCATTCACCAGTTGTACTCCAAAACCTCAACGTAAGTATATTATGAATCGATACACATCCCACTATTTCCCGCAGTATAATTTAAATTACTAAATTGTTCCTTGTGATTCAAAATATTCATTAAGAAACTTCTTAAACCATTACATAAATCAGATAAATGAAATCTTGCATCATTTTCAATACACAGAGTTAATTAAAATGGTAACCAATAAGTTATTTATCAATACCATTATATTGTGACTGAAATAAAGTACCAACATATTTTTACTAACCTTTGCTATAACAAATAAATAAAATATTGTAACAATAATTTTCATGAATTTTAGAAATTGAACCACAAATTAATAATCCCTGTGAACCTTCTCCGTGTGGATCAAATGCACAATGTGACGATGGAATATGCACTTGCTTGCCAGAGTACCACGGTGACCCATATTTTGGATGTCGACCAGAGTGTGTCCTTTCTACAGACTGTTCTACAGATAAAACTTGTCTACGCAAGAAATGTGTCGATCCATGTCCAGGAACATGTGCCCAAAATGCTTTGTGCAATGTTATTAATCATGTTCCCATGTGTAGCTGCCCACAAGGATTTACTGGTAATGCCTTTTTGGATTGCCGTCCAGAACCAGGTAATACAATAAATAATTATTATACACCAAGTACTCATATTTTTCTTTAATATACCTCTAAATTTTTTAAGTAAGACAATAATACAATGAAATTTATTATAAAAATGATTTCAGTTCCTGAAGTTGGAAGACCATGTGAACCCAATCCATGTGGACCAAACAGTCAGTGCCGTGAGATTAATAATCAGGCAGTGTGTTCCTGCATACCAAACTATATAGGTTCCCCTCCTACCTGCAGACCAGAATGTGTTGTAAGCTCTGAATGTCAATTGAATCAAGCTTGTAGTAATCAGAAGTGTATAAACCCATGTGCAGGAACATGCGGTGTCGGAGCTAAATGCGAAGTGGTAAACCATAATCCGATATGCGTATGTCCTCAACGATTTACAGGAGATCCCTTCGTTCGTTGTACTCCAATAGGTAAATTATTGAAATAGTTTTAACATAATTTATTGAAAAACTTACATTACTCAAATTAATACATCTCAAATCATACAACATCGAAATTGCAATTAAAAATTATATCTTTTTTCAGTGGAAACCCCAACAGTGCCATTAAATCCATGTCAACCATCTCCATGCGGTCCAAATTCAGAATGTAAAGAAATAAATGAGACACCATCTTGTTCTTGCCTCAGTGGATTTATCGGAACTCCACCTCAATGTCGACCAGAATGCGTCAGTAATAGTGAATGTCAAAGTCACTTTGCTTGCATCAACAACAAATGTAAAGACCCTTGCCCAGGTTCTTGTGGCGCCAATGCTGAATGTAGAGTTGTAAGCCATACTCCTATGTGCTTCTGTTCAGTGGGCTATACAGGCAATCCATTTAGTGTATGTAACTTGGTGCAAATCCAACAAGTTGAGCAACAGATCAATCCATGTTCCCCATCGCCTTGCGGTTCAAATGCAGAATGCCGTCAACAGAATAACGCAGGTGCCTGCACTTGTTTACCAGATTACTTTGGTAATCCTTATGAAGGATGTCGACCTGAATGTACATTGAATTCGGACTGTCCATCAAATCGTGCTTGCATTCATAATAAATGTCAAGATCCTTGTCCTGGTACATGTGGACTGAATGCAAATTGCCAAGTAGTGAATCATTTACCATCCTGCACATGTATATCAGGTTACTCTGGTGATCCTTTCAGGGTTTGCAGCCTCAAACCGAGTGGTAAGTCCCAAAAAATTTTTATCTATTTTAATATTCGTAAAAATTCTTTTGAATTAATTATTAAATCTTTTTTCTCAGAACCAACAATACAAGAAAACCCATGTAGTCCATCCCCGTGTGGACCTAATAGCCAATGTAGAGAAATTAATGACCAAGCTGTTTGTTCGTGCGCAACAAACTACATTGGTACTCCACCACACTGCAGGCCTGAATGTATAGTTAGCTCGGAGTGTTCAACAGAGAAAGCTTGTATAAATCAGAAGTGTGTTAATCCTTGCCCAGGTCCATGTGGCCTACATAGTGACTGCAGAATCATTAATCACAGTCCTATTTGTTCTTGCAAACAAAGTTACACTGGTGATCCATTTACGAGATGTACACCAATACCACGTAAGTAACATAATTTGTAAATGCATACGCTTATTTCAATTAAAATCTACGACAGTGTCTATAATAATCACAACAATACAGCATTTATTTTATCATCACCTAAAAACAATGCCACCTATGTAATGTTTAGGCATTATTATCGTCTTCCCGCATTATTCATTAAACAAAATGTTAATATTGAATATATTTGGCGTTAATTTTGTAGAAATTCATTGTTCACAATTAAACGAAACTACGTGATGTAGTATTATTTCTATTTTCTTTAATTTCTTTACCACAACCTATGTTTCGTTGTATAATAACATCTTCAGATGGGCTATTAGCAAAGATCTTTGCTAATAGCCCACCTGAAGATGTTGTAATACAACGAAACCTAGGTCGTAGTAAAGAAATTGAAGAAAGTAGAAATAATACTAAATCACGTAGTTTCATTTCCTTGCGAAATGTTAATATCAAACACAAAGCTCTAGTAATCTTATTGAGAAAATGTCAGAATATAAATATTTCAACTTCTTAAATATGATTTTATAGTCCGAATAGTTTTTCCCTTTTCCTTTCAAAAATTATTTTATGTTGCTTAGGTGGTATTGTTTCTTAATCAACCGTATGAATACAATTACCTAAAAAAATTCCTAAATAGGGCAATTCTACAAAGAATAAAAGAAATGTCACTGTCCACTAAACCAATTTTAAATGGTTTCAATGTACCCCATTGCTTAAGAAAAGTGTAATGATAAAAAATTTATTCTCTACCTTCAAGGAACTGAATAAAAAAATGTGATATGCGTAGCATAGGAGAGGATCACTAGGATTTCATTGCCCCCTGACATTTTTGACCTATAAATATGTTCCATTAACAAAAAAAATAAATTTGAAAAATTAAAGTGGACCTTAGTTTTTTATTGCTATTGTAAATGTTACAATATAATATAGAACTAATTTATAAATACCAATTGTGGGGGAAGGGACCCATAATATATTTCTGGCTAAGATTTTGCTAATATGCAAAATGTCAAAATAGGGTTTTAAAACATTAATAACAATACATAAAAATTCATTATGATCCTTTATATATTATAAGTAGTTAAATTATCTTTAATTACATAACAGAAATTTTATAAACAGCTATTCAGAAATTTAGATATACATTTGAAAATAAATAACACTAAAAACAAGTACCTTAATTTATATTATTATAAAAAATATTTCAGTGGTAATTTTGATAGATTGATCAACATATGAGCAGGGCCACAATGGCTTTTTAAGCTTTTCTATGTAATTGGAGTATAAATTATAACTGATAACTGTTTTAATTATAAATCAACATATCCATTATATCTGCAAAACTAATAATGATTAACCAGACTGCCAGCATTACTCTGTCTATCCACAAAGGAAAATATGCCCCATATGAAAAACATTACATCCATCTATATACGTGACATTAACTTAAAAAAGCCTTTATTGTGTTAGTTTCTCGTAAGTAAGTATCTAACATTATCTATAAATAAAGTATTTAGATCCATGACACAGAAATAAAAATGAAACAAAGACTGAAGAAATTGACTAGAATCTTATTTGGAATCATTATTTATAATAACATTATGTTTTATTTTCGTAGCGCCTCCTATCATTCATCAGCAACCTACAGACCCCTGTCTCCCATCACCGTGTGGACCATACTCTCAATGCAGAGATATAGCAGGTTCTCCAACTTGCACTTGTCAAAGTACTTACATAGGTAGTCCACCAAATTGCCGTCCAGAATGTACCATCAATTCAGAATGTACAAGTAGCAAGGCTTGTATAAATAAGAAATGCCTTGATCCCTGTCCTGGATCATGTGGTTTAAATGCAGAATGCAGAGTATTCAACCACATTCCCACTTGTACCTGTTTAGAAGGATATAAGGGTGACCCATTTATCACTTGCAGTCCCAAACCATTAGAACGTAAGTTATTTTGTAATAATACTATTAATTAGTTATTATAAATTAATCTAGATTTAGATAGAGAATCTTAACTAGGAACTCTAAGTAATTGATGTTAGTCAAACATTATGTAAAATCCTCCATATAATAAAGCTATACTTAACCAGAAAATTTATAAAGAAGATGTTCATCTTGAAAATTCAATATATTTGAAATAAATTTTTTAGCTCCTGAGCCACAATACACAGACCCATGCAGTCCTTCACCATGCGGCCCCAATGCTGTATGCAATAATGGGGAATGTACTTGCATTTCTGAATATCATGGTGATCCATATGTTGGATGTCGACCAGAATGTGTCCTTAGTTCAGATTGTGCGAAGAACAAGGCTTGTATGAGACACAAATGTGAAGATCCTTGCCCTGGAACATGTGGTACTAATGCAATTTGCGACGTCATCGAGCACATTCCAATGTGCAGCTGCCCTACAGGGATGTCTGGAAATGCCTTTATCAGTTGCCATCCTGTACAAGGTACTTTATTACTTTTTTTTAAAAATGGTTCATTATTTTTCATTTAATCAAATTTCTTGAAAAACAATGTTAATGTCTTCACAATGAACAAACTTTTATAATATTGTCAAATATTTCATTCCAGCAATAGCAGCGAATCCTTGTTCACCAAATCCCTGTGGACCAAACAGTCAATGTCGAGAAATCAACAATCAAGCGGTGTGCTCTTGCGTGCCAGGTTACCAAGGTGCTCCACCAACATGTAGACCTGAATGTGTTGTCAGTTCTGAATGTGCACAAAACATGGCTTGCAGTAATCAAAAATGTATAAATCCTTGTATTGGTGCGTGCGGTGTGAATGCTAAATGTGTTGTCGTGAGCCACAATCCCATTTGCACATGTCCTTCACTGTATAGTGGAGATCCGTTTATCAGATGTCAACTATTACGTAAGTAGATTGCATTCATGGAAAAAATGTATTTTTGTAGTATTAAGATTATTTACAAAAAATAAATGTGACTCGAAAAGATATGAAATTTGTTCGATAACACATAATTCAAATCAGAATGTCTCCATTTTTTAATACGATGATGGTTGTATTCAACATCTTTCACCATAATAATATTCATATTGTAATATAACAAATAAGTGGTATTCTGCCATTTATCTAATAAAATCACTGCATCTTAATGCATCTATACAGGTGACCTATATAGGTGAATAACAAAGCAGACTTTATTTCTAGGAAAGGAACTAATGTATGTTTTATTTATTATATATTAATATGAAATTAAAAAGTTGCAAAATGAAAAAAAATTCTGCCAACCGTCAATTATTACCCACTATCGCTAACGACTGATTAAACAATGAAGATAACATGAGCTAACCGATGAAAAAAAATTAGTATAATGGTATCCATTTATTTTGTTAACGAGAAGGGTTTCATACAAACTATTTTCTACTTATATAACAAATATCTATATTCCAGCACCTGAACCTCCACCACAAATAAATCCATGCGTACCATCGCCATGTGGACCGAATTCCGAATGTAAAGAAATAGGCGACACACCATCCTGTTCTTGCCTTCCTGGATTCATTAATTCTCCACCAAACTGTAGACCAGAATGTGTCAGTAACAGTGAATGTGCAAGTAATTTAGCTTGTATAAACATGAAATGTAAAGATCCTTGTGTTGGGTCATGCGGTGCCAATGCTGAATGTAGAGTTGTAAGCCATACTCCAATGTGTCTCTGTGCCCTTGGCTACACTGGTGATCCATTCATTCAATGTGCAGTACAAGATACACCAGTGTATGAGAAACCCACACCATGCACACCGTCACCATGTGGCTCCAACGCTGTCTGTAAAGAACAAAATGGTGCAGGTTCCTGCACTTGTTTCCCAGAATATTTTGGCAATCCTTATGAAGGTTGTAGACCAGAATGTATAATAAATTCTGATTGTCCACTAAATCGTGCCTGTTCAGGAAATAAGTGTCGCGACCCATGCCCTGGATCCTGCGGACCAAATGCAGAATGCCATGTGAGCAACCATGTCCCGGTGTGTACTTGCAGACAAGGATATACCGGCGATCCTTTCAGCTATTGTAGAGTAGAAGAAAGACGTAAGTGTTAATTTGATTATTTCAGCTATATAAGTGTAATGAATTATAATTTTGTCATAAACTTAAAAAAATTGTTGCATTTCATAATCTGTTTCATTACAGCGTTGGATGAATTACCTACTAACCCGTGTAATCCATCACCGTGTGGCCCAAATAGCGAATGCAAAGCCATCAATGGACAAGCTGTTTGCTCATGTTCCTCCAACTACATTGGTTCACCACCTAATTGCAGGCCTGAGTGTGTCGTTAGCTCAGAATGCACACCTGACAAAGCATGCTTCAATCAAAAATGTGTCAACCCTTGCCCTGGGCCGTGTGGGCAAAACACGAATTGTCAAATTCATAATCATAGTCCTATTTGTTCCTGCCGTCCTTCTTTCACCGGTGATCCATTCTCAAGATGTTATCCAGTACCAGGTGAGTGTACTTAATCAAAATTAATGCCCAAAAATCATAATGTATATTTGTAATATTCATCTTGATTTTTGTTATATTTCATAAACGATTTTGTTAAATTTCTTAATCAATGTAATATAATTCTAAGTGCTACAGCAATTTAAAATAATTTTTTATTTCTCTTCAATTTTTAGCACAACCCCCCGTTGCAGAAGAAAATAAAAATCCATGCTTACCATCACCATGTGGACCTAATGCCCAGTGTCAGCCTATAGGAAACGTTCCATCATGCTCCTGTCTACCAACTTATATTGGTAGTCCACCAAACTGTAGACCTGAGTGCACCATTAACCCTGATTGTCAAAGTAGTATGGCTTGCATCCGGCAGAAATGCCGAGATCCGTGTCCAGGATCTTGTGGGGCATCTGCACAGTGCTTAGTAGTAAACCACACACCAATGTGTGTATGTCCTGAAGGAATGACAGGAGACCCGTTCACAAATTGTTTCCCAAAACCAATACGTGAGTAATTTAATAATAACTTGTAAAATATTTATGGAGAATATTAAAAACATAATAAAAAAATCATTATTTATATTCTAATAAAAAACATTATTTTCACTGCAGCTATATTTGCTAACGCAGCCAAGTCTATAATAATAAAAAAATTTTTAGATATAGAATGTAATATACATATACACTTTTTAATTTCAGAATCCGAGCCGACTATCAATGACCCATGTGACCCTTCGCCTTGCGGAGCCAATGCACAATGTGACAATGGATTATGTACTTGTTTACCAGAATATCAAGGAGATCCTTACTTTGGCTGTCGCCCTGAGTGTATACTAAGTTCAGATTGCCCCAGAGACAAAGCTTGTATGAGAAAGAAATGCATTGATCCATGTCCTGGGACATGCGGCCAGAACGCACTCTGTGAAGTGAATAATCACATTCCAATGTGTAGTTGTCCACATGGCTTTACTGGAAATGCATTTGTTAACTGTCAACAGGTTATTGGTAGGTCAAACTCATTGTATAATTATGTATATATATATATATATATATATATATGTATATATATATATATATATATATATATAAGTAAAGTTGGAAAATTAGAACAAATGACATTCATTGACTAATGAAATACTTAAAAAAATGGCCATAATAATCTATACAGCCTTTTCATCAAAAAATGTGATTGATTTCAAGGGAGTAAGATAATAAGATAATAAGATCATCCATATATTTTCTAACCAACGCTTCAAACATACTTTTTTGGTATGTTATCATTTCTTATATGCCATCTCAATGTTTTTCGATGTAAAATTCTCCAGAACCACATTTCCACTTTTATTTGTTTCATCCTTCATATTAACAATCCATGATTCACATTCAATACATTCATTCGTGTAATACTTTTAATACAATTTGCAATTTTACAACTCACATATTTATATGAATTTTGTTATTTCAGAGACACCAGTAATTCACCCGTGTCAGCCTTCGCCATGCGGACCAAACAGCCAATGTCGGGAAGTCAATAGCCAAGCAGTATGTTCTTGTGTTCCAGAATATATAGGCAATCCACCTAACTGTAGGCCTGAATGCGTTGTTAGTTCTGAATGTCCGCCCTCTGAGGCATGTATCAAACAGAAATGTGTGAATCCTTGCATTGGAACATGTGGCATTGAAGCGGAATGCAAAGTAATAAATCATAACCCTGTATGTTCATGTCTACCAAGATATACTGGCGATCCATTTGTCCGCTGTCATTTACAAGGTACAAAAATATAAATATAGTATAAAATTATAACATAGATTATATAATTATAACATAGATTTGTTTTGATATAAATATAATTATAACATAGATTATTTCCTTTATTTAATTTACTTATAATAAGAAAAACCTTTTTTCACAGTGATAACACCTCCACAAGATGTGACAGAGCCATGCCGTCCATCTCCTTGTGGACCAAATTCGGAATGCAAAGAAATTGGTGACACTCCCTCTTGCACATGTCTGTCAGGCTTCATTGGCATTCCACCTAGTTGTAAACCAGAATGTGTAAGCAACAGCGAATGTGCTAACAACTTGGCTTGCATTAATCAGAAATGCAAAGATCCATGTCCAGGCTCATGTGGAGCTAATGCGGAGTGCCGTGTTGTTAGTCACACAGCAATGTGTGTTTGCATGTTGGGATATGCGGGTGATCCATTTGTTAATTGTGGACTTCAACAAATTCCACAAATAGAACAGCTGCTTACACCATGCACACCATCACCTTGTGGTGCAAATGCAATATGCAAAGAACTCAATGGTGCAGGTTCATGTACGTGCCAGCAAGATTATTATGGAAATCCGTATGAAGGATGTCGTCCTGAATGTTTAATTAATGCAGACTGTCCATCAAACAAAGCGTGTATAAGAAATAAATGCCAGGATCCCTGTCCAGGAACATGTGGTTTAAATGCAGATTGCCAGGTCGTTAACCACTCACCTTCTTGTTCGTGTCGTGTAGGACACACAGGAGATCCTTTCCGATATTGCAACCTCGTAATTCAAGGTATATTCCCAAACATAATTTTTCTATTCTACTAAACATACATATAGATATAAATAGGCTCCTTATGTGCAGTTTTCGAAATATTTATTTCCTCTTATGTCACTTTTGTTCATCCTTTATTAAAAAATTATAATTAAAATAAATCTACATTGACCCTATTTCAATATTCAATTTTATCTACAGCAATTCCAGAAGAAAGTAAACCTTGCCAACCTTCACCATGTGGACCAAATAGTCAGTGTCGGGAAGTCAATGGTCAAGCGGTGTGTTCTTGCAAGCCAACATACATTGGCTCACCACCCGGGTGCAGGCCAGAATGTTTAGTCAGCTCGGAATGTTCAGCAGACAAAGCTTGCTTTAACCAAAAATGTGCAAACCCTTGCCCTGGTCCATGCGGCCAAAATACTGAGTGCCACACTAAGAATCACAGTCCCATATGCATTTGTCGATCTGGATATACTGGTGATCCATTTTCGGGCTGCTACCCAATACCACGTATGTGTTCAATTTACTTTTTTTATGATTGTAAATCATTAGGTTTGTATTTAAAATTGAAAAAAATTATGCAAATTAATCAATTTCAATTTCCAGCACCCACAGCAAATGTCATGAAAGAACCATATAGAAATCCATGTGTGCCATCTCCGTGTGGACCAAACTCGGAATGCAAAGAAATAAATGGAGTGCCATCTTGTTCCTGTCGAGTTACATACGTGGGAAGCCCACCTAACTGTCGACCTGAATGTACAATTAATCCTGAGTGCCCAAGTAACAAAGCTTGCATCAATGAAAAATGTAGGGATCCATGTCCAGGGTCATGTGGAGTAAGCGCTAGCTGCAGTGTAATCAACCATACCCCAATGTGTACTTGCCCTGATGGATACACAGGCAATGCATTTGTAAGCTGTCAACCAAAGCCTCAAGGTAATATTTAACTCTTTTTTGTAATTACTATCAACTTACTTTATCAGTTCACATTAGATAATTTGGAATTTTCCCATACGTTTTTAATGTCTTCAAATGTTTAATAATGTGTAACTTGACATATCAAAACATGTACAATTACATTTCACATTTTATCAGTTTCATAGTTTTAATTACATTTTCAGAAATAGAACCTCAAATTACAAGCCCTTGTGATCCTAACCCCTGTGGACCGAATGCGGAATGCAAAGATGGTATTTGTTCTTGTATATCACAATACCAAGGTGATCCATATATAGGTTGTAGACCTGAATGCGTTATCAGTACGGACTGCACTAGGGATAAAGCTTGTGTGAAAAACAAATGCGTAAATCCCTGCCCTGGAACGTGTGGCATCAATGCTCTCTGCGATGTGGTGAATCACATTCCAATGTGTTCGTGTCCACAAACCATGTCTGGAAATGCTTTCGTTGAATGTCGACCCATTCAAGGTAAATATAATCAAATTGCATTATAAAAAAATGTATACCACTTAACAATTGCTAGTAATAGTAAGTCACATATTTTCTTTTTATTTTTCAGTTCCACAAGTAACCAATCCTTGCAGTCCCTCACCATGTGGACCTAACAGTAAATGTTTGGAATTAAATGGACAAGCAGTTTGTTCATGTATACCGGGGTATAAAGGAAGTCCACCATTGTGCAGACCAGAATGTATAGTCAGTTCTGAATGTAGTCTCAATCAGGCTTGTAATAATCAGAAATGTATAAATCCTTGTATCGGAACTTGCGGTATTGGAGCAAAATGTGAGGTTATTAATCATAATCCCATATGCAGCTGCTTACCTCAATATGTAGGTGACCCATTCATCAGATGTCAAATTCAAGGTATGTTTCATACATCAAAATATATGAAACTAACTGCTATTTAAAGTTTTGAGCTTAAATAATTACATAGACATTTTTCTAACAACCCATTCACTGTTACAGAAGAGCCTGTAAGGCCCCAAGTAAATCCTTGTCAGCCTTCTCCTTGTGGACCATACTCACTATGTAAAGAAGTAGGAGAAACACCCTCGTGCTCGTGCCAACCAGGTTTTGAAGGCTCACCACCTAACTGTAAACCAGAATGTATAAGTAACAGCGAATGTCCTACACAAATGGCTTGCATCAATCAAAAATGTAAAGACCCGTGCCCTGGTTCTTGCGGTTTTAATACACAGTGCAGGGTTGTGAGTCATACCCCAATGTGTGTGTGCAGTGAGGGTTATAGAGGTGACCCTTTCATTCAATGTCAACAAGAAATTCTACAGGTACCAACCGAAGAAACACTACCTTGTAATCCCTCGCCTTGCGGCCCAAATGCATTATGTAAAGAACAAAACAGTGCAGGGTCGTGTACTTGTTTACCGGATTATTTTGGTAATCCATATGAAGGATGTAGACCAGAGTGCACTTTGAATAGCGACTGTCCCTCCAACAGAGCTTGTATTAGAAATAAATGTCAGGATCCATGCCCTGGTACCTGCGCTCCAAATGCAGATTGCCAAGTGGTTAATCATTTACCATCATGTTCCTGTAGACAAGGATATAGCGGAGATCCATTTAGATACTGTAATGTAATTGAAGGTAAGAAATTTAAAACAAAATTTTATATTTAAAAAAATCTATCGTCCGGCATTAATTATTAAATAACTTTTAAACTTTAAACTTTGTAATTAATCATAAATCTGAAATTTACTTTTCAGAACCGGATCCACAATACACTAACCCATGTGTGCCCTCACCTTGTGGACCCAACAGCCAATGTCGTGAAATTAATGGTCAAGGAGTTTGTTCATGTTTATCTAACTATATTGGAACTCCACCTGGATGCAGGCCTGAATGTGTTGTCAGCTCAGAGTGCCCAGTAACTGAAGCCTGCATAAGTCAGAAATGCAAGAATCCTTGTCCTGGTCCTTGCGGTCAAAATTCAGATTGCAAAGTTATAAACCATAGCCCAATATGTGTATGTAGGCCAGGCCATACAGGTGATCCTTTCACTAGATGCAGACCAGAACCGCCAGGTTTGTAACCATCAGTATAACCTGTACTTAATATTTCTGATTAATCAAAACAACTGTTACTCCACCACTATAATCAAAATAAATATTAAAATGTTTGCCTTTAACAGTCCTTTAAAATGTTGTCAGTCCTAATCAAAAGAATAGCATAATACATTTTCAGAAATAAAATATTAAACTTGATTTTAGTTGCCGCTTTTGTACCTGAGAAGATAAATCCTTGCATACCATCACCATGTGGACCCCATTCAGAATGTAGAGATGTTGGAAACACACCATCTTGTTCTTGTCTACCAACTTTCTTGGGTAGCCCACCGAACTGCCAACCAGAATGCACAATCAATTCTGATTGTCCAGCAAACAAAGCTTGCATGAATACTAGATGCCAAGATCCTTGTCCCGGTTCTTGTGGACTTTTTGCTCAATGTACTGTTTTCAATCATTCACCAGCTTGTTCTTGTTTAGACGGTTATACTGGAGATGCTTTCAATGCTTGTCAACCTAAGCCAAAACCTCGTGAGTACTTATTTTGTAATATTAAACATACTCAATTTTTTATGGACATACTGTATTAATTAACCCAATTTTAAAATTTCAGCAATCGTAAGTCAGAACGCAGATCCATGTGATCCTTCACCCTGTGGCACAAATGCAGAATGTAATAATGGTATATGTAAATGTTTGCCTGAATATCAGGGAGACCCATACTTTGGATGCAGACCTGAATGTGTAATCAGTTCAGATTGTGCTAGAGACAAAGCTTGCATTCGGAACAAATGTATCAATCCTTGTCCAGGAACCTGTGGTCTATATGCAACTTGCGAAGTCTTTAATCACATACCCATGTGCAGTTGCCCCGAACAAATGACTGGAAATGCTTTCTTAGAGTGTCATCAGGCTATAGGTAAATATTGTAGACTATGTAATATCGGTTCTGAACACAACACAAATATCTAGATCAACTAAATGAAAAAATATAATAAGCTCAAAAATACAAATAATCAATTTATATATTATTTTCAGAACCAGTTGAAAAGAACCCTTGTCAACCAAGTCCGTGTGGACCTAACAGTCAGTGCAGGGAAATAAATGGCCAGGCAGTGTGTTCTTGCGTGTCCGGCTATTTAGGTAGTCCACCTACCTGTCGACCTGAATGCGTCATAAGCTCTGAATGTCCACTCAAAAAAGTGTGCTCTAACCAAAAATGTATTGATCCATGTCCTGGAACATGCGGTTTAGGAGCTACATGTCAAGTCTTTAATCATAACCCTGTTTGCTCTTGTCCCCCTAAATACACTGGAGATCCATTTGTCAGATGCCAGCCAATTGGTGAGTCATACATTTTATCTTATTTTTAACAATATACCAATCTAACATTTGTCTATGACAAATGTTAATATAAAAAAGATAATGTTTTCTTAATTTATATTATCATAGTTGATCGTCCCAATTTTGCCTGTCTAAAGAAGGTGAGATATAATACTTCTAGCTCTGATTTTCTAATAGAAAATCAAGATAATAATAGTTAATCTAGATAGATAATTCACAATATACACGGTTAAACTTTTTTGATGATTCTTATGTTGCCTATAATGTCTTTATTCATTATTTTAATGTAGCTATAATGATTTAAAAGTTTAACTCAAAGATAAATCTAACATTCTTAAAGCCCCTTCTTCATTGTCTAAATACTATAGAACCCTATGTCCATCTGAATACTATATATGGTATATAATGGTGAAAATATAATGGTGAAAGTTTCATGTTAATAAGTTAATCTCTTCTTGTGCCAAACCAATAAAAATAAAAAAA
Organism: Druceiella hillmani; assembly: GCA_039881145.1. Classification (NCBI taxonomy): domain Eukaryota; kingdom Metazoa; phylum Arthropoda; class Insecta; order Lepidoptera; family Hepialidae; genus Druceiella; species Druceiella hillmani. The sequence goes on from JAYKKI010000003.1 coordinate 48,054,955, forward strand.
AAGCTTTCAAAGAAACAAACAAATTACACAGTTACCATTCAGTAATCCCTTATTATCCAATGGGTTTAGATTCTTACATTGTTGCTCGAATAACGAACGAGTAGGAAGTAAAAACCGTATAATTTTGAATAATTTCAGAATATTAATAATAACCAATAATGAATAAGTAAGAATTATTTGCTTCGTGAACGGATACAATTTAAAAATAAGAATTAAACTTACAACAATACAATTAATATAATAGGATAAGTAGTAACAATTATAATAGGATAAGAAATAACAATGTTTCAAACCGTTAAAAAAACAATACTTCATAAGACGCTAATAAATTTTGAAGACCTCTTTTAAATATGGTCAGCTTTTCCATAAGGGAATCCAATTAGTTATTTACTTTAAAATTTTGCTTAATCACTTTTTTTTTATCATCGCCAAAAAAGAAGTTCGTTGTTCAATTTAACGCCAGACTCTTCAAGCTCTTCTAATGTTAATTCCCGACAATCAGAACATGTGAATGGTGTGCTTTACGCGCAAACGAAGTACTAAAACACACGAAAACGTAATTTTTAACATATCTTGCCAGTAAATTTTCACACCAAATTCCAAATTGCAAATAACCGAAACTGTGGATAAAAATCTATATATAACGAGGTAGTACTGTAAATGTAAATTTTTATGTAATATTACTGTTAATTTTCTGCATTTCTACAAGACTCAGAAGATAGAATAAGATATATTCCCTATAAAATCTTAGCTATATAAACTTTTATACCAATAATTAATATTTTTTCCTTACAGTTGAATCACCGGTTGAACCTATAAATCCATGCCAACCATCACCATGTGGTCCAAATTCGATCTGCAGAATATCTGGAGAATCACCTTCATGCCAATGCCTCTCTGAATACATTGGATCTCCCCCCAACTGTCGACCAGAATGTATCAGTAATTCGGAATGTTCCAGTGCTTTGGCATGCATTAATCAAAAATGTAAAGACCCATGTCTCGGCAGCTGTGGATACAGTGCAGAGTGCCGTGCTATTACACATACTCCAATGTGCATGTGCCCCAGTAATTACACTGGAGATCCATTTGTGCATTGTTCACCAGTTCAAGGTAACAAAAAAAATAATGTGATTAAAAATTATCACATTCTATTTAATTGAGATATACTTAAAAAAAAAGAGTTCAAATGTATATATCTTTGTTCTATTTCAGAATCCATAATAGAATATACAACACCATGCAACCCGTCACCTTGTGGTATCAATGCCAAATGTATAGAAAGACATATGGCTGGATCATGTACTTGTGAAGAAGGTTATATTGGAAATCCTTATGAAGGTTGTAGACCCGAGTGCACATTGAACACGGACTGCCCACCAAATCTATCTTGCTTACAGAGCAAATGTAGAGATCCATGTCCGGGAATATGCGCTGCCAATGCTATTTGTCAAGTCGTTAATCATTTACCGTCTTGTTACTGTCCTCCTGGTCTTCAAGGCGATCCATACTCATATTGTGCACAAAAAATTGAACAAGGTATGATCTTTCAATTCTTTAACAATTAAACATAAGGAAATTGATTCCAATTTAAGTGATCAAAATTACATATTTATTAAAATAGTTATTGGTAATAATTTAATAAAAAAATGTTGTTTTACAGTTCCAATGGACACCACAGTCACTCCTTGCATACCATCACCTTGCGGACCGAACAGCCAATGTCGAGAAATTAACAATCAAGCTGTATGCTCTTGTAGCCCTGAATACATTGGATCACCACCGTCCTGTCGACCTGAATGTACAACTAGTTCAGAGTGTCCACTCACAAAAGCTTGTGTTAATAAAAAATGCTCAAACCCATGCAATGGCCAGTGCGGTAGAAATTCAAGGTGCAACGTTATAAACCACAATCCTATATGCAGTTGTCTAAATCGGCACACTGGCGATCCTTTCAGCGTTTGCTACCCCAGTAAGTGTTGCGAAGAAGATTTTAAATTACTCCATAAATATTAAAATACGTATCGGTATTTTATTATTACTGTTGTTGGAAAAATGTTTAATCAAATTTTATATTTTGTCTTTTTTCAGTCGTAGAAGCTCCTGTAATTGAAGCACCTAAGAATCCTTGTTTCCCTTCACCCTGTGGACCAAACTCTCAATGTCAAGACTACGGAGGGAGTGCAAGATGCACTTGTCTACCAACTTACATAGGTAGCCCCCCTCGATGCAGGCCAGAATGTAGCATTAATTCGGAATGTTCAGCGAGACAAGCATGCGTTAGATACAAATGTGTCGACCCATGCCCTGGCTCTTGTGGAATTAATGCACAGTGTACTGTTGTAACACATACACCAGTATGCGCATGCTTGGAAGGATATACTGGTGACCCATTCACTAACTGTGCACCAAAACCACAAGGTATATCTATTCTTACTTTGACAACCTTTTTATCTGGTTATTATACAGATATATTAACAATATTTGCTACAAAATATAAATATATTACCATTTCAAAATTTACTTATGTTCCTCTTAATTTACAAATATTAAATTACAGAAATTGTACCTGTCCACGTTGATCCATGCAATCCATCACCTTGTGGACCAAATGCAGAATGCAATAATGGTATATGCACTTGCATACCTGAATATCATGGTGATCCATACTTCAGTTGTAGACCTGAATGTGTTCTGAGTTCTGATTGTGCCCAAGACAAAGCCTGCAAGAGAAATAAGTGTACAAACCCATGTGAAGGTACTTGTGCACCAAATGCTGTCTGCGAAGTTTCTAATCATATACCTATGTGCAGCTGTCCAGTGGGAACTTCAGGCAATGCCTTTATAAATTGCCAAATCTATGAAGGTACGTAACCTGAAGAAATGTCATGCTAGAAACAGTTTTCAATAATTGGCTATAAACTTGACTGTTTAATCACTTTGAGTGTATAATTAACTATTTAATATGGAACCTGTCAGATATGTTTCTTGATGAAAATAATATTGAACCAAAAACATTAAATCTGACGACTTACGTGAGTTATTCATTTCAATAAATAGAAAGAAAATTTTTTCCACAGAAATTTTAATATTAATAACTAATTCAAAGGGGGAAATGATTTAAAAAATTTATAATACAATTAAATGTTTATTTTTAGAACCACCAATCACAAATCCTTGTCAGCCATCGCCTTGTGGACCTAACAGTCAATGCAGACAAGTGAATGGCCAAGCAGTTTGTAGCTGTGTACCCGGTTATTTTGGAAGCCCTCCAACTTGCAGACCTGAATGTCTAGTAAGCAGCGACTGCCCACTCGACAAAGCCTGCAGTAATCAAAAATGCACAAACCCATGCATCGGTACTTGCGGTATTGGTGCAAAGTGTGATATAGTGAATCATAATCCTATATGTTCTTGCCCATCAAGATATACAGGAGACCCATTCGTTCGATGTCTTTTAATCCGTAAGTCACATTATTTAATTTTGTTAGTTACTGAAATTGTGAGTTTTTATAGTCGTCAGAACTTTATTTTTATCTTTATAATCAATCATTATTATTTTTCCTTCCTCTTTAGCTGAAATACCACCACCTCATATTGACCCGTGCCAGCCTTCACCCTGTGGACCAAATTCCATATGTAGAGTGGTCGGAGAAGCACCATCCTGCTCTTGCACAGCTAACATGATCGGATCTCCTCCTAATTGCAGACCAGAATGCATCAGTAACAGTGAATGCAGCACTAATCTTGCATGCATTAAAAATAAATGCTCAGATCCTTGTCCAGGTTCTTGTGGACTCAATACAGACTGTCGTGTTGTAAGTCATACACCCATGTGCTTATGCTTGGGTGGTTATACAGGTGATCCATTCACATTATGCACCATTCAACCATCTGTCCCAGTAATGGAAGAAAGACCGACACCATGTACACCATCGCCATGTGGACCTAATGCCATTTGCCGTGAAGAATACAGCTCAGGTTCATGTACTTGTCTTCCGGACTACTATGGAAATCCCTATGAAGGATGTAGGCCAGAGTGTGTTGTAAATTCAGATTGTCCATCGAACAAAGCTTGCATTCAAAGCAAGTGCAAGGATAGTTGTGTCGGTACCTGTGGTCCAAATAGTGATTGTCAAGTTATAAATCATATACCATCTTGTACTTGTCGGCCAGGATATACTGGTGATCCATTCCGATACTGCAATAGAGAAACTCAAAGTAAGTAAAGACAGCTATAAGGATGCTATAACATTATTTAAAAAACATTCCTATGCCTCACTCTCTATTTTTTTCTTACAGATACTGAACCAGTCAACCCTTGTCAACCATCTCCGTGTGGAGCAAATAGTCAATGTAGAGTGGTTAATGAACAGGCTGTTTGCATCTGCTTACCAACTTATATTGGTGCACCCCCGGCTTGCCGGCCTGAATGTGTTGTAAGTGCAGAATGCTCATCTGACAAGGCATGCTTGCAACAAAAATGTCAAAGCCCATGTCCTGGTCCATGTGGTCAAAATGCTAAGTGCCAAGTATTCAATCACAGCCCCATATGCTCTTGTGCAACTGGCTTTACTGGAGATCCTTTCACTAGGTGTTATAAAGCACCAGCCATTGAACAATCTGTTGAACCAGAACCGTATAGAGATCCATGTGACCCTTCTCCTTGTGGTCTATTTTCGCAATGCAGAGTTGTTGGAGGTGCACCCTCCTGTTCATGCCTACCATCATATATAGGAAGCCCACCAAATTGTAGACCAGAGTGCACAATAAATCCAGATTGCAGCAGTAATAAGGCCTGTATACGAGAAAAATGTACTGATCCATGCCCAGGTTCATGTGGTTTAAATACACAGTGCATAGTTGTGAATCATACCCCAATGTGTACCTGCATAGAGGGTTATACTGGCGATCCATTCTCCAATTGTCAACCAAAACCTGTACAAGGTGATTACGTCAAGAAATTTTCTTTTTTTTTTAAGATGATGTAATTCATAATGAGTACGTTCCACTAGCCGCTCGCAACGCTCGCGCCCACGACCGCGATCGTACCTATTCCACTAGCTTGTCAATGTTGCAACTGTCAGTCCAAGTGGAACGAGATAGGAATAATGCGTATTCGTAAATATGAGTAAATGGCGGGTATTGGACAAAAATCAAGAGATAATATTTTTTACTATATTAGAGATTATATTTATTACGTTAGATAATCATTTAGACTTACAGTAATCATAAAAGTGCAATTTAATTTCTATGTAATAATAATTTGACAATAATTTAGACTTACAGTAACTGTGAAAGTGTAATTCAATTTCTATAAAAGTTTGATGATTGTACGTCTTGCGTCTTTTGGTGTCACCTTTATTTCTATAATTTATACTGTTTTGAGATGTACCTACATCTCAAAACTGCATAAATTCTTTCCATCACTATGTTTAATTTCCAACGATTATTTAAATTTATTTATGTAAATTTCATGTATTAATGTGTCAAAGTCAAATTGACAGATAAACGATCACAACGACCCACCTCGATACGTGGGTCGTCGCAGTGGTGAACAATGACGGCATCAAAGACGTTTTGATGTAGTGAGCTTTTTGAGCGTTGCGATCGCCTAGTGGAACGCACTCAATATGATCGTTGATAAGTCACTTTTTATGATAGTTACACTAATATTACCATTGATTATAAATTCGCATAACACATGGGACGCTATATAATTTAGACTTAAATTCCATTTTATTTAAATTGAATCTGTTTTCCTAAAATTAGTATAAATTTATCAATACGGCAGCTTATCTGTTATAATGCACTTGTATATACTTTCAATGATAAGTAATATTGTACTTGTTTTTTCTTGAATGGAAGTTAAACTAACAATAAAAGCCAATCTGTATTTTAAAAATATTTTTCAGCCGTTCAACTCCCCACTGATCCCTGCACACCATCTCCATGTGGACCTAATGCCCAATGTAATGATGGAATCTGCACTTGTTTACCTGAATATCATGGTGACCCATATTTCGGGTGCAGACCCGAATGCGTACTGAGCACTGATTGTGAAAGAGACAAAGCTTGTGTGCGGTCTAAATGTGTCAACCCTTGTGTTGATATCTGTGGCCGCAATGCACTTTGCAATGTTTACAATCACGTAGCCATATGTTCATGCCCTGAGGGCATGACTGGAAATGCCTTTGCCGATTGCTATCCAGTGACAGGTAAAAAATGTTTAAATAGTACTAAAATTGAATTCCAACTAATAAAATAATTTAAATATTTAAAATTTTCTTTTGTGATTCTTGTAAAACATATATGAAAATTTTTCAGTGGTTGTTGAACAAAATCCATGTCAACCATCGCCATGTGGACCCAACAGCATATGTAGAAGTAACAATGGACAAGCAACATGTACATGTATATCTGGCTATATTGGTGCTCCGCCCTCATGTCGGCCCGAATGCATAAGAAGTTCTGACTGTCAGCAAACAGAGACATGCGTCAACCAAAAATGTACAGATCCCTGTCCAGGTTCTTGTGGATTCAAAGCACAATGTAAAGTGTTCAATCACAACCCCATTTGTGTGTGTCCAGAAAGATATACAGGAAATCCTTTCATTAGATGTGAGATAGCAGGTGTGTTCTTAAAAATTAATATCACAATTTCACTGCATTCGTTTACCTCAATACCAACAGCATTCTACTCAAATTTATAAATTTTAAATTATGTTATTATATTTCAATTTTTACAATCCATAAACAATGAATATATTCCATAATAAATAACCAAGTTTCTAAAATATGAATTTGTATTTACTGTTTGTGTTACAGATATACAAGAAAAGGATGTCTGTTATCCATCCCCATGTGGTCATAATAGCAAGTGTATAAACAAAGGAGATGGAACTTACAGATGTGAATGTCTACCTAATTTTGAGGGTAGTCCACCGAACTGTCGGCTGGAGTGTACAACAAATAATGACTGTGCATTAACTAAATCATGTATACATAACAAATGCAGAGATCCATGTATCGGAACTTGTGGTATCAACACAGATTGTCGCGTAGTAACACACAGTCCTGTTTGTTTATGTAGAGACGGATTTATAGGGGATCCTTTCACAGGATGTCGCAAAGAAGAAATCATTATTCAGGAACAGATTAATCCATGTAGCCCTAGCCCATGTGGGCCTAATGCTCTTTGCACAGTAAGAAACACCGCAGGAGCGTGTAGTTGCATCCCAGACTATTATGGCAATCCCTATGAAGGTTGTAAACCAGAATGTGTCGTCAGTTCCGATTGTCCATTTAATAAAGGATGTGTTGCAAACAAATGCACTGATCCATGCCCAGGAACATGCGGATTTGCAGCGATTTGCCAAGTTGTTAATCATTTACCCAGTTGCAGCTGTGGTCCAGGATATACTGGCAATGCCTACGAATATTGTCACATTTATTCAGAGCCAGGTATGTAGTATAGATGCACATATACACATATAATGTAGAGACTACTAGTATCTTAAAAACATTTATTTTAATTTCTCAAACATTCATCTAAAATTTCAATTTGTCTTTATTAACCGAACAACAAATGAGTATAATAATTTTCCACTTATAATATTCTCAAAGCCATCCTAAAATTAAATTCATGTTTTATGGTATAGATATTCAAAGTCGTAAAGGTATAAATTTGTATAGAGATTTGTTAAAATATTTTCTTACAGTTGAACAAGAACATCCGAAAGACCTATGCCTACCAAATCCCTGCGGTCCTAATTCCCAATGTAAAGAAGTCAATGGTCATACATCATGTAGCTGCCTGCCACAGTTCTTTGGTCAGCCTCCGAACTGTCGACCAGAATGCACAGTAAATGCGGAATGCGATCGAGATAAAAGTTGTATCAATCAAAGATGTGCTGATCCATGCATCCAAGTATGCGGAGTTGGAGCGAGATGTAGAGTTATCAACCATAGCCCTATTTGTTCGTGTGAAGAAGGTCTCACCGGAAACCCATTCATCAACTGTATAACCATAGTGCAAAGTAAGTAAAACTGACAAATTTGCAAAAACATAATGAGATTTTTTCTTACATGTAAATAAAATAATTTTTTCCATCTATTAAAGGTAAACCAGCACCACCATCAGATCCTTGTCAACCAAATCCTTGTGGACCAAACTCAATATGCCAAATTACAAATGGATATTCGTCTTGTACTTGTTTAACAAACTACATCGGTTCGCCACCAAATTGCCGTCCGCAATGTACCGTAAATTCCGATTGTCCCAGTGCCCTCGCCTGCATAAACCTAAAGTGTGTAGATCCATGTCCAGGATCATGTGGCTTACAGACCATATGCAAAGTATATCGTCATACACCTATGTGTACATGCTTGGAAGGATACACTGGTGATCCATTTGAGAACTGTCGACTCTTACCAGTTATAGGTAAATTAATATTTATTTATTGGTTAATTAGATACATTTTAACATAAGTGGTGAATTTACTGAAACTTATTCTCACTATTTTTAGACTGCTTAATAATATGGCACACAAAATGAAGCTGCTTTTGGTAACCGAATGTACTTCAAATTTATATTAACTGTTGAGTTTTTAATTAAATTATACATGAATAATTCAATATCCATGTCTTTTAATTACATTCATCAAAATATTATGTATTTACTCTAGAATAACAGAAAATTATTTATAGTTTATTATACAGTAATATGGTGTAATAAATGTTACAGAAAATAAACCTACTGTTTACGATAGCTGTAATCCATCACCTTGCGGAGCCAATGCTATTTGCAATGATGGCCTGTGTTCGTGTATAGAAAATTATTATGGCAATCCATACAGCAGTTGCAGACCTGAATGCACAATAAACGAAGATTGCATACGAACAAAGGCCTGTATCAGAAACAAGTGTATAGATCCGTGTGTGGGTATATGTGGAAGAAACGCTATTTGTGATGTTATCAACCACTTGCCTATGTGCAGTTGCCCTTCAAACATGGCAGGCAATGCTTTCTTCTCATGCGAAATTGTACAAGGTAAGAAATTGCTTATTATAATTAATATTAATTTCCAATAGTCAATTTCCCTTTCCTACTTTTCTTTCATATATGTATTCAAGTATAAAAGTTTATATCAAATTTAATATATAAAACACACTGATTATAACAACAATGTTTCTATACATAAACAAAATTTCACTCAGCTTCCTGATAATTGAGTAAAATTATATATACCATAATTAATTTCTTACACAGTGAGCTATTGTGTACTTCAAATAAGCAATGAGCTATTCTAGAATAGGCAAACGTTTGAATGAGAAATCAATTAAAAATATTTTCTAATTAGCAGCTATAATTTTTAAGCAAATTGTATTATTTTATTATTAAGACTTAAAGAAAAGTATGAATGGAAAAATTTCATATGCACAATTTTCATTAATTTAATGATAGACGAAGTACTTAAAATATTTTATACTATTATATAATAACAAAAAGAAACATTTTCAGCATTACCACCCCCACACACCGACCCTTGCTTACCATCTCCATGCGGACCATACAGCACATGCCGAAGCATCAATGATCAAGCCGTGTGTAGCTGCCTGGCAGGTTATAGTGGCGCACCACCTTCTTGCAGACCAGAGTGTATTCTGGATTCTGACTGCCATCTTTACAAAGCTTGTTCCAATCAAAAGTGTATTGATCCATGCCCAGGAGCTTGTGGTAGTGGCGCTGAATGCCGTGTGCATAATCACAGCCCTATCTGTCATTGTCCTGTTGGTTTAACTGGAGATCCCTTCATTAGATGTATAAAAATGGGTATGTATTACATCGAATTTGATTTTACATTTAATACCTTTAATATGTAATAAAATTATTGAATATGCCAACACCACTCATTGAAATCAATTCTTTTTTTTAGTTGTACCAATTGAACACCACGATCCATGTGAGCCATCTCCATGTGGACCTAACTCTGAGTGTAGAGTGAATGGTGATGCCCCATCGTGCACGTGTCTCCCAACATACCTCGGGTCGCCTCCATACTGCCGGCCTGAGTGCGCGGCCAACAGTGAATGTGCTCAACATTTAGCCTGTATCAACCGTCGATGCGTTGACCCTTGTTCATCCAACATTTGTGGAATAAATGCCGAATGCAAAGTTATAAGTCACGCCCCGAATTGTGCTTGCAAACAAGGTTTTCTGGGTGATGCGTTCAGACAGTGCTCACCAGTGCAGGGTGAGATATGAATTATAATTTGTTTAGAAACAAAACTTCTCGCTGTATTCCTCTATAAGTTTATTAATTTACTAGTAAGTTAAAATATTTTTAATTCTTATTCTTCTTAACTACGTGAGGAGAAAGTATACGTCTTATGAAAATCTCCCAAAAAACTCTACGACAAGGATGAATTTATTAAATTTTAGTTACAATATAATATTTTACATAAATTTTTTTACGTGGCTCCAAGTAGTTTTAAAATACTCAAATAGTTTTATTCATTATTTCAGAAATACCACCCGAACCAATCCAGCCACTAAACCCATGCGTGCCAAATCCGTGTGGCAGCAATGCAATATGCCAACAACGTCATAATGTCGGTGCCTGCACTTGTCTACCAGACTACCTAGGCAATCCATATGAGGGATGTCGACCTGAATGTATTTTAAATTCCGATTGTGCTGTAAATCTTGCATGTATCAAAAATAAATGTCAAGACCCATGTCCAGGAATATGTGGAACTAATGCAAGATGCGAAGTGATCGACCATTTACCAAGCTGCTCTTGTCTCCCTAATTACATTGGAAACGCCTATGGAATATGTTTCTTAAAACCTGATGGTAAGATATTTTTTCATGATTTTTTAAATCACATTATATTTAAATTTTCTTTTGAGCGTTGAACACATAAGTACACTATTGTGTTGTTGAGGCAAAACGAAGAGGAAACAGTTGAAAAAAAAAACAAATTTGTAATAAAAACTAAACCGACATTTATTTTCATATCAAACTATTAAAGCTAGATTTCATGTCAAAGAAATATGTGAAATTTTTAAATATGATATATAAATATGATATATATTGTGTATAGAATGTCTTTTTTTAGTTCCTAAAATTAAATTTTCCCTAAAACTTTTCAGTAACAAATGTCAGTGCGTAGCCTTATTAATTACCAATTTATCTAAATACATTATATTAAATATATAATAATAATTGATGCTGGAAGCTATTTGAAAGCCATTTTAAAATATTTCTAGGTCGAGTAGATTTTAAAAACTAACGATAACATACTGAAATCATATTATGAAAAACATTGAATATAAGATCTCTCCTTTAATATGAGAATATTAAAGGAGAGATGACCTTATATTTAATAATTGATTTGAAAGTGAGTCCATAAAAATTCAAAACTAGGAATGAGTTCTTCATTATGATATTATTACACTCTTTGAATGCAAAACTTAGACTATTCAACATGGTCTTTCAAAATATTTTTTATAATTTTTTTTTTCTCAAACATTTATTAAATTTGTCATAACACAATTTAGATTGACACAATTTGAAATCACTACTTTAAAACACGTTTTAATATTTCTTTTACAGAGCCATTAATACCAAGAGACCCGTGCCAACCATCACCTTGTGGCCCATACAGTCAGTGCAGAAATCATAATGAACAAGCCATCTGTACTTGTTTGCCAGAATATAAAGGTCAACCACCAGCTTGTCGACCAGAGTGTACAATCAGTTCTGAATGTCCACCAACAAAAGCTTGTGTTAAACAAAAATGCATTGACCCATGCCCAGATCCATGTGGTGCTAACACTGATTGTAGAGTATTCCAGCATAGTCCTATTTGTAACTGCAAGGATGGTTTTACTGGTGATCCATTCACTTCATGTTACCGCATTCCACCGAAAGTAGAAATAGAAATTCCTAAAGATCCTTGCTATCCAAATCCTTGTGGACCGCATTCAACCTGCAGAAATGTTTATGGACAAGCTTCGTGTGTTTGCCAGCCGAGTTATGGAGGACAACCGCCAAATTGTGCACCAGAATGTGTGGTCAATGCAGATTGTCAAGCAAGCAAATCATGTTCAAGGGAACGTTGCATTGATCCATGTCCAGGGTCGTGTGGGGCAAATGCCATTTGTAATGCTATTAATCACTTGGCCATTTGTACATGCTATGCAGGATATGAAGGTGATCCTTTCACTGGATGTACATACAAAAAACAAGGTATGCATATAATCTTGTAATCTAACTTTGAAAATAAACTGACTAATTTAATCGGGACTGACACTGCCAAATTCCAAATAACATAATTTTTCTGAAACACATTTCTTTTATTATTTTCAATATTTCAGATAAACCTGTCATAATTCAAGACCCATGTTTATCGTCTCCATGTGGTGTAAACGCTATATGTGATAACGGATTATGCCACTGTATAGCTGAATACCACGGTGATCCGTACATCGGCTGTAGACCAGAATGTACAACAGATGGTGATTGCTCATCACAGATGGCATGTGCAAACAACAAATGTAGAAACCCTTGCATCAATGCATGTGGTCAAGATGCCATTTGCAATGTTTATAACCATATAGCTGTCTGCGAATGTCCAGCTAACTTCAGAGGCAATCCATTTAGTGTGTGTCAGCCACTTAGAGGTAAATATAAAGTACAAAATAGGTAACATAAAATGGTACAAGTCTAATTTTTATTAATTAAAAGAGATACTACCTATAGAAAAAAACTGTAACTATATAACATATAAGAGAAAGGAGGAGTCATTTAAATAAAAAAAGTCATAATACTATTAGCCATATAACTTGAAATACTAAAATCTTAATATTCTATGCAGAACATTATTATATTTTGCTAGACAGAAAAGGCAATACAAGTAGCATTAAAAAAAATGCACTATGAAACCTGGGTGTTAAAATATTGAATTCATGTTTCACTGCACTATTCATTAGAATTATTAAACGTGATATTTTTTTCTATTTATTCAGATACAGCTTAACAGACTAGTTAAGATGTTTTGCATATTCCAAAAAGCATATCATATGAGAACCGACAGTCAAAGTTCCTTTCCTACAAATGCAGTAACATGCCTATACCGAGTCTTTCGTTTCGACACTCTATTAAACTAATACATAAATATAATAAGATTCTATTACATTCTCCACTTGTAATAAACAATGAATTATTTAGAATAGTTGTGACATCTGTTCACATGTCGATCTGGAATCTTCTATCTGTGAGATATGTTCTTAATAATATGGATCTCCGAGAATCGAGTATTTCTTCATTTTAATTCGATAGTATTTCTTCATAATATTTCTCCAATTGAGATTTTTTTTACCACAATGAGTTTTTTTTTTACCAAATTAATTTACCACAATAGATTGTCATATTTATAAAACATCTGCTACATTCAAAATAATATTAGCATAGAGCTGATTGGATATTGTAACCGCATTTGTCAAATCATATTTTCAATAATTTCCTGTATTTCACCAGCATAGTTTTGAATGATTGGAAATGATTCAATAATATGTACTGTGGTTGACGCTTTTTTTGAAAAAATAGAAAGCTCCCTAATTTTGAGAACTAATGGAGCGTGTGTACCCTCGAAGGGATTTCTTGCATTATGTAAGACTTAATTCACTCAGGTTTCGGTTTAATCCCTTTCCAGAGACTAGTCTACCCCATCTAATAGATCCATCGGTCGAAATTATTCTTCTCTAGAATGGACTCCAGAGTCTCCAGAGTTTTGTCTCTACAATAGCTTAATAAGCTTCCAGACACTTAGATGATCAAAGAGAGAATTCTGATCGTGATCGTCCTCACCAAGAGTAAATTTCACAAAATAAAATCTGACTAGACTTGATATTTTTGACATCTGTATGAGATCATGCAGACTTGCACAGATACATAAAATCTAGATATTAATTATAAGCCGACTCTGCCTTTTACGCAGATATGTATTTTAATATATTATTTAATTTATTTTGGCCGAAATCACTTCAAGATTAGGATAAGGTATTCTGATATTTAAAAAACGTTGTAAAAATTTAATATATTAACAAAGCACGAGTTATTTTTGACTCTTTCAATAAACAGAAATTATAATTTTAGATGAGATTCCTGTCAACCCGTGCCAACCCTCTCCCTGTGGGCCAAATAGTGAATGTCAAGTATTCCAAGGCCAAGCAAGATGTACTTGTCTGCCAAGCTACGTAGGCGCTCCACCTGCTTGTAGGCCAGAATGTGTCGTCAATTCAGACTGCAGAGCAGATCAATCTTGTTTCAACCGGAAGTGTGTGGATCCTTGTCCTGGAACCTGTGGTGCATTTGCTAGGTGCAGAGTCCATCAACATTCTCCAATCTGTACATGCCCATCTAGATTTACTGGTGACCCATTTACTAGATGTTTGCCAAGTAAGTTTAATGATATTTATGGTGATTATTAAAAAAAAATATTAAAAATATAGAAAAAAATGGTAAAATGGTTTGAAGTTTATAATACAGAAAATAGCTCAGATAGCATATTAATAACAGCCAAAATAATCACTACTCATTCTCAGTTCCAGATATACCGCAGAAACCTGCAATACGGGATCCATGTGTAGACTGTGGTCCAAACAGCGAATGCATTGGAGCTGGTAGTTCAAATCCAACTTGTCAATGTTTGCCAAACTATCGAGGCAACCCACCTAACTGTAGGCCAGAGTGTGTTACAAACCATGAGTGCGATGTTAGTCTCGCTTGCATCAACAAGCGTTGCCAAGATCCTTGTCCAGGTTCTTGTGCCTACAATGCAATTTGCAAGGTCATACTGCACATACCTCACTGCTCCTGTCCACCAGACTTTTGTGGAAATGCGTTTATTGAATGTGTTCCAGAAACGAGTAAGATAAAAACCTTTATTAATCATATGTTGGTTTTAAATATACAATACATTTATTCTTAAAGAGTGAACATTTTTACACAATTAACGTTCGTCTTTTCGTTTTTAAATCTTAGGCATGGGCTTTATTGACGGATCGACGAATGTCTTCTGTAAACTGTTAACAACACATTTTATTTAATGTTTTTGAAAATATGTCAATTCTAAAATACACGAAGTAATTTTATTTTATTTTTACTTTCCCTTTAGAACCCGTACCTGAACCTAAGGACCCATGTTCACAAGGTCTATGTGGTCCTGGAACATCATGCCGAGTTGAAGGAGACTCTGCTGTTTGCAGTTGTTTACCAGGTCTACAAGGTAATCCCTATGAAGGCTGCCGACCTGAATGTCTGATCAGCGCAGATTGCCCACCATCTCGAGCCTGTATTCGCTCGCACTGTCGCGACCCATGTATCGGCAGTTGCGGTTTAGGTGCAGAATGTGAAATCGTGAACCACTTACCAGTTTGCTCCTGTCCTAAGGGTACACGAGGTGACGCTTTTACAGTTTGTGAACCAATCCGAGGTGAGTTAAATATACAGTATAAGAAATAACATTTACTTATTATAACATTTATTTCAAGTTTTTCAACAGACAAGTAGGATAACATTCATTTGTGATACATATTCTAATTCATAACTTTCCAAAAGTTAGCTTCAAGTTCCACCTGACTATGTAATGTTTAACTTATATGTTTAATTTGTTATTATATAATATGTTATATGTGGACATACTAGAATTTTTGAGAAATTAACTTCTTTTGATTTCCTTTGTCTTAGATAAAAACAACTCTATTCATATTTATTATTATCAAGTTAGTAGTCCATTTATTATAAGTTATTAAGGAACAAAATTTGCCACTTTGGAAAATAATTTTTATTTCTTATTGTCTGAAACAAATGGTTTATTATTTTAAATTATTTGTATGAAAAAATTATTTACTTTTTTAAAATTTTTTGTGCCAACTAAATTGAATGAATTTGAAAATGCCAACCCTCCATATAGACGAGAAACCCATGGATCCATGTTCGCCTTCACCATGTGGCCCAGGCGCTATCTGCACATCTAACGCGCATGGTGCAGTTTGCTCGTGCCCAGCAGGCACACGTGGTGACGCAACTGGCTGTAGACCCGAGTGTGTTACAAGTGGAGAATGTGCGCGCGATCGTGCTTGCTCACATGGCCGCTGCGTCGATCCTTGCCCTGGAACCTGCGGCATTGGCGCTGACTGTCGTGTTTATGATCACGCACCAGTCTGCTCCTGCCCACCACCTACGAAGGGAGATCCTTTCACTTACTGTGCCGTGACTAAAGGTTAATTACTTATTTTATCAGGATATTGAATGTCAAAAATTTCTCGCAGAATGTCTTAAATAATACATATAGCTTAATATGTTATCAGTATTTGCAATTAGCTCTTACCCACCACTTTACTCATGTAGATGGACTCATATAGTCATAAGTATGAAAGTTGTGGTGGTTAACTACTCAATTCTTGAGATGCTACTTTAATGAAACCAGACGTTATACGTAATTCTACCCTGTGAGTATTTAATGCTGAAAATCCAGTTTCACTGAACTTAAATGTTCAGCCATTGGCTAATGTAGTAATGATATATAACCTACATCTTTCTGAAAAGTCAAATCTAATATTATGTGATATTAAAATCCATTTAATAATAGTATGCAACTGTTCATAGATAATATATAAATGAAGGCTGTTTTAATTAAACTTCCAGAACCTGACATTGCGGACTTGTGTTCACCAAACCCATGCGGACCCCAAGGAATATGTCGCGCTGGTCAATGTTTCTATCCGGAGTGCATAATCAATGAAGATTGTTCGGCAGATCGGGCCTGTCTTACCCGCAAGTGTGTAGACCCATGTACTAACGCATGTGGTGTCAATGCCATCTGCAATGTTGTTCGCCATTCGCCATTGTGCTCTTGCCCTCCAGGCTATACAGGCTCTCCTCAAGTTCGGTGTAACCGCACGCCTGTGCAGCAACCTCAACCGACGCCCGAATGTTATACTGATAATGAATGCCCCAACGACAGAGCTTGTATCTCATCTACCTGTACCCCCGTTTGTTCAGCCATGGCTTGCGGCGTGAATGCTGTCTGCCATGCCAGGTTGCATAGAGCTCAATGTGTTTGCTCCAATGGCTTTGAAGGAAATGCCTATTCAGGATGTTACTCTGGTGCGTAATATTTTACATATATATTATAAGCTAAAAATAACAATTGCATATGTAAGCAAATTGTTTCAAGGTAGAAAATGTAAAAATAACAACAACTTATTCAAATTTTTAAGTGAATCAATTGAAGCAGAGTCTAGTTAAACGAATTATACTAAAGTACAGCTTTAATGTATAAATTTACCAGGTAGTTTTAATTAAGGTTAGAATATGAGCCTTTTGCTACAAAATATTTCGTATGCAAATCATTACACTTGAACACTTCATAATCTAATTTAAAATTTTATACAAACAAATATATAATATATGCCACAATCTAGAGAATTACAATAAAAGATCGATTTGATGCAAAAGATTTGTTATATTATCTCTCTAATATGTTGCGTTATTTCTGTATTAAGGTTAATTCCAGGTAAACAACAATATTTAGAATACATTTCTCTTCAAATGCGTAGCTTTTCTCGCACTCCTTTCATAGTGAAACATAGTAAAACGTAGTACTTCTGTTACAACCTTACAATTTATACAGTTTTAGACTATCATGCGTGAAATTTTGCAGGTAAATACTTTATACAGTACTCTTGATTAATATGTGGCAAAATCTTAAAAAAAATTTTTTCTCATAATCCATCGAGTGGTATATTATTGAATAGGAAAATATGATTGAGTTTTAAAATGAAAATGAGGTTCCATTCACCATTTTTCGTTTTGAAGTTCCATTTGTGAAATACGAGTATTAAGTTCAAAATGACGGGCAATATGTTCCTCGATTTCTAATTTTAATTACTATGGATTTGAAAAATTTAAAAAAATACAATTTTTTCGAATAGTATTATCAAATAAGCTTATTTTGGTTAACTTTATAAGTGAACATTTTTATTAAAAACATTATTCTGAAAAATTATTTTAGACTTTTAGATCTAATAATTATACAGATACCAGCAGAGTGATGCAGTAAAAACTTTTTATAATTTTAAAAACTGGCAGTTTTACTTTAGTGATGCCACAAAACTAAGGTTGAAATATAATATTAATAAAAAAATTTTATAGCTGAAAGTTATAATAAACATAGCATTGAACTAGATATTCAAAGGAAAAAAATTAGTTTAATCACCATTTTACACAATACTTTTGTTTATATTTTCATTTACAAGATATATCTGAAATCAAAACTTTAAACCTTACGTTGTTTTGACAAAGAATATTTTAAAGAATACTTCCCAAAAATTAAAAGTGTAAAAATTATTTAAAAGCAAAAATAAGTGCCATCAAATCTTCAGCCGAATCCGTCTATTTAAATTTCTTCACTTTGTTTATTTTTTTTAAATTTGCAGTTGGATGCAGAGCAGATAATGAATGCCCATCATCACAAACCTGCATAAATAAGGCCTGCGTAGACGTATGTTCACGCTCACCATGCGGAGAACTAGCAACGTGCCAAGCTATTAACCATGCAGCAGGCTGTGAATGTATACCTGGAACAATAGGAGATCCTTGGGTCAAATGCCAGCGAGTAGAATGTAGTACAGACACAGATTGTCCATCATGGCAAGCATGCAGAAACTCTAAGTGTACAGATCCATGTGATGGAGCATGTGCACCAACTGCACACTGTTCAGTGCGTAACCGTTTACCTATTTGTGAATGCCCAGTTGGAACAGAAGGAAATCCACAAACTTCCTGCATTGCTGGTACGTACAAAAATATTTAAGAAGATATTTTAAATGTCATATTGCTGTATTTTACACATTTTTTTTAAAATATAAATCTCGTCATAAATTTTTTCCCTCAACCAGAAGAAACCTTCAGATATAATATGAACCTAATCTTTTTAATATAGATTGAAAATTGTGTTAATTTTCATTATCTACAGTTATAAAAGAAGAACCAGAATGTAGAAAAGATGGAGACTGTAGAACAGGATTAGCATGTCTAGATCAAGCCTGTCGTAACCCTTGCGCTGAAGGAGCATGCGGAACTAATGCTTCTTGTAGAGTGTCCAACACCTTGCCTCTGCGTACTGTTGTATGTGAATGTTTACCGCCTTTAGTCGGAGATGCAACTGTTAAATGTGAACAAAGTAAGACTCTGATTTATTATATATACCTTCTGACTTTTTACACCTACAGAGTGACAAGTTATTCAGACAATAATTTCGAACTGCTTGGTAAGAAATGATAGATTCCAGTTAATTACAATAATAGATTCTGGTCAAGCAATGAAGTTTTAATTGAAATAGAAATAAATTACATATTTAAACATCCTTTATTTATTTAATACTGTTTTGTCTGGATGTAATATTATAGCATATATGTTGGCCTTTTATTATAAAATGAAACTTGCATATAAGCGTAACATCCCTCATTGTGTGTGATAAAAAAATGAACCTGTCTGATAAAAAAGTTCATGTGCAGGTAATAAAGTTGTGTGCATTGTTCAAAAGACAGACAATTTACCTGTTCTTAACAATTTTGTCCTTGTGATTATTTTCTTATTTTTGCTGTAACATCTTATTTAAAGAGAACTATTCTAGACCTAATACTGTGATCAATCAACCGAATACTATTGTTGAAATTTAATGCTATTCATGGAAATTTCGCAGTAGCAACATCATATGTATTAGAAATGAGTAGTAGTATTTAGTAGGTTTATTAAAAATAAAGATGATTGTTTTAATGCAATTTAATAACTTATTCCGCTAGTAGGTCAACATTACCAGCTGTACCATCAAACACGGTGCTGACTGATAGTTATGGAACTGATAATATGTATGAGCAAGACAGGTGAAAGCTGTAAAATACTATAAAGATATTGTTTTCTTTTGTAAATTTTCCTCTTCTCACCACCACCCTTCTTATGTGTAAATACACTACATAATTATGTTAAGAGCAATGTTCAGAAAATTGGTCACATTAATGTAATATATCACAATTTAAATTCCAGTTATTATTCAACTTATTTATTATTTCTAGACAAGCTGCTAAAGTTCCCGGTGTAAAGACGAAAATCGGCTATTAGCCCATTTCTGTTGTAACTAACTTTTTTCTATTTTCTTCCGTGACAAAGGTGAAGGTTGCAAAGGTGACTCGGAGTGCAGTGACGAACAAACTTGTACCAATGGACGTTGCATACCCGCTTGTGCTGGAGCTTGTGGCTTAGACGCAACTTGCACCGCTAGGAACCACCGCGCAAACTGTCTCTGTACTCCGCCACTAGTTGGAAACCCGTACAGAGCATGTTATAAAGGTAACAAACTTTTACTGAATTTTTACAAAAAGAAAATTAGTAAGAAAAATAAATGACAAGTTTTTGAAGTTTCCACCTTTTTGTCAATATTTTTTTAGATATTTATACTAACGATGTATTTATCTCAATTTACTTTTTATCTATTTATTATCAGAAATACAAAGTCAATTCAAAATGTTATTTAACAGAACAAAAAACTGTGGGCTGCACAACGGACGATGAATGTAGCAGCAGCGAATCCTGTGTGAACGCGCGATGCATCCCAGCCTGCTCGCAAGCTGCATGCGGTGCAAACGCGCAATGCATAGCCAATGGACATCGCGCCGCCTGCACCTGCCCCCCTGGAACTGCCGGAGACCCCGCCCAGCAGTGTTACAAACGTAAGCATTGTGTTGTACGAATAAATTATAACTACAACAAAAATATTTTTATATCAATCCACGATCATATCTGACTTCAATTTTTGTTTACACTTGCAGCGGAATGCGTCTCAAACGATGACTGTCCATTCGACAAAAGCTGCGTTAACCAGTATTGCGTAGACCCATGCACGCAAGGTGCGCCTTGCGGACGTGGAGCCGAATGCAAAGCGGCGGGACACAGTGTGCAATGCGTGTGTCCGCCCGGTACGCAAGGTGACCCGCGCGCCGCCTGTATCCGAGGCGCCTGCCAGTACAACGAGGACTGTGCCGATCACGAAGCCTGCGACCGCCTTAACCGTGTTTGCAGACCCGTCTGCGTTGACGATACTTGCGCCGCATCCGCCGTCTGCCGACCACGAAACCATCAGCCGGAATGCACCTGCTCTCCCGGCACCGTCGGAAATCCTTACATTAAATGCAATCGCCCTAGCACGCCTACAGCCGAATGCACGCACGATGCCAATTGTCCGTCACCCCTCGCATGTGTCAATTCACGTTGCGTCGATCTTTGCCTCAACAGTCCGTGCACTGGTAGCTTAACTTGCCGCGTTCTAGACGTTTTACCGCTCCGTAGCATTGCATGCGCATGTCCGAATGGCCAGATGGTTGCCGCTGATGGCCGATGCGAATCGCCCATAGTAGCTCCTCAGTGTACAGTGGACGCCGACTGCGGAGATAGTGAGATATGCTCGCGCGGATCTTGCACTGATGCATGTCGCGTCAGCACCTGTGGTGTTAATGCACTATGTGTCTCACGAAACCATCGTGGCTCATGCTCATGCGCACCAGGTTATACTGGCAACCCACACCTTGAATGCACAAACAGTAAGTTACTCTGTACATTTGTCTTTCTCCAATATCGTATTATTAGCATCTTTCTATTTTTAAAAGTAAAGAAACGGATGAGAAAAACTAGTGAGTCTTGAAATAGTTTTCATTGCTTGAATTTTACACTAAATATATTTTTATCTTTCAGTACCAAAACAGAATATACCAACTGCTGAGTGCTATTCAAACAGTGAATGCAGCGAGCAGAGAGCCTGTATCAACCAACAATGCCTGAACCCATGTGAGAATGATGC
This sequence comes from Druceiella hillmani, assembly GCA_039881145.1. Lineage (NCBI taxonomy): Eukaryota > Metazoa > Arthropoda > Insecta > Lepidoptera > Hepialidae > Druceiella > Druceiella hillmani. The sequence continues at coordinate 48,076,881 of JAYKKI010000003.1, forward strand.
ATGCGCCGCAGCGGCCTTATGTCGCGTCGACAACCACCAGCCTATCTGCACATGTCCATTCGGATATACAGGAGATCCTCGCAGACACTGCAATCCTCGTGAGTTGCCGTTTACCTAAATCATTTTTTCTAAAATACTTATATTCATATACTTCCAAAATAATCCTTCGGGCAACGACGAAGATTTAAAGATGTACATTGGTAATAAAAAATGATGGCTACATGATGAAAATACGAACTGCAATACAACCATTTTATCATTTATTGTGTTGAATACATGTTTTAATAGAAATGAAAATAAAGAATTAGTATGTAACATCCATCGTTGATTAATAATATTTCTTTCCTCTAGCCGCTGAAGCTAAAACTGGTTGCCGAGCTGACTCCGAATGCGCTATGAGCGAAGCTTGCATCAATGGACTCTGTGCCAACCCATGTGCTTGTGGTCTAAATGCAGAATGCCGTGTTCAAAGTCATCATCCAGTTTGTTACTGTCAGCCAGGTTTCTCAGGAAATCCTTTCGTATCTTGTCTCAAATGTAAGCAATTTTATATGTACTAATAAGAGCGGTTTAAATAAAAAAATAATACTAGTAAAAATACCTAATACTCACATTTTATTACTTACAGTGGAGTGCACGAATGACCAAGAATGTCCGAATAATAAACAATGTTTCAACGGAGCCTGCCTGAACCCCTGTCTACTCGAGCAACCCTGCGCGATAAGTGCGGAATGCTATGGTCAATCACACAGAGCTCGTTGCCGTTGTCCAGCAGGCACGAGAGGCAATCCACTCACCCGCTGTGAACGTGTCGAGTGTGTATCCAACAATGAATGTAACGATGACCAAATTTGTTCACAAGGGCGCTGTCTTCATGCATGTTCTTCTCATCTTACTACCCCATGTGCACCTAACGCGGAGTGCTTCGCTCGAAATCATGCTGCATCTTGTCGCTGTCCACCCTCTTTACCCAGCGGCGATCCACTATCTTATTGCGAGAAACTAGTACCAGTGGCACCAGGAGAGCCTGTATGTCGCAATGATGCTGACTGCCCATCAGGATTAGCCTGCATTCGTGATTTGTGTCTAAATCCTTGCGTGGAGCTAAAACCTTGCGCCGATCATGCTACATGTTCCGTTTCAGACAGTGTACCGTTCCGTACAATGGTTTGCAAATGCCCAGAGGGCTATATATCTGATGAAAGCGGATCGTGTAGACCCGTATCCATTCCTCAACCGGGCTGCACTTCCGATAACGACTGTAACGCGAACGAAGCTTGCATTAACCGAGCGTGTCGAAATCCATGTGACTGTGGACTCAATGCTAACTGCCTCGTACTCAATCATAAACCAGTTTGCTCGTGCGAAAAAGGATTTGAAGGTAATCCTCAATGGTCCTGTCGAAAAGTTGGATGCCGAATCAACTCGGAATGCGATTCTAACAAAGCTTGCATTAATGGTAATTGCATAAGTCCTTGTCTACTGAATAATACATGCGGCGTAAACGCTGAATGCTTCGTCGAGAGAAACAAAGCACAGTGCCGCTGCGCTCCAGGATATCGTGGAAATCCGTTCGTAACCTGCAACGTCATAGGATGTAGAAGCAATGGAGACTGCCCATCTGATAAGCAATGTATTAATTTCCAATGCGTTAACCCGTGCCACTACGATATACCGTGCAGCAGCAGGGCTGAATGCATAGTAAATAATCATCTCGCATTATGCAAATGTTCAGCCGGAACCATAGGCAATCCTTACGTAGAATGCCGCCAGGAACCGACGGTTGAGTGTCAAGTCGATGCAGATTGCGCTGAAAGATTAGCTTGTCTCAGCAATAAATGCGTAAATCCCTGTACAACAATTCAGCCGTGCCAGTCACCTGCAACTTGTGAGGTTTCATCAACTTTACCCGTACGTACGATGCTATGCACTTGTCCGCCAGGCTATGTCAGCGCCGGTGGAGGCATTTGTCAACCTGCAACGGCCGTCACCACTGTGGCTTGCCAAAGTGACGATAGCTGCTCTCCAAGCACTGCCTGTGTCAATTCACTCTGCGTGAGTCCATGCAATTGTGGCCCCAACGCCGATTGTAGAATTAAAGATCACAAACCAGTTTGTTCCTGCTTACCGAACTACGTGGGTAATCCAGAAATCGGTTGCATCGAAGCAGCATGCAGAAGCGACAGCGAATGTTTGGGACGTGATATATGCCTCAACAATGAATGTAGGCCAGTTTGCGAAGCTTCCAGCGCGCCGTGTGGAGCACTTGCAGAATGCTACGGAATAAATCACCGTGTCTCGTGCCAGTGCCCACCTGGATTGGTGGGAGATCCTAGGGTTGCTTGCACACCAGTCGGCTGTCGCGCCGATTCAGAATGTCCGAGCGACAGAGCTTGCATTAATAGCCTCTGTGAAGACCCCTGTCTCAAATCAGCACCTTGTTCGAAACCAGCCGAATGTCGAGTATACAATCACGCACCAAACTGCGTTTGTCCACCCGGTTACGATGCCGCTCCTGATGGCTGTGTACTAAGATCAGAGCCAGCGTGCCGCTCAGATGTCGACTGCCCAAGCGGTACCTCCTGCTTAGCAAGCGAATGTGTGAACCCGTGCGAGAAGACACGTCCTTGCGGCACAAATGCTGAATGTAAAGTACTAGACACACTGCCGGTCCGGACTATGATTTGTGAATGCCTATCTGGCTATAGAGGAAATGCAGCAGTGGAATGTTCTCCAACTCCAGGTATACATTTTTTTAAACCAATAGTTCTGAACTAAATTCATTAGTTCCATTTAGAGCTAATTTAGTCCCATAACCCGTATATTTAGAAATAGACAAACTATCATAAATTTCAACAAAGTTTTAAATTAATCTTAATGGGATAAATGAAACTCTTTATCACAAAATTTAATATATGTCAGTTATTACAGAAGAAACAATATCTGCCTTACCCAACACGCGTCTGATATTATTTTTAAATTAAAAGTAAAATACGGTAATATATTTGACAGGTCTTAGTCCTTGGAAATATACAAATGTCTTTTGGCTTTATTCAGAGCAGCGCCAAAAAAATGTTTTTCTAAACATTTCAAACAGATGTAAAAGCAATCTTACGTCTATAAAAAATTATAACAAACGTCCAATATCCCAGCATATTTTCCTTGAACAATTTTACTTCGATAATCGAAATAAAATCGATATATTTTTACATTTCTACATATAAAATTTTAGTGACACCAACAAAGGAATGCACACCTGGCACAGGATTGAACGAAATTGGCGAATGTATTCCATGCGTAGCGCAAAACGGATGGTATGTGAACGCGCAGGGCCGCTGCACGTGCGACGTGAGCCGCGGTTTCGTCGTCACCAAGGATGGCGGCTGCGCCCCGCCCGGTTGCAAAGTGGACGCCGATTGCTCAGACCGTGCCTACTGCGACCAGAAGACCCGTTCATGTGTCGACGCCTGCGCCACCAAAAAGTGCGGCATCAATGCGTTCTGTAACGCCACCGATCACCGCGCTACCTGCCATTGCGGCGCCGGCTATACCGGCATACCCGAGCTCCAATGCAACCAGACATCGCCCTTCCGAACCGATTTCCCGAGACCTGAAATGGAGGTGAATTGCTTAGCGGACGGCGTCCAGGTCAAGATTTATATTACGAAACAGGGCTTTAACGGCGTGCTCTACGTCAAAGGATATAGCAAGGACGAGAGGTGCAGACGTGTAGTCTCCTTGCCTGCCGCTTCTGTGCCCGGAACTGAATATTTCAAAGTACATTTCGGAGATTGCGGCCTGATCCATGTAAATGTAAGTCTCATCATATTAAGCCATATGCATAAAAACTAAGATAAATAAAACCTTTTAAGTACGAATAGAACCCGCACTATATATGTTCCACATACACTTAGCACATATAAACAAAGCATCTCCATTTAACTGTTTACAAATATAAATATTATTTTTTACCATACATATATATTGCCTTGTATATCTTTCACACGTATGAAAATATTAGCCTGAAAGAGTGACGTAAAATATTAAGTGGGGATAAAATAGCTCTTGTTTTGCTATCTTCAAAATGATTTAAAACGAAAATTAAATCCACTGAGAGTAAGCCTAAAGTCGAAGAAAATAATTGCATACATAAAATATAAATACAAATTAAAGTAAATAACAACATACCAAATTACACATTTCAAAAAATTATTTAATAAACTTTGACACTTTTACATTTCTGCGCCTTTTTTTCAAAATGAAATATATTTTTTATCTTTCAGTACCAAAACAGAATATACTAACTGCTGAGTGACCTTATTCCGAATATTTTGACTAATTCATGGGTTTTAATATAGAGATCGTTTTTTACTCAATTTTCAACGTGATCATTTAAAAAATTATTAGAATACACACTTGCACAATAGAACAGGTTCTGCAGCATGAAATAATGACCTCGTACTGGCGTTTAAAATTCTAATTTCTACAATGAATACCCGGTTCATTTACATCTTCTGCAGACTTTACCCTTACAAGTGCCTTAATACAATGTCATTCACATTTCCCAAGCCGTTTTTGAAAATACACTTTTTTATTTCAGGGTCAAGCCAGCTTCGTACTTGTAATTCAAAAGCACCCGAAACTAGTAACGTACAACGCACAAGCGTACCACATCAAGTGCGTCTATCAAACTGGTGAGCAAAACGTCACCCTCGGTTTCAACGTCTCCATGCTAACCACAGCCGGCACTATAGCCAATACGGGCCCGCCGCCTACTTGCTCCATGAGAATAGTTTCCAGGTCTGGAGCTGAAATTAACTCGGCTGAAATTGGCGACAATCTTATGTTGCAAGTCGACGTGCAACCGTCATGTAAGTAATTTTAATATTAGATACATAAAATTTTCTTTGCATTATTATTGCTTTAACAGAGAAAAAAAAATTAAAATTCACTCTTACTCAAACATTGTGTTGTTACTACGTTCAGGTCTTATTTTATTGTGACTTTTAATAAATTCTTGTCCTTTTATATAAGTCCATAGGAAATTTTAGAACAACAATTATATATTAAAATCCACCAAGTATTTTCCCAAATGAAGAATTTCAAGAAGTAAAGTTTAAGACGCGTATCATATACATAGTGTAATATATCCACCTTCTATAAAGCCGCAGAGAGGTAAATCTTTATGACATTCTTAAGAGAATAACGGAATCCGTTTTCTGAAATTCGTGGCTGTTCCAGAGTTACTGAAGTTCAAAGTTAGGATTTTTATGCAAAATTTTCATTGTCTTCTTATAAAATCTTCTTCTTCGAGTGTCTTCTTGTCATCGAAGGTTGGCAACCAATATGGTTACTCTAACCATGGATATTGCTACTCTAAAAGTTCATTTGATGTACATTCATTCTATTCTCTCCAGTTATGCACCCATGGTATCTTTCTTCTCCAAATACTTCTTCTGTCTTGGATTTTACATTGTATATGTGCATATGTCGAAGATAACACGAGAATCAAAATACCATTCAATAATATCAGTAAAAAATCAAAATCTAAAAAACCACAAACATTTCAAGGTTTAGAACAGAGCGTACGTTTTTGTTTTTGTTATAATAGAAATTTATATTATCATATAAATTTCTAGATAGATACTAACAATTTCTAGATAGATACTAAAGCCAAAATATTTATACTTATAGCTATCTACGGCGGTTTCGCACGTAGCTGCGTCGCTAAAACATCGGAAGACAAGGTGGAGAATGAATATATTGTGACAGACGCCGACGGATGTGCGACAGACGCTACTATATTTGGTGAATGGGAACGCAGCGAAGACGGCAGTGCATTGCAGGCCAGCTTCAACGCATTCAAATTCCCAAGTAGTGACAATATCAGATTCCAGTGTAACATCCGTGTCTGCTTTGGAAAATGTCAACCGGTATGAAAAACTACTTACAAATAAAACACAACTACAATTTCTGATTTTGCTGTTCATATTATAAATATCTTTTTTTTTTCTAACCTACAGGTAAATTGTCGAGGCTTTGATTCGTACGGCCGCAGAAGAAAACGTGAGATATCAGAGAATAGCACAGACGTAATGGCCCCCACATCGTCTAACTCTGTGGAAGGCCAACTTCGCGAAGAGATCACCATACAATCTAACGCTATCCTCACGCTAGAACGAAGAGACCCAGCAAGAATTTCAAGTCCAACGGACGGTACGTGTTTATAACTATTTAAAAAATCTATTAAACTGTAATTATTAACGTCACATATTTTATGATTTCTTAATTTTTTCCTCGTGGAATAAGAGATTCGGGTTATTGCAGCCCTTCTCATTACAAATTAAACTATTAACAAAACCTTGTCATCCAGACACCAATATATAATTCATTGACGTCATTAATCCCTGGCAAGACAACACTACATGCCATTCATTTCACTATACCAAATTTGGTAAAAATAGGTCTAAATAGACCAATCTATCAAGAACATACGTCTATAAATGGTCGCAAAGTCTTGTGATTTTTAAAATGATAACCAATGGATGACTCCAAATGGATTTTGCAAACAATTTTACTTTCGATTCAGCAAAAAAAAATTGTTTGTACATTAGCTTTCATCGAAACTATCATTTCATTACTTATTAGCTATCTATAAATCTAACTTTTAAAACATTTTTAATTCAGCAAGTAATTCGAGCATGTAAACAAGTTGTATTGGATAGCCTCATTCTTATATATCAGTTAAAAATTCTATTCGCAAGTAGAATACAGGAAATCGAGTTTAAACAAATTTTTCAAACCTCCTACATTAACTAAACTTAACCAACACTAACTTTACACATCGTACATAATGTTTTCTTCATTTATTTCGTCAATCTTTGTTTATATAAGAATTTCATTCTTTTATTGGTAATTAGAGCCATAACTTTAGTACGTAATTGACACAAAAGCTTTAATAAGGCGGCAAATAAATTAAAGCTTACAACTAAGTAAGATACGTCTCGATTTGACCATATCGATAACGACGCATTCATTCGCAGCGCCGAGCGCGGAGAAGGCGGCCGAGGTGTGCGTGTCGGCGGCGGGTCTGGCCGTGGCGCTGGCGTTAACGGCGCTGCTGGCGCTGGTGGCGGTGGCGGCTGCCGTCGCTTGCTGGCTGGTGGCGTGGAGACGCGCCCGCGCGCCCTCCGCCCCGCTGCCCCACCCGCCCGACTTCCCGAACCCGCTCTTCGTGCCGCCCTCCGAACCGAGGCACTGAGAAGAAGACGTTTCATTCCTAACCGACACGATCGATCGAATACCTAGAAACGAAATGTCGACGAGATGGATTTATTCTAGTGAAATTATGCAACGAGCGCGGCGTACGCGCGCGTACGTCCGCTGGGCGGGCGCTCCTCCGGCGGCGCAGGGCGGTGACGGCTCACTCTCTTCCTCTCTCCTTTACGCTTTTATCTTTCCTAAACGAAATACTTCGGGCCGCCGGAGGACCGACGAATTGCATAAGTTATATAAATATATCATTAATAATTAATATTAATAATAATAATAATAAAATATCGTGTTACGCCTTAAGGTATAAATTTTGTTAATATAAGTTAATTAAATAGTTTAAATCAACATAGTTAACCCGGTTGTGTTTGTGTTTATAATTGAACGGATGTGACGATTGTTTCGAGTCACCGTTTTGCGACGGTTGTGCGTGGACGTTGAGAGCGACGAATTAAAATAAAAAAAAAATATTTTTGTAATAAAAAGTACTTTTGTAAATTAAACAGCTATAAGACTGGTGCGATGGAACGTGAACTTTTTACTTATACAACGAGAGGTCGGATCCAGTGGTGCAGTCGCCAATCGTGTTCCTCGTTTTATTACATATTTTCTATATACATACATGTCTTCGTCGTATCTCTACACTGCCATATTGTATTTGTGTTTTGCTGAAAGCTACAATAACTAATCAATCTTCAGTATAATTATTTATGTATTTATAGGAATATGCGTGTGTATAAATAAATAGTATTCGTTTTTTTTCATGTTAACAATGTTAATAATCCTATTACATCACCTCTTTTAAATCTTGTGATATTGATAAATAAAATAAAAACAATATTTAATATTTTTGAGTCTTTTATTTCATAAATTGAATTTAGTGTTAGTCTTTTACTCAATTTTAGGATATGTATCTCTTTTACTCGATCTATTAGATCGTGTTGCTTTTCACTCAATGTTTTAAATCGTTTTACTCTCTTAGTCGATATTTTAGATCGTGTTACTTTTTACTGAATCTTTTAGATCGTGTCACTATTTCACTCGATCTTTGAGATCGGGTTACTCTTTTACTCAATATTTTAGATCGTGTTACTTTTTACTTAATCTTTTAGATCGTGTCACTATTTCACTCGATCTTTGAGATCGGGTTACTCTTTTACTCAATATTTTAGATCGTGTTACTTTTTACTTAATCTTTTAGATCGTGTCACTATTTCACTCGATCTTTGAGATCGGGTTACTCTTTTACTCAATATTTTAGATCGTGTTACTTTTTACTTAATCTTTTAGATCGTGTCACTATTTCACTCGATCTTTGAGATCGGGTTACTCTTTTACTCAATATTTTAGATCGTGTTACTTTTTACTTAATCTTTTAGATCGTGTCACTATTTCACTCGATCTTTGAGATCGGGTTACTCTTTTACTCAATATTTTAGATCGTGTTACTTTTTACTTAATCTTTTAGATCGTGTCACTATTTCACTCGATCTTTGAGATCGGGTTACTCTTTTACTCAATATTTTAGATCGTGTTACTTTTTACTTAATCTTTTAGATCGTGTCACTATTTCACTCGATCTTTGAGATCGGGTTACTCTTTTACTCAATATTTTAGATCGTGTTACTTTTTACTTAATCTTTTAGATCGTATCACTATTTCACTCGATCTTTGAGATCGGGTTACTCTTTTACTCAATATTTTAGATCGTGTTACTTTTTACTGAATCTTTTAGATCGTGTCACTATTTCACTCGATCTTTGAGATCGGGTTACTCTTTTACTCAATATTTTAGATCGTGTTACTTTTTACTTAATCTTTTAGATCGTGTCACTATTTCACTTGATCTTTTAGATCGGGTTACTCTTTTAGTAAACCTTTTAGATCGTGTCACTCTTTTACTCGACCTTTTAGTACGTGTTACTTTTTAGTAGATTTTTTAGAACGTGTTACTCTTTTACTCGATTTTTTTAATCGTGTTACTTTTTTACACGTTTTATTTGAACGTGCTACACTTTTATGCAATCTTTTAGATGGTGTCACTCTTTAATTCCATCTTTCAGACTGTGTTACTCTTCTACTCGATCTTTCAGTCGTGTTATTCTTTTACTCGATTCTTATCATACTTATAAGGTCACACTTACTTCTTGCACAAAAACGCGGCGAATAACCAACAATATCTACTAAAACTACCCATTTTTTGAGCACTAAATAATTTTTCAGTTACAAAATAATTGAAAAATGTTTATATAAACTAGCACTTTCGAAGTGAAGATTCTACATTCTGCACGAACACATTTTTTGTAAGAAAATTTCTCAATATAATTCCCAGGATATAGAATCGAATCTGAACCAAAAATATGTGTCAAATACTTAAACATCTTAGTGGCATCCCTTTCTTTATTCCTAGTGTCAATCAAAAATAAAAACAAATTCTAAAGGAAAAATTAAATCCTTATGAAATTATTTACGTGTCCATCCCTACGTTTGTCAGAGCCCTTTTGGCAAAACTTTCATTTGACATAGCGATATTGTATATTAACTCGCATATACTTGAATCACTGAAAATCACTCAAAAAATATTCATATGAGGGGCGAAATAGTAATACTCGAATATTGTTTGCCTAATTATATGTGTCGTGTATGTACCAAATGAAAGGGTGAATAATATGGGTTTTTTCAGAATTTTACCCAAGATCGTTCTAAGCGGATATTGCTGAAAATACATACAAAAAATATTTCTCCGTCATCAAAAATTTATGTAAAACAGCGTCGCTATGATTTTATAGATTTTTACTATAGCGATTGTTATATAGCTTTTCTAAAACTCAACATATAAATTTTATATTTGTTTTGAGAAATTTTCAATATTTTATGCCTTTTAAAATATAAGCACTAGACAATTTATTTACGTAGTGAAAAATAACGTTTGTAAGTGTTTTAATAGAAATATATACACTAGATACTACCTTTAAATATTTATATATGCCTAAGTGAATACTCATAATGTGAGTTTTACTCCCAATTAATAGGCTGTTTAAACAATTTTTCAAAGCATATATTAAACGTGTATTCCTGAGTTTTTTGCATTAAATTTAGTTTACATTAAATAACTACATAATCAAGAAATTATTATTTCTAAAAATAGGAGCCATATTTATCGACTCAAATCATAATAAGATAATATAAATAGGAAACCGATATAAGAGTGATCGATAATGATAATTACAAATTGCAACTACTCGATTCTGCGTAAAAACGTAACATGTCATAAAATGTTCCTCATGATCACAACCAATGTTTTTACACTCCCCATAAAAGCTTCGGAACAAATACTGGAACAGCGACAGAGGAAATGAGAAGAAATTTGAAACTAATATAAGTATAATTGCTAATGATAATTACAAATTGCAACTATTGGATTCTGCGTAAAATCATAACATGTCATAAAATATTCCTCATAATCACAACCAATGTTTTCACACTCCCCATAAATGTTTCGAAACAGACACTGGGATAACGACAGAGGAAATGACAAGAATTTTGAAACCGATATAAGGATAATTGATAATGATAATCACAAATTGCAACTACTCGATTCTGCGTAAAAACGTAACATGTCATAAAATGTTCCTCATGATCACAACCAATGTTTTTACACTCCCCATAAAAGCTTCGGAACAAATACTGGAACAGCGACAGAGGAAATGAGAAGAAATTTGAAACTAATATAAGTATAATTGCTAATGATAATTACAAATTGCAACTATTGGATTCTGCGTAAAATCATAACATGTCATAAAATATTCCTCATAATCACAACCAATGTTTTCACACTCCCCATAAATGTTTCGAAACAGACACTGGGATAACGACAGAGGAAATGACAAGAATTTTGAAACCGATATAAGGATAATTGATAATGATAATCACAAATTGCAACTACTCAATTCTGCGTAAAAAACATAACATATAATAAATTATTCCTCATGATCACAACCAATGTTTTTACACTCCCCATAAAGGCTTCGAAACAGACACTGGGATAGCGACAGAGGAAATGACAAGAAATTTGAAACCGATATGAGGATAATTGATAATGATAATTAAAAATTGCAACTACTCGATTCTGCGTAAAAACATAATATGTCATAACATATTCCTCATGATCACAACCAATGTTTTAACACTCTCCATAAAGGCTTCGAAACAAACACTGGAACAGCGACAGAGGAAATGACAAGAAATTTGAAACCGATATAAGGATAATTGATAATGATAATTACAAATTGCAACTACTCGATTCTGTTGCTTACGATCACAACAAATCTTTTCTCTCCGTAGTCCCCATAAACGCTTCCGAGCAAATACTCGAACAGCGACACAGGAAGTGACAAGAATTAGCGGATGCACTCGATGAAACCGCATATCAGGCCAATCAACTCTTGTCAAGTTGGAGCTCCGCAAGGTTTGCTCGGTTGTGCTTAGCGAGTTGATAGCATTTTGTTGAATCGAAGTGACAATTGTCACAAATCCACTTGTTATTCTGGGACCAATAAAACAACGATCGTACAATAATAGCACGTATACTAATTTACAATAAAATTTATAACAATTTGATATGCATTTTCTATCCTATAGTGTTGGTTAGTTTCAAATGAATTCCAGCAACTGATTAAATATTCTAATCCTAATTAATATTATAAGCGTCAACACCTTAATTAGTGAACTGAAAAAAAACATAAAGAAGGTAATAAAAAACGTCTCCCTATGAGAGACAGAAACATGAGCATAAGCATATAGTAACACATCTTGGTAATATGTCAGCCTACGACTACAGGGCAAGACTTCTTTCTTTTCACGCCATTTCTTCGGTTCTTTGCATCTCGAACTACATAGCCATTACCATAGCTAAGGGAAAATATTTTTCACAAGAACATTATTTTTAAATTACACTTTTCCACACCAGCAAAGCCATGGATGAAAGTTAGAAAAAATAAATAATTTCCTCTTTTTTCGTATCCAGACAAAATTCTCAATATTGTTTGCGTAACTCTTATAATTACTACGTTTATTTATATATTTGAAAATACCTGCTAAATACGAATAGAATTCGCACGATAAAAGCTCTGTGTATTCTAGGTACATGAAAAAGCTCAAACATCTAAAGTGACACAGTATTTTTGTTAAACTACAATTTTTCTAATTATTAACATCGTATTTCATCATATTAATATTATCAGCTATCCCAAACAACCTTTTGTGAAAAATCCTTATCTGTCCCAGATGCAAAACATTGGAATCGACTGGATATTAAAGCTATTCTCGAAGACAGTCTGAAGAAGTCTCATAATCTGTTAGTAAGGAAGGGTAGATCCTTAATTCCATCTCGCCCTCCTTTCGTCACCCACGTCATATCTAGATTTGTAATTAATATTATTTTTTTAAATTTTTTGTCTTATTATTTTCTTATTTATTTATTTTTTTTATAGAGATGGTTTATAAATATCCTTTATATTCTTCCACATTAGCAAATTCTGGATCATAATCATTGTGATTAACTGGAAAATATTACTCATGAAGCAATAAGTCATCCAAATGTGTAATTTTACTTGAATATTAAAGTTTGAAATAAATAACATTGTCTAAAATATGTTTATTTTTAACTAATATCAGAAAAATAACTTTGTTGCCCAAATCCCTTTAGTTTTTTCGTGCAATTAGGCCGAAATAACTTTACATGTAGCATTTACTTAATGTCGTTATCCTGCTTCTTTTTTTAACACAATTTTTTAAACGTTGGAAGGGACTCCAAAATTTTTTTGAGACTCATATATTGCGAAGGAAAAACTGTGCCAGGAAGATAGTTAGACATCATCGGTTGTATTTTTAAAGATCTTTTCAATAATACGTTAAAACCGTAAAAAAAATAAATTTTGTCTCCTAGTTCGATTTATGAAACAATTAAGAAACAAAGAAAATATTTTTCGTTCTATTTCTATGTTTCATGTGATTCTATTATATCTTTCTATGACATTTTCTCACAATCGATAATAAACTTAAAGAGCTGCGACGCTTTGACATTCAAACGGACGGACGAATATAACGAATTAACAAGGGTTCCGTTTCTGTCATTTGACTACAGACCCCTAATAACGAACCTAACACATAAAACTCTAAAATTTATTTTCAAACAAAGAAATTTATTTTCAAACAAAGAACACACTACAAATCTGTTTGTCGAAATTTCTTAAAAAACTTAACTTAAAAAAGGTTAAACATCTTCTTTAGATTTAAAAATTCTGTCCAAATGGAATCTCTACACCAGATATTCTCGAGAAAACTAGGTGTTTAAACCATATACAACCTTAATACCGCCAGACTTCATTTTGAATTCGAGAGATTGCAGTTTCTCATCAAAATATCCTTCACGATGAAAGTTGGCTGAGGTAGAATTGAAGATGGACTGCTTCTTACACAATCAGTTTCATGAGGTTTCCTCGAGAGTGTGTTTACCAAGCAGCCTATCTATTCCAGCAATAAAAATAAAAGATAGATATATAAAGATATATCTATTATTTATTATATTACCAGGAAGTACTACTGATGGATCAATACAGGTTATAGAAGCAAAATGTTTTATTTTGAATCCCGCATTGACGAAACCGTACGTAGTAACTAGTTTAACAGACGAGGAAGTGTTTTTTACAAAAACAAAACCAAAAAACATACATAAAGCGAAACAAAAAACATTTTAATTAATCATAAATTCAGAAAATATCTAATTTGTTTAACAAAATAAACACTTTAATCTTTATGGTTACCCATCTTACCTTATCAGCGGGAAATAAACAAGATTTGAATTAGGCATTCCACTATTTTGCTGAACAAATATAATTGTCTTTGTTGAAATGTAACTTTATTTACTTACTTATTATTTGAATAATATTTTTAAACGCATTAAAACTTTAATATAAACACTGAGTATTAGTAACGATATTCTAAATTTCTAAAAAAACAATCTAGTGTGGTCGAACACTCAAATCGGCATTTCCATACCTACAACTTGTACTTAATCTACGAAATATATAAAGTTTCAAACAAATTATTTAAATCTTATTATTAATTTGTTTTTATATCGCAATATTTTGATATTCGCCACATAATGAATTATTTTAATTTATTTGCTAAGTTTAACCTTACATAAAGTGTACTTAATGGATTAAGCTTCCTTTTCTAATCGTATTAAGATGCTAATATATGATACATGTCAGCATCTGAAAATTACCATAAATAAATTCCTAACCACTTTTCTGTTATGGGTCTGGCAAATAACAATGATGATAACAAAAATTTTACACAAAAATATAGTTACATAATTCGAGTTCTCCATAGATACTAATGTAAGCAGGATTTAGTTAACAAATACATTACGTGTTTTAAAAAGTTTCATACGATATTAGTTTATCTTTTACAAAATTTCAAACTTAATACTTTCGAAGAAAACTAAACATTAAACATTTTCAAGCAATTTAAAGCTTTTCTTAAAGCTCAATAAATCAAAATGAAAAACGTAAAGATTTATATAGTCAGTTCTTAAGTACAGTCGACCATTGTCTATATGTTGCCATAGGCAATACTATTCTTATTTATACGTTGAATAGTTCCAAAGTCAAAAAATTATACATCACATAGTCAGACAAAAAATGGACGTCGTTATAATCGTATTAGTCTTAAACTAAAAGAGAGAAACGTGAAACGTGATTAACTTTATTACAAATTCTAACCGTTCTCATATGTTAACCGTTTCAAAATTAAAATTAAAAAAACTTAAAAAGATTGAATATATTTGGCGTTAATTTTGTAGAAATTCATTAATCACAATTAAATGAAACTACGTGATGTAGTATTATTTCTACTTTCTTTAAGTTCTTAACCACGACCTTGGTTTCGTTGTATTACAACATCTTCGGGTGGGCTATTAGCAAAGATTAACCTATTCGTTAATCTAGATTCGTTAATCATTGCTAATATCCCACCTGAAGATGTTGTAATACAACGAATCCTAGGACGTGGTAAAGAACTTAAAGAAAGTAGAAATATTATTACATCACGTAGTTCATTTAATTGTGAACTTAAAAAGAAACAAAAAGAAAAGAAACAAACTTTAGGATACTGTCAAAATTTCTTTAAGCGATGATTTGCAAACAATATCCAATAATGCAACATCGATTAAATACTCGTAATTAAATCCAAGCTGCAAATGATTGCTTAAAAAAATCACATTTTTAGCAAATTTTTTATTTTTCTTTCGTGCTTTTGAGTAGTCGGGTTTTTGTTTTTTAATATTTAATACTTTAAACTTTTTTATCCAAAAATTATCTTTAACTACTTTTACAAGCCCTTTTGCGTAAAATTTACTTTGTATATTATTCGACAGTAAATATACTACACCACTCTGCCACTGGACGTACACACGCGCCTCCATAGAGTACGCCATATTGGATTCCAAATAACGTGATACATTCAGTAAACTAAGAGGAATGCAACGACACTATGACAATTTGTCAAGCCGTTTGGATTACAGGAGGAAATAAAAAACAAAACTTACATACAGTAAAGTAAAAATACATATATTAAAATGCCGGTGTTATCATATACACTCGAATACGAGCGCCTACAGTCCATCTTGGATCAATATTTCCAGTAGTATCGGGCGTTGCTACTATTATCGCAGGTCTGCTACAGACAGTGGAGACACCTGGTGGCGACCGCTAGAGATACGAGCTCCACTGTCAAAACGAGGTGAACGGTTACACGTTAACGGTTACACGATTACATTTCGCGGCAGTTCATGCGCCGGTACGCGCTGCCAAAAACTGTGACATCGAGTCCATAAAATCCGAGTTGTCTTCGAATGGAGTACTCACAGTCATAGCTTCCAAGAAACAATCTGTCGATAACGAGCATGTATTGCCCATCGCACAGACTGGTCTCGACTAGAACAGATGGAAAGAAATATGTGATTACTAATATAAATCTTAGACTGGTCAATGTTTGCTAACCTGAAGTTCCCGAGGCTGACTGTGTATTGACATTTATGGAATGAAAGTGCTATATCAAAAAGAAAAATCTGGTAAAAACAAAAATACCTACGAAACTTAATAAATATCACGTAGTCTAGCCCGTGCTTTCAATATATATTCTTTAGCCTAATCTTTATTAGCCATTCCATCTTTTCCTATGAAGTTTAGAAAAACAATTTCAGACAAAGCTCTAGAACTGCATAGACTGATATTACGTTAAATGGCTGCGATATATTTGATTCGAGACGTAATTTTAAACTTAATACAATATTTATGGGATAGCTCTCATCCAAACGAATTTACTACAAATTATAATCTGGTATTTTAAAAATAATATCGGTACGTCCAGTATTTTAACACCTTAAGTGTCACTTAAAAATTTTATCTGTTCAATTTTTTTGTTGAAAACTTGTTTCTTCTTTATACATAATCTATAAGTATGCAAAAGTTTTTTAACACATTCTGCGCTCCTGAACATAATTCAAAAGTAAAAAAAGAACCGGGAAAAATGAATGCTCGTTTGATATACTTATTTACCTGCCTTGTTTGCTGCACTGTATCGCAAGCGAATATAGAACGGACATAACAAGAATATATAGTTATTAGTTCTGCAAACAACATAGATACGAAAAATTTTCTAAAAATACCAAAGAAACATTTATATTATTTGCAAGGACAAAAGATCACAATGAAAAAAAAAGAAAAAGTAACGAAAAAAGTAAATGACAATAAAAAACATTTTTTTTATTGAAATAAAATAATTTTCAATATCAATCAATCAGTGTTATAAAAAAGGTACTTCAATCGCCATAATTTATTAATATTCATTTTAATTTATTTATATAATAAAACTCTAAAATTTTTCCGCTGCAAATTGAAGTTATTTATAAAAAAAATGATCTAGGGGGACCTAACATAAATAAAAGAAAGCAAAAATATAGTTTTCGAATGTTTGTCTGTTTGTTTATCTGTGTGTATGTTCATTTGAACACGCATCACGTACAAACTACTGAACTAATAAAGATGTATTTTTTAATAATATAGGGGTTCTAGTGGCATTTAGTTTTTATTTGCACGGAATCAAAAGATACGCGAATTTAATATTTTCAAAAGTTAATTTAGTTTGTATTAATAAAACAAAAAAGATTTGCTTAGCTACTCGACGCGTAGTAATTACAAAAATGTATATGTATCTATATACAACAATACATGGTGCTATCTCTAATTTAAATCGCGCAAAGAAATTTTTAATCGCGGCAGACACATGAGGGCAGACATCATTGTCAATCGTCTTCCGCACATAAGTTTTTTCCTTTATTTTATGTATTCGTTGAAAATTTAGTAAATTTCCTCAATTTATTCAAATTTTCAATCTGTTGTTAATATTCATTATTTAATTACTTTGGTGAATTTAGTATTAGTCTATGTAAATGATGTTGTTACGTACTTTACTCTATAGACATATGATTTAGAAGAGAAAAAAGATTTAACAAATAGTGGAACACAAAAATATTGTGTTTAAAATGTTTGTCCGTGAATCTGTTTATTTGTTCGCACATCAAATTTTTACTAGTGGATTCTGTTGAAATTGGCGTAGCATATAGTCTATGTTTTATCTTATTCACTAACTTAAAAGAAAATCAGGTAATTTGATGACTGAACACAAAGCGTACTCACAGAAAAACAAGCTTAATTATATTTTTATAGGTCCATATGCGAACGTATTCGCGAGCACCTCTAATAAAGATAGTATTTTTTCTACTAGCTCTTAGCTTAAGTAATTGGGATTCGAGTGTATCGTAGTGTACATCACAGTCTATTGGTTAAAGGTCAAAGCTCAAATAGTACTTACCATCAGAGTTAATTGAGTCTCACCTAACAATGCTGCATACAATTAAACAAACAGTGTACATTGCGTATATTATAGGATAGAAATAGAACTTCTACGACAGTCATTTTACTTCATTATATGTAATTAAAAACATTAGATATAATAAAATAAGCTATATCTAATGGTGAACGTGTTCTGCGTGACTTTAAATGAAGTATCGTCTCTACAGTATCGCTGGTTTTATTAACTTAAATAATTATATTGTAATAACGACAGATTATAAATTTATTAATCACGAATAATTATTTAATTTTTACTATTTTTTATTCTAAATATTCCGTTTTATTCTTTTAATATTTTAAAAAATGCCGTGAAACATAATTGTTATTTAAAATGTTTATACACAGAAGGATAATGTCGAAATTTTGTCATACTCGCTGATGCACGATAATAATAATTTTAAAAAAAAATGATTGTCAATACTCATATAAATTAAACTTATAAAATAGATAAATTGTTTTAAAATCGCGCCCTGTGCCAATGAGACGCTATGATTTTTTTCCTGCAGCGAAATAATATCCTTATTCATCTATTTCCACGTTATATGTTAAGTTTTTCGTTGGAAATTGTTGAAAGATGTTTCAAAATGTTCTTAGGTTTAATTTACCACTTTTTTTTTTAAATACTGAGCTTCAAACTGGCATGCAATGTGTGTTTCCACACCCTCTATTTTTCCAACAATAGATTGCTTTAAAATCGCACCATGTACCGATGAAAAGCGATTTATTTTTCCTACAGCGAAATAATATCCTTATTCATTTATTTCCACGTTATATGTTAAGTTTTTTCGTTGGAAATTGTTGAAAGATGTTCTTAGGTTTAATTTACCACTTTTTGTTTTTAAAATACTGAGCTTCAAACTGGCATGCAATGTGTGTTCCCACACTCTCTATTTTTCCAACAATAGATTGCTTTAAAATCGCACCATGTGCCGGTGAAAAGCGATTTATTTTTCCTACAGCGAAATAATATCCTTATTCGTTTATTTCCACGTTATATGTTAAGTTTTTCGTTGGAAATTGTTGAAAGATGTTTCAAAATGTTCTTAGATTTAATTCACCACTTTTTATTTGTGAAATACTGAGCTTCAAACTGGCATGCAATGTGTGATCGCACACCACCTATTTTTCCAAATATCACTTTGAAAAATACCACTTTGAAAAAATATTTCGGTTATCATAGCTGAATAAGATACATGCCATTTTGTACTTGTTCAGACCCACACTTGACAGGTTTTATTTCATCCTCATTATGGATAAATCATTATTCTTAACACGTACCTTATAATGTATTAATTTCTAAAGCGTCACAATTAATTAAATAGCGGTATTCAATCTGTTTACAATCAATGTGTACTTAAGCTGTGGACATAAGTTTTTTTTTAACTAAAACTCCTTTTTTATTGGTAAATAAAACACTAAGCTGTAATTTCATGTCGTTTCATGTGATATAACGATATCATAACACCATCTATCGGCTAGTTTATATAATTTATATATTATTTATTGCAATATTTTCAAAAAACAAAACTTGTCTCGAAAGACAACATTTGGACGTTATCCATTAGTTTGCAAACACCTTATATAACAAAAGATTATTTGAGGGACGTTTTGAAATGTTCTTCTGAAATAAAATATGTACAATTAAAAAACAGTAATATTTAGATAATTCGTCCTAATTAATCAAATTAGAGTCTATTGTTATTACAGTATAATTATTAAAGTTGTGAACAAAGTACCTCAAAAAGTATTACATAACAAAATTGAATATTACTGCAACGCGTGCAACTTATTTCCATTACATTTACCATTAGTTTCATTACATTTAAAAATAATTGTAAATAAATAATTCGTTAACCAAAATAAAACTGTTACAGAAGTTTAATGTAAGCCATACACGCTACGGTCAATCGGCGAGGTTTACCTGTACAAGTGTGCCTGCGCAGATCGACCACACATCATAGCGTATACAAGGCGGTCCGGTATACCGGAGAGGTCTTCAGTTCATTTTGCTATGACATCGATTGAATAGGACGACGGACTGGCATTGATATGCCTTGCGTTAAACTTGAAAAATAATGATACAAAAACAGTAAAAAAGAATCGAGAGTGGTGTAAAAATAAAACGTAAGGTGTCACTCAAGAAAATTGATTTTCGATCTTAACGCCGGTTGCCTGATCAGGTTCAAAAAACTGCGCAGGTATATTCCAACATACGCTTCGGTCTACCTGCGCAGGCACACCTACACAAGTAAACCTCTCCGGTAGAGCGTAGCGTGTATGTCCGCCATAACGTCTTCCGTGCGGTACTCGGGACATGTACTGTTAACTTTGCGATTTTATCGTTCATAATAAATAACGTTGGAAGGACACAAGATTTTTCCGTTCAATAATTTATAAGCCAAATACAGCCAAACCCAAACGCTATGTCCTCTGTACTAATCGATTACACGCTCCACGGAAATATATTGGTCCTTGCTTGTGTTACATGTTTCATAAACGTTTAAGCTTAACATGATGAAAATATTTGCCTAGAAGGTGTGCTGGTGACGTCATTATATGTTAATTGGGTTATACACTTTGTGATAATCGTACAGCATGATCGATATAATTTTTAGAAGTTTTACCTTGTATCCAGAGCCCAAATTTGCTTTAAAAATTAAGAGACCAATAGTAATACGAAATGCAAAATATAAATTTGCTTCTGGTGCGAAAAGTGCGTGATGTAACGTGTTCCATAATATGTGATAATGATTGTTTCATTAGTCGCATTTATATAATGTAACTGAAGCGGATGCGAATCGTGTAATATAGGTAAGCGTTTCAATGCTGAAAGGTTGAGCCCCCGTAAGGTCAAATTATTGACATATTCGTTTCCCCCTGATCGCAATATGGGCCGGTTTCATCAACAGTTTGGCCGTGCCCACGGGATTGACGTTTTACACATGAGTAATTACTAAATACGTAATTAATGAATAGACTCTTCGAAACGTCACTTGTTTATCTTCTGATGAACGTCAGGGTTTTCCAAACGTCAGTTTTTTATATCATGATGATCGTCAGGTTTTTCGAAAAGTCATTTTTTTTATCTTCTGAAGAACGTCAGGTTCTTTGAAACGTCATTTTTTTATCTTCTAATGACGTACCGTTCTTGTTACACTTAGGGATTTAAAAACCATTATACTTCTATATATTTACATTGTTCACTACTTAGAAGTATTCTCGAATATGGGTCACTTACTTGGACTCCACATTACGAATCACACAGTGAGAGAATTGAATTCTATTATATATATATAAATTATTTATTTATAATTTGGAATTATTTGGAATTATAAAATTAGTATATTTTGGAATTATAAAAGATATCCTTGACTTTTCTTTGCTACAGATTTCATCTTGGTCGAGAATATAGATCCTATAAAATACGACTATAATATAGATTTAATTTCTCATCACTAGTAACACGGATAAAAAGCGCCGATATATTATACCTATTTATAAAAAAATATAGATTCGCATGTTAACTGGCTTCTCTCTGTGCTCAAATTTAACACCCGATTCCGGTCTTGAAAACCTTCATCAAGATAATTTGGTAATTTGTACTCTGAATTTATAACAATAATAGTTTTTTTTATAACCGCGTAACTCGAATATGTCGATTATATAACAATCTTGTTTCCGAACATTCTTCTTTGAACATTTTTGGACGCAAATCATGAACATTTAAAAAGGAAATACAAAACATATATTTTAATTTAAAGTCCAGCTAATATAGAATTAATTATAAGTTCAGTACATATAAAATAGGACAAATGCTAAGTTAAAACTAACATTATTAAATAATCAATATATTAAGTAATAAATTCACTGACACGAGTACCTAACTTTTAAAAAAAATTATTTTAACCGTTTCGTTTACAAATAATTAGAGTTATATCCTAGTTGTATACTTTAAACATTTTGTTATACACTAAGAAGTTTTATGAGCCTTTTAATAAATAAATCTAATTAAATATTTCTTGTACATTGATTAAATAATAGATATTTAAGCAATGTTACAAAAAATTTGATTTTTTGAAAAATTTGATTTGAAAGCTGAACAAAAAATTTGATTTCCCAAACTTTATTCTATATCTTTAAAGATGATTAACAAAAATGGAATTTCATAAATAAGTAGTAGAACCGGTAGCTAATTTTTTGAATTACAAGTTATGTAACAGAAAAATCCCATCGAAATCTTATATTTAACATAACTTTCGGAAATTTTTGAAAAAAAATGTATTGTTAAATGTCTCTTCTCTGTTAAATATGTATTCTAAATTTGTATTTATAACTGTCTATATTCTTAGTGTTAAAATTCGTTTCAGTTCTATAACAATTCATATTAACATAATATTAATAAGAATTGTTCATAAATATATAGTTATATTATAAAAATCACTATACTTATGTATAATTCTTATAAAAAGTGATCTTAACAATCTTTTGGAGAAATAAAATTCTGAACTACATTAGTCACAAAAGGAAAATTAGGTTAAGCATAAAAATATTTCAGAGAAGTAACAAATGAATATAGTAGGGTATTTGTTTAATAACCGAATTTGTATTATTATACGAAATAATTGTTTAAAGTACTGAAAAGTAAAAAAATAATTAATTCAAAATAAGTACCTATCTATTCTTGTAGTCGGTTTTTTTTAGGGATTAATATTATTAGTCATCACGCTATAACAAATACTCAATTATTTTAATTCTTAGTATATCTTATAATTATTTAACGTCGCAGTCAAAAGCTCGTAAATAGATAATTTCCTCATTGTCTAAAGTTTGTTATAAAAAACAGACAGAAGTGAAGCGATAACAGTAGCCGCGAGTGGTCAGCTATTAGCCGTTGAGGAGTTCCGTTATTTATATCCGAAGTCCAACATCAGATCTTGTAACAACGAGCAGTACCAAACATTTTGACTCACGGTTGATTTACTACCCTCCCTTAATGAGTTGTATTGTTCATCCACAGAATTCATCATTAGAGTCTAACATGACATGACATGGTCGATGGTGTAGTTATTCTGCAAAGCAAAAGCTTCCATTGGCAAATATCTAGAATCAAGGTAGATTTACTACAAACCATTAAGGAGTTCCATTGTCCCTCTTCAGAACTCAATACCAGACTCTGACCTGGACGATGGTGTAGTTATTTTGAAAAGTAACAACTACCAGTAGAAAATTTCTTGAATCACAGTTGATTTACTACAATCCGTTAGGGAGTTCCATTGTTCATATGCAGAACTCATCATAAGACCCTGACCTGGTGGATGGTATAATTATTTTGCAAAATAATAACTACTTTTAGCAGATATCACGATCACAATTGATTTACTACCATTCGTTAAGGAGTTCCATTGTCCATTTCCGGACCTCATCATCGGATCATCACCATATTTATATGGGTGGTCTTATATTCCGTCCTTTGCTGGCATACTCATTAAAAAAAAGTATTACGCAAATCAGCTCATAAATCTGGGAGATATAAGTGTATATATATGCAGAAAATACGCATCAAACATATAAACTCCTCCTTTTTTGAAGTCGGTTAAAAATGCCAAGGGTATTTGAAAAGAATATGTTCGCCTAGAAAAAAATACCGCTAATTTTTATGAATCGTGGCGATGCTAAATTCAGTCTTGGCCGTTTGCAGTCTCATATCCTTATATATCTATTAAATATTTCCTAAGCTCATGTACCGCTAAAGTCATAAACAAATTTAAAAAAAAACATATGCGGTAATTCGCAGAACTCGCACACCCGAAATGTATCTATCTATCTTCTTTAACTTTATTTTGTGTAATATTTTTTTACCAGCGTAAAGTTCAAACAGGTATTTGGTTGCTAATTTTTTATCAGAGCGTAAATATAGAAATAATATAAACATATATTGAATATATTTGGCGTTAATTTTGTAGAAATTCATTATTCACAATTAAATGAAACTACGTGATGTAGTATTATTTCTACTTTCTTTAATTTCTTTACCACGACCTAGGTTTCGTTGTATTACAACATCTTCAGGTGGGATATTAGCAAAGATCTTTGATGAATCTGAATGATGATGAATCTTTTTGCTAATATCCCACCTGAAGATGTAATACAACGAAACCTAGGTCGTGGTAAAGAAATTAAAGAAAGTAGAAATAATACTACATCACGTAGTTTCATTTAATTGTGGATAAACATATATTTTTGATTGACAAAATTTCAAATTTATGTTATAATCAAAAAAATTTTAATTAAATATTTTATTTATTTTGAATTATTAGTAACAACGATATAATTACTATCGTTATTAAAATTATTACTTCTAAAAATTCTAAAATTGGCTTACGGTAACGAAACTTATAAATCTAAAGCGTCATCGTTACCATGTTACAAGCGTTCCACACAGAATTACTTCACGCAGAAGCCTCATTCATCCACCCTCTATTGGTAACGTTTGGCAATGAAGTGTCAGCAAGAGAATTAAGTACTTACAAACCATTATCCGTTGTATATGTACACAGCATTATATGTACCGAATTTATTTACCAGGACCAAGTACCAAGTTTTAATAGAGAGGAAAGCCATTTGATTATTCACACGTCTGTCTAAAAGTTAATTTTGTCCATATTGTTATTTTTTTAAAACTTGACCAATTTTTGAATTGTTAAAAACGACGTCAATTTTGGAATTTTTAGAAACGCATAAGTTTAGTTCCGTAAGTGCTTAAACTTATGATACATTGATAGGACATCCAAGGGGTCAATGTATCATAAGCTTTAAGCACTTAACAGAATACTTATAAGACACGTGAGTGATCTTATAAGGGGTTCGTTTTTGATGCACGGAACCCTAAAATTCTTCATATGTTAAAATTTTAATATAATCACTACACACCCATAAATTTGTGAAGATATTTTCGGATTTTGGTGTTACTCAATTTTCTTCTTATTTTATACTCAATCTCTTCATACTGCATACTGAGTACTCAATTTGTGTACCAAATTGTTTTAAGCTTATACAGGTGTTTTATTCCTTACGTATCTTATACAGGTGTTTTATTCCTTACGTACGTTTACAGGTGTTTTATTCCTTACTTACGTACCTTACGTACGTTTACAGGTGTTTTATTCATTACTTACAGGTGTTGTATTCCTTACTTACGTACCTTATACAGGTGTTTTATTCCTTACGTACGCTTATACAGGTATTTTATTCCTTACGTACGTTTTATTCCTTACAATTTTTGTACCAAATTGTTTTAAGCTTATACAGGTGTTTTATTCCTTAAGCTTATACAGTTGTTTTATTCCTTAGTATTCAATTTTTGTACCAAATTGTTTTAAGCTTATACAGGTGTTTTATTCCTTGAATTATTTTCATTGAAGTTATGTACCCGTTATTCTGAAAAATAAAAAACCGGCCAAGTGCAAGTCGGACTCACGTACGAAGGATTCCGTAGCACTAAACAATATTAAACTTATAAGTTTGTATTTCTCAAAGACACTGTGAAAAGAAAGTTATTGCTGCAGTCGACACCGAAAATATCCCATATCTCAAAAACTACACGACATATCTTATATAATTGTCATTGAAAGTTAGTAGGTACTTAATTTAGGTAGGTAGGTTTTAGGTAGTAGTACTTTAATTTCTACTACCTTAATTTTTCCAGAATTTTACGGACGTTAATTGAAAAGTTAGTGAAGAAGCACACATTTTGGAACTTTAGAAGCGCATTGTATTATTGACTTAAATAAAAAAATTATTTTGGAACCTCTATCATTTTTAAGTCATATCTAACGATACCATACACACCAATGTGCATTGGATTTTTTTTCATCCCTCAGTTACATGTATGGACTACGACTCCTAATATTATATTTTTTTTAATTCTACTATTTCCTTACATAGCAGATTATAGAAGACATCACTATCCAAATTTCATCTATATAGTACCAATAATGTCCAAGTAAAATAGCTGTGACATATAGACAGACATACAGATAAACAGGACGAAATTATAAGGGTACCGTTTTTGCCATTCGGCAACGGAACCTTTATAATGAAACGGCTTGATATGTTTAAAATCCCGGAAATATTTCTACAAATATATGGCTATGTAAAAAGTATTCTAAAATATGCTGGAAATCTTTCTAGAATATCTGTATAACCTTTCTAGTATTTTAATGAAATACAACTAACATCACCGTTTTAAATTTCAGTCAATAAAACTCAAATAGTGGTTCTAGAAAATGGAAACAAATAAACGGGGAAATCTCCTAATAACGCTTCCCATTCAACATTTTAAAAGACACTGAAAATTTTAAAAAATCTTCGCAACTAAACATCATCTTTGATACCAACATTAATATCGGTAATAAAATCCCTAAGTTCCTTTGACCAGAAGCTCTCATAATATTTAATGGCAATGTTAGTTACATGAATTAGTTTTTTTTTTCAAAATTGATGAAAATGAATTTGAGATAGCCGAGCGAATATTTATAAATAATTTGTGAATTATAATTAAGTGCAATAAGTATTTATAAACTCCAGTTAGAATTAACAGAATATGTAGAAAAGTTAAATGGATAATATTGAAAAAAAATTCAACGATACATCACAATAAAACTGAAGTAATTTAGAAGAATGAAGCGTGAATGTCATCGTGAAGATTACAAAATCTAGTTTTCCAGATTTTAAACAATGTCAGATAAATAAATAGGTGCATACGGAATAAGTAAAACACAAAGGAAATCGAAGATAGTAAAGGGTCACTGTATCCCAACATAAACCAACTGTAAGTATACAAAGATAAAAGTAGATAAAGATATCTTGGACGACAAACCTTTACAAGTGTAATTATTTGAACATGCTTGCTATCAACATATTATACAAAGAAGTGATTGCAATATTGCATTGTAATAAAAAGTACATCTATCTACAGACATGTCCCCATCACTGACCACGTAAAATGATAATAAACATTAATGGAAAATTATATATATTTTACACGCCAAGACAAGTTACCTATTGCTTAATTCATTCACTTATCTAATACAGTAGATATTTTTCAATTTTCATGTCTTCTTTTAAAAGAAATTTCAACGATATTTCCAAATATATATCATATATATATATTCATTCTTGATTATCAAAATATCCGAGTCTCATACATTATTTTCCTCTTAATTAAAAAACCTGATCCTCTTGGCAATAAACTAGATCATGGTACGTACCGTTAGCGCAATTGAACATTAAACATAATTCCTACATCAATGAAATAACTAATTCGATTTAATCAGTGCGAAGGCCCTTGATACCACAGATTAACCCCTCTAATCCTAAAACCGTCTACAACTAACGCGAACTTTGGATCCACAGTGTGAGGTTCTGTGTCGGTTCGGACAGTGTGAGGTTCAGTGTAAACATAATGTTTTTCTGAAACATCTAAAATATGGTCTAACAAGTAACAGTATTACTTTTGCTTACAATAAATAATTTTCTGGTGCACTGTATTTATCAGCACCTAATTTTGTATTTCAATATTTAATAAGTAATATTTGCTAAAATTAAAGTGCATGTATTCGCAAAGTGTTTTGATTAAAAAAATGTTAAAATATTGTCATTAAAAAAGAAACAATTTTAATGGTGATATTTTGCCTTGTAGGTTTATATAAAGGTCTAGTGAACTTAAAAACTTAAGCCAGTTCGTAACTTTTGTACAAAGTATTTAGCTTAGAGCAGTTTAGTTGTATAAATAATATATATTAAACAATTAAAAATACTGTTCAAAAATGCTATAAATATATATTCAAATAGTCAAATTTCTTTCTGTCTTTAATTCCATCATTATCTTCCTAACAGAACTTCCACGATTTTAAATTAATTAAAACAATGAAGAGGCTTTTTTGATTGCTATAAAGGTCATATATTGAGAACTATTTCTCGAGGTTATTCAATTTATATTCTTTTTATTTTACCTCGAGTTATATCGATTTCTCGATATAACTCGAAATATAAAAATAAAATAAAAAAATATATAAATTAAATGAGCTAAATGGTACTGTTGTTTGAATTAAAAAAATAATAATAATCACTTTATTTTTATAACTACATTTATGCAAATATGTTTGCTTATAGTTTGCGAAGCACTTTAATTTTAACAATTATTAATGATTAAATATTGAAATACAAAATTAGGCGCTGATAGATACAGTGCGTCAGAAAATTATTTTGTCCATTAAAAGCCTAAAATATAATTTAAAGCTTTGGCAAGTTGTTTCAAAGAAATTCAGTAAAATAAAGGTTTTTTTTATAATTTTACCAATTTTTAGGTTCCCTTACCTCAAAAGTAAAAACAGAAATGTTATAAGATCACCCACGTATCTGTCTGTCTGCCACAGTATTTTTTTCTGAAACTGTCTAACGTAGAAACATGAAATTCCACATAGTAATAAAACATATTAACCCGTACATATCCAAATAACTAAGATCCAAAAATACATATGGAAATATTAACGGGGGCAAATTAAATACTATATATTTTTAATTCCTTGTATAGTTTGGGGTATCGTTTGAATTTATTCATAATTTTAGGTATTTCATCTTCAAAGATATACTGAGAAATATGCAAAAAATATTTTCTTCCCCCATATTTGCACATACTTGAGTTAAAGTTATGAAAAATATCGAGGGTTTTAGAAGCCTACGCAAAGATTTGAGAAATTGTGAGAAAATTATAGCGATAAACCTAGATGTCAAAATTGTTATATGTATATGCACCATGCTTTTACGCCTATAGAAAATATGGTATGCAATATATTTACGTTATGAGAAATTAATATTTTTAATTAATTTAATATTATATACTCGTAAATATTTATAAGTGCCTAAATGTGTAGGAAAACTTCGTAGCTCTACTGATTATAATCAGGTTAATTTATTAATAAAAATAAATGTTTTTTATAAGGACACTAAAGGTAAAAATATATCACCTCTCCGAGACTTAAAAAAGATATCGTCATTAAGCTCTCATGAATTTGTGTCAAACGGTTTAATTTTGGATTCTTTGTTGGCACACCAATTTAAACACCTTTTTTTATTAAAATACCCCAAAAATATAGACTATTTAAAAACCATTCTTTAAAAATTTATTAAAATATAAGATTTTTGAGCTTCTAAATTTAATGTTAGAGACGGACCGGAAATTTCTCCCTGTCTCATACACTCTCGTGGAATACAATGAGCGTTACTAAAAATGACATCACAACTCGCTATTGTCATGCGTGTCTAAGCTTTAAACCTATAAAACTCAGTCATTTTCAAAGATCTGTCGAAGTGTTTTTCACTTCTTATTAGCGTGTGCCTTCAAATTGTGAAATAAAAAAATCGTCAAATACCCTATTTTATTGGAATTGTTATTGCAAATGAAACGTGAAAATTTTGTTTTGAATTTCTAAGAAAACTTCTATTTCATGCTTGGGACGTGAAGGGAGCGTGCTTTGGACGGGAGGGAAGCATGTTCACGTCACTTAGAAGCTTAACATTACATAAACGGTGTTTAAATTAAAAAATGAATAAAAACCTTAATTTCAGTTTAAAGGACATACCCAATAATACCCCACACATTATGGAGCACGAAAAAAATACTTTTATCCCAACTTTAATGTCTCATACATTACAAAAACTCGTTTACGCCCCAATCGATAAACATGTGTTCATGAACAAATATTTTCTATATATTAATCGAAATCTCTATCTGACGCGTCTACCTATAAAATTTCGTGTATAAGAATTTAAAATTACAGAAACTGTGATTGCGGAAATCGGGCGGATGGCCGGAAATACGGACATTAAGAAATTATAAAAATCCTTAAAATTGATTGAAGATTTCACAGTTCATGAAAAATAATTTCGACGCATTCATCGAAATCTCTATCTGCCGCACCTACCTGCAAAATTTTAGACATATAAATGTAAACTTGTAGAAACTCTTACAGACGGGCGGATGGACGGACTTACAAACACGACAACATTATAAGGATCCACAGTTTGACTATGCAACTATGAATAGAGATATTCGCATCTTATGAACAAACATTTTCTACATATTAATCCTAATCTCCATCTGACGCATCAGCTTACAAAATTTTATGCATTTAAGTCTAAAATTATAGAAACTCCGACAAGAGTGCGCATGGACGGACGTATGAATATAACGAAATTAAAAGGATCCTTAGTTTGACTATGGAACTAAGAGTAGATTTTCACATTTTATGAACAAATATCTTCAACATATTCATTCAAATCTCTGTTTGACGCATCTACCTGCATTTTCATGCATATAGATCTAAAATTGTAGAAATTATTGCAAACGAACGGATGGACAGACGTACGGACATAAAGAAATTATAAGGATCCTTCGACTATGCAATTAGAAGTAAAGATTTCACATTTTAGGAACAGACATTTTCTACATATAAATCGAAATCTCTATATTTACTTGCCAAATTTCGTACATAAGTGTTTAAAATTGTAGAAGCTTTGACAAACGGACTTATGAACGAACGTAAAAACATGACGAAATTATAAAGATTCTTGTTATGACTATGCAACTACGCGTGGAGGTGTTCACATTTTTCGAACAAATATTTTCTACATAGTAATCCGAATATATATCTGACGCATTTACTTTACTAAATTTCATGCATATAAGTATAAAATTGTAGAAACAGTGACAAACGGACTAATGGGCGGACGTACGAACATGACGAAATTATAAGAAACATTAGTATGACCATGCAACTACGAGTGGAGATGTTCACATTTTACGAACAAATATTTTCTACATAGTAATCCGAATGTATATCTGACGCATTTACTTTGCTAAATTTCATGCATATAAGTCAAAAATTGTAGAAACTGTGACAAACGGACTAATGGACGGACGTACGAACATGACGAAATTATAAAAATCCTTAATATGACTATGCAACTACGAGTGGAGATGTTCACATTTTACGAACAAATATTTTCTACGTATTAATCCAATTATGTATCTTACGCATTTACTTGCAAAATTTCATGCATATAAATCTAAAATTTTTGAAACTGTGACAGGCGGGCGGGCGGGCTTACGGGCGGATGTACGAACGTGACGAAATTATAAGGATCCTTAGTTTGACTATGCAGCTACGAGTGGAGATTTTCACGTTTCAGCATCTTCACAAAAGTGTACAAAATTTTCCCTTCAGCGGTTCGAAAAAAAGAGCAACTCATCATTATTGCTTTTGTCAACTAAACAAGGGTTACAGTACCGACACCAGTTAGTTTATCAAAGTACAAGTGACTTCATTAAGAAAGGTAAAATATGACTGAACAAATGAATCGAGCACCCATAATAATTTACCCAGGAATAATATATTGAACTTAATCATATACACACGCATGTACATTCTATCTTTAGGGATATTCTTTTACACAAATAAGACGGACATCAATAACAGTGCTAACAATATTTTAATATTAAGTGATAAATTATAATATTTATTATAGCGATTTAAAAAAGAAACTATGACAAGCCATATGTATTCCCGGAAAAGAGTTAGGTCTTATAATATAGCTACGCGTGCACAGTTCATAGTTTTAATATATGTATAACAATTCCGCGTATTAGATACTTAGGGGCTATTCAAATGAATAAAAAAATTATCACTAAGTATGTAACCAGTGATATACAGCGGATCGAATTTAGCTGAAAATGCAACTTGTAGTTCTCCAATACTTATTTTTTTTTTCATAGCTTGGAACCGTACGAGTCGTTTGTATTTAAATTCAAAGTGGATCTCAACCGTTTGACAACCTGCATAAAAATAAAACGCAGAGGCGAGAGAAAACGAGAATGGCGAAGTGTGCCTCGGTGTAATACGTCGCGGTCGAGATTAGCTATGAAGTATGAATGGTGAGGGCGTGCAGCGCGTGATGCGGCCGAGCGCGACGCGGCAGGGGGCGCGGGCGGGCCCGACCGGCTGCGCGCGCGCATCGTTTGTTTACCGATCGTTACGTAGTAGTCGATCGCGAACCGAGTGGAGTCGCGCACGTCCGCGGCACTCGCGCCATTCGCGGACGAGACGGCCGCCGCGACGCACGCCATGTTCGCGCCCCGCGCCGCGATATGATCGCGCGAGACGAGTCGAAGCCCGCGTTCGAAGAGGCGCGCGCGCCCGCCGAGCGAGAACGGCTGCTCGCGCTACCCGGCAGCATGCGCAAAGTGAAGAGCTTCAATGATACGAACCGGCTACGCGAGGGCGGCGCCGCGTCGAGCGCGGCGTCGGCGCGCTGCCTCCGACCCGGCGAGGTGCCCTCGCAGCCGCCCTCGCTGGCGCCCTCCGAGAGCGGCGCGCCCTCCATGCGCTCGCTCGCCTCCATCGGCATGGGCTGCACCGACGGCCGCAAGATGGTCATCCGCCGCGTGCCGACCTCGCCCACCGAGCTCCTCAACCTGGTGCGCCCGCCCACGTAAGTCTCCTCGTTATCCAATTGAATCCCCCGGCTCGTCGCATCCGACCGCGCCGACGTCCCGTCGCGGACGCGCGATTTACGATAATAGCCTCGCACAGAGCGATTGCTGCTCGCCTTACTAATTTCATTTGTCAACTTATTATTATTTGAACAAATTCATTCGACGCGATAAAGATATGCCGATGTGACAGATAAGTGACTACGCGATTTTCGACTTTGTTTATTTATACGAATATGTTTCTAAAACGTGCCCGAGAAGTCAGTTTTTTATGTCAACACTACACATCATATCATAACCAATTATCTCGTTTATCGCGGAGAATTTTTTATTATAATTATAAAAAAAATAAAGCGCGCCTAAAATAACATCCCGCAATCAATTTATTCTTTAACTGTTATCAAACATGTTAGTACAATTAAAATATTTGATCGTTTGTCTCGTTTCGGTCTAAATAGATTGCTGTCAATAATTTGAAATCTATTAAACCTTCGAAAGTGACGGGCGACCTTCAACTTGATCATGAATATACTTTGAATATAAACTGAAACTGACATCGACAAACTCTAAATCATTAAACTTTGGGACATAGTTTAATAAACGATTTTTGTTAAACACCTATATGGTTAAACCATATCACTCATACCACATAATCATATTGTTAAAGATCCGTGATCTCTAACTTTACGGTTATATCCGTAGAATGGACTGTAATGAATGTAAGAAACAGCGCTGACTAAAACCAGTAGGTACACTTACAGTAAAATATAAAATAAACTCAGTAACTTACAGTAAAGTAAGTAAGTCTCAGTAACTTACAGTTCACTTACAGTAAAATATAAAATAAACTCAGTAACTTACTGTAAAGTAAGTAAGTCTCAGTAACTTACAGTTCACTTACAGTAAAATATAAAATAAACTCAGTAACTTACAGTAAAGTAAGTAAGTCTCAGTAAGTTACAGTTCACTTACAGTAAAATATAAAATATTCTCAGTATTAACTTCAATTGTAGAGTAGCTAGACATTAGTGAAAATTTATGGGATAAATTGAAATAAAATTCGTTAATTCTGTGGAATACCACATTATTATCAACATACTTTGTTTCATTTTTAAAGTCACGCACAAACGACAATTTAGTATTTAAACATTGCTGTGTATGACACAAAAACATCATTATACCTGTAAAATTACTCAAATCGCCACGAGCATCCCAATGAGTTTATGAAATGCAAAACAGATAAATATTTTGTTATACAATAATAAGTGATGAAATTATAAAATCTACATATCGTAACATTACCTGGAAAGTATAGCATATACTTAAAATATTCATGTAAAAACACAATTTTCCACTCCGTATATTGGTTAATTATATAAATACCTCTCATAATACTCCGCTGAAGCGTCTTTGCAAACGAACAAATCCTCAAACAGCCTTTTTATTATCCTTGTTTACTCTACCGTATATGCGATGTTTATCTTCTCTTACATACAAATGTTTTTCATTAAAATAATATTCAAATTATACAACAGAATATCGTTTTACAACTTTCTGACTTCTCCCATAAATATGTCACTCATAAAGTTAAGCACTGCTTTATTTTTGGGCTTCTAAGATATTCCAATAACCTTATATAAATCCCTTCATATCACCTCCATACATCTCATCTAGATCTATGATACTACTGAAATACTTCAATCAGATTTTGAAAAATTTACAAAGGATATTTATTACCAAAAAATTAAGCATTTACGTTTTATATTTAAAGTTGTGGTAGAATTTTTAGAAACCGACTATGTAACGGCTACTAAAAGTTTATGTGTCATGTGACACATCTGCCATACACAATTACCAGTTGACACTTTACGATCATGAGATATTTCATAACTAATCGAATTCTCTGGCAGTATGAAATAATGGTAATTCACATTTGATCCTCGGTCGCGGCTGCTAAAGGTTATCAGAGGGGAGCCTGAAACTTTCATCATTATAGAACATCCTTTTTAATATTGTGTCGGAATGAATCGGCATTCTTATCGTTGCTAGAACACATTTAGCCACTTGGACACGTACAGTTCATGAGTTATATCATAAATATCCCCGAGAAATATTAAATTATGTCGACTGGCGTCTTTACGAGCTCACGCGTCAATTTCAGGATAGCGACATGAAGAAAATAACTTGCAAATTGTACGAATGGTTGCGATGTTTCACTGAACTTATTACAATTTTAATTGAACTTCCTATTATTCATCAATTTACGTAGATTCAAATATTTAAACTTTAATGAATTTTATCAAAATTGGAATAAATAACATAACTCTCGATATTGTCAGTTTGAATATTAATCCCGCCTACTGAGACATCTAAACATTAGATTAAAATGCAGTACATAAAGTCAGTAAAGTGTCCTAACAAGAGAAAGTATAATAAAGAAAAATATCCTATATAATATCCTCATATCCTAATAATATCCTATATAACTATAATAAAGAATAATAATAATATCCAAAAATAATAATAGGTTTTTATCTTCTTAATACTTATTATCGGTAAAGAAATTTTATATATATTCTGAATAAAATATAAATATACGAACTTATTCATAATTCTTTATAGTTTTGTTAAATACAAGATATAAGCAAATGATTCGATAGAAGATTGTATTAATAAATGACCTAACGTATTTTTTTTATATTGCTCAAATTTTAAAGTCTTTTTAAAATCTATGTAATATACACAAATATTACAATTATTTACTTTAATAAAACTATAGAATTAATACAATAGACTAAGCAAAAGGAATATATTAAAAACGAATGTACACCTCACATTATGCGAAGAATGCAAAGATCAATGCGTGCTCTATTACCGCTCACTAAAATTAACTTAAACTTTAAGTTTATACGAGATTAATGGAACATTATACCTCAGGCTATCCGAAAAAATTATATTATATTTCGTAAATGGACTTGAACTTGACTAAACTCCATAATGCATTCAATTTCGTACGTACGAAAGTTCACTGCAGGTTGTAATTCCCTACCAAACACATCACCAATCTTTATCATTCACAGTGCATTCAATTTCGTAGGTACAAAACTCGCTGAAAGTCGTAATTCCCTATAAAACAATCACCAATCTCTATCATTCATAATGCGTTCAGTTTCATAGGTACAAAGATGCGCTGCAAGTAATAATTCCCTACAAAACAATCACCAATCTCTATCATTCATAATGCGTTCAGTTTCATAGGTACAAAGATGCGCTGCAAGTAATAATTCACTACAAAACACATCACCAATCTCTATCATTCATAGTGCGTTCAATTTCATAGACAACGCACTATAAGACTCGCTGCAAGTCGTAATTTCTTGCAAAACACATCACCGATCTCTAACATTTATATTGCGTTCAATTTCATGGATACGAACACTCGCTGCGAGTAGTGATTTTCTGAAAAATACTTTGTCAAACTCTTTCGGCCATAGTATATTCAATTTCATACGTACGAAGGACGCACAGCAGGCCGCAAATATCTACAAAATACTTCAAAAAAACTATTGTCCGTAGTGCATTCAATTTCGTACGTACGCTGGCCGCTATAGGCTACAAATCTCTACAAAATACTTCACCAAATGCTATTGTCCATCGTGCATTCAATCTTGTATGCATGAAGGCGCGCTGCAGGCCGCAAATATCTACAAAATACTTCAAAAAAACTATTGTCCGTAGTGCATTCAATTTCGTACGTACGCTGGCCGCTATAGGCTACAAATCTCTACAAAATACTTCACCAAATGCTATTGTCCATCGTGCATTCAATCTTGTATGCATGAAGGCGCGCTGCAGGCCGCAAATATCTACAAAATACTTCAAAAAAACTATTGTCCGTAGTGCATTCAATTTCGTACGTACGATGGCCGATATAGGCTACAAATCTCTACAAAATACTTCACCAAATGCTATTGTCCATCGTGCATTCAATCTTGTATGCATGAAGGCGCGCTGCAGGCCGCAAATATCTACAAAATACTTAAAAAAAACTATTGTCCGTAGTGCATTCAATTTCGTACGTACGATGGCCGCTATAGGCTACAAATCTCTACAAAATACTTCACCAAATGCTATTGTCCATCGTGCATTCAATCTTGTATGCATGAAGGCGCGCTGCAGGCCGCAAATATCTACAAAATACTTAAAAAAAACTATTGTCCGTAGTGCATTCAATTTCGTACGTACGATGGCCGCTATAGGCTACAAATCTCTACAAAATACTTCACCAAATGTTATTGTCCATCGTGCATTCAATGTTGTACGTACGAAGGCGCGCTGCAAGCCGCAAATATCTACAAAATACTTCAAAAAAATATTGTCCGTAGTTTAATTCCGTACGTACGAAGGCCGCTACAGGCCGCAAATCTCTACAAATACTTCACCAAACTCTATTGTGCATAATGCATTCAATTTCGTACGTGCATAGACTCGCTGCATGTCGCAATTTACAACAAAATCCTCCTAGCCTCTTATTCTTTTCCTGTAGCTTCTTTTCCCCTGCAACTTATGTAATATCATGTTTCAGTTATTTTTATAACATTCGTACAAGATTTGATAAAGATTACTCGGTAAATGAATTTTTTTCTTTTAGAAGAAAGTGTTCTTGTATATTAATAATATCATGCATTATCTTATCTCCCTATACAACGATTATAAAAAAAATTATTACTTTTAACGATTTCCAATCGTAAAAAATTGTTTCGCGATTAAAAAATTCTTACACCTTTTCCGACTGAAAGTAGTTCTAATATTTTTTTCTGGAAATTTGTCTTCCATATGTTATAAACCTACAAGTTTTTTTTGATACATTTAAAATATGTTTTTTTTGTTTTATTCGAAGTTTCAATTTCAAAATGGGAAATAGCTTGTTTTTATTTTTTTAATTAAAAATTATAATCATAAAACCGATTAACGGCTGTGTATAAAATTTGTACTACGTATGTTTATCCACAATTAAATGAAACTACGTGATGTAGTATTATTTCTACTTTCTTTAATTTCTTTATCACGACCTAGGTTTCGTTGTATTACAACATCTTCAGGTGGGATATTAGCAAAGATTGAAATTGATTGAAAAAAAAAGATTAGGAATCTTTGCTAATATCCCGCCTGAAGATGTTGTAATACAACGAAACCTAGGTCGTGGTAAAGAAATTAAAGAAAGTAGAAATAATACTACATCACGTAGTTTCATTTAATAGTGAATAATGAATTTCTACAAAATTAACGCCAAATATATTCAATATCAACGTACGTTTATGTTTAAAAAAATAATATTGTATTATTATTCACATTATTAGTAAAAAAAATGCCTTTATTCTATTAAAAAGACAGTACTGCTACATATAAATTCTTATATCAATTCTATCTTTAACCACGTAAGGCTAGTCCGAAAAATAAGCCATTTAATCTCTGTACGAAATTATGAATGGTTAAATTACAATAATGGTGTATGCACGTTTGTAATTCTGTGTCTAAAACCGTTACGAGCGACGGCCAACATGCGAATGACTAACTATCCAACATATGGCTCGCATCTAACACATACACGCGGGGCACAGGTATTCTTGTTGGTGTGAGTTTTTTACACGAT
This sequence comes from Druceiella hillmani, assembly GCA_039881145.1. Lineage (NCBI taxonomy): Eukaryota > Metazoa > Arthropoda > Insecta > Lepidoptera > Hepialidae > Druceiella > Druceiella hillmani. The sequence continues at coordinate 48,115,336 of JAYKKI010000003.1, forward strand.
GACGAATTCACACCACCAAGTTCACGGTGAATATACGCAAGAAAACGATCTCGGTATCATTACAATGTTAATGGCACTTTTTATACGGAGCAAAAAATAACGCGAGAACACTACAATGACTCAGAATGTAGTCAAAAACCAAATCGCTCACATATATATAGTCTACATTTTTTTCCAGCAAATAGATAATTGCCTAGGTGTGATCTCACCGTCTTACAAAACCCGTGGCTCGATGATAAATTTTAGCATTCACTCGTACAATGTCATATTTAAATTAAAAAAAAATACATTCGTGCAACTGAATGAAAATACATACAAGCTGAACAATATAAATTTTTAGACACCAATTTTAACAGCATTTTTCAAAATATGAAATCTAAAATGTATTTTTTCTTTTATTTTCGGCTACAAAACTATAATATTCACCAAGATTTATCGAAATTAAAATTTAATATGTGTGTGTGTGCGTGCTTGCGTGCATGCGTGCGCGCGTGCGCGCGATCGCGCGCGCCCTCTATTCAGGGAATCCATAGTCAAAAAGAAAAACTTTTAAACGGCTGTATGTCATTAGGACTAACCTGAATGCCCATTATTAGTAGCTTATTTTTTTGTTTTCTAAGCAAATTATTTACTGTGACTTAAAATTTGGAAATTGACAAAAACTATTGACTACACAAACTGTATGGCAATTTTTATCAATAAGAGACATTAACTATTTACCATTATTTGAAAACTCAAAAGGCAAGACTTCCTCACGAGTATCTTAAAAATAGATTTAATTAAAATTTGTACTTACAATTTACTTTAGCGAAGTATTTGAGAACATTGATATGACGCCCTAATATTATATTATGTAATTAGTATTAACTCAATATTTAACACTAAGTTCAGAATCTAGAGCCAATAGATCCACTAGATAGAGACAATAATAAATTAATCTTATAAGAATAATTACCTTCATATATCTTTGAGCTAGTTTTGATTATTCATACAATTCTAATAAACCATATTTCAGTCAATAAGTAATCGGACAATATAACAAAACATGGATGAATATGTTAATACAAGAGTTGTCATTTAGTCACAAACATTTTAAACTGATGCGAAGCCAGTCTCGAACACAAAACCTGTGCAAAATCATAACAAACAAAATAAATCATATACACCCTACAAGTGTTATGTAAAAAAGACCTCACATGTTAATGGATAATGTATTCCTTTATCTCTATACCATAAATATCAGAATAGTGATTAGACTGACGCATTTACTGATAAACAGTAAAGTATGTAGCCACGACGTTTCCTTGGACACAATAAAGAACGAAGTAAATTATCTATACGAGTGCGCATACGCAATTACGTTTTTGTGCGTTATCTTATAAAACTAACTTTGATGACAGAGATTAAAAAGGGCGAATAATGCCACTAGGCTTCCGGCAAATCCTAAATAGGTTACCATGAATTTGATCGGACATCAACTTATATGTTTCTTAATAAAACTTTGCACGCAAAGTAGAGTCTAGAAACGTAAAATATAGTTTAATCAATATTTTTTACTAATTTTTGTAAGCCATCCCAATGATATGAACATAAATACTTAATTTAAAATCAGACTAGTGTATATATATTTTTTAATCAGACAATGGAGGAAAATACCTAAATTTTACAGTAAATACGATCGGTGTCTCTATTAAATATAAAAATATGAATAACTTTCAAAATATAAAAGGTCTCACTAATTATTTCGAAGAAAATTATATTAATTGACTTCTTAATTTAGGATAACGGCAATGAATAGGATTGGCCTCCGTCCAAATTGCATCATTGTTTTTGTTTTAAGTTTATTCCAATTTTATTTCATCTACACCTATTCCGTAAATCTAAAGACAGCTCAGTCAGCTGGAAGTCAAAAGGATGCATGCACTATCCAAGAGGAAACTTTCTGTTCCGTACTGGATTCAATGCTGTCCCCTTTTATTTTCCACCATTTTTCTCTTGGTCAAGCCAGATTTTCATTCTTTACAATGGAAGAAAAACATTTCTCTTCTATGACATTAATCTTACGCTTATTAAATTCTGTATCCATTGTTCATTATTCGTATTCAGTGGCTTCCTTGACTTATTTAGCCATTATATTTTTGCAAGACGAGCATTTACGATCAAATTTTAGGTAACCATTCCCCACTTTCCCATGGTATTCAAGTACTCAATCACCTGATTCTGGTCACATCAGCATGTAACTTATAATGAGTGAAAATAAATTTAGAATTTTACTAATATGTTAATATTTAATTACTATTGAAATTAAAACAGTACTAACAATCCAACTAATTGAATTCAAGTTTTCAGCCTAGATTTCGATTCAGTTTCAGATAGAAATATAAAATAAGTATAATAAACTTTTCGAAACAACTCTATGGATAAAATTGACATGCAGTAGGGCAGAGCTTGTAGAAAATGGAGCATTTAACCGGGGCGCTATACGTCCTGTTTATGCTTCCCTACACAAACGTACGTTATCGACGGATAACAGAGTACGCCTCTTGTTACTTGAAACTTGTAAAACTTGGAACCTGTGTCGGCACACGTTTTGTGATAACGATAAACGGTCTGTTACTAATGAATGTGCTTCTTATAATATAAATTGGAGGATTTGGAGGAGGTTGGCCTATTTGGAGAGACTATGGAGCATTGAGAAAAAAATTAAAAATCATACGTAAAAGTTTTAGGCTTGATATTATTCGTAGAAATTTACGGCAGAATTTAAATTCATTATTTACGTGTGTTACATATATATCATACACATATACAGCGTGTGTTATTCTTTACGACATATTTTTATACAGCTGATTCCTCTTAACGTTCTGAACGTAAAGTATTTTCCGGTAACGCGAAATTTCAAAAAATTCCATTTGTTTATCATAAAGTCACTTCAATATCAGAATCCTGTTCAAATCCTACTTCCAAAATAATAAAACTTTAAAAACTCAGAAAACCCTTTTTGAAAATGAAATATCACTTATAAGATCAACCGACAATTTGCAAAATGTTGACATTCCTTTTTTCATAATTTTCATTATAGATTTTATTCGTTACATTATTCTGAACTGAAAAAGTAAATAAAGGAGTTTATTAAAAAAATCAAAATATTTTGTTTTTTGGTCCTTTTTATTAGTCAAAATAATGGATCACACATTTGTACTTACACTTTATTTTAACGAAGTATTAGAGACCGTTAATAGGACACCCTAATATTAGATTATGTAATTATAGTTAACTCAAAATTTAACACTAAGTTCAGAAGATCCTCTACAACTGCAATAATTACCACGCTATTAACTTTCTGGATTTTGACATGGGAAGTGAAAATCTTTGCCAGACATAATTTAGATTAAATAAGTTCAATGTTAAATTGCTTTTAAACTAAACTATTTAGAGGTAACCTTACTAACATTTAAATTAATAACTAAGCTGCATTCTTTATCTAACCTCAACGAAGAATACATATTTACGTCCAACCTTACCAATACGTAACGTATCTATTTCTTTGTTAACTAGATATTAAATAAAAATGAAAGAAAAATAGAAGAAAATTAAATTGAGAAATAAAAATAAAGATTAAAAAACTAAAACTCGTTTTCGAAAAAATAAATTAAAAACTAAAAAATTAATTTTCATTTCACTTAAATATATTTGTTGCTACGTTGTGGAGCAGTAAGCAGCATTCAGTTTTATGACGTAAAACTATTTACAAATGGCTTAGTGTATTGAGATCGGTTTTTCCAAGTTCATCACTGGCGACTCTAAAATGCATCCTTCTAAATTAGCACAAAGCCGGACTAATAAAGAATTGGCACTCTTGTCGGAATCTTCTAGTTGTTGAGTCATTAAGATTATTTACAAAGTTTCATTGGTATCACTGATATACAAACATTCTAGATCTTTAATACGACTTAATAAAATATTACTTAACCCATACTTATCTTTCAGATTTGAATGAAATGAAAATTTGTTTCGTGCTTTTTAGTTTCTTTTTTCATGGACCGCACAAAGCACTAATAAAGAATTGGCAGTTTTGTCGGAATCATCTAGCTGTTGAGGCATTAAGATTACTTACAAACTTTCATTGGTATCACTGATATACAAACCTTCTAGAGCTTAAATTCGGCTTAGTAGAATATTACTTAACCCATACTTAACATTGAGATTTGAATGAAATGAAAATTTGTTTCGTACTTTTTAGTTTATTTTTAGTAGCCCTCGACGTCAATGGTTAGCAAGCTAACAAGCACCAGAGTTCAAGTTCCCCGGTCTTGTTAATTCTGATAAAGAAATAGAATCTTACGGATTATTTAAACGTTTCCTCTGATCTAGGTCACTTTTACATAAGCTGTCTCAACTAACGCGATATAAAATTGAACCTATGCAAAATTTTGTTTTCCCTAATCCTATACCTGCCCGCAAAGTGCATCCTTGTAACTTTTACACATTCATCGCCTAGCAAAGAATTAGAGGTTGCATCTTTATTACCACATTTCCATTACTTCTCAAAACATGAAATCCAACCGTCATAAACTATTTTTAAGGTAAACCAGAAACATTTTCCAAACCACTAATTACATTTAAATCTTTTTTCAGAATTTATTTAATAACCCTCCAATTTTAACGCATATTAAAAATCGTATAATCCTTCTATATCATCGATTATTAGGTAATACTCCCGTAAATATGGAACGAGCAATCAATGAAATTGACTGAGCTAAATTAAATCGGTTTCAAAATATTAAACTATACAGGAACGACTTAAACATATTAATCGTAATTAAGAATGGTTTATATTTAATTCTGAAGCTATATATTTCTGAAACAGGGATTAGGGCTCCCAAATGATTGAAAGACCTGTTAAAAGACCTAACGAATGACACCCCGCTCAATAGGTGCATAACATTTTTTATTCGCACCCAAATTTTTTGTACAGGTGGCGTTTGATTTTTATGAATCGATTAACATTTCGTTTGATCGAATAGATTCAGTATTTCTTAAACTGCGAATCTAAAATCCATACATACATAAATACATATATAGACCCTTCTTTTGCTACGCCGTAGTCAGTATAAAACATAAATCTCAAAAATAACTTTCCTAAAACTTACGTCTTATCATTTGCGAGTCCATTTTTTTTAAATAAACCACGCGGAAGAATATAAATTGATTCACGCAACGTCATAGAAATCTGGTACAGAAATAACGCGACAGAAGTGATAATAGCGAGCTTCTCTGCTATCGAACGTTATTTCGTAAACTTTCCAAGTGAGCAATAGCGTAGGCTATAAATTTTCCCTATAGTATTTCTATTTTTAACATAAACATTTCGTTAGCGCGTTATAAATACTGGTTATTCCTGTAGTGCTATGTATGTCATATTTAAGGTTGATTTTGAAGTTTAATAATACAGATTTCAGATTGCGTTATTCGTTATTTAAAAAAAATGTTACAATAAATTACACAGATTTGTATAAAGTACTAAATAACCTTTATATTTAATGAAATCATATGTCTGTAAGTATATTATTTCATTAATTTTAAAATATTTATAATAAAATATTGAGCTTTTTTTCAAATAAAATTTGCAACTAATATGTAAACAAATGAATTGATAGTATGTAAATTCAAATTTTAAAAAAAATCATTTTAAACGCATGACTTCTATGCATTAAAAAATACTCTTTTTGGCGATTTTGGGACTGCAATATTGCTTTCGTGTATACATATACCTATTTAAAATATCATAAGTCAAAAGTATTGAGAACAAAAAACAATTAGAGTAAACAACCTGTCATAAAAAAGACGATACATTTCTCTAATTGTTTTTTCACAAACGATCTGAAAATTCTTACCCAAATTAAATAGAAGTTTCCGGCACAAAGTTTATTTTATTTTTCTGCATAGAGGTCACTTAAAATCGCAATAACGTCATATCCTAAGGCTAAAAAAATATTAAATTTTTTTTTCAATAAAAACCTAAAAAAGCAAGACATTTGAAATATTTTTGCACAAATCGATTTTAATCCTAGGAAGCTATATTTCTAAAATTAATAGCCTAAGTATTGCCATGATTTATTTAAAATAACATCTTTTTAATCAAATTTAATACTGTTTTAATAAAACGTCAAATTGGTTAAACGTTTTTATTTAACTTATTTATCATCGACTACTATATCACTGTAAATGTACAAAACTAAAATTTCTCCCAGACCACATCAGGTTATGCACCTAATTACGATAATAAATATATGCCCTGTAGGTAACGTTTGGGAGCCACTGAGTCATGCTATGTTTTCAACTAGACGCAGGGAAACGGGCAGTCACAAATTACACGATCCACTCGTATGCGAATGAGGCGTCCAGAGTGTGCCAAGGTTGAAGATAAATGATTTCGTTTCGGTCGCGTTGTAACACAATAATGTCATCACATTATTTATTACGCACATTTTGTGGCAACTCTAACGCGGCAGCTTCCGCGAGCCACCGCTATAGGAAGTGGTATTTAAGTTTGTATATATATATATATATATATATATATATATATATATATATATATATATATAGCTAATTATTATTTTTATTTAATTTGTTTTAAAATCATCATTATATTTGGTAAGACAATCCAGAGTGGGCCAGAATATTCCATTCAAGTTTCTGCCAAAGTGGCTTGTCTTTAAATGACAGATTAATGTCGACATCGTAAAGATCTCGAGTATTTTTTATTGAGGCAACAAGAATTTAATTCCACCGGTATTGGAACGGTATTTAAAGTTTTTTTTCTAATATGCAACTATTATTTTTATTAATTTTTTTTAATCATCGTTCTATTTGCCACGACAACCCAGAGTGAGACAGAGCATTCCGATGAAGTGTAGTCTTTGATCTATCATGTCCAATGTTTCTTTTATAGAAATTACAAAAATCTGTTTCAGTAAAATCTGGGCCTAAGTAAACACGACCCTATTTATTCTGCTAATTTTGATGCACTTTACGATGACAGAGTCTTTGCATATTTTATAAATTTCAGAATATATTCTTTAGTCATTGTTATTTAAAAAAAACTAGGAAATAAACGGCTCTTCAGATGAGGAAAAATAAGAAAACGTAACGTGCTTACTCGCCGTGCAATTTTTATTACGATTTTAAGAAAACGGCAGATTTTTCTGTCACCCAGACTACTCATATTTTCTTCGAAACCCCATCTTTTTCGGAAAAAAACGTTCAAATTGGAAAGTGAGCTAGTAGATGAATTTTTAGTTGTACGATAATTTACCATTTCCAGTGATGTGAGGGATTTGTTAAAAAAATCTTCCCCGCCTTGAGCCTTACTTCATTGAACAATTCAGATGCAATTCAGATGCTAGGTAAGCTGACCTCGATGATTTAATACTAATGATATTGAATACCTACGTTCTTAAGTAGATGATATTGTTTTCTTTTTCTAAAACAACTTTCATCTTTAGTCTGATAAAGCACATAAATTGTTTATCTTGAAGTGATGTTAACGAGTGAAGTAATAAAAGTTTAATATTATCGTAATAACACAGTACCGGCTCCAGCCTGATGTATAAAGTTTAATATTATCGTAATAACACAGTACCGGCTCCAGCCTGATGTATAAACATCTAATCAATGATGTACGAAACATCATTAATTTCTACGGCAATAAGGCTATTAGTATATTTTGAAAATAGTTTTCAAAAGGCCATATTGCTACAATGAGCTTATAACTATTATTAATAACGGCTTTTAACTGGTGAAGGAGTTATTAAATTTCGTTTCAAAATGTCTATGCATGTTGCAAAACATCGATCACCAGAATTATGTATATATTCCTAATAATTAAACATGTTTTTAGTTCATTATATAATATTATACAATTTTGTTAGTATATTATCAATTTTTATTAATAAAAGTTAAGAAAACGCTTAAGCAAAACTTTTAAATGTAAACTAAAAAATGTTTATAAAAGAAATTGATAATAGACTTTATAAATTAAAAAAATTATAACATAGAATTTATAAATAAACTTTTATACAAATTTAAGTAAAACAGTCACGTTTTTATTAATTTGCTATAATTTTATACGAAAATATAATACGAAAATCTGTCCTGCCATTTGGACGTAACAACATACTTTTTGTTGTATTAATATTCCACGTGTGCAAAGCCGCCTACAATGCATACCTACATTATATACTCCGCTATACGAAATATATGCTCGTCAAATTCGGTAGTGATACGTTGCTTTTTTGCAGTTATTAAATAACAAACTTCCAAACACACTTTTTGTTGTATTAATATTCCACGTGTGCAAAACCGCCTATAATGCATACCTTTAATATATACTCCGCTATGCGAAAAATACGCTCGTCAAATTCGGTAATGATTCGTTGCTTTTTTGCATAGCTATTAAGTAACAAACATCCAAACACACTTTTTGTTGTATTAATATTCCACGTGTGCGAAGCCGCCTATAATACATACCTATATTATATACTCCGCTAGACGAAATATGTGCTTGTCAAATTTGGTAGTGATACGTTGCTTTTCTGCAGAGTTATTAAGTAACAAACATCCAAACTTTCGCAATTACAACATTAGCTAAATGCAACTCCAGGGGCATTACATTCTACCAGAGGCGCCTTTAAATATAAAATTAGACCAAAAATATTTTCCCATTTAACAAATAGGCGAAACCACAAGGCGACTTTTTGTAAGTATTCCATCATCATAATTGAAAAGAAAGGTTTCACTCCATCCTAATATTCATCCAATAATGGCACAATCGTCCTTATGACAAAAGAGACAAACACAACCTTTTCACCATCTCTGCCTTACGAATAGCTAGAAGAAGATCTGCTATTAGCATAGCATAACTGTAATTGAGCTTTGTATTGTTGCCTTTTTGCATTCATACATTATGCGGAGGAGTATCTCACCCATAATTTCATGAGGACCACACCTTCGTTGGACCAGGTATTAAATACTGCCGCATCTCGATCATTGAGATACTTAATTTCTACATGTATGAAACACGCTGTAGTCTGGAGGACTTGCAAATTCAATATTACCTGCACATGTTTATTCTGAAATCTCAATACCAATACATTGTAATACACTAAATTTAAAACTTTATTACCTCGCTTTTCATAAAAAACACTTTACCACTCACATTTTGTCTCACTTACAAATAAATTAAATGTGACAACGAATGAATGTTCAAATTATAAAGGGGACCAGTTAAATTCCAAATATATGACTCAATATACGTTACCTTTATTATTGTAATTTTAACAAAGAAGACGGTAAATAGCTTATATATTTTATTCAAATTGCATTTTCCCAGTCACAAACGTCTTATATCTGTATTCGGAACAACGAAAATTATAAAATATATGTCTTGTACACATCTGCACAATGCCGGTCGTAAAAATAGCCTGACCAATTCGGCGAAGTAGGACGAAGACGGGAGAGGAGGCGCAGACGGCCAGCAAATTACTGTAACCGCCCATTGTCACGCGTGGACTGACCGCTCTCCTCAGACTCGAGCCACTTTACTCTGGAATACATATCTGTTGCTGTGTGTGTCGCCAAACAAAGAATCTATCTGTCAACGGGACAAAAATAAAATCGCCGCTTGGCCAAATTTAAAATACTTTTAAAATGTGCTACACACATACGAATAAAAAATATAGAAAAGCATTATGTTGGAGACGGAAAGTGTATAAGGAAATAAACGAAAATGACGTTCGAACTTCTCGTTGGGTTATTTTTAAATGCTACAATAGAATCTAACGGTATATGCATTCTACTCACGTGCGCGCGACCGATCTAAAGTGTAGCCAAGCAACTGCTAATCGTAAACTAGACCAGAAAAATATCTTCTGTTTTATATAACCTCCAATTTCTAGTCTCAACACGACAATTCGCCACTTTCTATGATATAAGAATATGTATATTAAATAGAATTTATACTCTTTAATGCTATTTGCTAGTCTTATAAAACATAAAAACCAATATATCATATAAATAACAAATTTAAAGTTCCCATTATTAAATTACTATAAATCTGTCAAAACACACCTTTACAAATTCCTTTGAAGTGATATCAGCACTAAAAGATTTAACACATAGAAATGGTTCAAAACCTATTAGGCGATGAAGTAGGAATTTGAATGCGAGTGTTTCGTGACCCATATTATTACGAGAGCCGGTTTATTCTTCAATTTATCAATAACTATTACTTCGGCATCACTCGCATATGTTGCTCGCACGCGAATTGCGTGCGATTGCCGTGAGCTTTACCCCTATACCAAGGTCCCTTTCGACTCCATTACGTAAAGACGTAATAATAAGGTGGATCAAACTCGTAGGGGAAGTTTCGATTCATACATCACTTTCGATTTTTAAAGCTGTTCAACTATATATTTTGCGGCACTATCATAAGCGCAAATATATTGAAATAATTGCAAATTCATATTTTACATCTAGAAATTCTTTTTTTTTGTTATTAATTAGTTAATCTGAGTAAATTTATAAAATATGTAAACGAAATAAAAAAAAACAATCGAAAATTTTAGATTTAATTTCTATTAGAAAATTTATAGTTTCTACAGTTTTTGACATGTTTTTTCATTTATAAATCCATTGTTAGAAATGTTGATTCTTTTAAAGTAATATAATTTCTGCACTAATTTTTCAACAATGAATTTAAAACGTTTGAAAAATACTTAATACTAGTATTTGTCAATAATTGTTAATTGAATTACCTACCCCCAACGCTCTAATTTTTCAACAACGAATTTAAAACGTTTGAAAAATACTTAATACTAGTATTTGTCAATAATTGTTAATTAAATTACCTACCCCCGACGCTCTAATTTTTCAACAACGAATTTAAAACGTTTGAAAAATACTTAATACTAGTATTTGTCAATAATTGTTAATTGAATTGCCTACCCCCGACGCTCTAATTTTTCAATAATGGATTTAAAACGTTTGAAAAATACTTAATACTAGTATTTGTCAATAATTGTTAATTGAATTACCTACCCCCGACGCTCTAATTTTTCAATAATGGATTTAAAACGTTTGAAAAATACTTAATACTAGTATTTGTCAATAATTGTTAATTTAATTACCTACCCCCGACGCTCTAATTTTTCAATAATGGCTTTAAAACGTTTGAAAAATACTTAATACTAGTACTTGTCAATAATTGTTACCTACCCTCGACGCTCTAATTTTTCAATATTGGATTTAAAACGTTTGAAAAATACTAGAAACTATAACTAAATTTAAAAACAATCGATTAGTATTATAAATTTAGAAATTCTTAAAATGTAATAATAACTTAACATTTCTAAATACTACGCAAAAGTACTAACTTTACTTCTAGGAATCGAACAGTCAGGAAATAAAGATTCTAATAAGAAAAGAAGATTTGAACTTCGCAAAATACCTTTAACTACAGACACATAGACATGCAAGACATATCTTTTAAATTTACCTAAACGTGTCATTGAAAAATATGTTTTTTTTCAATTTATTCATGATTCTGCAGTTGTCATCATTAATTTGAGCCATAACATTTGAAGTCGGTAAATATTAGTGAAAATCATAATAAAACAGTAAAATGTTCGATTTATGTGTATAGAAATTAGTACATTAAATAAAGTATGAAGTAAAAAATAATAATTATATAACTCATATGTACATATAATAACGTCATTACGATGATAACAAAAATAAATAAAACAGGCAACAGACAAACATATAAATTTGTCAGACAATTTATCTTGCTTAAAATGATTTATATCAATTTGATTTTCTGAAATGACTAAAAGCTCGAAAAGTAATAAACATAGCTACCGATAAACAGTTAAATATTTACAGCCTGAGTGCACCGCTGAAATTATGCTGTCAAAAATCATTTTCTAGAACTACCTTCAATGATAACTTACTAGATTTGCTTTCACTAAAAAAACACCATCTTTATACCAAACAATAAAAATAATGCGAATGCGGCGAAAGAGTCGACATAAGAATCGATTGATCACATCACTAGTTTTCGAGATTTATCCATATAAATATAATCGAATCATCGAAAAAATATTATCGAATCATTCTATACTACGGCACGCATTGAGTTGCTAACATCAAACTGCGGAATGCTGTCAGTCGGAGACAAAAAAAAGGCAGTAACCTACATACCTGCCGAACCATCAAAAGGCGGACAGCCATTGAAAGTTTAATGATGATAATTAGGTCCCACAGGTAAACCAGTTTCACGTAGGGCGCAACTTTTTGGTCACATATATTCACAATTACAAGTCACACGTATCTCTTGTAGTCTTAACGACAATACAGGTCGCTTGATTTGACCTAGCTATACCATGATTACGACAAATTTAGACCTTGTTACGCTGAACCTGCTTTTCTGAAATAATTATCTCTATACAAATCACTATAGCTCGGAGATGATACGTGATACAAAGACGGACATAAAAGTTGTCCCTTTCTTGGGCCATGTTTGGTTAAATTGTGAGGTAGTTAACGTCTCTTATGATGAAATCCAAAATGTTAGATACTTTATAACCTTTGAAAAAAAAAACAATTTAGTCCAGGTTAGAACTCATATATTTAAGTAATATACGGATAAATAAAGTTTTATATATATCTGATATATCTAAGCCGTAATTTTGTTTTTTTTTTAATTTCAAGCTCTACAAATTTTGATCACTTTTCAAAATTCAATATGGCGGATTTAACTCGGCCATCTAAAATTTACATAAAACTGATCATCAATATTTTGTGGGTTGAAGTTACAAATTAAACTTAAGAATTTAATTATGAATTAAACTTAAGAAAAAAATCTTTATACAGAAACTCAGCCAACTTTTTAAAAATGACAATTGCATGATGCTTTAATTATTGTCTACCATTATAATGGTTCTTATCTCAGAAACCATTTCTATGTTTAAATTAATTTTGTTATGAAGTTAATAACTCATTATGAGGTAATATTTAGACCACAATTAAATTAATAATATTTGTGCCTCCATAATGGATAAAACCCCTATTTTTAGAGTCGCCCATTAATATTTCAAAAAGATAATATAACCAGAGGTATTGAGATAGGATAAATGTCTGAAAGATATGTAAACATGTTTTTTGTGGAGTGAGAACTTTATTATTTGCTACTCTCATTTTATACTTGAGACATCGTTACTTTCTTCATGATGTTTTACGACATCATTCAACAAATAATGCTCTGAACTTTGGCTTTTTATTTCACATCCCATTACATCTATATCGTGCCATTCATTTTTAAAATTCTGTATTCCGTTGTCCGCCTGTCACAGCCTCAAAGCGTTTACAGTCTTAGATTTATGAGAACGAAAATAGATGTTTTAAGTGAGGACCTTATTAAGGTGGGGCAAAATATAAAAAAAAAGTTATAATTTGCCGCCCCAGACATATAAATGGAAAGCAAAAATTTTTCCAGCATGCCATCAAGTGGGATGTCATTAGACAGATCTTTTGAAGATAAATTAAGGTTTCATTTATCATTTGTCATATTTAAGTTTCATTCATGAAATATTAAGCTTCAATGTGCATCCTCTAATGTTTCAAGGGCGGACCTGAAAAATTTGAAAAATTTTAAAATAACTTCAAATAACTTTCTATGGAGAAATTTTTGTACTACACACACATTTATCGATACATTACAGGTGACATATTCGTGTCAATAAAAAAATAATGGTTTAACAAAATTTAAACTTTTAGATTAAACATGAATATCATAGTACATAAGAACTACAAAACATAACGACGATATATTTAGACAAATTTACTTTCACTCATCATATACTAATCAAACTCTGGTGCGACCACGATCAGCTGGTTAAGCCGTTGAACACCGCGGGTAACTGGAGAGTTCCAATATAATTCGGTTCTAGTGGTACAATAAAAAGATTATGATTTGCGTGAGCGTAAAAAACTATCAAGTACGAAGAATGAATGTTTATTCAATAATACAGGGCATAAGATTTTTATAAAAGATTCGTTAGTTGCGTCAAACACATAATCGTATGTGGTCAAACAATCGCACAGAGTAGAGATTGTCACCAAAGAATTTTAAAATGTCAGATTGACTGAATGAGTTTTGAGCTATGAATTTTGTATGACTTTACTAACATTAAATTTTAAATTTCATAGTTATTGCAGGGAATTAAGGCAAACAAGGTACGCTAATGACGTATTTGTATGATTATAGAACAAAATAACCTCAATTCTATTCAAACTTATTTTTTTTTAATTACGATCGAATTTCGACCACTGGGTGACCACTAGTTATAATAATAACATGCAGAAGAACTTGATCGAATTTAAATGTTACAATCTCGTTACGAGATTGATAATTCAGGGGGATTGCGAAAAATAAAACTAAAAATATAACAGCAGTTATAAAAATAAAACAAGATTGTATACATGGTTGTATAAAAAGAGAGTGCATGCAATATTGGCATAAGATATTCCAGCAAGCAAAAAAAATAAAATAATTACAGGACAATCTGACAAAACATCAACGCATATGGCAAGAGTAAGCGAGCTGAACTTAATAAAGTGGGCGGTAGAGTACCACTGCTTAATTTTCTCGCATCTTTGTTTCGATCGATTACCTGCTTAAAAAAAAGTTGTTTTTAATGAATCACAGGATATTATTAGATAAAAATTTCCTAGAATTGGTTTTAAGGAAATTATGATTTACGAATTTGATTCATCGACTAACATTATTTTATAGAGACAAAAAGTTTGAGCCAAGTTTTTAAAGATCTTAAGTTGATATTCATAAACGATTCCTTGAAAAGAATACCAATTAACTGTAATACGTGACTTCTAAACGGACGAACAACTATCTGAAATATTTTGTTTCCGTAAGTAGACCTTGAAGTATATATTACTTTCGCTATATATTACTTTCTTCAGTTTTACAGTCACACAAATTAAAAAAAATACGCAACTCTCTCTTAAAGTGCATTACATAAAATACGACAATAATAAATTATATTTTACGAAACTAATCCATAAATTTAGATAAATGGTAGAAAATTTAGAAAATTAGTTATAATACCAAAAATAAAAAAATAATAGAGTTCCCGAAAATTATACACGAAGGGATTAATAAGGTAAATGAAATAATAAAATAAAAAAACGGATAAAACACTATAATAATAATATAATTTTTTTTATAATTCATTTGTTTTTTTAAGACAAAATGGTTACCATGCAACCACTCTTAATAAAAATAATTCAGATTTCCATTTAAAAAAAGTCATGTTTTATTATTGCCTACACTTCAGAAAAGTCCTTATATTTGCTATTAAAATCCTCTTTTATAAACTATAACTAATGTACTATAAATGGACGATATTGTGTTTTAATTTCCTTTATATTAACAATAAAAAACGATTGAAGAAAAATTATATCAATTTGCTCTTTAACAATTTTTTATGTTTTCTAAAAGCTGGTAAAATTCGAAGAATACTTCACAAATAATTTTATACCAAAAAAAGAACAAAAGTAACCATAGACAAATAATCCTGCATCGCCCGTTAGGCACGTGCGTACGTAGATGAACTCGGGGTTCCTGCATCAAAATAAGGACGCAAGGAAACTGGCATGAAGTGGAGGTGAGATCACTACGGAAGATAAGCGGAAACAAACGGCGTGACGGAAATACAAACGAGATTGTGCGATGGAAAGTGAAGTGGGAGCCGTAATTACAAGAGTAAAGAAAGGACTGTTCAATTGATTTCCTTGCGTAAAATATGCAAACGATTAAAAGAGTGAATGTGAGTGAAATAAAAATATTATAGAAAGACTTGAAGTATAATTGACTGAAACTTCTTTGTTTATTTAGATGCACTTATACGTTTCAATAATAACAACAATACTAATTTTATTTAATGTACTACGATTTGAATATATTTGGCGTTAATTTTGTAGAAATTCATTATCCACAATTAAATGAAACTACGTGATGTAGTATTATTTCTACTTTCTTTAAGTTCTTTACCACGACCTTCACACACTTTGTTAGGTTTCGTTGTATTACAACATCTTCAGGTGGGATAATAACAAAGATTCTTTGCTAATACAGCGAAATCTAGGTCGTGGTAAAGAACTTAAAGAAAGTAGAAATAATACTACATCACGTAGTTTCATTTAATTGTGTACTGCGATTTATAAATTACGATGACGCATTTTAATATTTACATCATAAACAAATAGCAACTCTCGTACAATCGCAATCATGTGATTAAGCAGTTATATACCGTAAAAAAAAACAATAGAATTCGGTGTTTTATGCTGAAATTGCAAAAAATACTAGGCGAGCACCAAGAGTTAGTTTTCACAATCTAAAAATAAATTATATTAATGTGATGAGCTGCGATAAAGAGGAAAACTAAGCAAGAAAATCAACAGGTCAAAAGAAATTCAAAATAGAAAATGGAAAGAACTATGTCATGGTGTATAAATAGCGACGGAACCATATCATGCATACCAAACATACCACGTCATGTACAAATGTCGAAGTAACGTCTCTTGGATACATTCGATCATAAAGCTGCAAACATACGTACTTCACACTAAAAGTGTATATATATATATATATATATATATATATATATATATATATATAACAACAAGCTCATACAAACGCCGATTTTTTTCACCAAATGCTCACGAAAAGACAAGCGTGAATCTGATCAGGCGCGAATCGAATTATGAAGAGCTGCATAATTGTTATGAATGAAAAACTACATCACTAAACCTAACTTGTATATATACAACCTGAAAATATAAAGATGGCCAGAAAAGAAATAACAAAGACCCCATATTTTCATCAACAAAATCAAAAACTTTTAACTATTATCTGACAAAAAATGCTATTAATTTCATACGTGACGAGGCTATATTGTCTGTAGATAAACAATAAATTTCTAATGAACAGTGTTCAGGCATTAATTTGTCCACAATAAAACGACACTAAAACCATTCTCCGCACCTCAACATTCGACTTGAAATGTTTGTACGAGTGAGCACATCTGATGATTTACAGCCTCATATGACGATCTCGTGACGAATCCAAAGATTGCGTTTTTCTAAATTAAGTATGTTCTCATAAATAACTTCGATAGCGAAAGGCCACCTGTAATAATTTATGAGACAACACCAAATATATTAATATATGCTATATAACGCATAAATTGTATTACATTTTATCTATATATAGATATCAAAGGATCGTAACGTATATAGATAAGATGGATATGGATACTGGGTTGTATATGGATGTATTAATAATATAAATATGTACTTTCCATGGTGCTAATTAATGCACATTGTTTAGTTTATCGACGATATGGCAAGGTTATGCTTCCAATTATATCTTATCACAAGAAACAAACGTTTGAAAAAGTGTATTACCTGCCACCTCTACAGTAGTCTAACAGCCTTCTATTAGACAATTGAACAGTTGGTCGTAATATATCCCAACAAATCTTTAAATCTAGCTTTAATATGCTTTAAAAAAGGTCATCGATACAGTTGTATCATCATTATGTTGCAGAGCGTAAACAATTGTCCACTTGTTACACTAGATTGTATCATTTTAAATGATTTTTTTTAGTTTACTACCGTAATATTAAATTGGATACATAGAGGGTAATGTAATGTTCGTATATATCGAAATAAGTACTAATACTCTACCTAAGTGAACGACAAATATTTTTTGTTACATAATCGACGATTTTCATACCATAAAAAAATTAAATATAGCCGTCGTTTGGTTTAATTTTCAATAACAAACGTTTCCAGAATAATATTTTTAAATACTGCAAGGATACATAAAAATTTAATTGTCGCGAATAGAATTATTAGCAAACTTATTGCAAGAATACATAAACATTTAAATATCCTGAATATAATTATTAGCAAACTTATTGCAAGGATACATAAACATTTAATTGTCCCTAATATAATTATTAGCAAACTTATTGCAAGGATACATAAATATTTAATTGTCGCGGGATTCCCAGAAATTCTGTTCGATTTTAAGGCATCTGAAAATGTTAGGATAGATTTCTTGTAATACAAATTTTCGAAGTAATTCGTTTGAGTAATAAATATTTCCTTTATTTTTTTATTTATAGCTATGCGAAGTTGTAAATAATATTATTTACTTTTATAAATATTTATAAAAAGATGTATATTTTTTCTCGCCCATTGGCATATTAAATTTTAACATTACAGTATATAACTCATGGAACTCTTTGTTTAATGATTTCCTAACTCAAAGTGCTACTGGCAGTCACTTCGTCATATGATGATAAATATAATCTTGAATAAATAACAAAGTTGTTATAGACATTTTCTAAGAAGTACTTATCACTTATAAATGGTCGACATTCAGGCGGAAAAATACAAGTTTCAATGCTATTTTTATACCATAAACCTGCTTGGTAAAAGCCTAGTTCATAACAAAAAATCATTCATAATAAAATTTAGCGAATAGCTTGGTTTGGTCTGAATTAAATGCGAATGCATGTAGATCTTTAACCATGTACAAATGGTTTCTGATGATTTTTGTGTAAACTCATATAATTTATGATCTATTTATTAACGAATTTCATTAATATTTTCCACCAACTTAATAAAAATGACGGATTGCTATATTATACTAACATAAAACTAATCTCGCGTATTACGTTCACAAACACAATATCGCGTATACGCAACTTTTGTGAACGGGTGGTCATAGAGGTTGACCTCACCCCCCCCCCCTCCCACCCCCATTGACGTAAGAATAATTTATTTAAGATTTGTACCAAAGTTATACTCTAATAAAGACAGACTCATAAGTGTATTCAGAACGGTACTCGAATACTTTATGTACTCGACTAAACTAACTAGAATACATTATTCTATTATACAGTACATACTCAAATTGTATCCTCGAATACTCACAGTTCTCGAGTATTGTCCCTTGTACGTAAATGAAGAAAATTGCGCTATCACTCTTACAAATACTCTCACAAATCTGATCGTTCCATTATATTTGAGATATTATTCTAATTTCAATTGAATATCATGCGGTATCGTGATTTTTATAGTGTTAGGTGTTGGTGACTACTAATTAGTACTGCTTTGTAATGAATAGGTTTTATACGTAATTATTTAAAAGTAGGTACGGTATGCACTACTGTGCCAACACACACAAATACTCTTCTTCTATTTAATCGAATATTAAACTTAAGTACTAGGTCCTAGTAGTAAATTCGGAATCTTGACTCGATATTTTCTCTCCTAGTACTCGGTTATTAAAGTGCTAAAATAGCTGAATTGGTACATCCCTAATTTAATGTTAAAATCATAACCTGCGTTAGCGAACTAAATTAAATTTCTCTTTATAGTAAACAATAAAGCCACAAACCCATAGATACTCGAAATCAAAATAAAATTCATGGTCGTTAGCGCTATCAAAAAAAAGATCTGAATCAGAAATTATTAAGCTACTTTCAATCCAAATATTTTAAATAAATCCACTACACCAAACCATACGTACGATAAGAAATAGTAATGACCATCGTATGACTTTGATACACAACAATAATAAACTCAATAACTATGGGTTGAAATGGAAATTGACATTAACCACAATAGCAACGACTAATTGCAATTTAACTTTTAAATAAATCTTATTTCAGATATGCTTACTTGTACCGTATATTTACGTAACCAACGTAACTTTTCTTCATTTTCAAGACATTACAAATCCTTAATCGTTACAAATTTGCACAAACGAATGATGGAAATTAAAGACAAATATACTTTCCGCAAAGTTATATGGTGTGCCAATAAAACGTAATAAGACAAATGAATATTCCAAATGGTAAATACGCGAATATTGCACATCGTATATCCAAAAGAACCGTGTCAATGAGATGCGCTCTGAAAATAAGAAAGATAACGGGTAGACAAATAGTGGAGGCAAATAAATGGCTGATCCACAGATCGTTAAACTTGATTTAATAAGCAACCAATCTCTAACATGTATTTTTCTTCAAACTCGATTTAAACATCATTATAACTCAGTTTTAAATAAATTATAATAATCTAAGAGCAGTTTCCTCTCCCGGTTTTGAACTCGTAATAAAGTGACCATCTGCATTTTATTTTAACCCTTTAATAATATAATTATAATAATTTGCGGTTAATCTATTAATTATATTATCAATAATATAACTATTTATTCACTCACAATTAAATGAAACTACGTGATGTAGTATTATTTCTACTTTCTTTAAGTTCTTTACCACACCTAGGTTTCGTTGTATTACAACATCTTCAGGTGGGCTCTTAACAAGGATTAATATTTCTTCATTTAATTGTGAATAATGAATTTCTGCAAAATTAACGCCAAATATATTCCATATTTATTCACTGTTTTAATATAGTACCGAAGGGTAGAGTCCAATCGTATGACATAACAACGCTTTTAACAAACAATACATAATAATTAGCCATATACAGCCTGTAATATTTTATACTTTTTGTTCATACTTTTTTAATACATCTAAAATGGTTTAAAAGATTAACACAAATATTTACCCGGCACACTTCGACTCATATCGCTATTACTCATTTCCCAAACGTTCTACGTTTACTAAGAATAAAATGTTTCTAGTTTTATTTGCATATTAAGGACACCTCCCAACACCCACCCCTCCCCTCTTCGCCCATATTCAAAAAAATACTCCAAATGTTCTGAAAGGACTTTTTAAAAAGATAGAACTCAAATGTTCTAAAAAGAGTATATAAACTACACGTACGTGCAGCTGAATAGTATAAAATATACGCCGGAGGAAGTTTCGTGTCTTTCATATAAGCTGCTTTTGTACCAAATGCTAAAAATTAAAATACTAAATAAACAAACAAAATTTTCCTCTTTAACGATGATTATTTTTAAAGTTGATAAAGAAATAAACTTTAAATAAGATACAGTAAGAATATTAAATTTAAAAAATGAAACAAGGAAGGAAAATGAAAAAATGAATTCTTAGAAAATCATGAATATCTTCGAAGGAGAATCATGAATCTTGTAACAGTGGATATGCAAGTATAAATTTGAGGGAAACGTATCCTGTTTTTTTAAAAATTGTCTGAAATAAGAGTTAAAAATGTTATTATAGACAAATGAAGTGACAAGAACTATGATATTTTATATAAATGGCAATAAATAAATGTTATTTCCAAATAATTAAAAACCTGTCAAGCACTTGTGCAACTCGCACTATGAGGGTTCCGTATACATTTAACCATTTAGTGATACAGAATATTCCTAATAAACTATATACAAAATTTTAATTTTCAGAACCAAAATACTATTTACTTCTATATCTTTCACAAATATTTAAATTTTTTTATACGATGTAACTACAAATTAACGATTTTCGGATTTTTTCCTTTACTTGTCCTGTGAGACCTTGCCTTTGCCAAATTTCATGATTCTAGGTTCTTCTTCATTGCGTTGATTTAAAAGCTTAATTTATTTACAGCTCCAAGAGGCCATAGACTTAAGTATTTGTATTAAATTCAACTTGATACCGCGTTTCTGAGAAAAATGGTCTTGATAGACCGACAGACAGACCGACAGATAATTCCTTTTTTCTTTTGAGGTACGGAACCCTAAAAGTCACTTAATTTTTTAAATCTATTAACCTAAGAACAAAATGTTGTTTCTATTTTTTTTTTGCATATTTTTAATTGGTTAAATTAATATAGCTGAAAAATATAAAACGCATTTTGAAATATTTTCTTCCATTACTAATGAAAATTTATAACTGATATTTTACTTGAGTCTACTACGGGTAGTTAGCCATTGTCCGACTAACCGAAAAGCTAATACTTCACTGTCATATAATTGAACTCTGTCAAAAGGCATAATGGGTACTGATATTTATCATGCGACATTCTATCTGTTTTAATAAGAACGAGAATATTCTTATTTTCTTTAACTCTCCGTAAACTGATATTTTACTTAAGTCTACTACGGGTAGTTAGCCATTGTCCGGCTAACCGAAAAGCTAATACTTCACTGTCATATAATTGAACTATGTCAAAAGGCATAATGGGTACTGATATTTATCATGCGACATTCTATCTGTTTTAATAAGAACGAGAATATTCTTATTTTCTTTAACTCTCCGTAAACTGATATTTTACTTAAATCTACTACGGGTAGTTAGCCATTGTACGACTAACCGAAAAGCTAATACTTCACTGTCATATAATTGAACTCTGTCAAAAGGCATAATGGGTACTGATATTTATCATGCGACATTCTATCTGTTTTAATAAGAACGAGAATATTCTTATTTTCTTTAACTCTCCGTAAACTGATATTTTACTTAAGTCTACTACGGGTAGTTAGCCATTGTCCGACTAACCGAAAAGCTAATACTTCACTGTCATATAATTGAACTTTGTCAAAAGGCATAATGGGTACTGATATTTATCATGCGACATTCTATCTGTTTTAATAAGAACGAGAATATTCTTATTTTCTTTAACTCTCCGTAAACTGATATTTTACTTAAGTCTACTACGGGTAGTTAGCCATTGTCCGATTAACCGAAAAGCTAATACTTCACTGTCATATAATTGAACTCTGTCAAAAGGCATAATGGGTACTGATATTTATCATGCGATATTCTATTGGTTTTCATAAGTACGAGAATATTCTTATTTTCTTTACCTCTCCGTAAAAGAAAACGGACTATTAACAAATCGAGTGCTATCATCTAATCTAAAATAATACAAAATAATACTTCACTGTCATATAATTGAACTCTATCAAAAGGCATAATAGGTACTGGATACTTATCATACGACATTCTATCGGTTTGCATAAGAACGAGAATATTCTTATTTTCTTTAACTCTCCGTAAAAAAACGGACTATTAACAAATCGAGAGCTATCATCTAATCCTCATCGGAAGTACTCGTAATTAGGTATGTCATTAAGTAGGAAAAAATATTTAAGGCAATTTCTTTAACCATATTCCTTATAAAGTAAAACATTACTATCCTTAATATTTCCTACAGATTTTGAAATGAATATAATCGGATGCCGTTACCGTTATCAAACCCGATAAGAGATTCTTTGAATTGTTCCAAATACTTAACAATTATGCTGATAACCTCTTAATCTTACATATATTTGATGATATTTTATATTCCTTCTATGTAAGAACCAAGTCCTCCTATATTTCACCTACAGAGACTATGCAGACATATTAAAACCCTAACTCATTCCTCACAGAATCACGTTAATTAGAGGTGACCACTTTAGGAATATGATTATAAAGTTGCATAATGATCAGAATCTATCAATAGTTAATATTCTGTTCACTCAAATTATTTTTGCTCTGTCAATAGTTGTTGTTTGTTTACGTTTTAATACCATTTTTGTATTTTTAGTGTTCCATTCTGAAGACAAAATGGGACACTTCTAGAATCAAACCTATGTCTGCACGACCATTTATGATCATATATTTTCTTAAAGACACAACGTGGAGAGCCAATATGACCCAAAAATAGATATAAAGTATAAAATTCGCAATCGTTCATGAGGATCTATTGAAGTGCGATTTTTTTTATAAGTTGATTTATCAAATGAAAGGTGGTAAATAAATCTAAAAATGTGATATATACTTATATTTCAAGAACTATCTTGAATCTTTAAAAGAAAAACATTTAAAATCAACCAAAATTAGGCAAAAATACAAGTTATATAGAACAAAAGTTATCAGCTGTACGTATATTAATTAATTTCAATTATAGTACGGAACGCTTATCGCGGGTGTTCAACTCAAATTTAATTGCTTTTTTTTGCATGTTTCGGGTCAATCTATAGGTTGGATATGCTTTTTTTGAGAAGATAAGTTCTATATATGTGTTCAATTTTGAATCATAACTTTGTTGACTCTCGAGAACTGGAAAAGAATGAGTAGACTTCTTTATTATATACTTCCGCATCCTACGCTAACTAGAATAGTAACCTGTCGAAGGCTTTACTTTGTGTATGTCTGACGCCAACATAGTTAAGTGATACGGAACTAGACTCTATAATTTCAGTCGTCTAAAGATTTGAATAAGTGAAAAACAATTTTCCGCCCAGAACACATTGAACAGTTAGTTGAATTAGATGTACTGGTTGTATTGGATTTGCATCGTGAGTTTTATTATGTTTTATTTTATTTGATGTACTAGTTGTATTACCTTTTTCATTCATTGATAAGCAGCATTGCTGCGGAGCGTGCCAAATTAGACTTCATAAGAAAACATAAAAATAATTTTCTGCCCAGAACACATTGAACAGTTAGTTGAATTAGATGTACTGGTTGTATTAGATTTGCATCGTGAGTTTTATTATGTTTTATTTTATTTGATGTACTAGTTGTGTTACGTTTTTCATTCATTGATAAGCAGCATTGCTGCGGAGCGTGCCAAATTAGACTTCATAAGAAGACATAAAAATAATTTTCTGGCCAGCCCACATAAAATAGTTGTATTAGATGGATTATTTGCATTAGATTTTCATTACTAGTCGTATTCTGTTGATGTAATAGAAGTACTAGTTGATTAGTTGTATACTACTAGTTGTATTATTTTTTATGTCATTGGCTAGCTTCTATAGATCACAAAAATATATTTGAAAATCTAATGTTTTTTTCTAATATTTTCAGTTATAACAATAGTTTCCATCATAGTTGTAAGTATCGCTTGTATCGTTTTGATAATAAGATTCATTTGTTTTTTTTTATTATTACATCGCTCCCTAGCACGTTGCTTGATATCTACACTGTTTGAATAAATTTATTTTAAACCATTTCCGACATAGAAACGATGTTGGGAAATAAATTGCTTAAATCATTTTCTTTGAACGTCATACGTAATTGTGTTCACTCATATAAAATAAATAACGATATTTACCATTGCATTCCGACTGATCAAGTTCTGAGTGTACAAACAACGTGAAATGCACCTTTAATGTCAGCCGTTAATCACGTTTCCAGCTTGCAACTTAATATTATAATGAAATGCACACGAGGCAGGTAAAACTGTGCACACAGTAAAATCCCTGTCCAGACAACTTCCGTTTGTCCACATCTCACAAGTTGTCACGACACGCCTCTAAACGTATACTTTACAATCTTTCATTTCGTATTGACGTTATTTTTAAAAATACGCGATGGCAAACATGTTTCATTATTCTTCGAGCAAGGTAGATGCTTAAGAAATTTAGTTTCCATCACGTCAGTGGAAAGTTTAAATAAATACTTACGTCAGAGACGACATCGATAAAATGTACTCAATGCCAACCTTCACTTAAGCTGCATAAGCACATATCGCCTCCAATCTATTAATACCCGTGTCGCTATTCCGTATCATGGGTAAGAATCTATAGGGGTATTGAAATAAACAAGAAAATGCAACATTGTGGAGTTATTTCATTGCATAAATAAAATAATGAAACATTAATATAATCCAGTCAACATTAGAACCACTGTTTATAGTTATCAGAAGTGCCAAGTTCCAGTAACCAATGTTATCTGAAGAATGGAAAATCACAAAAGACGATAACAAGAATTAAATGTAGGTCTACGAGTCTGTAATACTGTCTAAATGCAGATTATTTTATATATTCTAAGTCTTTTATTGAGCTTCTAACTTGTAAAAAGCAATCATCAGTATCTAGATTTAATAGGGGCACACACTATGGAGACGGTGAAGTACCTATGGTCGTTACTTACTTCAAGAGAAATAAAACCGCTTTTAGATGCAACAGATAGGCAATAGGATCTATATTCATAAAATAGGGATTAGAAACACAAAAGGGAAAGACAAGAAGGGTTTAGAAACAATCTTTTAGAAACAAGTTTATAAACAATCGATAAACCAGAATTAAATATAGGTCTCAGAGTCTACAATACTGTCTAAATGCAGATTATTTTTCCGACTTGTAAAAAGAAATTGTTTATAACTTTTATTTTAAGTGTTTATATTTATTTGAAGCATATAGTAGTAGATGCTTAAATATCTATGCACGTTACTTACTTCAAAAGAAGTAAAACGGCTTTTAGATGCACCAGATAAGCAATAGAATCTATTTTCATAAAATAGAGAATACAATTTATTCGTTTAGCTATAAACAATCGAAAAGACGATAAAACAGAATTAAATATAGGTCTCGGAGTCTATAATACTGTCTAAATGCAGATTACTTTTCCGACTTGTAAAAAACAATTGTTTATAACTTTTGTTTTTGGTGTCTATATTTATTTGAAACGTTTACTAGTAGATGCTTTAAAATCTATGGACTTTACTTACTTTAAGCGAAGTAAAACGGCTTTAAGATGCAACAGATAGGCAGAAATTGTTTATAACTTTTGTTTTAAGTGTTTATATTTATTTGAAGCATATAGTAGTAGATGCTTAAATATCTATGCACGTTACTTACTTCAAAAGAAGCAAAACGGCTTTTAGATGCACCAGATTGGCAATAGAATCTATTTTCATAAAATAGAGAATACAATTAATTCGTTCAGCTACAAACAATCGAAAAGGCGATAAAACAGAATTAAATATAGGTCTCGGAGTCTATAATACTGTCTAAATGCAGATTACTTTTCCGACTTGTAAAAAACAATTGTTTATAACTTTTGTTTTTGGTGTCTATATTTATTTGAAACGTTTACTAGTAGATGCTTTAAAATCTATGGACTTTACTTACTTTAAGCGAAGTAAAACGGCTTTAAGATGCAACAGATAGGCAGAAATTGTTTATAACTTTTGTTTTAAGTGTTTATATTTATTTGAAGCATTTAGTAGTAGATGCTTAAATATCTATGCACGTTACTTACTTCAAAAGAAGCAAAACGGCTTTTAGATGCACCAGATTGGCAATAGAATCTATTTTCATAAAATAGAGAATACAATTAATTCGTTCAGCTACAAACAATCGAAAAGGCGATAAAACAGAATTAAATATAGGTCTCGGAGTCTACAATACTATCTAAATGCAGATTATTTTTCCGACTTGTAAATAGCAATTGTTTATAACTTTTGTTTTCAGCGTCTATATTTATTTGAAGTATATACTAATAGATGCTTTAAAATCTATGGACGTTACTTCAAGAACAATAAAAGCGCTTTGAGATGCAACATATGGGCAATGGGATCTATTTTATTTTAGGTTTTCCACTATTATTAAAACTACCCACTGCATACCGGAACAATTCCGTCATGAAACCGTAAACAATATCTTTGTTATATATAGGATGTGATGCGTCATCGCTTACTGGGTGACCCGAGACAACCTTTTTTATACGACGTTTTATGAGGGCGATGTCAACCACCTTATATAAATAATACGAATTTTATTATCAAAGTGTTATAAAAAACATCGATAGTGCCTCAATTCGGCTTGAAATAAAGTTGCAATATTATTTTTTTTATCTACATATTTGTCAGTTTGGTTTTATAATAATATGTATTGATAGCAATAAAAAATTTGCAATGTAACTGAATTATAAAATATTATAAATAGACTTCGGTAATTAAATTGTTTCAAAAGTATTTTCATTTTAAGGATTATTTTTGTTATATAACTAATATTACAAATGTGAAAGTTTAGATGAATCGATGTTTGTATGGATGAATGCACGTTTGTTATTATTTAACTCTGTAGTTTTCCAAGGGTTCGGCAGGAAAATTAGTACATGAATAGGCTATAACCTGGATTAACATATAGGATTACTATAGTCCACGCTAACGAAATCACGAGTAGAAGCTAGCAGACTAAATGACATCACGCCATTTATTTAAATTTATTAGTAGTTTTAAAAATATTGTGATCACATTTAAATCCGATTTAATAATATAACTATAAAAGGAAAAAGGACAAGTCTGTTTATTACTTCATTATCTTTAACAATATCAAAATTTTATTTTTTTTTAATATTAGTTTGCACAAATAAATAATTTTATTTATTTATTAGTCTTCACAAATACATAAGGCGATCTTATAGCTTCAAGATTAATTACTTAAGAATAACCAAAATATTCATAATACTAGTCAACGTACATAATGTTACGTAAACTGATAGAAAACATACATAATTTACAATATAAACCTAAATAGGTTTACAGCGTACTAATACAAATAAGGACATAAAACATATGTACAAGGCCGAGACCTAAAAAATATTTCGGGTGGTGGGAAAAATTTGTGAAGTCTTTTTATATTTTATTGTATTAAATAAGTTAAGAAATAAAAAAAACTAAGTCCCAGTTAATTTTTAATATATATATATATATATATATATATATATATATATATATATATATATATGTACATATATATATATATATATATATATATATATATATATATATATATATATATATATATATGTACATATATATATATATATATATATATATATATATATATATATATATATATATATATATTAATGGAGCGCTCCGTATATCAAAATCCAAGAGACTAATGATATCAATATGGTATAAATATAAACCCTATAAACTATAAATAAACCCCTGGTATAAATCTGCGGAGCGTATATATCGCCCATCCAACTATTTTCTTTATTTATTCATAAACAAAGGCCAACTATACTATCCTAATAATATGCGTGTCATTATTTACTTATTCGCAATATGTTCAATTGTGAATAGTTAACATAAAATATCACGATTAAAGCATTAAAAGAAAATTTATTTTGGGTGCTTTTTCGTTTCGCAAATGAAATGTCTGTCGATTAAACATTCTCTGTTCTAGCAATTAAATGGTGATTTAGGTTATAGCTGACCCTTGGTGTGGAATTCCTCCAAAGTAGGCTAAAATACAAACACAAAGAAACAGTCTTCAACGAGCGCGGGCCAATTACGCAACGCTCACAATAAATGTTGACAATATCTGGTGCATGTCACTCACCTCTGCTACACGCAACAAGGACGCTGTGTTCGAGCCTTCCTATATTACAAGTTACATATTGGTATATCTAAATTAGTCGCATTGCACTCAAATTTCAATATTTATACGTTTATGACCATTATTGAGTTCGTTATAATTTGAGCACATTGGTTCTATAAATTATTCGTATTTGCTTTTTAAATTCTTTATAAAGTCACTGAATATAAATACATAGAGGTGACGTATTTATTGCAGTGAGAGTCAAGATAACATTATTAATCTTGATAAAAAGGATAAGTAGCAGCTGTAATACAATGTGTAATATGTATTCACAGCGACGTAATACGAGAGCCACATAATCAAAATTTCGAAGTTACATATTGGTATCTGCAAATTAGTCGTATTGCACTCAAATTTCAATATTTATACGTTTATGACCATTATTGAGTTCGTTATAATTTGAGCACATTGGTTCTATAAATTATTCGTATTTGCTTTTTAAATTCTTTATAAAGTCACTGAATATATATACATAGAGGTGACGCATTTATTGCAGTGAGAGTCATACAATTTTGCAAGATAACATTATTAATCTTGATAAAAAGGATAAGTAGCAGCTGTAATACAATGTGTAATATGTATTCACAGCGACGTAATATAAGAGCCACATAATCAAAATTTCGAAATTGTCTGAGCCATTTTTTCCCCATCAGTAAATGATTATGCATAAAAATTTCACCAATTAGATTAAAAGTCTACAAATTACTAAGTAGAGTTAATTCAATAATATAATTTAGAGCGTAATTGACATATCTGCGTTCCAGAATTGGAGTTCGTAACTCGTGAATGATATTTCTTAATAAAAAAATATTAGTAAATAATTTCGATTGCATTTTGTAAGTGTAAAACATTGTTACGATTTGTGTTAAACTAAAGCGTTACGATGCTGTGACATACGGACAAACATACGACAGGATTACGTTTTGCACATTCACACATTTCTGTGAATGTGCAAAACGTAATCCTGTGAATGTGCAAAACGTAATACTGTCGTATGTTTGTCCGTATATCACAGCATCGTAAACGCTTTAGTTTAACACAAATCGTAACAATGTTTTACACTTACAAAATGCAATCGAAATTATTTACTAATATTTTTTTATTCAGAAATATCATTCACGAGTTACGAACACCAAAACTTTGTGAAGTATAACCCTTTAACTTTTTAACCACATATGTCAAAACTCCGAAAAAATGGATCAGTATAACGAAATTCGGTAAATACTCTTAATGCAAATTATTTCGGTCGGTCGTAATAAATTGAAGAGACATAGACGACCGAGTTACTTATCTAACGCTTGTGCAAGATACACTAGGCAAAATATTTACACAGTGAAAAATGATATCTGCCTTCGTAACATTGAAGGTAACCTTAAATATTTACACATATAACATAACACTTTAACTTTTTAACCACATATGTCAAAACTCCAAAAAAAATTCATCATAAGGAAATTTGGTAAGATCTTTTAATGCAAATCGTTTTCGGTCGGTCGTAATAAATTAAAGAGACATAGACGACCAAGTTATTTATCTAATGCCTGTGCAAGATATACAAGACAAAATATTTATACAATGAAAAATAATATCTACATATGTAATCTTGAATATAACCTTCAATATTTACACATGTAACGTAACCCATTAACTTCTTAACCACATATGTCAAAACTCTGAAAAAATGAATTAATAAAACGAAATTCGGTAAGTGCAAATTATTTCGGTCAGTCGTGACAAATTAAAGAAACATAGACGTCATTATCTAATGCCTGTACAAAACATACGATGCAAAATATTTACACAATGAAAATATCTACATTTGTAACCTTAAATGTAACCTTAAATATTTACACATGTAACCTGAAAAGTTTAAACTTTTAGGTCATCAGGTTAGTGGTAAAAGTTACTAAGTGCGACCCGCCAAATTTTACAGCAGAAGCTGCTAAAATATTTAAAAGAGTAATCGGGTATCAAAAATAGTTATTGGCAAAATATTAAATGTGAAACAAAATATTAACTCTGGTTTCTATAACAATCATGCTTAATTGCTCTCACAAAAATATAACGAAACTTGGTAGGCTTTTTTTAACAAAACTCGTGATCGGTTATATCACGACCATATACATATACCTAAGTGTCACGTAATCTTGGTAATCAGTTCCACTTTTAACAAGTACGTTTCCTCTCTATAGCCAAAATACTTTCAGTTTATAAAAATCTAATTTATTACTTTCCAAATTATAAAACTACGTTACTTTCATAATTTATATATACAACATATTCCAATCGTCAACGGTTCTCAAATTTCAATATATGGTATTTTAAATTATCGTAAAAAACTGCTCTCTCTGATGCATATATTAACGTTGAAATATTAAATAAACAAAGAAATATATAAATAATACATGGTTCCTAAAAAAATGTGATATTAATATTATAAATCAAATTATGGGACACAGTTAAAGCTACTTATCATATTTGTGGCCCTCTACCGTCACTACCTTCTTGACGTCGGTAAAAATGACGTTAAAGTCGTTTATAAACATTTTTATATATTTACATTGTATTATATTAAAGTTTATAAATTTGCTAAGTAAACAGATGACAGACTTAATACTGCGAAAGCGACATTTTACAGCCAAATAAAACACGACGTGTGATAACGTTTTGGGCCGTGATAAAAATGATTGAAGAAGGTAAATAAAATGAAATTTACAACATACTTTGTTTGCCACTTAAAACACGTACCAGACAGAACAAGAACCTAGAACAAATAAATCGATGGTATGAAATGAATGAAGAATTGTATTTTCTTTTTTATTATACTTACCCTATGTATTATACTTGGCATATATATAGTAATAGCAGTAAACATAATGAAAGGCATAATAACAAAACTTCAAAAAACTGCATTTAATAATAGATTAAATGAATAAACAAATTATGAAAAAGAAAAGCAAATAATACTGCTTAAATTAAATAAGCAATAGAATTAGCAGAACAAACAAATGAAATAATCGGTTAAAGATATAATAAGATAAAATATTTACAAAAGAAAATTTGCAAAAGAAACAACAAGATAAAAATATTTACAATTAAATGAGACTACGTGATGTAGTAATATTTCTACTTTCTTTAATTTCTTTACCACGACCTAGGTTTCGTTGTATTACAACATCTTCAGGTGGGCTATTAGCAAAGATAAATTCATAAAATTAATGCCAAATATATTCAATAAAACATTTAAATTTTCTTTATCGAAACAACTTGTTTAGGATACAGTGTTCAATAAACTAATGTTTAAACAATTAAATTGAAAGTCTAAACAAAAACTCAGAGATGAACGACATTAATTTATAATACGGTCCTGTCTGTTAATGGAAGGTACAGTTCTGTAACGACTAGCAATTCAGAAGAGATGATGGAAAGCTATTATTATTTTTGAAACAGAGGACCGCTATAAATCGTACAGTGTAAAAGCCAGACACTCTTCGCTCTGTAGCTTGGAAATGTTTTGGGCGCTCCAGTTCTGTATTAGAGTTAATGCAGAGAACTTGTATAATATATTCGAAATATAAGAGTGTAAAATAACCCTAACTTAAATATCGACTGTAAATGATTTTTTTTCTTTTTCGATATTTTCATGGCCTTTATTTCTTGCTTCTGTATTAATTTATCTTCATAAATATTCTCTATTGCACGCTCTCGTGGGTTTTGACGATAGAAGTAATTATAACTCGGGTAATTTACAAGTACCTAATTAACTTTTAATATGCTTGATGTTTGGAAAGATAAGCAAAATAACCCTAACTTAAATATCGAACGTAAATTAACCCTAACTTAAATATCGAACGTAAATTAACCCTAACTTAAATATCGAACGCAAAATAACCCTAACTTAAATATCGAACGCAAAATAACCCTAACTTAAATATCGAACGTAAATGATTTTTTTCTTTTTCGATATTTTCATGGCCTTTATTTCTTGCTTCTGTATTAATTTATCTTCATAAATATTCTCTATTGCACGCTCTCGTGGGTTTTGACGATAGAAGTAATTATAACTCGGGTAATTTACAAGTACCTAATTAACTTTTAATATGCTTGATGTTTGGAAAGATAAGATCTTTCTGTAAAAAAAACATTCGTTAATTTTTAAAAATATTTATTTTGATCTAAATTTCTTTCCGTTGATCTGTACGCATGTACGACGTACGTCTGAAGACGAGCTAAAGTTGTTGTTGTTGACCGATTTTGGTAATTTTTTTTTCTATAGATTGGTTGTTTGTAAGAAAAGAAGAATATTAATTTTTACAATGATTCGTGAAATCAATAGTTTTCTATTCGGATATAATTTTAATTTTTATAAATAATTTTCTACAAAAACTCCATTTTTTCGTGCTCGACGACTGATCTCGCCTTCCGTTTTATGCGGATCTTCTTGCATCTTCTCTTTACTCTCAGCTGATTTTAACTTTATTTTTTAATATTTTACTTTAAATTGTTCATTTAGTATAAACAGTAAAAACGGCAGACATTTACTTTAAATTTTACCAACGATTATAACTTATTACGTCACCATACTTAAAAATTTTCCAGTCTTTTCTACCGTGACGTTTCCTTTTACCCTTCTTGTTTTTAGCCAATATATAAATATACAAACCCCATAAACAATGAGTCTAAACAATCTAAATTTTATCTGTGAAAGCTAACTTACAGCAATATGTCATATTCTTTGAATATCATCATTTTAATCCATATTTTTTTCCTTGAAATGTTCCATTTCAGCAGCTTTCCATTTGCCTCCATTCTTCCTTTATCTCACTAACTCGTGTAACTAAGTCTAAACATAAATATAAGTAAACGCAACATAACATTAACATTAAATAATAAAGACCCATACTATGTTACACGTTAGGTTTAACAAAAAGATAAGAAGTGAAAACAATAAAGCCTGAATATACTCATTCATTACAAATATGGCAGGTACTTTTGTGATAAGGCAGTTGAGAAAATCCAGGCCCCAATACAATGCGACGTATAGATCAATCTGTAAAAATAAAGCCTATATAGATCAATCCGCCCTGCTTGAGCGGTTTTTACGCACAGAGCAGACAAACAATTTTTGTAGGTGTTGAGTGACGACCGACAAGTGCCAACTTTTGTGAGACAAGGTCGGCAACCTATTTTCGTCCGACTTTCCATTAACTTATCGTACAAATCAAGATGCACGCGTCGCTTACTAAATGTCTGCCGTCTCCTTTAGCGCATGTTCAGTCGCATGTTCTATCTTTTTCTCCGTAAGCGCATACTAACTGCTAATCCGGTAGCGAGAAAGACGGCCAAAGTTCCTCCGATTTTTTTGTAGGAGAGATTTTTATGGGATGTGTGGGTTAAAGTGTTAAATATCATATGTTCTTTTTTCACCGATTATTGTCGGCCCGATTATGGTCAGTAGTCTGGTGTGATATAGGATAAGCTATTCATGATATTTTTGTATATACGAAGTGAAACAATAAATGTGAGTGATTTTTTGGGGATTGTTTGATATAATTCTAACTTTGTCTTCTAACTCTCCCATTCCCCTTTTGTTCAAAATACAAATAGAACATTTTATGAACTAACACGTGGATTAGTTCCCACCCAAAAAGACACTGTCTTTTAATAAATAACAAAAAAACCTTTCTTATGGCACCACTAGATGCTTTGCTTATATAATAATTATCAACATGTTCATAATACGATATCACATATCACAAGTAAATTTTTACAGCAAAATCACTGGTAACAGCTAGTATTTCATGAAGCAGTCTTCCGAAACTGTTCCGGAAAGTAATGACAATATGCTTTACCAATTAACTTAAAACTATTACATTTTAAAATCTTAAAAGAAATAGAATTCGAACACAGTTAAAAATATGCAACTTCAAATAAGAAGTGACGTCACAAAGTCAACGCTCGCTGTCATTTAAACAAATCAAATATTGCCAACATAAGAAAGGAAAAAAATAACTATCTCCTTTGTTACGAAAGCATAGGAAAACAACAGCGAAAATGACGTCAGCGTCGAAATATTCAAATATTATCTAACGCCTTTTTCAAAGATAAGCTTTCCATACGCCCGAAAGTATTTAACTTGTCACAAAAGCACATGAACCACAAATCGAATACAATTTCTGTGTCATTGAAACAAATCAAATATTGTCAGCATAGGAAAGAAAAACATTACCTATCTATTGTTGCGAAAGCATAGAAAAACAACACCGAAAATGATGTCAGCGTCGAAATATTCAAATATTGTCTAACGCCTTTTTTAACAATAAGCCTTCCATACGCCGAAAGTATTTAACTTGTCACAAAAACACATGAACCACAAATTGAATACAATTTCTGTGCCATTGAAACAAATTAAATATTGTCAGCATAAGAAAGGAAAAAATGACCTATCTATTGTTGCGAAAGCATAGGAAAACAACAGCGAAAATGACGTCAGCGTCGAAATATTCAAACATTGTCTAACGCCTTTTTCAACGATAAGCCTTCCATACGCCCGAAAGTATTTAACTTGTCACAAAAGCACATGAACCACAAATTGAATACAATTTCTGTGCAATTGAAACAAATCAAATATTGTCAGCATAAGAAAGGAAAAAATGACCTATCTATTGTTGCGAAAGCATAGGAAAACAACAACGAAAATGACGTCAGCGTCGAAATATTCAAATATTGTCTAACGCCTTTTTCAACGATAAGCCTTCCATACGCCCGAAAGTATTTAACTTGTCACAAAAGCACATGAACCACAAATCGAATACAATTTACTTGATATTATGGGGATCAACGTCAAACTATAATCGCGGACCTTTCAAACTTATCTGAATGCCGAATGGCAAGAAACACATAAGCCATACCTAACTCTTAACTGATAAACGCCGTGTCAGCAAAATATGTATGTATAATAATTTGACACCATTAAACTGACAAATTGCAGTCACGATATTTCTTTCTTTTCTCAATATTTCGATTATTTCATATCTGTATATAGAAGCACAATTAGTTGTACAATCATTATGACTCAATTTATTTTTCTATACCAAGCGTCTTTATAAAGTGAACCACGATCTTCTCAAAATTGCCTGAAGGATAACTCATTTATTACTTTCTAAAATTATCTAAACCCCTTATTCACATCTTTCTGACCTGCCCAACTATAAAAGTTAAATATATATATATATATATATATATATATATATATATATATATATATATATACAATATATATATAATTTCAAAAATAATTTACACAAATACCTATAGGTTACACGTGTACGGGTAATCTCGTTTGTAGACCGAGAAACCATAAAGATCTAGAATTTCGTACCATAACTTATTAGAAAGCTGTCACTTTGACATTTCGATTGAGTGACTATTATATTACTTTAAATATATAGTAGCGTTTATGCGTTTTCTGTGGGCGTTTTAATAAAACTGCTTTTTGGCACACAGAAAGAGACTTTTTGTTTACAGAAATTTTGGTTAGTGAATTCATTGCTTACTAGGACCTAATAACTTCCAGTTTGTATGAGTTATCGCCTTTTTCTTAAAAATGTTTAAAACTGGCGAAAACAATATTTTCAGGCTATTTCCATTAAAATATGGTTGGCAGCTATGTTGGCACGCCGTAGAAAGACAATATAGATATTTTAATACTCTCTTCAATATTTTTATTCTACCAGCAATTTTTCTCGAAGTAAAACTTTTGTTTTGCAATAAGAACATTGGAAAAATCATTTAAACATTTTCTTGAATTAAAACCCTCTAAAACTCTTTTAATAAAAATTATATGGAGAACTATATTGTTTATCTCCTGTGATTAAAGACTTCTATTTTTTATCAATTTTCCAAAAAGAATACAGTTCTGATCATTAATTTACAAATATCAAATATATTTATTTCATCAATTTTACAAACACATAAAATTCGCAAGTCGAGCAGAAGTCATTAAAAGTCTAAGCGCCAATCATGAAAATGTACCTAGATTTAAAAGAATCAATACAAAGCATGAAAAAACTTTATACTGTAAATGTAAATGTTTTTATAGCAACATTGAACGAAACATTATTTACTTAAAAGCAAAATAAAATTTTAAGTAAATAATATTTCGTTCAATGTCGCTATAAAAACATATGCATTTACGGTATTAAGTTTTTTCATATGTTTTTTGTTATTTTCGAAAGCTTTTTTTAGCAATATTACGATGAAATCGATCCAAAGTGTTATTTACACACGCGCTGCGAAGCCAGCCACATCGCCCTTGACTCCACAGTTCACCGTCAAACGTTGATATCATTTATCCCATTACAAACAGGTCTTTTTACCACTACCACAATCCAGAATTTAGTTATATGAGCGACAAGACCTCAGGTCCCACTAAAATGGGTAAACTAGTAACGTCAGACCGGAAATAGGGACATATTTTAAATAACAAATATCGTGATTCATTTAGTTACTAACCTGCTTTCGTGATCTATTTATGACATAGAGAATGGATATTTAATATTTACGGTTCGTTTAAGTGGAAAACAAACGATTGATCTTTGCTGCCTGTATTATATTTTGACTTGAGACAATTTATGTAAGTAACTTTCGTTAAAAAATTAATTCAAGAAATTTGTCAAGCCCTTGTCATTACTAAAATATCCCTCAAATGCAAATTGGACATTCGTGGCACCAGGATATCCATGCTCATTATCCATAATAAAAAAACTTACAGTTTATTAAATTATTGAATCAAACGAAACACGTCCTGATCGTGTCGCCTATTACCATTTTTACAATTAAAAATTTCTATTTTCACAAATATATACGGAGTTTTTGATCGCCAATTTTTTTTTAAATTAAAGAGGGAAAAGCATGTATCTTACATATTTTCTCATTTGTTTCTTAAATATAGAACATAACTTTATTACAGATATGTTTCATGATCAGCGCGCGGTCATTTTCAGTATTCTAAGATCATATTTATTTGTTTAAAAAAACTACTTGTCGTCACCGTAGTGTGTTGGGCTGAGCGCAAAACATACAGCCGTCGAGTGTACGGCGCACCGCTGCCGGCCGCTCATCAAGCGGGACTGGAAGAAGTCCAACCTTTCGAGGCACTGGCAACCATTTTTCCATATAAGATCTTCTTCATCTCATGTGGATACGACAACAACAACAACTACTTTCACTATGCGCTGTGTTAGATTCCATAATTTTGCAGTAAATATTTAAGTCAACTCTATTTACAGGTTAATCCCATACCGATGCTAAATTTCATAATTCTGTATAAAGTGCGGAATGGTAAAAAATAACCATACACATGTCTAAATAACCATTTCCTAAAGTTAAATATATCCTAAAGTTACAATAGAAACAGTAAAATTATGTCTATAAAATCGGAACCACTAAACTGATGATGCTCATTATCCCTATAACAATGACAATAAGTTGCTATACATTTTTTTCTCATTAGATTTTAAAATACAATATTCTGTATATAGATATATTGAACATCAACACAAACAAGGTTGTCACATTAAGATACAATTCTTGTAAATCAAAGCAATAAAAAATATAATGCTACAACACATAAAAAGATAAAGAGGGTTCAATATGTCGTTTAGTTGTAGATACCTACTCGTAATAAAAATAATAGAGAATTTTTATTCTCGTGATTTTATCAGATTTCATCTCTGAATCAAAATTTATTG
This sequence comes from Druceiella hillmani, assembly GCA_039881145.1. Lineage (NCBI taxonomy): Eukaryota > Metazoa > Arthropoda > Insecta > Lepidoptera > Hepialidae > Druceiella > Druceiella hillmani. Next base: position 48,154,267 of record JAYKKI010000003.1, read on the forward strand.
CTTTGATTTATTGTAAATATCGATTGCTATTTGATATGCTATTTTAATATATCGTATCTGTCGTAGTTCGGCGATAAGGAGTTACGATTTTACAATACGATGTTAATGTCGCTTAAGCAAAATCAGTATTTTTGCACCGTAACAAGTACGTGTTAAGGGATAAGAAATAGCCATAGTGTTAAATACGTAATCACGAACTAAATGGCTACCGAGTACTCTATGATGTAAAGTATGATCAAGGTTAGCCGCAAGGCAGCATTACGTGCGCAGAGACCGAGCGCGTCAAGGAATTAGGGTTGTCATATGTCCCTGTATACCCGGTACTTCCCGAGAATCTACTACTTGTTCTGTACCACAGGTCATAATAATTTCCGGATTTTGACCCCCAACTCGGACAACAGCGTAATCTATCGAGTTTGACAATGATGTTGAATAATAAAACTAGAGATTGCAATTTTTATATTCCGAAGTAACACTGCTAATTTTGACCACCAACTCGGATAACAATGTGATCTATCGAGTTTGAAAATGATATTGAATAATAAAACTAGAGATTGCAATTTTTATATTCCAGATTTAAAACTGCTAATTTTGACCACCAACTCGGACAACAGTGTAACCTATCGAGGTTGACAATGATGTTGAATAATAAAACTAGAGATTGCAATTTTTATATTCCGGATTTAAAACTGCTAATTTTGACCACCAACTCGGACTACAGTGTAATCTATCGAGGTTGACAATGATGTTGAATAATGAAACTAGAGATTGCAATTTTTATATTCCAGATTTAAAACTGCTAATTTTGTCCACCAACTCGGACAACAGTGTAATCTATCGAGGTTGACAATGATGTTGAATAATAAAATTAGAGATTGCAAGATTTATATTTGACATTCAGCCAATTGACTGGCCACTCATTAAATTCCCAGTACGGCGACGGAGTAAAAAAATCATAAATCAAAAGCTATGACTGATATATTGAAATGCTCATAAGAAAAATTGTTTATTATCTCTTTCGTGATTAAAATTATTAAACAAACATCCACTTTTTGAGTGATTAAAGACACTTCTTCGAACAAATAGAATCCCTTGTTGTTATTCGAAATTGTCTAAAAATGAAGGCAAGCATCGGACAAATTATTTATTATTTATAAATATAGATTTTATTAATTGTTTAATGAATATTTAACAAATAATTTATTGGAATATGTAAAATATGATTATTATAAAAGCCCTCCCCTCCTAAAAATATTTCTCGTCTCTGTGCGATGAAAAATTAATACTACGAGAGGCGGCGCGAGTGATTGCCAATTGTCTGACAGCCCTACCAAGTACAGAGAATACGTTGCGTGAGCTGCTACCGAGCCAGACCGACTACTGCGTGAGACTATGTATGTATGTATGTCACAAGCGTCAACATTTTCAATCTTGCTCTCGTACAAACTTTGTTATCGGCAATAAAATATACGATATCATAAATCAAAACGGAGCACGTCTCCTAGACTAGAGATAGGTCTATTATCTTTGCGCGCTCAGCAGAATAACTGATAAGAGCGTGGTTAGTAGCGCACTTGACTCGAAAACTGGCTAAATATTGGTAGGCGTCAAGACCTTTGGCCAATATTAGTAGGTTTATGCACAATTGTATTTAAATGTTCTCGATTGACCTATATCTGTTTGATTGTCGTGACTTACTAAAGCTATTCTGAACTGAACCAATTACAAATGTTTAAATAGAAACCAATTCATATAATTAATTTTTTTACTTTACTTAGAAAATTAGATATTTCACCCTCATGTCATATCCAACTTAGGGAAAGCAACAAATTTTTATACATTTCGATTTCATGCACTAGGGCAAACAAACCCTTTCCATGACAGGGATGACTGTGTAAAATGCAATATTAAACATTGCAATAATTTAATTTTATTCGACGATGTAAAATGTAATTATGACAACTTGTATTCATAAAGCGGTATGCTGTATAAAATTTCACGATATAAAATTGCTTCATGCCCAATTCAACAATACAATTAAATTCTGGGACATAATTTTTTAGGGTTCCGCTCCAATAGGGTTAAAAAAGAAACGCTTATACTGACACTTTTGTATCTGCCAATGCATCACAATTATTTTTCACTGTGACACACTGTTGACAAAATACATATGCTATCTATTGTCTTGAAAATTAATATATTTATTTAACTTGCATTGCCATGTATAATTCGGGTATCAAAAATATTTTTTCTTCTTTCTAGGGGTGCGAACATTGCTATTTTCTTTCTTATCATTCTTATTTCTTAATTTCTAAACATACTCTTTTTTAAGCATCTTCATTTCTGATTATTCTCTTTTTTAATCATCTTAATTTCTAGTCATTCTCTTCTTTAATCATCTTCATTTCTAATCATTCTCTTCTTTAATCATCTTCATTTCTAATCATTCTCTTCTTTAATCATCTTTATTTCTAATCATTCTCTTCTTTAATCATCTTCATTTCTAATCATTCTCTTCTTTAATCATCTTCATTTCTAATCATTCTCTTCTTTAATCATCTTCATTTCTAATCATTCTCTTTTTTAAACATCTTCATTTATAATCATTCTCTTTTTTAAACATCTTCATTTATAATCATTCTCTTTTTTAAACATCTTCATTTATAATCATTCTCTTTTTTAAACATCTTCATTTATAATCATTCTCTTTTTTAAGCATCTTCATTTATAATCATTCTCTTTTTTAAACATCTTCATTTATAATCATTCTCTTTTTTAAACATCTTCATTTATAATCATTCTCTTTTTTAAACATCTTCATTTATAATCATTCTCATTTTTAAACATCTTCATTTATAATCATTCTCTTTTTTAAACATCTTCATTTATAATCATTCTCTTTTTTAAGCATCTTCATTTCTAATCATTCTCAGTAAATTTTAAAAATGTTTTTAATTCAGCTTGTATAACTTTTTATACAGTTCTAACAAAAAAATGTCTCTATTATACATAAATTTGAGCAAAAAATATAAAATTCTCAACAGTTTCAGAAAAAATCACTGTCAGTTTTAAACGCAAAAAATCCTTTTTTACAGTAACACGCTTTAAATATAATCAGTTTGATACACGGGATCACTTAGATGAATAATATATACGTCCTTTGTTACAGCCTGTATATCGGTAAGAAGATACGCAAAAAAGTGTCCTCTCCCCACCCTTATCTCCGTAGCGGAAAGCCAAGAATATAAACTTATTTACATAAATAGACATTCTTTTAAAGATTGCCATATAAATTAAGCAATGTGTCTGACATTTACAGTTTCACATATTACACATATTACTTTTTATAATACATTACTTTAATTAATTATAATTAGAATATCGTAAAAATTTGGGCTCGATTAGGAATTGTTTTAGAAACAAAGTGTGACTTAAAATATACTGAAAAGTCAAGTTTTAAATAATAAAAATAATACCCCAGTTTTTTGTGGATTAAACTTTATACATATCACTTTGATAAGAGTATATCTCTAACCTCTATAATTTCTATATAATAAAATTTAATTTTCATGAAAGTATTGGTCGGTAATTTTTCCATCACACCGTAGCTTTTCTTATTTTTGCTTTCGTTCTACCGCTAAGATAAAAAAAAATATCTAATAGATATATCAGTCACATATTCGTTCACCGTATATTTATCTTATGAAATTATTTATTTACTTACTTTAATGATATCTTAACAAAGTTTTTTTTATATATCAAAGTTTTTTTATTAATAATCTTAACAAAAAACAATTTATTTGCGTAACTACACTACACAGTTTAGAAATTGAATTCGTAGAAAAAAAAATTGGTCATGTTAGGGAGGTCAGGGTAACCTCAGTGCACGAGTCCGACTCACACTTGGCCGGATTTATGTCATAAAATCATTCAATATATGAAATGTAATGAAATATATGACTCGACAGAGAATTAAAACATTTATAATGACGCCAACAATACTCATTTCATTTGACCACAGCTTTAATCGGAATAGTTGGAAATAAGATATCGAAATACCGATTCTGATAACGTAAATTCTTTGGGATTTAACCATGAATAATCTAATAACGACGGAGGCGTCATCGCAAGTTCAGGATATGTTATGTATCAAGAATTAAATGTGATTTCTTTTTTATCTTTAGTTTGATATGATTCCACTTATGTACATTACAATTTGATAACTTGTAATTGCAGTTACTTCCTACAAACAAGAACATGACGAACGTTTTTCAGTAACCTGGATGAATCAAGATTGTAAAAAACAGATTTAATTTTCTGGCGTCAGAAGAGCACGTGTCAAAACCTTTATATTTAAGTGACGAAACATTTTTTTATTAATAATACGGAAATTATTGGCAGTATCATTAATCAACTGTATTGTCGACAGATGATATGATTTGATTTATCAATGATGTATGTATTAGATAGAGAGTTATTGCAAGAACGTGAATATTAAATCACTGAATGTCAAATTGTGAATAAAATTGTGTTTTGTCCACAATTAAATGAAACTACATGATGTAGTATTATTTCTACTTTCTTTAAGTTCTTTACCACGACCTAGGTTTCGTTGTATAACAACATCTTCACGTGGGCTATTAGCAAAGATCTCTGCTAATAGCCCACCTGAAGATGTTGTAATACGACGAAACCTAGGTCGTGGTAAATAACTTAAAGAAATTAGAAATAATACTACATCACGTAGTTTCATTTAATTGTGAATAATGAATTTCCACGAAATTAACGCCAAATATATTCAGTATTGTGTTTTGTAACGAAATTATAACTATATTAAACTAATAGCTTACGAATAAACCTATCACACAAAAGGAAAACGCAAAAGTTGGGCTTAGTAGTTGTCTATATCCTTTGAAATTGTTGATTAACAGAAAGTTTAATGATATGCTAGTGTCTAGAATTTAAAAAGATTGGCGACCCAAAGCGATGCGCAATTTTTCCCAAAGAGGACCGTAGACCTAAGATTTTGATATTAATTTCAACCTGATACCTCCACGCGTTTCTGATAAAAAGGATCTTGACAAACCGATACACGGACATCGAAGTCATTCTATAAACGGTTTTTTTTCTTTTGAGGTACAGAAACCTAAATAGTCCCCCCCCCCCCCATTTAAATGGTGGTGAGGTACGCTAAAAACTTCTTTTAATATTTGGTACCTACTCATTGATATTTCCATATTAAGTATCTACTTGCAAAAATTTATGCATTATAGTTCTGAAGCTGTAGAGACTGTGATAGGCGGGCGGATGAATTATGCTCCCGCCCTTGTTCATATCTACTATAACTAAATTATAAAGGTTCCTTATATCACTACAGATTCCAAAAAAATAAATTATCAAATGAGTCCTACAAAAAATAAATTCGAAATTGTTTGTCATCTCCTAAAATTTTATTCTCCATTTATTTCCAATTTTATCTCCTAAAGAAGTATGACTTCAATAATTCACACCTACGATTTCCCGAGCCCCGAATCTGTATTATCTGGATGTACGAGCAGAAAAATACTAAACATATACATCGCTATTTGCCCACAGACCGCCAGATGAGGACACGGGATCGCTGGAGAGCGGCGAGTCAGCTAACGAAGATGCCGAAGCTGCCCACCTAAAACCCCGAAGGCCGTTCTGGGCCAACAAAACTCAGTTCGTGCTGGCTTGCGTCGGTTATTCCGTTGGTTTGGGCAACGTCTGGAGGTTCCCTTACCTCTGTTACAAAAGCGGCGGCGGTGAGTCGTTTTGTCATGAACCAAAATACTTGGTATTTTTAGCGAATACAAAAATACTTCTTATTATCGTGGGGTTTAAGGTAATGCTACCAAATTAATTTATGGCGACAGTTAGGCTCATTTCGTTACGGACTTGTTTTATAAGTGCCTCGGGTGGAGGACGTTATATTAATCTCAGTAACTTATAGCCAATTTGTGTCGTTTATATTAAAACGCCTGCTGTTAAATGTTTTCAAAACGAAATCACAATTGTGGGAAAATCCACATCGGTTCAGTGTAAATATCAGCCTTTCACGAACGATGAATATTGTCACCTTTAGAAACTATATGTTTATATAGTTATTATATATAAATCATTAAATTAATATTAATTATATACTATATAAATCATTGAATTAATACACATTTCATACAATGAATAACAAGAGATATATTCAGATCCTATGTATAAATGTATTTCCTACTAGCTGTGCCCGCTATTTGGATTTTTCGTTATTCTTTCTTTTTTTTCTCAGGACTCTGTGATCATAAAATTTACTAAAAACGCTAATAGATGGAGTTGGCAGCCAAGTCGGTTCCGCCGATTCTGCTATTAGCGAACACAGCGAATGTAATCCAAAGATTGACGTATATTTTTTTTTATTTGTGGACCGATTAAATGAAACCTAAATGTTAGCACAAGCTAATCTAAATACATCACTGAAAACCGTATCCAAAACGGTTCAACCATTTCTGAAATTATCGTACGCAACGAAAGTGCACACAAACAAGCACGCAAACTGACAAACCGACAAATAGATAAACAGACAAAAATTCTAAAAAGCGTTGTTTTAGGCTTAGTAGCATGTCTTTAGTAGGTAGCACTTGGTTTTACTTAAAAATATTTAATGTACAGACTCAGTTTTTTTTACGATTCTATTTTATGTATAGATGTTGCTCTTATTAAAATTTACCGACTTCAGTCGCGTCAGGAAAAATTTCAAAACGGGTCCTAGTGCTATTGTGAATAAATACAGCTATTGGCAGTCCGGTCCCATATCTAAAACTTACAACAGGACGCTTTACACATATGCAGAGAGGATGACAAAAAACACAATGGAACGTGATGATAGGACGGGACGTTATTACTGAGAAACAAATTGCACGCCGGACCAGAGACAGGATGTCTCGGACGTAACATAATCGAGTATGCGAGCGCGCTTGTCCATCTTCTGGGAACTATCGTAGGATGTGGAGGGGCCCATCTCCTTTTATGCAGGACGATCTCGTCAACTAGGCTATATCCAATGTATAGAGCTTGCGGAAATTAAAATTAATTTTAATTTATTAGGAAACCAAATATTTTAGTCTATGGAAAGAAATGGAAGACAATATGACATCACTAGTATAGTTTTTTCTATAGTTAAGGATCAAGAATATAAATATTTTGCGCAGATACTGAAGCTGCAAGCTACTCAATATTTTAAGTAACTCTCTTATGAACGCTAACTAGATGTCGACCTATTGTTACGTGTTTTACATTAGTAGGCAAAGCAAAGATAGCGTTTGTGGCACGTATTTGTGATGTGACAGTAATATTAATTAAGTACGTCATCATAGAAAGTAATCTTTAGCTACCCATAATGTTAGAGATTACAGCAAGAAAATGTGCCAAACACCGTATATATCTCGCTACAGTTTCAGTGACGTAAAAGAATGCGATAATATGAAACAATCTTTCTATAATCATAGATAAATAAACTATATTCTATGGCAATAGCTAACACAGTTAAATTAATATAGAATAATGATGAATTACCACCGGGAAATATATCATTTTCCATTTCACTATCAGATGAAAAATTTTTTTGCATGCTGGGTTATCCCAATCGATAGCAAATAACCTCCCGTAATTACTACAGAAATATATAGGCTGTTTATTTTTCATATTATTCTTATGTGTCTAGTAATATTTTCATATTGAAAAAGCTATACACATAGATAATGTATTGGCTTCAAGCTATCAACATTTAATGCATTGGCTTTAAATGCTGGTAAAGAATTCTCGGAACGCCCATCCTTTTTCTGCAACAACATATTCATAGAAACCGATCTTCAACATTTAATGCAAAATATGATGCTAGAAACATTTATTTTATTAACTATTGCTCACCATTCGATATCTGTAGAAGAAAACCAAGATTCTAATCGGTCTAGGCAAATATTTAAATATATATTTTATATGTAACTACTGTGCCCTACGGTTTCACTCGCGCGGAATTCAGAAGAAGTTATATTTTTTTTTCTCAATGTTGCTCTTGGCTATAAACTATTCCCACACCAAATTTCGTCCAAATCCGTCTAATAGATTCGCGTGATTGAGGCACAAATTAACATACAGACAGAGAGATAACAATTCTAAACACAGGTTTCCTGGCTTCTATTATCATTATTTATACTAAATCAATCACTCTTTTTAAAAATATTTGCTATGTACAGAATTCACTCTGTTATAGTTTTATTAATAGTATAGATAACTTACAAATGTGATGACTAATTAATACAATGCTTAATTACACTATAATTATTCTGCTTTCTTTGTCCACGCGCAACATAAATGAGGACTCCTAATTGGTTGTATAAAAAGGTCATGCTCTTGGCTATAAACTATTCCCACACCAAATTTCGTCAAAATCCATCTAACAGATTCGCGTGATTGACAAACAAATTAACATAAAGACAGAGAGACGAAAATTTTAAACACAGGTTTTTTGGTTTCTATTATCATTCTTTATACTAAATCAATCACTCTTTTTAAAAATATTTGCTATGTACAGAATTCACTCTGTTACAGTTTTATTAATAGTATAGATACCTTACAAATGTGATGACTAATTAATACAATGCTTAATTACACTATAATTATTCTGCTTTCTTTGTCCACGCGCAACATAAACGAGGACTCTTAATTGGATGTATAAAAAGGTCATTGCGGTTCACATTAGAGCTGACCCTTAGCGAGGACATCTTTTATATGTGTAGTCATAATAGAAAAATGGTGTCTTTTTAAATTACGATTTGTTACCTCAATATACTCTTATATAAAATAAAAGTTATATACTGATAAGATATAATCTTAATTTTATTATCTATAGATCTAGGGAATTCTCATTAGCAAATTTATATTATTCAGATAATTATTAGCCTTTTTAGCTTGAATGTCTTGGTAAATATTTAATTATATACTTATCGTAACATAACATTTTTTTTGAGAATTTATATTTATTTAGCTTGTACGCCCAAATATATCAATCGTTGTCATTACACTCTTTGCAGAGTGGTCGTGGTCGTCACGTCGACATTAGTGGCTTGTTTCACATTCGACGCCACTCTTCGCGAACCCTCGCTCTCCTTGTACATTCGTGCAGTGCTCCGTTGAAGGTCTTCTTTATTTGATCTATCCACCTCATTGGTAATATGCCGCGCGATCTGATGTCTTCGACTTTGCCCTTTAGGTCCTCTATGGATTCGCATGCGCGACGTGTTACATGTCCAAAGAAAGTGAGAATACGATCTTGTACTGCGCTTGCTAGTCTTTGATGACCAGCTCTCGAAGAACGGACTCATTGGTCCGGAATTCCGACCACGATATACCGAGCGTTCTTCTCAATTCATTCAATATATTACTGGCGGAATATTTTTTTGAATATGTCTGTACAAATTGCACTCGGTATTATTTCGGAGGCATGCATAAGACTTTTCTTGCTGTTTGCATATAAGGTAAAGTTTGAGGTAATCGTGAGATTAATATTTGTAATTTTTTTTGTGAAAAAAATAACAATTGTAAAAAAATTATTTATATACTTTCTGGAACCTTTTATTTTGCCCCTATGGCAACACTTATAGCTATCACTTACGATTATATAATGATTAAAATACATTCTTTCCGTCACGTTTAGCCCTTGATAACTATTTCTGATGACTTTAAAATCATCAACTGGCCACAGTTCTTACCTCGCACATCTGAATTTGAAAATAACAAAAGTCTAGCCATTTCTGTTTTTATTAGGTTTTCGAAATGCAAGGGCCTCATAGGTTTAAGAGTTTTAAACATGAAATGTGGATTATACGGCTAGAGAGTTACGTTGAAGTCGATGAGTAAATGTCGCCTATTTTGATTTGAAAAAGGCATTTGATCGAAATGATATTTTCTTAGCAACTTATTTAGAGCTTTTATGTTTTCCATTGCAGTCAGTTTCAAATCCAAATCTTACATTACTCAATCTGAAGTCAGTCAAGGTAGTCATTTTGAATCTATTTTTTGTTCACTATTTTCATTATAACAAATGACTTGCTCTCATTTGTCAGCACTGCGGGACCTCTGTGTGATTATAGATGATGCTTCAAATCATCGAAACCTATCAAAGGTCTATAGGGTGCTAGAATTTGTCAGGTGACTATTCAAAAATTTTCATTACTTTGTGTGTATTGCGACTTTGTTTAACTCTCTAGTCCTGACTATTCTTAAAACTGATCCAGTTACCTGATCTCCACGCATTGCAAATTATATCACCTTGCTGTAGAAAAATTTTGCATGATCATATTGACATCTCAATTACTATGTAAGAAAATAATGAACATTAAAGTATAATGTCTTCCCCGACAGTGTAAAGTGGGGCAAACCCACTAATCTAGGTGCCATTGGATAGGTATTTTAAGCCTTTCAACGCCAAGCGATTATATCAACGACAAACCCCCGTGCCACCAATCAAAAAATTTAAATTTTAATAAACCGCCAATAACAAGGACCAGTCACATGCGATCAAACGCGAGCACTGCGCGAACACTCAAGCGTTTATTGATTCAATCGTTTTTACCTTTATATTTTAATTACTCTTATGTCGTTACGAGAACGTGAAATTATATATCGATAGACATAGACGATAGATAGAAAATTAAAATTGCCTTTTGGAGCCGCTTTGTGATTTAGTCATAGCCCTAAGGTTTATTTTAATGACGGTATTCGGGTTATTTTAGCACAATTCATAATATTATAATTCTATCGCTAATTATTGGACCACCATATAAAGTCTGGACTTTAAAATTAAGAAATAATTATAGGTATCACTGTGTGATATATATTACTATTGTGTGATATATTTTTCTTCATTTACATTATTTATTTGCAGATATAAATATATTTATATTTTTAACACAACTTTTTTGTTATTCATAGTACATAGCTGTTTTTCTGACATCTGTTTGCAAGTACCTACATGGACCTACTTCTGGACCCAATGACGTAGCAATGATATTTAAAACTTCTTCATAATCATTACGTTTTTTGTATATCAATAAATCTGTACTTTGTTACTGAAACATATTAATGATCAAAAGTGATATTTAATGAAATATATAAATATAATGTTTGCTCTTGCAGCGTGTCAACGGTCAAGCCATTACTGTTGGCACATTCGCATGGCGGTTCTCTTATGGACAGAAGAAAGTTTACTGTTACATCGCCGCTTTTTATTATTTTTTGCTGGGATGTTTTATAATAATTGACGTTACAAACAATATAACAATAGTCTTTGTTTTTTTACTTATTTATAATTCGTAGACTGATTGTGGACCAACCCTTACAATGCTACTAAGTGGCAAAACCCGCGATTATAAATATACTAGAAATCCTTAAAAGAAATAGGATCGAATGGCATTAAAAAAAATTTCTGTAAATTACTTTTATCTAGCTCACTGTACCACTGTTTCATGAAAGCCAATCAAAATATCTTTAAATATCTAGACTGTCTTCTAGGACCATTTTCCTGTAGCTATAAGTAGGTTAAGGTAGCTGACCTTACTGGCCCATCTAAAATTGCCACTCTATACATAACATATAGTGTATCTTTTTGCAGGGAAACTGGCTTAGGTACCATTAGGTCTTTTTTTATGGAAACAATTTTAACATAGTAAATTTTTTCGGCTAGCGTGAGTTTTCCATAAAAACTGTAGTCGACTCGGTTTGATTATAGTATCATTTCTTTGTATGGGAGGAAGTAAAATTTTATAAAAACTTTTTCCTGTAATGTCATAGAAGATACAATGGTACCTAAGATTGCTTCCATGTATCTGATATGATATCCGATTTCTGCATACTGTTCCCACTAAGTAAACATACTGTGTGTGTGTGTATATATTTATATATATATATATATATATATATGTATGTATGTATATATGTATGTATGTATATATATACGTATTAGCTGGACGATGAAAAAGTTAAAATGAAATTAAGACTCCAGTTAACATGTTTCATTATTAAGTCCCATTTACGAAATATGAAACAAAGTGATGTACGATACCTCCTTCACATTGTCCTCTCTTTAATTTTTCAACTATAGGTAAAGAAAATGTGGAAAAATTATACATATTTCATTAAAATATTTAATCAAAAATTTATTTCGGTAAACTTAATTCTGATAAAAATTTCAAGAGATATAGACAATTTACGTGTCTTATTTTATTACTTAGTTGCGACAATATATAAACATATAAAAAAATTTATTTCTTTGATTAAATTCCTGTACAAATGAAGAGAAATCGGAGAAAATGAAGTTTTCACTTAGAATCCTACGGTTCGGATACGACTGAGCCCGTCCCATATTTTATTTATATGTAATGAAAATATAATTCGGGGCTTTTTCAATGTAAGTTTTGAAATCATAAATTCTGGATGAATATTTTCAGTTCATTCAATATCATAAAATCACGGTGCATAACATAACAATTTATAAAACCACAGCTAAATTACACAAACCATTTTTAAAATCATTGAACTGAGTATTCAAGAAACTATAATGTGGCACTAAAGAATTATGATAAGCGTATTCATCACTGGCAAAATTCTATGATCAGATTACTAACAAATCTAAGCTACCAATAAATACAATTTGTTTTCGCAGAAATTGAGTCAAGTGGTACGTGAAAACATACTCTCAAAGCGCATTGGTTCCTAGTAGTATAACCATTGACTGATAACGGCAAGAGATAACCAACGGCTAGTCTCATTGTCGATGTTATCAATAGTTCGCGCAATTGGCGAGATAAGATGTTGCCAAAATAACGTCTTTGTCAGTAAAAATAAACACCGACGAGGCATTTCATTATCGAATTCGTTGAAAACCCAAATGACACGTCACTAGATAAACATAAACGTCGAATTCTATAAAATATTATCAACCAAACTTCCGTACCCGTAGCTTCCACCGACGTTAATGGTGATCGTTATGCCATGTTTATTTTATGGTAACGTGGCGTATTGAATTACTGGTTGAAGACGCTTGTGCAGAACCAAACGTTAGTTTTCAGGGTTCTGTAGAGAAACTAGGAATCTGTATAATTTTAGACTTACGTATTTGGAGTTTTAAACCTACCTATTTACAGATTTACACGTACATAGATGAATTTTTTCAATATCTTGCCATATATTATTTTTAATAATAAAAACGGCGACGCTTAATTCGATCAGTTCCGTAAATACAGACACCTAAAACATTTCTTACGGTTATTCGGGTCTTTTGACTAGAAGGCGATGTATCATTGAGACCATCACTGCTCATTGGCAATCAAAATGGACCTCCACAGATTCGACAGGGGAAACCACTAAGTTATTCTTCTCCGATGCTTCCGACATTGGTCTCCGAGTCTCCGAGCGAAAACTGGCAAAACAGCAATTACTATACATCATAATTTCTGATGGAACATGGCGCCTTCCGCGCTAGTTTATATCGATTTGCACTAAGAGATAGCCCGGCTTGTTTCTACAGTTTCGATACGCAAAACACGAATCATATTTTGTTCGACTGCTGTGAATGATGATGCGCGTCTTGATTAAGAGCATATGTCAGCATCAGTAGAGTTTAATCACGTGAATGGCTATCTTTAGTCACCGGGACTTGGTTGAGTGTGGACTGATCTTTGAGCATTTAGAGCGTTCGTCAAAAGCGTTCTAGAGAAAACGGGGGTACTAAATGACTCATTGAATAGGGACAGTCCTTAACCCTGTTGGATGGAAGCGATGTGACTGTAGGTGCGGGATATTATTAGGGGACCTTCGAAAGTTCCCTCTTTTATTGGTGGGGGGGAAGGGGAATGTTATGGATCCCTGGAGGGGCCCTGATATGACCCAGGTGGAATGGTGGGAATAGTGTTTATCTATTAGGAACACACAATAATTGCATCAGCATTTATTAATTGAATTTTTTGGAAAAAAAATAATTGAAGTTGAGCTTCCATTTTTTTTAAATTTTAATTTTATATTAGACTTCTTTTCATTGCTAAATGGCCAGTAATACACCAATGGCCGGTAATACACAAAACTATTAAAAATTTGTGTATCTTCAAAATAAAATATTTGGGACATACAAAATTTTAAATTTTTAAACTTAATGTATCACTTATTTTTAAGTCAAATAATTCATATGTTAGAAAATTGGGACTGGCAGTCAGAGGGATCCTATGAGCACTTCGTTTGTAATGACCGGCATGGGTCTCATCCACAACACTAGGCAAAACTCGTCCACTGATATTTCCCATATGTTTAACCATGATTAGGTTAATTCCTTATCAACATCCCGTTAGCGTTCTTTCCCATATTATATACTGCGGAAGCATAATACCAAAATTGAAGTATATTGAATTATATAAAAAAATTACCTAAATGCTATACATTACTTATAATATACCCAAGCTATACCTTATCCATTTTGAAAAATATTTTGATAAACCTAAAACAGTCATCAGAAATTTCGCTGATCAACCGCATAATGATGTTACAATGCTCGGACTATTTTGAGTGAGGATTACTCCATCTGCAATATGTAATTTTTATTACGCAACTTATAATTTTTATTGAATTTCTGCAAAATGCTTACCTTCGTAATGACACCATAATACTACTAAAGATCCATTTCATATGACGAAAAGATCAATTCCAGCTTCGTGGTTTTTTGGTTGATACGCTGAGCGTCAATTGGAAATAAATGTGTAGATCTAATACTTTTTTTTTCTTTTCGTAGGTTACACTTCTGAGGTCACCCCGTTGTCATATCACCTTGATACGTTTAGGCGAAAATAAACAAAAACTATATTTTATTTATACAATAAAAGATTAAAAGGGCATCTATTGACAGATGTTTGTATTCACATATCGTTCTTACATCATACTTACTTATCTTTATTAAAAATACAAAAAATATTTATTTTTAATAGTATGTTCGAAGCATTGGTTCAATGGAAGTGATTTTTTTTTACTATATTGTGTCCATGCGGTCACTCATCCTGAAACTGTTCACGCTCAACGTTGCTCAACTTCGGTAATCGGATAATGCTCCACGACTCAGTCGCTAAGTGCATTTCAAAATATGAATTAGACATCGACGCCTATTTTTAAAGGCTAATTTAGCTTCACTTTCAAATGTAATATTTTTTTGATAAACTTCTTAACAACAATAAAATATATTGTTTATAAGAAAAGAAACGAATTAAACGAACATAAAGGCAGTTACATACATAAGTACGAATATATTTAACACATTGAACGCCGAGAAACGAATCAGTGATATAGGTGTGAGCGTCATTGATACGTTTCATTCGAGTCATGGGACTACCGATGACGGCGGCACATTTATTCAAACTTACACATTTATTACAACGTTTATTCAAACTTACACAATTACTACAACGTTTATTCAAACTTATACATTTATTAGAACGTTTATTCAAACTTACAAATTTATTACAACATTTATTCAAACTTACACATTTACTACAACATTTATTCAAACTTTCCATGGGAACGACAAAGTCTGGAACTTTGCCAGGGCCGGGCATAATATTTTTAATATTCCGCTGCAAAATTTCCAAAACGGAACACTTATAGAATCGGTTCGGTGTCTGTCATAGGCGTTTCCCCGAATTCGATATAAAGCTTTTAAAAGCACAGAGATGTGGGATGGCCCGTTTCAAGAAGTTCAATTTTAAATTGAGAAATAAAAAATACTTTTTTTCAAGGAGATCGTGCATGGCGTCTTCGAAATTTTATTGAAGCACGAATTCTACAATACATATTTATATAAATTTGTTTGAATATTTTTCGGGAAAACTGCTTCAAAATTGCTATCCCCCACTCTTATCACCAAAATATCGCTCAGAAAAATGTAAAAAAACGTAAATGAATCTTGAGAATTTGGTAAGGATTGAACCGAAATTACCAGGATTCAAAAATTCTAGCGAGATTAATTATTATAAACAATGCAATTGTTTATTTCCTTATAGGATTTCCTTATCCTTATATTCATATAGAAAAAAGGTTTCTCACAGTGCGTATTACTATTTATAATTAAAGTGGCGAGCTGACGTCAGGGAACTCAAATTGTGCAATTGACCGATTTTAACTTTAAAAATTTTAAAGTTAAAAATCGGTTTTAAAGTTAAAAATAATTCTGCATTTATAGGTATTTACAAATTAATTTTCAAATAACGCGAAAACTATTTTTCTATCGACATCATCCGTTAATGGCTAATTAATGCAATGATGTCTATTAGATGCCATTTGCATTGAATACCGACTACAGTGGTAACGGCTTGAAGTAACAATCTGACATCATTCACACGGTAGCTACTATGGCGTTTAAATGCAGGAAAGCACAATTAATTATAGAATATAACAGTGGTCAGAAAATCTTCTATAGGAAACCAAGAGCGTTATTATTGATCTGTGTTCAACTTTTTCCAGTCGTAAGCCAACATGCAGACAAATACATATAGATATAGCGTTTTATATAATAGCCATTTACCCACGGTTCCGTCCGCGTGAATGTCGGTTATTTTAATTTTAATTTTTTATAAACGTAAATACCACATCCACCATTCATTTTATAAAAAAATAACGCTCTTTATTTATTGTTTTTCAATAGATTTATTACACGAAAGCGATTACGACTCATTCCTTTAAATGATACCGGTACTAAAACCTATCTAAATAATTTATTTACAAATTAAGGAACTTCATGCAAATAGAACTAATGGTTCTCGAGCCACAATAAAGAAAAACAGAAGCTGCCTTTAATAACAACTTAAGGACAATGGTTTTCGAATTATTATTATAAACATAAACAGACAGCCAAACAGACAAAGATACCGTGCGTTTTATAATAGGTAAGGGTGTGTGCATAAAGTACGAACTAAAAATAAAATAATAAGGTAATATTTATATCCATTTGGGCCATATCATCCACAGTATTAACAAACATAATAAAACGTATCACCCGAAGAAATGTGAAATGTCTGACTGTAATCGACGGTCACGTGTATGCCTCTTGGTGTGCTTTTAAGTTTCATTGTCACTTATCGATACCCTCACATAACAGCTAAAGTGTTAAACTTCTCTAAATACCATATCCCTCCACAGCGGTTAAAGTGTTAAACTTCTCTAAATACCATATCCCTCCATAGCAGCTAAAGTGTTAAAATTACACTTTCCCTTTATCTCGATATACTGTTGACCGTGCGAAATTATTCGACCATCATTAGCCATCAAGTTTAATAACACCGTTTATTTTAATCGTCAAGTCGTTTCGAATGAAGCTTGAATGTCACTGCCGTGAATTTTTTCTTGTTATTTGTTTAAAAGTTAAGTTGCTTCTACACATTGCCAAGCGTAGACCAGAGAGAATTATACAAATATAGCCTAAGTGGGAACAAGTCGTGATGTTTAGTCTTCGATTACAAATCTAACGGACGTAAACAACTCAAATTTAGCTTCGGTATCACGTAATGTTGTTAGTGTATTGAATTTATTTTATGTGCAAATAATAAATAATAAACATTCTTATTTAACTAAAACGATAGTTATACGGATAAACAGATATAAATCTACTAAGAAAATTCTTGTTTGTCTGTCTAAACCTCCACAGATGAATAAGAAATATCTACTACAAAGCTCGTGCAGAATACGTAGATGTCAACAGGTAGGTGACGAAACAACTATTTATGATTCCATATTTGTTAAATAGTCTATGTTTGTCATAGTCAGTGTAATATTTTGTTTACAAGAAATGGTTAAAATGATAATGATATACGGTTTTCGACCATTAAATAATGGTGAAATATTTTTAGCTATGTAGTTGTTTGTGTCAACGATACACGCCATATTGAAATATAGTGCTGAAATAAAACCATTACAAATTGTGAAAATTTAAAAACATACCTTAATTTTATAAAATTCGACGAAAAGAGAGGGGGCAGCAATATTTCTGAGACATAAAATAGCAAATATAAAAAAGAACTTTGTTACGAATGACTATAAGAATAGATTTTTAATAAACTAATCACTGTATTGTTTTAAGAATTTGTATTTAAAAAAGGTTATTTACGAATGTTTTTTATCCATTATAATTTTTGTTTGTGTGCTTTCCATGGTATAAACACACTGACATTCGGAAATCTATAGATATGTATTATCAGTTTCTATAGATGCTTAGACAACCAATTTTATAAACCACTGTATACTTAGACATTATAAATCATTTTGAATACAATAGGTACGCTACAAGGATACTAGACGAAAAAAATTAAATAAAGCCAACCACGTTTTGTTTGACTTACAACTGGTGGTATTTTGCATTGGAGGTGCAAAATTCGCCGCACTTATTATCTCACGGTAGTATATTAATTCCAAATAATTGCAAACTTAATTACAGCTCAAATTCCGCTGATAATAACACAAGATCTTAGCAAAAAATATGTGTCATTCGACAGCACGATTGAAATAAATCGGGATAAAAAACAAATATTAGTAGTACAAACCCTGCAACAGTATTTTATGGTTTAATTTGCAATAACATTTTGTTATTTTATTATTTCAACATATTTTTTACTAGACATCTGAAAAACTACAAGATTAGGTACAAACAATGAATCGTTGTTTATATAAAAAAGTACGTAAAATTTTGATTCAAGTAAATTTATTTGTTTAAATATCGAATACTCTTCAACGTGGTATAAAGACTAGATTTTCGTTTCAATACAATATTTTTATGTGTTTTTAATCAATCAAAAAGGATTTTTATTTATATATATATATATATATGTGTGTGTGTGTGTGTATATATATATATATATATATATATATATATATATATATATATATATATATATATTATATGTATGTATTTATACCTATAAACGTTATTTACTCCAGAGCAGTTGCACCACTAGAAATAAGTTTCGACAGTACGTCTAGGAGTTTACCACAGTAGTGCCATATCATATCAGAAACAGTTTACTTGTTTTTTATGTAAAATTGCAACTTTGTCGTTATAAAATCGTTATCGTCATATGTTTTGCCCAATCGATATTAATTAATTTGTATTTAAAAAAAATATTTTATTTTGGATATATTTATCCTACTGCATGACAAATATAGCTTGCAAAATGAAATTTCTTTTTGAAGAATGGGGTAACTACCCCAATATTCAAGAAATCTAAAAGCTACGCCATACTCAACGGATATATCAAAAAATAGCAAAAAAAAACAGTCAAGTAATTAAGAACATCAGCAGTCATCTCATCGATCATTTTAATAGGATGCTGTTGAAATGTGGAACAGCTTTAAAGTGTTTGCTTCTTCCAGACCTAAGATAGCATTAACTTTATTTGCGAAGCAGTATGATGTTTTCGACATTTAACTATTCTTAATGTGAAGAGAGAGAGCGTGCTTAAAGTAAATACAGCAGTAAAATAGCTTAATTTTATAGCTCAAAAGCCAACAATTGCCGTTCCATAATTTCTTCGTTTCGTTGTAAATGGCTCGCTCCGTTTTATCATAAATTGCCTATTTTGCAGAGTAAATGTGATTGTATTTGATTTTTTTTGAAGTGTTCCGTAAAGGCTGTGTAGTGTGACAGAACTGGCAACACGAATTAATGTTTCAAAAAGAACAACTTGTTCTAAATACATCCATCTGTCAGAATAATTAAATACTCGCACATATCTAAAAATAATGTCAGTTAGGAGCCAGAGTAGTTGGTGTGATTTACAGTAAACGAAACAACACACTTTAGCTGTAATTTCAAAATATTCGCCTATTCCTCACAAGATTATTTTATTATAACTACCACAGCCGAGAAACTTGAAATATGGCATAGAAATGTTTGAGTGAAGAGAGAAAATGAGGTTTGTTATGAGAATTATGAGAATATTTCATAAATTTTAATTGCGAAGATAGAGCATTTCCCCCCACCCCCTTGTTTCCAAAACTACTGAACCAAAAAGTTATGAAAAACCACGGTTGATAAAATCTGACTTCAAGATTACAAGAAAATTATAGCGACTATCCTAGATCTTATAATTTTTGAAACATACACCATATTTTTTTCGCCCGTGAAGGGTATGGTAGGCTATATATTTACATTGTGAAAAATTAATATTTGCAAATAATTTAATAGAAATATCATGTACCCTTAAATGTTTATAAGTGCTTAAATATGTACGGAACCCTCGTAGTGGAAGTTCTACTTGACAGAAACAACAGAACAGTTTGATCGAAAAACAATTGATACGATACTCGTTCGCTTATGTATACGCGCCAAAATTTAAACTGCTTAGCTGCCCCGTTGTTGTCATACGAGTAAAATAACGCTGTCCTTATCTACCCGACAAAACTTGTCGTTTTGTGCACGTATATTTGAGCGACCACGTAATACACGTGTACCGTTTTTTGAGGGACGTTTATGTTTTTATAAGATTATGTTATGAGTAACTATTTTTTTTTCTATATTTAATGTTAATCATTTAGATACTCGCCGAGTACAGAAGAATAGGCACGAATACGAGTATTTAAACAACTTATTCGGGTGTATTCGGTATATCGACGATTATATAAACAAATATTTTCGTATTCGTATTCGTGCACGAATTATTCGGCGAATTGATCGCCGATAATCTAAATGAGGCAAAAGAGAGTCGCAGAACTAAAATGTTTTAAGTGATGCTGCGTTATAGTATCAACGAGACACAATAAAAGCTTTAAAAGCACATTAATGAAGTCGTTCGTGTATGGCGTCGTATGAATTATATATTTACTCATCTGATATATCTTCATCTTACTAAAAATGCCAATTTTCCGATTCCTGTGGCTGTAGGATTGTAAATAAGTATAAATAAAATCAATATGAATGACTTTTCCTATGAAGGTTATGCTACATTAGTCATAATAGAACTGTTTTCCAGCACTACATTCAAAGGGAAAAACAGTTCGATTTTCTTATGTAAAATATTTTTCTTCGAAGTTCCGGATTTCTTTGATTTACAAATAAGTGAAAACAGGCTTCACAAAAACGATAGATTTATCTTTATAAGACAATTTTATATCTCTTTCTCGTGATCGCGGTTTCACTCGTATAAATTTTCATTAAATGTGACGGGGTTTCTCTGATAATAACAGTTACTTTTATCCTCCTCAAGAGTACTCTTGACGAGGATAAAAGTAACTTACATCTTAGCTGAAACTCTAAGCTGAACCACTGTGATAATTGTGATACTTTCTATTCACCATTTCTTAAACCCTCGTGCTTGTTTCTTTTTGCGTCAGCTGTCAAGGCTCTTAGAAAATATTGGATAATTGCAGAAGATTATATAGATTTTAAGCTAAACTCCAAGCATCATCATCACCGTGAAAAACCCTTTAAGATCGGTCTGTAGTTTTACGTGATTCTATAACAAACAGACAAACATGCAGATAAAACAGGATATTTACGTGAATTAAAAGTATTGCTAATAAGGATATTTTTTTGCAAAGGAATGTTATATGCCAAAACAGATTAAATGTCTATTTTTTTATACTTATTTACGTATATTAAGTTTAAAATCAAACATGTATCGTCATAAAATATCCAATATGCCCTTCCTTCGGCTCTTAAGGATACAACACTAAAAGTCCTATCAAAATCCGTTCGGTACGTTCTAAATTATGCCCGGGCAAACAAATGGAAATGTAGACAAACAAAAACTCCAAAAATGCTTGATTTAATAATTTGATACCCGGATAATAATTCCTAATTTTTTTCTATCGATGTACAAACATCACTAGGACAACTCATTCACTATTTAACTATATGTATACATATATAATATTTTACAAAAGGTATTTTCACGAGCAGGGACGTTTGGCATCGAAAGAATCGTTTTCATACAAAATTTCGCTAACACCTTATTTATTTAATCATTAATAGCATTCTTATTTACTTTAAAACGTATTAAACTGGTATGTTATCTTAATCGACCTATTTAGCCTGTATTAGAACTAGTTTATCGGGTCTTTTTTAAAAGCTGATCTGATTTATCGGATTTGTGGAAAACGATTTTTGATCGCGCTTGTAATATTTTTTTTATTTTCATGTTTGAGTATAACTCTATACAAGAATAAAGTGTTGTTTAGAATAGTGTTTTGGCTTGACTTTCAATTGGATGTTTTATTTTCAAGAGAATTTATATTAGAAATACAATAACTGAGAAAAATTACAAATTATTTATTGTTATATTTATTTAAAATACATTTATTGAATTTAGTTTAAAATAATGTCATAATTCTAGTAAAGTAAATATGCATATGAAAAGTCTTCATATAATCTATATATATATATATATATATATATATATATATATATATATATATATATATATATATATATATATATATATATATGTATATATATATATATATATATATATATATATATCGCCTTCTATATAAACCTTAATCTGGTCAGCCTATAAGCCAAACTGTTGCACTTTGTGGTTAACCCTATTAGATCATATTGAAAAATATTCTAGTCGAAAATTTCTGAGAAAAGTTTCAATGGCTTAGTTACCACAATTAGTCATTAACCACTCGACAATTTCATTTTCTTCTACAGTATTGAGTTTGCGACCAAATGTTTAACTCCCTTTTGTATTTGGAGTTACTCAAGTATCACATTTTGAATTTATCCTGTATGTCTACATCGCCGCGACTCCAATTGAGCTCATCAGCAAAACTTACGAGCAATCTGCCGAGTATCTTCTCCAATAAAGTCTCCTATCGTTGTACATTTAATCAATCAAGTGTTCGGAACAGGGTTCATGACTTCAGGACCCCAGTATCCATTATTCAAATTCTTCAGCCAAAGTTTCACCATCCCTTGGGACACTGTTGACTGTAAGTGGCGTGATCCAGGCAGGACTTATAATGCAGTTATGAACTTTATAATTATACCTACATGCGTCTAATTACAAAGCGACTAGTGTTATCAAAAAGTACTTATCAATGACTTTAGGTCGTTTATTTATGCAAAGGAAATGTTTATCCAGACGATGCCAGACGACGCTGCTGATACTCAAATAAACAAAACAATGATTGAATTTATTATTTATGTACGTTATAATACAACAATTAACCTTTCATTTGGAAGCTGGTCTGAAAAATAATAGGTGGCCATAGATAAAAAGTTGTCGCTGTCAACAAAACACTTATAGTAAATGAGGAATACGGATAGTTATAATAAAATATCTTTTTTTATTAATTTCAGGCGTCTTTTTAATACCTTACTTCATAATTCTGCTCGTTTGCGGTGTTCCTATGCTGTTCATGGAGCTGTCCGTCGGTCAATACACGGCGAGGGGTCCTATTGGGGCACTATCACAAATATGCCCACTGTTTAAAGGTAAGTCATTAATTCTTGTTGTACTTGTTATTTCAACGGTTGTTTTTCCTGGCGACATCGAAATGCAAATTAGTATCTCAATTCCTTTAGAAAATCGAGTCGAAATTTATTAAAAACTAATTGATTTTTTTGGTATGTTCCTTAAAAATTGACTTTCATATATAGCGCCTTGTATGAAGTTTTATGAGAAGTAAAATCAGAAGTTCAGAGCGTTAAAAAAAGTGTAACAGTTTGTGAGGTTGGATGTAGGAGGTAATCTCCGAAACTACATATCTGATTTCAAAAATTATTTCATCAATATTTAAAAAGGAATTTTAGGATTTTGTATATTATCCCGTTAAAAAAATTAATATATTATAAAAAAGTTAAATTTTGTAAATTTGGATGTAGGAGGTAATCTCCGAAACTACTCCCCCGATTTCAAAAATTCTTTCACCAATATTTAGAAAGGACCTTCGTAATGGAGATAGGTTATTATCCCATTAAAAAAAATACATGGAGACCAGTTTAGCAAAGTAAGTCTATGAAAAAACAGTCGAGTGAATGCATTTCTTACGGACGCTGCCTTGACGGTAAGAGATATATTGATAGATGATATTTATATTTATATACAGTGTTACCTATTTTATATATTCCAAGACAATCGTAATTAAGGAGTAAACTCCTGTGGCGCGTCGGAACTGACACGCACAATGTTTTTTTTATTTAGACTTCACTTGTCAAAGTTTTAAAATAATAATTGAGAAGAATTTCTTGCTTTTACGTTTAGACAATCACTCATCTGCTTTATTGTTTTTGGCTCGCGCTTGGACAGTTAAAATTATTTCAAAAACCATCCATTTCCTGAACGAAATATAATGGATGATTCAGTGAGATTTTTATACATATAGACATTTTTCTCAATGAACAGATACAAAATCAAGTTACTACAAAAACCTTAACAATCTATGTTTACAACAACATCAACGACGTTGTATTAAATAGACACTCTTGCAAAACAAATAAAAAGTGGGTCCAGATAGAGCTCACACGCGGAAGAAAGGGATAGTCAAAAAAAGCATATTTGTTATTTGTCCTTTTAATATAATGTTATGATATAGGTATTAGAATCATCGAACTTTTCATTTTCAGGTGCCGGCCTGGCTAGTGTGGTCATATCGTTCCTCATGTCCACCTACTACAGTGTTATAATAGCGTACGCAATCTATTACTTCTTTTCGTCCTTCAAATCGAACGTTCCATGGGCGGACTGCAGCAACCGCTGGAACACCCCCGACTGCTGGATGCCAGAGAGGCTCGAATATAACATCACACGCCCGGAAAAGTCAAGAACGCCATCGGAAGAATTCTTCGAGTAAGCATTCTTCAATGATATGATTTTAATTTAAAAAGTATTAAATAAATTGCACAGGGCGATCATGATTATCTATATACCAATTGTTAACAGGTCAACATACGTTTTATTTTAACCGCTACAATAGAAGAAATATCTATTTATATACAGCATTTACAAGTCTTATGTTGAGGTAAATATGTAACATTACAAACATCTGCCAAATTTATTTCGGTCCAAAGTTGAACGCTCTCAAACACCGCTACTTGCAATTATCCACTTACAGACTGAAATTAATCTCGAGCGAAGAATCGCTTTATGATTTATAATTATCAAGATTCTAATTAAAACTCAATTATGGGGAAAGTACACTTTTCCGATAATTCGTAATATCGAAATGGGTCACGTAGTGCCTTTAAAAACGTTTTGTTGATAAAAAGTGTGTCGCTTTACATGTCGTTTATTATTGAACAGCGTATTAATTGTAAGACGATAAGAAGTCTATTCATAATTGAGTGGAAACATTATCGGGTGTACGTTTCGAAATGTTGTTGATGTGTTTCTTTAGTTATTGCACAATTTGCACTACGCAAAACGTTACAACAAATGCTTTATCGGTCAGAGCACTAGAGTCCAAGGGTCTCCATTAAATTAATATTGCAAGAAATACTTACTAAATACCCTAGAGTTACTTCCATTTTAGATTGTACATCAATTTTATTTGATCTTTATATTAAGTTTGAAAAATTTAACTCTTTAGTTATTGACAATTTGCACTACGCAAAACGTTACATCAAATGCTTTATTATCGGTCAGGTATTAGAGTCCAATGGTCTCGATTAAATTAACATTGCAAGAAATATTTACTAAATACCCTAGAGATACTTCCATTTTACGTTGTACATCAATTTTATTTTATCTTTATATTAAGTTTCAAAACTTAACTCTTTAGTTATTGATAATTTGCACTACGCAAAACGTTACATCAAATGCTTTATTATCGGTCAGAACACTAGAGTCCAAGGGTCTCAATTAAATTAACATTACAAGAAATATTTACTAAATACCCTAGAGATACTTCCATTTTACGTTGTACATCAATTTTATTTGATCTTTATATTAAGTTTCAAAACTTAACTCTTTAGTTATTGATAATTTGCACTACGCAAAACGTTACATCAAATGCTTTATTATCGGTCAGGGCATTAGAGTCCAAGGGTCTCGATTAAATTAACATTACAAGAAATATTTACTAAATACCCTAGAGATACTTCCATTTTACGTTGTACATCAATTTTATTTGATCTTTATATTAAGTTTGAAAACTTAACTCTTTAGTTATTGACAATTTGCACTACGCAAAACGTTACATTAAATGTTTTATTATCGGTCAGGGCACGAGAGTCCAAGGGTCTCGATTAAATTAACATTGCAAGAAATACTTACTAAATACCCTAGAGATTGTTCCATTTTACGTTGTACAGCCATTTTATTTTATCTTTATATTAAATTTGAAAATTTAACTAAAAAATCGCTTTGAGGTATCCAATAGTAGATAAATTGTAGAAAACGGAAACAGAAGATTGTTATTCTAGATGAATTCATCCGATTTGTTTATTTATTGTTCAACAGATTTGTATTTAAATCCAATATTTTCACTTTGTAGTTACTTAAAAATTCACAATTAAATGAAACTACGTGATGTAGTATTATTTCTACTTTCTTTAATTTCTTTACCACGACCTTTCGTTGTATTACAAAATTAAAGAAAGTAGAAATAATACTACATCACATAGTTTCATTTAATTGTGAATAATGAATTTCTACAAAATTAACGCCAAATATATTCAATACTTAAAAATTGTTTAACTAACGCAGTCAGTTCTACGCTCTACAGTTTCCTATGAATATTTTATAACGTATTATGATAATAGAATTATCATAAGTATTTTTTGTAAGTAAATAAACGGGTCTTAATAAAGTAAGTTGCGTGTGGATTTTTTTTCGTGGAAGTTTAAGATTGTTGCTCATTATATTTTGTACACATAACAAATTAGTACGTGTGCGCTTCCTACAATGAGTTGAGAAACACGACTATTTAGAATTAGATTTCTGTTCGACTGTGATATTCATTACATGCGTAAACAAATGTTTATATTTACACTTAACTTGGAAATATGTTACCATTTCAGAAATAAGGTTTTGCGAATCAGTGCAGGTATACAGTACCCCGGCGACATAAGATGGGAATTGGTCGCGTGCCTGATTTGCGCATGGATGATCGTCTACTTCGCCATTTGGAAGAGCATAAAGTCATCAGCCAAAGTGCGTTACTTCACTGCCACCCTACCCTTCTTGCTTATTATCGTATTCCTGGGTAGGTCGCTGACTTTAGAAGGAGCCGACCGAGGACTTCGCTACTTCTTTAAGCCCAATTTTGAACTGCTGACCGATGCGCAAGTGTGGGTAAACGCTGCTTCTCAGATCTTTAATTCGATCGGCCTTGCGTTCGGATCGATGATCATGTTCGCCAGTTACAATAGGTTCAACAATAATATTCTTCACGATACTTTGGCCGTGTCGTTAGTGAACGCCATCACGAGTCTCCTGGTTGGAATATTCACTTTTGCGACCATTGGAAACATCTCACTGGAGCAAAGCACCGACGTAGAGGCAGTGATACACGATGGTGAGAAATATTTTATTACACTTAAAATCTTTAACGAGACAAAATATTAAGCCGACAATAAAGTACAATATTTCATAACTTGAAAGTCAAAACTTATTCATACCCTTATAAACTGTGGTGAATTGAAGAACCGGTAGTTCTTATTACAGTTGATTATGCGCCACGAAACTTGATACACAATACCGTCGTAATTTCACAAATTGAATAATGCAAGCCACTGATCGAGAGCGAGAGCCATTTAATAGCGTTGTATTTCTAGAACGTTTTAAGTGACCTTTTCCTTGTACGAAAATCAGAATTGAAGATACTTTCCACGAAAATTTTGGGAAATTCTTATTAAATTGTTATGCATAATAACAATGTAGTGCAACGGTAGATGGACCTGTAGATATATGTCGACAGTGATAATTGTCTACGTATGCGAAGCCACGCGTGTCATTGCCGCGCCGCAGCATGTTTCAACAGAAATAGTTTCTTTTTCTTTCTCGCTCTTCTTCTATTTCCGTCTCCTCTTCCTTTCTATATCGATATGACAAATTATCGAAGTGCCATATGAAACAAATAACTTAAGTAATTTTAAAATCACTATGTAAATAAACCTTTTCAGGTCCAGGATTAATATTTGTGGTATATCCGCAAGCAATCGCTAAGATGCCAGCATCGCAGTTGTGGGCGGTCTTTTTCTTCTTCATGTTATTATGCTTAGGATGTAACAGTCAGGTAAATATATTTTTTTATTCCTGAGTATCTTATTTAGAACACTTTGATAAAGATTAAAATCAGGTTAAAGCAGCTTTATTATAATAAATATGGAATTGTTACATTTTCTCGTTTACAGTTTGCCATCGTCGAAGTCGTCGTAACATCAATTCAAGACGGTTTTCCAGACTGGATAAGGAAGAAACTAGTCTACCATGAGCTGCTTGTGCTAATTGTGTGCATCGTCTCATTTCTGTTCGGTCTTCCCCTTATATTCCAGAGTGGAATATACTATTTCCAAATTATGGATTACTACGCCGCTTCGTTGTCAATTCTGTACTTGGCTTTCTTCGAAGTTATAGCTATAGCCTGGTTCTATGGCGTGGGTCGACTCTCCCGTAACGTTAAAGAAATGACCGGCCGAAAGCCGTCTTGTTACTTCCGAACTTGCTGGCTGATAGCGGCGCCGCTGCTTCTTCTCGCCCTCTGGGTATTCAGTTTAATCGATTATTCTCCACCGAGTTACCATAATGGTAATTACCACTATCCTGTGTGGGCGGAAGTCCTCGGCTGGTTAATAGCGTCCATGTCCCTTGTCTGTATACCGGGCTATGCGATCATCGTCATTACGCGCGCTCCTGGCAGGAGTTTTGTCGAGGTAAGTCAAACTGACCAATAGCCATAATAACGATATCAACCTTGTCTTTATATACGTATATGGTTCTATTCCTGACTCCTCCATTATTTTCCTTGATTATTGGTAAGATTAAACCAAGTGCATTTACGACCAGCGCACATATTATCATGCCAGCTGTGTAGGCGACCGCGAGTATGTTAAACAATATATTTATACCTCCGAAGATCATCGACCTGCTGTGGTACGATAAATATATGTAGTTTTACAAACATATGCCATTTAACCAGAGTCGCGCCCTACAGTTGAGCAATAATATTTACTTTAGGTACAACGTTTGTTACTTAGTTTGCAGCCAGTATTTTCCGTTTTTAGTAAAAAAAAAGGTAAGGTTATGTATGCGTGGAAGGGTGCAATGATCGGTAGTGCAATTTGGCTGTTTTCAAGTATCTTTGTTCGAAACCTGTTTGACATCTTAACGAAAAGCATAACTTGGTATGGTTATAATAGGTATGGTCGATTTTATAACGTTTTATTAACAATAATTAGTATGGTAGGCATGTTTGTCTTTTTAAAATTATACTCCAATTGAAACAAGTTTTATTTTCTATAATATTTAAATAATTTACCAAATAAAAACAGTAAGAGTAGATACTGTCGAGATCTAAGAAGTATCGATAAATATAGTCATTGTAGGTAATAGCGAATAACACATACAAAATTTTGTGGAAAAAACAATGGTAAACTACAAGTTGAAAGCAAGTGTAAGAGATGTGATTTTTCACAATGAAAAAATGAACTGTAGGTACTCATCATGGTGGCCATTACTTTTTTATGACTAAAAGCAGGTCAATATTCTAAATTTTAGAACTAGAATACTAAAAATTATATAAAGATTTTTATATTTCTACTGTAAACTATGTATATTTCACCATATCTAAGTATATTTTCACGTTTTTTTTATTGCATAATTTTGCGAATGAATGAAGCGAATATTAATTTTTATATAATTTTCGGAAAAAGAATAAATATAAGAAGTATAGTATTCTAAATCAACGTGCGAACAATATAACCAAGAAAAAAACGACTTACCTTCTAGTGTTAGTGGATTTAAAAAAAATTATTTGTTGCTTTTTACTTTTTACTTAAACTTTACTTTGAGTTAATAAAATTTACCTTTGTGCCAAATTTTATAAATCTACTCCCAATGGTTTGACATTTATAGCTTATCAATAGGCAGGCAGGTGAAAAATGAAATATTAAGGCTCTTGAACATTTTGAGCGAAAATAGCCTAAAAACTAGTTACATATAACAATTTCAACTTATGTTAATATTTATATACAAAAATAGCTCTATTAGTAAAGCAATAAAATCAAGCTAAATGCATATCGGAATATGCACAAAATTGGGTTCCGTTATTATCTATGCTTCTTGAATTGTTGATGCAAATTAACCTAAATAATTTTAATGGAAAATTCTAATCGAATCCTAGTACATAGAATCTTTTTAAAATTTTTAAATCTATAATCAAGAAATAAAACAACCCAATGAGACATTTTGCATGTTTCTTTAAACCTTATTATTTCACAGACGTGGATTAAAAATTATAAATGGTTAATAAAAGCTCAATTTATATATAATAACTCCCCATCTGAAGCATCTGCTCAGATCTTAAACTGTAGAAACTATGAGACTATGACAGAGAAAGATACAAATGGATATGATAAAATTTAAAAATGTCTTGTTTCACTTTGTAACTATAAAAATGAAAACAAATTCATATAAATGAATTATTCTCTCATTACGTTCAAAAATTGTGTAATTAATGATAACGTAAAATTATCCAAC